>LR991094.1:630000-1255000 GCA_905163515.2 Lymantria monacha | reverse complement strand
CGTTCATGGTCACGGGAGGACCTCGGGAGTCCTCAATCTTCATCAAAAATCAAATTAAAAATCAAATTCAAACGAGATAGAATCCGTAAAAATAGTACTATTTATAGTTTTCACAAATAGAACTATAAAAAAAATACTGAATCTATAAATATTCATGAGAATCAGTTGAGAAATACGATCTGTAGAGGAGAACAGTCGTAGTTTTGACTGGATATGCGAAAGCATTCACCACGCTGAAATGGAAACAGTTCACTGACGCTTTGCGCCCGCTCGATCAATAACCAAGCTACTCATCTAATCAAGTACTATCATAATCATTTTGGACTGATTGATCCAGTGGTATTCACGTAATAAACTGTCTAAGAACACACATTTATTGTTCGTAGGTGTCGTGAAACACGACTAATGAATGTAAAAAAAATCTAAATAAAACTACCGTGAGTGACCGTGACACAACGCATGAATTACCCACATTGCGGAGGAGGTTCTAACTCCGCAATGTGGGATATTTGTAAACTGAAAAAAACAAGACATTGACCTCTTTGTCTATCCATTCATCCATACATCCATCAATTAGTTTATAGACGTCTATTGTTAGAGAGGGGCCTCCCCAAGGGTGGATACTTCATACTGCATAAATCCTTACTAATATTATAAATGCGAAAGTAACTCTGTCTGTCTAATTTGGTATGTAATTTGGTACACAGATAGTCTAGAACCTGACAAAGGACATAGGCTACTTTTGAATGCAAAAAAACGGGTTGTAAAGGGGTTGAATCATTTTAAAGCCAGAAGCTTGAAACTTATTTTTAGGCTATTGATTAGATGTAAACACACTTACATATCATCACGCCATATCCCTTGCAGGGTAGGCAGAGAGAACAGAGTGCCAGAGAACTCTATCTCTGCATACTTCACTCGCTTCCTCAACATTCATAATTCTCTTCATACACGCTCGCCGGTTTCGGAGACTCTTGACTCCACCTTCCTTTAGTACATGACCGATCTGGTCTAGGTAGGTTAGTCTCGGTCTCCCCCGGTACCTACATCCTTCCACTTTCGCATTGTATATCTTCTTAACCAGACGTTCGTTCGGCATTCTTTCCACATGTCCGAACCCTCGGAGCATTCCCTTTTGCATCTTTACACCGATACTCTCTTTCATACCTACTCGCTCTCTTACGTCGTCGTTACGAATGCGATCGATCAGGCTAACTCCACAGATTTTCCGTAGAGATCGCATTTCGACCGCATTAATTTTACTTTCATACTCTTTTCTGCATACCCAACTCTCGCTTCCATACAGTAATGTTGGGACAAGCACTGCGTTATGTATTGCTACACGTGCCTTCTGGCTGAGGTGGTGGCTACCGAGAAGTTGCCCCAACGCTCCATTCAGTCTATTTCCCGCATTCACTCTTCGCTCTATATCAGTTCTATCTCGGCTAAATATTAATGGCTACTATATTAATGGTTCCATCATTCGTAGCGGTGATCATTTAGATACTACAATTGTATCTGATGATAAATATAATCTTATTGCTGTGTGGTGACGGCTACGAATAATTAGGGATGAATCGATACTACCGAGTACTCATATGGTATCGATCGTGTACCTTCCATCTCGGCTAAATCCACATCCAAGATATACAAATTCATCCACTTGCTCTAGTACATCATTACCTATTGTTACTCTTACATCTGTTCTGGCTTCATCTCTTTCTCTTTCACGCGTAGACCGCTTTTCTTACAATCTTCTGTCATGGTGTCGGCTAGGGTCTGCAGGATTAGATGTAAATAAATATAATATTAGAATTTAGTAAAAAATTTACCCTTAAGAGGTAAAATAAAAATAGGGGATGAAAAACTTTAGGAAACTAACCTTTTACGCGGGCGAAGCCGCGGGCAGACGCTAGTATAATATAAACTATTATAATATAGCAATAAATTCATACTGGCCTAATTGATAGGGTGGTTGTAACAGATAATTTCCAATAGACGTGTATTGTAATCCCTCTTGTGCTATGTAAACATGTTTGGATCCCATTTTTTTCTTTTAAATTCAACTAAGTTTTAAAAATCAATTAGAAACCAAACGGTTTGTATAGTCTGTATATAAATGTATAATTGAATAGTGATAGGGCACAATATCCGTACGGAATGGGTGGGTATATCCAGACTATAGACATTTTTCTGACTACAGCCGCGGTCCTGTCTGTTCCAGGTTCCACCGTACAGTACCACGGTCTTGCAGAAGATCAACGTTTGAGCAGTAGCAATGTGATATGCTTCTTTCGATGCGCCTCACGCGCTGGCAGTCCAACTTTCTGGATGAGTTTTGGGGTTTTCATTAGGAGGCAGCTGCCTGGCAGTACCCCAGGTATTGTAAAAGTCCGTGAACGACGGTACCACTTACCATCATGTGTGCTGCTTGCTATCTATAATAATATAATGATTTATATCCATATATGTACCTAGTTATATAAATATGTACTATTATATATTAATATATAACTTTACAATTTGTATACGAGTTAATAACTGGAACTATAATAAGTTGGAGTTTATATCTGGTCATACAAGTTGCGAAGGCTTTATATATTTAACTTGTAATATATATAATACAGGTTTTATTTATATGTTCGACCTTAACGAACTGGTCGTGTAATACTGTCACATGTATGGTCTTAAAGATATATTTATGTACACCGTCTTTTTTACTGCGATTTATTCAAGGCTGTTTGTTCAGTCAGATGTCGGTATGACGTAATAATTAAAAAAAAATCGTAATAGTAGTTTTGCGTATATTTTTCTGTGATATAGAATGTGAAATAAGTGAAATAAGAATTTGTATAAGTGTTACCTTATCAATGGGTGTCGTAGCGATGTAGATATTCATCGCTTCGCATAAATAAATAACCTCTAATGAAGAGAACTAGTTAAGGCAATTCCAACGAGTTAAGAAATTTGATATATTTACTAATAGATAATACAGAATTGTAATTGAATCTAGGCCTCATAACCAGGCTCAAAGTCGCTCAGCGTGCTATGGAGCGGGCTATGCTCGGGATTTCTCCGCGAGATAGAATCCGAAATACGGAAATCCGCAGACGAACGGGTGTAACCGACATAGCGCGAAGTGGCAATGGGCAGGGCACATCGCTCGAAGAACCGACAACCGCTGGGGAAGAAGGGTTCTAGAGTGGCGACCACGTACCGGACGACGCAGTGGGGCCTTTATTTCGAATTCTATTTCTGTTGCAATAATGTTATCGTATCCTTGAGACGTATTTTAATACACCCGTGCCCAGAAAGGTTTGATGACAAAGGTTTGACACATAGAAATAAGACTCATTATGTCCAGAAGAGTATATAATCTGACTTGAAAAGAAGTGAAATGTTGTTATGAAATGCTAGTATATAAATTGTAATAGCTTTTGTTTCAACCTCTCACCTATCAGATACCCATTCGTACTGTACCCGGCGCTAAATAGTGTACATCGACCATTGGAAAGATACAATCGACTAATTTCGACTCCGTAGAGCATTGTCCCTCTCGCGCACTACCTGCGTGACGTCGCACGGAACACCAAAATTTTGTAATCCTTGTGGAACTGTTTTACATTTATGACTTTTCGTTATTAAATATACCTACACCTATTCTACCTACCTATTTTCATAGTGGTAGGACCAAGCTGTCGATAGTTCTATGTCTACAGCCGCGGGTCGGTCCGTCCGGGATACTACCAGTCTACCACCGCAGAAGACCGACGTCTGAGTAATGGCAATGTGCAACTACACTCTCACAGTTGTAGAACTACTAACTGTGCGAAAGAGATAACGTTCTACGAAACCGAAATTATTCGATTGCCTCTTTTCAAATATCGCAGTGGAATATTTATTGCCGGGTACTGTAACATAAACAGTTTGATGCCCAATAAACAACAAATCTGAGTAAAATTGACTAAAACTTAACTAATATTTACGTTAAGCACATAAGATATTTGTTGCTCCATTGACCCATGTTATCACAAATTTAATGTACCACAAACACAGCCCGATACGTTAATGTTTATAGTTCATTTCTTACTATAGTAATACATACATACCATCACGCCATGTCCTTTGCAGGGTAGGCAGAGAGAACAGAGTGCCAGAGAACTCTATCCTTGCATACTTCGTCGTCGTTACGAATGCGGTCGGTCAGCCTAATTCCACAGATTTTCTGTAGAGATCGCATTTCGACCGCATTAATTTTACTTTCATACTCTTTTCTGCATACCCAACTCTCGCTTCCATACAGTAATGTTGGGACAACCACTGCGTTATGTATTGCCACACGTGCCTTCTGGCTGAGGTGATGGCTACCGAGAAGTTGCCCCTACGCTCCGTTCACTCTATTTCCCGCATTCACTCTTCGCTCTATATCAGTTCTATCTCGGCTAAATATTAATGGCTACTATATTAATGGTTCCATCATTCGTAGCGGTGATCATTTAGATACTACAATTGTATCTGATGATAAATATAATCTTATTGCTGTATGGTGACGGCTACGAATAATTAGGGATGAATCGATACTACCGAGTACTCATATGGTATCGATACTCTGCAATCGATATTACTACTTGTAGTACATAACACTAACATTCGATACTGAGTACTGGTATCGAATGAAAACAATGGTATCGTATAGGCAGTGACTCACCCGCATGGCATTGAGATGTATGTTGTAGGGCGGGTCTACAGGGTTGTGTGCCGCTTGTCCTGTCGTCCCGGAGGGATTAGCAAGTACCGTCGCCCGCGAAAAAAAACGTGGTGCGAGGTGTCCGTCCCTCTACTCCACTGCGGGGTGCACGGCACGAGCGTAGTATTTTTCCATTGTAAAAACGCGTCCATTGTCTAAAATGTGGCAATATCGTCTCGTTTGTGTATTAAAAATTAATAAGTACTCAAAAGTATCGATACTTTAATATAGTATATAGTATTATCCGTGTGGTGACGGAGTAAGAATAGTATTCACCACCCCATATCTTACCCGTGGGTGATCGTACGAGACGACTAAGGGATATAAAACGCATATAACATCTATGCGGGAGAAGGAAAACTCGGAACAAAACCCTATACCAACACGTCTGACCAGCGTGGTATAGTAGGTTAATTTCTCTCACATTACGGAGGCGGCCCGAACCCAACAGTGGGACATATATGGGCGGTGATGATGATGATGATGAATATAGTATCAACTGTGGTATCGATACTTTAATTCGATACTACTATCGAGTACTAGTATCGAAGAGGGAATAGTATCGTTTTATCCCTACGAATAATACTAAGCCTAAAACAAAATATACATTGCGTGGACCGTAATTGGGACAAAGGCATAATGAATATGATGATCATGATAAATATAATTTTAGTTAACAACTCGTCCCCTACCGGTGTACGTTCTTAAATAAATTGAATTTTTCAGCCGATATACGTTCTACTATATGAGTAGAAGATAGGAGGAAAGTTCCTGACTTTTATAATTGCAGATGAAATAACCTGTGGGATCTATTTATTAGAATTTGTTTTTTTGTAATTATATGTTGACATGAACAGATAATTTTGTAAATTTATGACTTACACTATTGTATTGGGGAAACCTGTAATAATGGCTGTAATTGTTAATCTAGTAAATAAATAAATAAAAATATTTAAACCCTTAATATTTTTTTACAACGAAGGACTGATGACCATTGTAATCTTGGTGCACTATCGTATGGTATATTCGTTCCACTCCTGGACTCATGACTGACAGATGGAATGCAGAGATATTAATATACTATTCAATTAACTAGTAGGTCAATTTGACTAATGGGTAACCTGGGCTGGACACGGACGTCAAGGATTTGACACCAGTGGTCACTGGTCGGCCCAACGGCGATGGGAGGCGGAACGGACGGCGTGTGTCCAAACCATAGGCTCCTAAAATAAAAAAGAAAAGGTGAATTTCTCTACAATGCTGGAAAGATATGTTGGTATAGTGTTTTATTCCGAGTTTGCCACCTCTTGCTATATGCATATGTCTCTAGTCGTCTTTTAGGACTCCTACGGGCTACAATGGTAGTGAATTGTATTCTTACTCTATCACCATACAGAATAATAGTAACTTTAAATATATGTATATATTATATGTCTGTGTATGATGGATTAGTATCATAATTAGCTTTGACTAAATGTCAGACATGTTTACGTTACGTATGACGCGTTAGTATCAAAGCGAACGGGCCACAATTGTTTATGTTTTGTTATACATATATACATATCTATATTACTATTATAATGTCACTGCTGCCCATGGACCTTTGCTATACCAAGGGTATAGCTAGGCCGCTGTCTACCAATAAAATCCCCAAACCCACCCAGTTGGGCTACCGGCTCTCTCGCTCACCGAACGAAGCGCAATAGCACATTGCCATTACTCAGACATCTATCTTCTGTGAGAGTGTGGTACTACCCCGGACGGACCGGCCCGCGGCTGTAGACAGAGAACTGTCAACAGCATGGTCCTACCACAATTAAATCGCCTGTCTGTAGTCAATCCTCCTTGGGAATGTAATTGTTGATAGCTTTAGATGGCCCAGGTAGATGATAAGCTCTTAGTCGTCTTTTATAATATCCACGATACATAGTAATATTCCTCGTTCCGCACAAAACAAAGTCTTTTTTTTTAATTAATCAGAATAAAGCTGCCAAGACCACATTGCTGACTGTTTTCTACCTACAACCTGCAGATGTCTTAAGTAGTAGCAATTGATTTACATATATGCTTTGTTCAATGTCAAAAAGGCAGAGTTCCCTACCCAAGTTGCTGCAGATAGTAGGTCTACCAGGTCTAACTCTATTTATGAAAGAGAGTTCAAAGCAATAGCGATTACTAGTTACCAGCAGGTGGGACGCTAACATCCTGAACGGAAGCAATGAACACATTTTATTACCTTAAACTAATTTCAGCGCCGAGGTATGAAGAATAAACTAAGCAAACGTCATACTTCGATCAGACATCTGTTCCTTCGTAGTAATTTTTATAAATAGCTTGTTGATATCCACACATGGTATAGTAATGTCGCAATCGTCGCCAGCGGAATATTCCTAGTACATTTGTCGACCCCGGGGTCGGTTATCTCTGTACAATGATACATAAGTAGGGTTGTTACAATCGAGTGAAGCTTTATTGTTCATATCATCATCATTTTCCTGCTCTTATCCCAATTACTTGTGGTCGATGCTATATGTAGGAGTACATATTGCGAAAGTTATTGCCAATAGTTTTATGACCGGAGTAATTGTTGAGCTAACACCATCAGGTTTTCTTGGCTTAGATCGATATAAAGCTTTTATTTGTCTATTACGACATCCACGAGCAAAATAAGGGTTAGTCTGATACACAGCAATAATGTGAAACTATGTTTTATTTTTGAATTAGTAATGGTTTACGTAATACATTTACAGCTTATATATATCATGTTCAAATCGTCATAATGAAATGAAATTATTGCCTATGCGAGGAGGAATTCTTTTATACCAAGGTCAAGTTGACGTACAGGCTGTAGTCACACTACACTCGAGCCTATCGGAGCAACGGAGGAGCAGCGTACGATCCCATAACCCCTCATGGCCAACTGAGCAGGCCACATAAAGTAGAAGGTATTTTATTAAAAGTCTATGGTCTTGTCACACCCTGTTCAAACCGGTCGGGGTGAAGGAAGCAGCATATACTCATATAGCCTGTCATATTGTACCTCTCTATTACTATTTGGGCTGGCTACCGGCATCGAAGCCGCCGGTGAACTCAAAAAATTCGACGGAAAAACGTCAGAACACTACGGAAAACATATATGTACGAGTATATTAAATTAAAATATTTTTTTTTAAAGTGCACTATAATTTAAGAATTACACATTCTATGCATTATACTAATTATATAATTTACAAGTTTTTGTAATCAGTAAAGGAGGATATACTATATCTCTAACTCGTACGTTTGTTTAGGGCGCATGCAGATTACTATGGAGATTGCTACGTTGACGTCACTTTGTTTATATTGCTCTGTTTTTTTAATATTAAAATTAAAATGCATGTAACCAGCTCAATAGGAAATTAAATGTTGTTTTCACAAACCGATCGGAGGACTACTTTACCATAAAAAATAATGATTAAAGAAATAATCCTTGTATTCCGGGGAGTTACAAACATATAATTGATGAATACAAATTACACAAATTCAGAACAGAAATTTTGTGTTTCGTACAAAGTACTGTCGCCGTACTGCGTTTGCATCGAACATCCGACGCTAGAGACGGTCGGTATCTTAACAGCTACGCCATCTATCAAGTCAATTGTAGTCAGCTTTTATCGTGCCCTTCAATTAAATAGATTTATGTTTTCGATGACTTATATTTGTATCAACCCTGTGTAATCAGCTGTTAGGTCAATCGTATGAGCACGTAGGCGATTACGCGAACAAACACACACAGTGCGTAATGCGAGCCGTGCACGTGACTAATTGTGACCACTTGTAGGCCTATAAATAAAGCTAGATAACACTGACATCGTTTCAACTTAAATGATAAAACAATATTGTATGACTTGATAATGTATAGAGATAAACTTGCAACTTACTAAGATCGAGGTCATTGAAAAACTCACTGAATGCTTCTAGTATTGATTATAATTTAGTTGATATATAAGTAATGTACATTAGTTGTTATTAATTTAATTTATTCTACACATAAAACAAAGGAATTTGGATAATTATAATTATCATTATTTCAGCTCAAATGTGGTTCCACTGTTATATTCAAGCCTCTTCCAAAATCGGTGCAATTGACTTACTGTACCGCCTTGGTTTAACACATACTGGCATAGCGTTTTATTTCCAGTTTTTCTCTTCTTCCACAGATGTTATCTGCGTATCAAATTGTCATAGTGGTAAAATAGTGAAGGATCTGACATATATTAAGATGAAATTTCTGTGACTTTTCGACGACTATAACGATATATTTTAGTCGACTTTTACGATACTCAAAGATAAGAAGTTGTTCGAATTAACCAATCATAAGCATTTCGAAAATGTAATTCATTTGTCTAATGTTTCTTCCTATATTTACAAGTAACAGATGTCGAACATGTACAACAATAGTGTAAAAGTAAATTAATATTGATTGAAGAATTTCATTGTAAAAGTTTGAACAGTTTATGTGTTCAAAACACGCTATGGTAGTCACGTAGCTGGTTGCATACACAAAATGTCAATCGTTTTAATGTCAGCGGATTAAAGTCAGCGGCCGCAGTTCGAACTGTGTGCCACAAATATACCGATAGCAAGTAAACTTTAATAAATTTCAGCTCTAGCGATGGTGTTCTGTCGAATCTAAGTAATATTGATATCATTAATTTGTTTTAAACAGCGCACTGCGCTAAAGATTGAATCCTTTTGCCTTAAAGAATTTTACAAACTTTGAATTTGCAGTTACAAATTACATCCAGACTCGGGCAGCCAATGTGTATTGCATGAATAAATATCCTAAGTAGGAATTGAACTAACGACATGTGAGGTCGGTACTACCATCACGTTACTGAGTAGTCATATAAAATTGCATCTATCTTAAATAGAGAATCTGTGATGGTCTTAAAACTACAATAAACACCATTTAAGAGAATTTTAGTAAATGTGATTTAAAAGATTTTTGACAGAATTAAACCTAGAAATAAAACCCGTCAACACGTCTGAGCAATGTACGCCGTATGTAGTAGGTTTGCCAATTTTCTTTCCATTTTAGAGGAGAATTGTGGAAAGCAATAGGACTGACTTGATCTTTTGAAATGAATATTTGCTCTATATAAAAAAGTATTTAATCTATGTCTTTTTTGGTCTGCACAAAATGTGCCGTCGTTTCTGCATCTCTTTACAACTACAACTTTGTACATTTAAATCGCTCCCTGAATACTAAAATAAGGGAATTAGAACTAAAATTACTTTATGTTACATTTAGATTACGTCTTTAATAAGCTTAAGTATCGTTACAGTTTTACCAAAAGTTTAGGACTGAGCAATTTTAAATAAAATTGTACCAATTATTTAACTATTAACATTAGCTCATTTGTTGGCGAACTTTACAAGAGGATGACATTTGTTACGTGACCGATATAAACGTTGAACGACGCGCCACGTGAGTCAGCGCGGTTGAACCACATGAAATGTCAATGTCGACATCGTAACTATAGTTTCCTACCTACTGAATGTTAAATGATAATATTTTACTTCTACATAAGTGAAACAAGTTAGTAGATATGTTACTATATGCTTTTGCAACGTGACACTTTTGGATTACCTCAAGGAACTGTTATGGCTCCTTAAAAAATTGTTAAATTCGAATTCCGTATACGGTAACTGCAAATAAAACGCATATTTAACTTGAAATAGATTTTGACTGGACTGATGGCGTATTCGTCTACGGATGTGGTACGGGACAAATATTTGTGTCTATAAATGATTATTCCGAGTTTGGGTGTAATTTGTCCGTCAATCGCATTGGTTAAATCCCCACGTCATAAGCATTTATTCCTCAGTGCGGAGTGTTATCTTTAAAAATAAAATTTAATATAATTACGTTATAAGTGACATTGCTCACAAAACTAATAATATATTAATTTAAACAGCTGTAAACTCGATAAATAGGCCGACATAATGATGCAACCACAATATTTGTATTGACGCAATTAGTCGTAATATTATAATAGAATAACACGTAAGAATTATATTAACACAATGTTATGTCGATATTTTATATCTAGTCACGTAGTAATTAGGTATATAGATAATTAGGTTAATGTGTTGAAAAGTATTCACTTATTCAAAATGAAATTAGCAGTTTTATTAATAGTTTATTTCTTTTATTGATACTTATAATTGATATTGGTTCTTCAACATGCGGTTTTAAGCCCCTGCTGCCAATTAAATCAATCAATCAATTAACCTATTTCAGTGCAGCTGATCTCTGATGTTCGCCTAATTATGTCATAACATCCGGTGCTTTGCTTGTCGCATCTACACTAATACTGCCAAATATCGTGTTGAGTACCATTATTATGAACAATGAAGTAATTTTATTATGTGTATTCATTTAAGCTTAGATTAAATTCTTTGATAAATAATCGTTTACGTAACTTAACGAATTAAGAATATAGTTTACTATCCCAATTCCTAATCGTGGCTGTTGAAAAAGTCGATTAAGGGATATGACAAGTACATAACACCACTGCAAGAGAGGAAAAACTCGAAACAAAACCCTATACCAACCCGTCTGACCATTAAGTCAATTTCCCTCTTATTGTAGCGAATGCTTGAGCCCAGCTATGGAATGTATATGAGCTAAAATGATAGTGTTTACGTAACAAACAGCTTGTTAACTCTATGACTTAAAGTCATGATTTTACATAGGTAAATCGCTCTAGCACGTCAGTAATAACAATGATTTGGTAAAATTACTGTCCATTATATTTTAATGTCGTGCATTAACCTAAATGCATATCCGTATATACCACAATACGTCCACTAAAACAATTACACCTGCAACATCTAGCCGAAATGGATAGACAACTACAAAGTAATTTATGTTCATGAGATATATTGTGGTAGTTTGATACAAAATACTTAGCAGAGAACTTGTTTGAAATATATTTACGTAGTTTATATAATATTCTAATGACCATGAGGCGGATAGTTTTATTTTAATCTAATGCTGAATGTTGAATACAGTTAATGTTATGGCATGCGAAATTTTTAAAACGAGGACTGTAGTATGTTTATTTTTTTTATTCCTTATGGTGGCAAACGTGCTAGCGGCACACCTGATGGTAAATGTTATTGCCGCCCACAGACTTTTGCCATAACAGAGGTACAGCTAGTTCATCATCATCATCATCACAGCCCATAAATGTCTCACTGTTGGGCTCGGGCGTTCTCCGTAATGGGAGGGAAATTAACCTATTATACCGCGCTGGTCAGATGTGTTGGTATAGGGTTTTGTTTCGAGTTTTCCTTCTCTCGCATAGATGTTATATGCGTTTTTTATCCCTTAGTCGCCTCGTACTATAACCCACGGGTAAAATGGGGTGGTGAATAGTATTGTTACTCCGTCGCCACACAGAGAGACAGCTAGGTCGCTGCCTACCAATGAAAACCTCAAACCCACCCAGAAAGTTGGGCTGCCGGCTCTTTCGCTCACCGAATGAAGCGAAGCGTACATTGCCACTGCTCAGACGTCGATTATCTGCGAGTGTGTTACTACTCCAGACCTACCGGCCCGCGGCTGTATAGTAACATATTCCTGAATAACCCTCTCTTATTAACCTTTGTTTATATTTTAGCGCGGTCCTTACCATCAATGATTTTACGAAATATTTCCTTCGTGTTTTAAATAGTTCCTTTCTAGTAATTGGTTGTAGCGTGATGGCCGACTATATGGATGACAAAAACTTGTGCGTGTTTCAGCGCGCTTTCTAACGCCTCTCTTGCGTGACTACTTATTTTGTGTGTAGTTCTGGCGTACACCCCGAAAGCGTTTGTTGGTTCTTCAATTTCAGATCTGTGCTCGTTTTTTTCGTGTGTGTTTAGTTAGTTGTTAGCCGCAGATGGTTTGTAATAGCTTGGCCCGGACTATGGGTGAGCGCGTAGGGCTCTCAACCGAGAGATATGTGCTGTTCGGTAGCATTGTTTTATATACCGAAATCAATTGAGAAAATATCCACTATTTTGTAATCATTTTGGTAATGTGTCCTAAAAGGAATAATTATATTAATGTATTAATGTCATTATAGGTGTAAAGACAGCAGATTTTTGAAATTGGGAATTAATGTCTAACAAAACGAGAATAATTAATCAATAACTACCAAATATTTTTTATTATATTATGATGTTACATAATGTTGTTGGCTGTCTGGTAGCGGTTACGAATACTACCAACTCTTACTTTGCTCGTGGATGTCGTAAAAGACGACTAAGAGCCTTATAATGACCTAGGCCAACTCCATCTGGTGCCGTTTGGTCAACAATTACATTCCCAAGGAGGGTTGACGTCTGACAGGCGGCCGGCCATAAAACTATTGCCAGTAACTTTTACAATATGTAGGTACTATGAAAGATGAACAACAAGCATGTATATGTTGTATCGACTCCAAGTAGGTAATTGGGATAAGAGTAGGAGAATGATGATGATGTTACGAAATATAATATGACGACGAATTTATAACAATACTATAATATATATATATATATATATATATATATATATATATATATATATATATATATATATATATATATATATATATATATATATATACACTCATTTGCAAAAAAAACGGGCACCTAAGCAATGAACCATTTCAAATGTTAATATTTCTTTGTTTGATAATTATAGGTAGTTTTATCCACACAATTTGGTAAATTAATAAGAAAATAATCGTTTTCATCAGTATTTCATAAAATTTAGATACAATTTATGGGAAATAATGCTAAACCTCGCTAGTAGTGTATATTCGCTAGTAGTGCATATGCTCATGAAGTAAAAATAAAAAAGTTTTTTTGTTTGTTTTTCTTTAATAAAGTAAAAGCAGATAAATGTTTAGTATCGAGTGTGACCCCCTCTAGCTAAAATCACAGCTTGAATTCGTCTGGGCATGCTAGCGAGTATATCCCGGATACTTGCTTGCGGAATACGTTCCCACTCCGCAGTAATCACATTCTTCAGCTCTCTGATGGTCTGCGGAGCCGGGTGTACTGATCTCACACGCCGTTTCAGAACGTCCCAGACATGCTCTATGGGATTGAGGTCGGGACTTCGAGCTGGCCAATCCAAACGACGAATGCCGACCTCTTGCACATACGCATTAACATCGCGGGATCGGTGGGCGCGAGCATTGTCGTCCATAAAAATCGAGTCTTCACCTAGAGCGGCCAATGCGGGTTGTGCATGAGAAATTAGAACTTCCGTTATGTATCGATGCCCAGTCAGTGAGCCGTTTTCAATGAAGACTAACTCTGTACGATCCATTGAATTTATTCCTGCCCAAAACATAACAGAGCCCCCACCATAAGGTGTGATTTCTTCGAAACATGCCTCTGCAAAGCGTTCTCCTTGTCTTCTTAGCACTCGCCGACGTCGATCTTCACCGAACAGAGATATCCTGGCTTCATCAGAGAACAAAACCCTATTCCAATCGTCTTGAGTCCATGATTCACAATTTCTAGCGAACCTAAGCCTGTGAACTCTGTGCTCACGGAGTAATTTGGGGCCGCAGGCCGGGCGGTGACTGCGTATATTGGCAGCGAGAAGCCTCCTCCTGACCGTCCATAGACTAATATGCACATTTCTTACTTCTTGGAGGTTGTTCTTAAGATCCACATACGAAGATTTGCGATTTCTCAATGCGCGACTCACAAGAAAACGATCATCCCGTGGTTGGGTACATGGTTTTCTTCCAGAACCAGGCCTTCTCTCGACGGAACCAGTCTCCTGATATCGTTGCCAGGTCCTTTGGACTGTCGAGCGACTAACATTTAGCCTCCTAGCCACGAAACATTGGCTGCAACCCTCTTCAAGCAGCGCGATAATTTTGGTAGCTTTTACCACTTTATCTACCATTTTTGATACAGCCAAACAGCATTAAATAAAGCTTTGACAGTCAAGGATATGAAATTAATCGATAAAAATTGAATAAAAGTTATGAAAGTCGATGTTAACTTCTGGAACTTCGCGCCAAAAATGTAGGATAAAAAGGGGTTTTCTGTAAAAATGAACATCAAATGAAAAATTGAATTTAGAACGTACTTTTTTAAATACCACAGCATTTTTAAAACCGGCCAGTAACGTGTACAAACGATTGAAACCTTTTTGGTATTGTATCTTTTTAAATATGAATGAAAATCAAAACCGCCCGTTTTTTTTGCAAATGAGTGTATATATATATATATATATATATATATATGAAGAAGAAGGACTGGAGGGAAAATACTGACCGACTCTGACGATTCGATTATGATCGCTCAAGAAAGAGCATACACGGCCCGCGCGGCCACAACACATAAATATCCGTGCCTCCGCCGTCGGGGAAGGAAGACGCGACGCGAAATAGTCAATAAATCAAACGTGGGCACGCCCACTTTGCTACCAGCGACGCCCCGAGCAGAGGTCCGTTCCCCAAAGCCCTCGGGCGTTGTCGCTTAAAATTTTTACCGGGTTGAGAGCCCTCAGCGTTCACCCATAGTCCGGGTTAAGCTATGACAGCCATCTGTGGCTAAAAGGCAGACACAAAAAAAATGGATGGAAAATTTATTTGCTATTTGAAATTATTCGTCCAAACAAAGCTGTGGCCAGATTTTATTAATTGATCTCGCCCTTTGCCACTATGTTGTATAAGGTGACAAAGGGAATAGGGCTTTCACTTAGTGCCCATCCAGTACTTGTAGTATTTGCTAATTGACAACATAACAGAGTATCATTGCCATAATTTTAAAACTAACGAATTTCATTAATAGTAAATATTTTATTGATTAGTTTAATGACCGGCCGCCTGCCGCCTGCCTGACGTCAACCGTCCTTAGTAATGTGATCGTTGACCACACGACATCAGGTCGATATAAATATCTTAATCGTCTTTTACGACATCTACGAGCAGTAAGGGTTGGTAGTATTCGTAGCCGGTAGCCGCTACCATATAGCACTTAAAATATATAAATATGTATATCGTTATTATTAGATTACAATTATGTAAGTAATAAATCTTCTATTAATGGTGTAATATTATTTTCACGTGACTTCTAGTAGGTATATAGTTTATATTATAATTATAGAATAATGTACAGTTAAATATCGACAGTTATATAGCTTCGCGTGTTTCGTCCACACTTATGACTAATGCAGGCAACACGCGACAAGGGTCCGTCCCCTGCGCTGACGACGCGCGATGGAAGGTAACGAGTCTCCACCACAAAACCGGCCAAGTACTCAGCTAATGGTCTTCGTGTGTTGCCGACAACGGCGTGAGGGTTTATAATTATGTCCAATTATATTTTGTTGACCACATTTACGAAATTAACAATAGTTGATATAACATTTCTAATCCTTACTTCCTTAGTAATATTATAAATGCAAAAAAAACTCTGTCTGTCTGTCTGTTTGTCGATCTTTCACGCCAAAACTACTGAACCGCTCTAAATGAAATTTGGTACACAGATAGTCTAGAGCCTGATAAAGGACGTTTACATGCAAAAAAAGGGTTGCAAAGGATGAAAAGTTGTAAGGAAATATCGTCATTTTTAAAGCCACAAGCTTGAAACTTATTTTAAGGCTATTGATTAGATATAAATAAATAAGACATTTATAAAATTTTGTAAAAAATTTACCCTTAAGGGATAAAATAAAAATGGGAGATAAAAACTTTAGAAAAGTAACCTTTTACGCGTGCGTAGCCGCGGGCAGAAGTTAGTTAATATATATACTGGAATATTTTAACGATATTCAGGTGTACGTGAGTTTTGTAAACTAACCATATATAATGGTCCATATACTCGTACGGTTATTTCGCGTCTGTGTGTGTATTTTTAACCGACTTTAAAAAAGGAGGAGGTTCTATGTTTCATTATATGTATTTTTTTTTTAATGAATGTTCAGCGATATTTTTGTCAATTGTGGGCCGATTTTCAAAATTCTTTTTTCTTTCTAAAGGGTATACTCCAGAGGTGGTCCCATTGTCACCAAGTCATGATCTGATGATGGGAAGTCATGGAAATCGAGGGCAACTCTCAAATTTTATAGCCACATATTACGTGTCTCATATATTTTCATAAGCTCTTTAAATATCTGGCAGTGATAAAGTCATTTAGGTGAGCTGATGATGGAAGGTACATCTCTTTAATGGTTAGGAGTTGGAGGATAATTCTTTCAATATCATACGTCTGCATAGACTTTTAGCTGTATTCTTTCAAATTAACTCCCGAGGTGGTCCCATTGTCACCAAATCATGATCTGATGATAGAAATTCTTGAAAATCGAGGGCAACCCTTAAATTTTATATGCACATATTACGTGCCTCATGTACTTTTCAAAGCTATTCAAATATTTGTATCTGGCAGTGAACATTTCATTTAGGTGAGCTGGTGATGGAAGGTACATCTCCTTAGCGGTTAGGATTTGGAGGACAATTCTTTTAATATCATATACACGCATTCTTTCAAGTTCACTCCCGCGGTGGCCCCATTGTCACCAAATCATGATCTGATGATGGGAATTCATGGAAATCGAGGGCAAGCTTCAAATTTTATAGGCACATATTATGTGTCTCATATATTTCCCAAAGCTATTCAAATATTTGCATCTGGCAGTGATAATCTCATTTAGATGAGCTGGTGATGGAAGGCGTACCGCTGTGCGGGTTAGGGCGTTCCCCGGAGGCGATGCGTACCGACCCGCCCCCGTCAGTACGAAAATCGGCAGATGCGGCGATGGGGGCCGCCACCCATCACGCCTTGCCCAGTCAGGCGAGTCGAGGAGAGCAGAGTGCCGGGTGGGCACGTGGAATGTAAGAGGATGTACAGAGGCCCCACAGTCGATACGGACCACTATCTCGTTATTGCGAGATTTAGTGGTCTGTTCAGAAAGTGTCCGAGAACGGCTGACGATGGCAAGCCAGCCGCAATCGGACATTGTAGAACGCTGGAGAATATTGAAAGGGAGTATAGTAGATACACCGAAAGAAGTATGTGGAAGTTAGAAGAAGCATAGAAATACAAATGGTGATGCATGGTGGGATGCGGAAGTGGCAGCTTCCGTAGAGCAAAAGAAGAAAGCGTGACTGGACTATGTCTCTTCTTTTAATCTAAATGACAGTATGACTGAACAGAAGAAAGAAATATATCGGCAATGTAAGAATGACACCAAGGCCTTAGTGAATGAGAAACGTGATAGAGCAAATATGAGTGCAGAAGATAGGCTGACTAAAAACTTCGAGGGTAACACCAAACTCTTTTGGAGGGAGGTGAAGAAGTCTCGGGTTGGTTGGTCAGCCTTCAGAATGAATAAAGTAAGGTCTAAAAGTGGAGACATTCTTACACAAACACAAGACGTGTTAAGCCGATGGAGTGAATATTTTAATAATAATAATAATATATTTATTTGCTTTGACATGGTACATTACAGTTGATAGAGTATACAAATTATTTATCTAACATGTTCAGCCATTTTTACGGCATGCAAATTAAAAAAAAATATAAATAAATACATTTCGATTTAAATTGAATATTAAATTCATGAAAGTACATTATACAATCCCTATCCCTACTAATATATAAATGTGAATGTAAGTTTGTTTGTTACGCTTTCACGCTAAAACTACTCAACCGATCATCATGAAACATTGTACACATATTCTTGGAGGTATTAAAAGTAACATAGGATACTTTTTATTTAAAAAAAAATCAAATTTTTTATATGAAAAATAAAAAAATTGTTTGTCAAAAAATCTCAAAATCTAGCTTCTTCAACGCCATCTAGCAGTCCAGTAATGAAGTTCCAACCCTGAGTATTGTAATACCGTTGCACTGTATTACCGACGGTCAAAAATAAAAATAGGGGAACAAAAACTTTAGGAAAGTAACCTTTTACGCAGGCGAAGCCGCGGGCAGAAGCTAGTATTATCTATATGAGTAATTAAGTACATGTCAAAAAGGTCCTCTCATACTCCATAACTATTATGCAAGAATATAATTTTGAATATTTAATTGAATGTTGTTATTATTTATCATTTAAGAATTCACCAACCGAACAGAAGAGACCGAAAACCAACCGAATAGAAGCATTTGTCTAGTAACCATTTTTTAAATTTAATTTTGAATAATTAGTAACCATTTTTAAATTTAATTTTTGGCGATATGTATGCGGATACTACGGTTGGCGCCGGTGTCGCGTGGGGTTTAGTAGATCACCATTCAGCACCGGCGTCCTCCGATGGCATCAGTATGGATGAAGTTGAATGGGCGATAAGAAGTTTGAAAAATGGTAAAGCAGCGGGCATTGATATGGTGTCTGCCGAGATGATCAAGCTTGGTAGCTCCTGTGTCTGGGAGGCGTTCATGTTGCTCCTCAGTTTATGTAGGAGCTCGGGAATGGTTCCTAGGGACTGGAATAGCGCGGTCATCGTACCTTTGTTTAAAAGCAAGGGTAAGAACGTTATGACTATAAATAAATCGATAAATCGATTTAATTAATTAATTTATCGATTTATCGATTTAAACAAGGGTTCACGTTATGACTGCGCAAATTACAGGGCCATAAGCTTGACTTGACTTATAGGTACTGACTTATAGGTATTGGCTTGAAGACCCTCTTAAGTTTCCTAAACGCTGTCCAGCCGTATTGAATAATTGTATATTTTTTTTTTAATTTAAATACGTACCTATTTAGAACCGTCTTATTCTTTGGCTTACGCTTTCTCCTGGTATAGTCTTTTGAGTAGTTTATTAGACCTTAAGTCGCAAAAAGCTGTCCCCTTAGAGTCTTTACACAACTCAGTGCAATATAAAACTGATCATTGGCAATTTTATTTTTGCCTAAATCAATGACAGCTTTGTTTAAGGCTTTGTAAAGTACCCTGGAGTTTATATACAGTAACCGCCCAACAGAAGATTAGCGGAAGGATTGTCCGTTCATTATCCCGTAACTTTTCGTTGCCTAATATATGGTTGACACAGGCACTATGACAGCTAACCCGTCACTGTCTTTCACTTTTGTGCCAATAGTGTCGTCATTAACTTTTATAAAAACTAAATCAGCTAACTAGTCTGTTTCAATTTGGCCACAACGAAAGGGAAGCGGGCAATGGGGATAATATCCAAACTTGTAGTTTGGATATTATCCCCATTGCCCGCTTACCAAGCCATTAATGACAGAGATATTGCATCTTACCATGACTCTGGAGCCTATGTCTAGTTTTAACAATTACTTCAAACCGTCTCAATTATTTACATCACTTGGATGTTAGTAGTATCTTATACCTAAGTTGCTGCCTCACGTGACGCATCGATAGCACATATATGGTGTACACGCGAATTGATTGAAACAGTGAAATTTAAACCATTGGCAATGAGATACAGCATTTCATTTCCATTGTTTCGAAATACGTTCTTTATTTTTTTATTTTGATTCCCTACTTCTATTCTGCCTCGTACCATATGCATTTTTAGTCGATCTACACATAGTGCTATTTAATTAATAATTTAATTTATATGAACTAGTTAAAATTATTACTTAACTACGCTTATTTACACTAAAAATTGAAAAATAATTTAACTTTAAAAAAAATGTAAACCGACTTCAAAATAAGATCAGCCAAAAACCATACTTAAAACACTAAAAGCCGAAAAATAAGATGAACTATTTCATTCTTGTCGTCGGTGCCAAGCTTAAATTAACAAAAAACAATAAGTTTAATGATATTCACACAGGGTGAAAAATTAATAAAGTCGAATTATTAAAGGAAATAAGAATTAAAAGATGTATTCAGAACACAATAACGCCACAAATTTAATATCATTTAACACAACCGTGAACGACGTCTGCCCGTATGGATTAAATCGTTTAACCGCTTGCGCGTTCAGATCACTTCAGTCACAAAGCATGGCGTGGTTTGAATGCGATATAGTATACCTGTTTGGCTTTGCACCGACTTCAAATCGTGTTATTGCATTTCTAGCATACATTGTAATTATATTTAAAAAAAAAATAATACATAATTAGACTTAGACAAAAATTAAATAGTTCATCTTATTTTTCAGTTTTTAGTGTTTTAAGTATGTTTTTTGGCTGATATTATTTTGAAGTCGGTTTACATTTTTTTTTAAAGTTTAATTATGTATACATACGTTTTGTAAGAGACGTAGGTACGGTGACATTTTTATATTGGCTGTATAACCAGATTATTATCCGTATAGTGAAAGAGTAACAATACAATTCACCACCCCCTATCTTACCTGTGGGTGATAGATGCAAGAGAAGGAAAACTCAAAATAAAACCCTATACCAACACGTCTGACCATTGTGGTGTATTAGGTCAATTTCCCTCCTCCTTGTTCTGGGAGCATTTTCGTCAAATTGCTCCCCGGCTGGTCGGCGTGGTGTCCGCCCTTTCTCAGCTCATGCTGAACGTGGGCGGACCCAGTTTCGAGGGCCGACGGCTGTATGCGGGGGTGATCCGCTCAATGGCCATGTACGGCGCACCCGTGTGGGCGAGGGCTCTGAACGCCCAGCTCAGGGCGGTGCTGTGGAGGCCACAGCGAGCTATGGCGGTCAGAGCCATTCGCGGGTACCGCACGGTGTCTACCGAGGCGGCATGCCTATTGGCCGGGACACCCCCGTGGGACCTAGAGGCGGAGATGCTCTCCGACCTCTACCGGCGGGTTATCGCAATGCGCGAAGAGGGTGACTCCCCATCGTTCAACGAGATAGCCACCTGGCGCGAGGACGCCCGTCGAGAAGTCATCGCCCGTTGGGCTACGCGGCTGGAGAGGCCTAGACACGGTGTTTTTACCGTTGAGGCCCTCCGGCCCGTACTGATGGAGTGGATGGAGAGCCTGATGCCGCCCTAACCGAGGCTTCGGGTGATCGGACCGGGGAATTGTCCAGTCACCCGACGTGAGGCCACCGCGTGAGGACGACGCCTCGACGACGAAAGCTGTCGGGGCGTCGACAGGAGAGGAGCCCGAGAGGGCATACCGCCGAGCGAGCCACCGAAGACAAAGATCGGGTACCGGTGGCCCGCTCACACGGCGAAGAAGAGGTGCTTGCAGGGTGGGTCAATGGGGTTGCGCGCCGCCTCTTCCGTCACCCCGGACCGATTTGGTGGGGTGCGACGTCCATAGCCCACCGCAAAAAAAAAAAAAAAAAAAGGTCAATTTCCCTCCTAGTGTGAAGGAGGCTCGAGCCCAGCAGTGGGACATATATGAGCTGAGATGATGATGATGATGAATAAGTAAGAATACAATTCCATCATCCCGTTTCTAGTCTGTGAATATTAGACTAAGGCATATGTATTTGCATATTTATATGCGTTACAAACACTCGGATCCCTGTTGTAGAGAGCCCCTAAATTGTGAGAGTCAATTTGGGAAAAATTTAACACCGAAACCGTATGGAAACTATTTCCTAACACAGTCATAATATATTATTAGCTGTGTGGTAGCGGCTGCGAATACTACCAACCCTTACTTTGTTCGCAGATGTTGTAAGAGACAACCAAGAGCCTTAGAACGACCTGGGCCGACTCCATCTCATGCCGTTTGGTCAACAATTACATTCCCAAGGAGGGTTGACGTCTGGCAGGCATCCGGTCATAAAACTATTGCGAATAACTTTAACAATATGTACTATGAAAGAAGAGTACCTACATATTGTATCGGCCTCAAGTAAATGGGATAAGAGTAGGAGAATGATGATGATGAGTCATAACATATTCAGGTGGCAGTTAGGAGTTCTAAGTGTCTATATTTATCTGCGATATTATTGCATACTAATGTTACCTGTAAACAACAGGTCTTATTGAAGTGAAAACTTCTTTAGGCCCGTTGAGCGTTTTTAGAGGAGAAAAACTGATAGGTTCGCGTCACCGACATGCTAATGCTAATAGTATAATCTATAGCTATGAGTAGTGTTTTTGTATAGATAAATGAATAATGAAAATAAAGAATTTATTTTCAAATATTAATGCAATAACATTTAAAAGTATGGCATTATTTATTTTTAATTGTATTTTTAATATTTAACCCTTATGTCATGAAATGAGTATCATTGTGGTTTAAAGGTTATCCTTACTAGCGTGATAAACCGATTCCTAGATGTTCGATAATTTTTTTTATTTTTATATAAAAATTAGAAAATTATTATTATTCCAATTAGTCTTAAGTTAATAGTTTTTACTTCTATCGGCAGTCCCCATGACTGACTGTTTTTTTTTTATTTTAAAAATACAACACCTTGCACTGAGAAACTAATCCTTGTATTTCTATTGCGGGGACTTTACAAATACATAATTTAACAAACACAAATTACACTCGGACTTAGAAAAAAAAATTGTAGATCGCACAAAGTATTGTTCTACGTTGGAATCGAACCGAATCCGACTCGAAAAGTTGATTTCCTTATGACGATATCAAAACCAATGATCGTCACGGTGTCATTCAAAATCCCTCTTTTGGAATAGCACCCCTATTACGAGGCAATAGTGGCCTGGTATGTAGGTATACAGTTAATTTTAAAATAATTCAATGATGTTAAAAATGGCATTAGCTAATTTATTTATCGCATAGCTCTTGTGTATATATATTACAGTAATTACAACAGGAAATTTAATTTTATAATAACGTTTTGCATTATAACAAAGGCTGAATCAACAACCGGGAAATAATCATTAAATTAGGTACATTTCCTTAATTAAATTAGCGTAGCCTCGTTGTCTACTACGGCTATCGTAAACTACAACTAAATTTGGGCATAATCTATATATATATATATATATAAATATATATATATATATTATATATATAAAAAATTGTAACAATCCAATGTCTTTGTAGATATTAAAGAAAATATGCTTTATTAGAGCAATAGAAGGCGAAATGATATTTTTTATATTTTTATCTGTTAGAGTAACACTAAACCAATGAAATATAGAATTTCTTATATGTCTCCATAATTACATCATCATTCTCCTACTCTTATCCCAATTACTTGGGGTCAATACAATATGTACTCTTCTTTCATAGTAGATATTGCAAAAGTTATTGACAATAGTTTTATGACCGGCCGCCTGCCAGACGTCAACTCTCCTTGGGAATATAATTGTTGACCAAATGGCATCAGATGGAGTTGGCCCAGGTCGTTATAAGGCTCTTATATCGTATTTTACGACATCCACCAGCAAAGTAAGGGTTGGTAGTATTCGTAGCTGCTACCACACAGCTACGTCTCCATCATTTCATTAATTGAATTAAATGACGTCTCCATAATTACATATAATTTATTAACAAGCTATCTGTACACTTCAAATATCCCATCCATCAACCCGTAGACATCTACTGTTGGACATAGGCCTCCTCACTCACTCTCATGACATTCAGAATGGTCCCGTGCCACCTGCATCCAACGGCTTTCTGCTATTTTTAAGATATCGTCAGCGCACCTAGTGGGAGTCACTTCAAATATATTATTCTAACACAAATAAGATATCACAACCGAATGCCGTCAAAACATTTTTTTTTGTTATTGAACTAGGCATGTTACCATTAGATGGCTGTAACTTCCTCACAAATTCGTGTTTCACTATAAAACCATAACGCCCAGCAGTCAACAATATTGACAGAGTACACTTTCAGCATCGTCACCTTTCGATGGTCAATAACAAATCTTAAAATAATAAATATCTAAGTACCTAACACAAGCAAAGCAAAATGCAAATCTAGTCCATAAATATATATACGGTCAAGTTGTCGTTATCAGACCATTTGTGTTGTATATTTCATTGTAGAGGATAGAAATGTGTCTATGACGTGTCTCACGCTATTCCAGCTACGGAAACTGCTCGGTCGCGTGACCGCCCACGGACATTATACACGCAACGACACACGGAACACGCGACCATTTCTAACTACATCTATTGAGCTTTAGGGGACTGTTGATTCATATGGAATGCCTTCAACTGCTATGTAATGCTTGCCTGACATTGATGACAGGTCAATCTTCTATCAATCGTTCACAAGTGTCGTCAACTCAAATAAAACATACCTATTGCTCTTCGCGATAGGCACTATGAGATTTCAATCATTTAGCGGGCAGATATAACATGTATATTATAAAGAATGTAATAATCAATCTAAATTGACCCAGAATTGTAATTTGCGATCATAAACGTGTAATGTCACCTCATATGGACGCAGCAAAGCCAACCGCGAAAGTTTGATGTCTTAAGTGCACCAGGACGTCACGTCCACTGCGGGGCAGAACAAAAAAAATACTATAATCGAGCCATAGAACACATAATATTATTGATCTTTTATTGTGATAGTAACATCATAGTTAAAAACGTAAATATCCTTGTGCACTGAGATTAAAATCTACCAAGCCACGAACTAGGATATAAAAAGTTTAATGTTATTAGATAAAATCTAATTTACATAGAGATTCTAGATATGTTTGTGCACAAACAATGGCCCAAAAACTTAGTTACGTACATACGTACATGCTAACTTAGGAACAAAGGTAGGACGTACGCCTTTGCAAACAAACCCGAACTAATTGATGCATTGAAACTGATTGGGCATGAAAAGTCGGAACTGGTGTCAAAAACACTCAAGAGAGCCAGTTGGTACAATATTAGAATTTTATATATCTTTTATTATGTAATAAAAAACATTAGTTTAATCCATCTTGTGACAAAATAGGTAACCTTTTTTTTTCCCCCTTGCTGGGTGGACCATGGGTGTGGTCGCGCCCCGACAAATCGATCCGGGGTGACAAAAGAGGCGGCGCGCAACCTCATGGACCCCCCCCCCCCCTGCAAACACCTCTCTACGCCGTGCGAGCGGGCCACCGGTACCCGATCTTTGTCTTCGGTGGCCCGCCCGGCGGCTTACCCTTACGGGTTCCTCCCGTGTCGACGCCCCGACAGCTTTCGCCGTCGGGGCGTCGCCTTCACGCGGTGGCCTCACGTCGGGTGACCGGACAATTCCTCGGTCCGATCACCCGAAGCCTCGGTTAGGGCGGCATCAGGCGCAGATATTCGCGCCTGCGCCGCCCCGGCCGCTAGCGGCGGCCTGGGTCACAGGAATCCTCCCGGACTCGTTCCGCCGCCTCCTTCTGCGATATGACAGCCTCGCAGAAGGCGGCGACCGCGTCCCAGTTTCTGACGCTGTCGACCATCGCTCTCACGACAGCCGCCAGCGTCAGGTCGGCACCGATGACAGCGGCGCGGTCACGGCGCTGCCCATCCCAGCCCGAACATACCTCGAGCGTATGTTGCGCCGTGTCCTCGTCACTGCAATGGTGGCAGGACGGAGTCCACTCCCTCCGCACGACCGTGTGCAGGTACTTGCCGAAGCAACCGTGCCCCGACAAGACCTGCACCAACCGTAAGGAGAGCACTCCGTGCCGCCGCTCCATCCTGGAGTGGTATCAGTACGGTCCGGAGGGCCTCGACGGTAACAACACTGTGTCTAGGCCTCTCCAGCCGCGTAGCCCATCGGGCGATGACATCTCGGCGGGCGTCCTCGCGCCAGGTGGCTATCTCGTCAGACGATGGGGAGCCACTCTCGTCGCCCACTGAGGTAACCCGCCGGTAGAGGTCGGAGAGCATCTCCACCTCTATATCCCACGGGGGTGTCCCGGCCAATAGGCATGCCATCTCTGTCGACACCGTGCGGTACCCGCGAATGGCTCTGACCGCCATGGCTCTCTGTGGCCTCCACAGAACCGCCCCGAGCTGGGCGTTCAGAGCCCTCGCCCACAAAATAAGGATACCTGGAATCAGTGCAGCTTTCACGTAAATCCTGAAAGAAATAGACGAAGTGTAATGCGAAATAGAGGACTAAGAGACACGCAAGTATCCATTGCGTACACAGCGTTAGATTTAGCTATTACAAGTTGTTTATTTTTCTTCATCCTCGTGTGGTGACGGATTAAGAATATAATGTGTTACGATCTGGTACTTGCCCATGCGAGTTGCAAAAACCCGGGTGATGTATATCAGAGTAATTAGACAGTAGTGGTCTTAGAAGTAACTTATAACAACATCTGCTATCACCGATCCACCTGTCAAGCGTTGTGATACTTTTTACTGTGTCTAATATTGGTTCCAATACTAAAGATAGATAAACAGATAGACTTTTCTTTATAGATTTAGCTAATCGGATAGTACTGGCCTTTCAATTTATGCTATTGATTGTCTGGGCTATTAAGTTCCTCACAACTTTATTTTTAACTTTTTATAATAGGTATCCAACAGGTTTAGCTGATGACAATTCAATTATTTTATAAATGAATTTGTATTTTTCTTTGTAAATATTTAAAAAGGCAAACCGCTTAATCTGATTTTAAAATTGTAACAAAATTTTTCACAAATTTTAGTCATAAACCACAGTGCTGACAGTTTTCTGTCTGCTGTCATAAATTATTCGGCTTGTTCCGAATGGACTGACATACTTTCACAGAAAATCGACATCTGAATATTAGTTAATTTACTACAGCGCTTCGTTCGTTGATCGAGAGAATCGAAAATTTTATATTTAAGTCATTTTAGAAGCGTTTTATACTTTGAAATCTTGCGAGCTTAACTTTTATATTAAACTGTTAGTTTACGGTACGGTACCGTTAACACTTTTTGTGTTATCAAGCCCACCCAAGATTTAACACCTCCGGTGGTACAACGGCTCTCGCTAATAGCTTTCATTTTTTATGGCCACTCAACTGGACTTTTCACTTGAACAATGGCTATTGTATCTGTTGTTCTTGTTATCTCTATTTAGCGCATTTTAATTACCTGACTTTCTTGCAAAAACTTGGCTTTAATTATTAATATTCTGGTTCTTCTTCTATTTTCATCCTATATACTCGTCTCATTGTGTGAGTTAGGAATACTACATGTTACCCTTAATTTGTCTGTAGTAGTTGTAAAAATCATCTAGGGGGCTATTAGGAAAATGAAAAGCAACACTCTCCCAGGATTAATTATAACACCAATTATCCGTACGTTGTGATAATCATCATCTACATAATCTCAGCTCATATACGTACCCCTTTTGGGCTCGAACCACCTCCACAATGGAAGGAAATTACTACTATACCACGCTGGTCTGGTATAGGGTATTTTTTTAATACGAGTTATCCTTCTCTTGCTGCATGTTATAGGTATATCATATATGTTTTACGACATCCACGGACAAGATAGGTGTTGGTGTGATGGATTGTATTCTTATTCCGTTACTACACGAAGGATAAGTTTAATGTCTAACAGTAGCTATCGTTGGGTTGATAAATCGCCTGGATGCATCATCATCAGCCTATCGACCTCCACTGTTGAATATAACCTCCTCATAGAGGATTACTATGCCATAATCCTCACGCGCACACAGATAATTTACAGGCGGATTAGCAGTCGCAGTTGAGGTTATAATTTGCCTAGGAAATTGCTGCTACACATTCTTCTGGACATCATTTAATAGAATTTTATGACTACCCGCAGAAAAGTATGAATTGTGATATATTATTATTGTTTCCTCAACCACATAGCTAATGGTGAATTATCCAATTCAGTAAGTATAGATTTCCTGAAGAAATCAATTGTTAAACAAATATCCTGTTGTTCCCTTTAAATCAAAAACAGGTAACATATTTTCTCTCTAAAGACTAACATACGTTAAAGTGTGAGCAATATGTTTTGAGGGTTTTTACCCATTTCAAAATTGCACTTACAGTACTTGGCAAACTGCCATCATTTCACCTTGTATATCTGCAATATATTGTAAGTGTGTAGAATGCATGTCTGTTTTATTATTATTCGTAATACGTAAATCATGTATGCAAGTTTGGTACTCGAGTCAGACAATACCATGAGTAATAATACGAGTTTCCTTTGTTACAGGTAAGACGGAGGAAGCCCTTTGTTTCTTCGGTTCTTTAGTTCCTTTCATCGCACCCTTCCCCTCGTCGACTCTGCGCTCTATTTAGTTTATATTCAACCCATTCGCTAAGTTTTTTTTTTCTTTCGCGTACGAACACATGGCTTGGCAGAGTTGGCAGATGTGAGGTAAATATCGCATTCAATCCTAAAACTATTCCAGTTGTTTGCGAATTTGAATTGGCTGAAATTATGGTTTTGTTTTTATTCAATTTTATGTTGAGAATACCCGATATGTTTATTACGTTATATAAATTTGATAAGAGAATTTCGATAGAACAAAACTGAGTTTAACTTTCTAGTACTTGCTTCTTACGTTTTTAGCTTTAACTAGGTACCAAACTGATCGTCATAAAAATTTGCATATATGTTTTCAGAGGGGAGAGAAAAATATCGGTTTACAACAAAAATTAATGGTAATAATCTTTATTAAAAATAATATCAATATTAATAATATCCACAATACGTCGATCACAGTTTTTGTTTTATAGCAGTTACTATGCAACGACGATTTTGTATAAATTCTTGATGCGATATGCTATTTGGACTTTCATAGACATTTTTTTTTCTGTTCGTCCGTTGGGAGCCAAGTCTTATTTAATTTTCTTCGTAGATTATTTAATACTTCTTCATATTAAGTAGCTTATTAATAGTCACTGTCTGTTAGTAAGTCGTTTCTATTAATTGGCCACAGATAATCAAATTAAGATTGCTTTGGGAATTTGGCAAAACATGAAACGTAAACCACTATTATATCGTATTCACTACACTTCAGTAATTTAACTGTATCATATTCCATAAAATACTAGCAAAATTCTTTAGTATAACATTACAAAAGACTAAAGAAATGTACATAAGAGCGTGGCATAACATTTCCATATTCCCGCCAAAACTTGCATTCTTAAACACTACGCCGCTCCTTGTTTATTTTTAAATACCACGCCCGGCACTAAGTAAATAATCCTTGTTTTGCGGGTGACTTTTCAAACATAATTAACAGACACAAACTACACCCAAACTCAGGACAAAAATATTTGGATTGTACAAAGTACTGTCATACGTGGGCAACGTACCTGCTATACTGGGCGCGGTAGGTCGGTACCGTAACGATCTATGCAATGGCATTTGTCGCAGCGTTATATAATATAGCCTTTCTTTGTAAATATTCTTATCTTATACAATAAGATTTTTTGGAATCCAAGTTGTAGTATTTGAGATAAGCGCGTTCAAACAAAGTCACAGATAAATAAACTCTTTTGCATTACAATAATAATATAGATAAAAGTTTAGATACGATGTTAATGTACGAAATAAGAATATAATTCACCACTACTTCTTGTCTCAAGTGAATTGTAAGGTAATTTATCCTGAAAAAAAAATGCATTAGATAACTTTTTATCGAGAAACCTTATCCATCTTTCTCGTTAGCTCCAATATGTCACCCTACTAGGCACAGGTCTCCTCCAGAATATCCAGAAATTGATATAATATTTATATCACGTTAGTCAGACGGGTTGGCATAGGGTTTTATGTTGAACTTGCCATCTCTTGGATTGATTATCTGCATGTCATATTCCTTAAGCATCTCTTACGACATTTACAGGCAAGAAAATGGGTATTGAATTGTATACTTACTTATTCACCACACGGAAAGTTATACTTTTAGTTATATTATATCTTTTATTTATGTTAAACATGACTTACTACATTCTAATGCCATTCATTGCCATTAAAAAAAGTTCGCTCAGATTAAAAAAGTTACGCCATTTGTTGCCTTAGCTTCAGTTTATAACAGGAACTTTGTTTTGACCTCAAAACTCGCTCAGCCTCGTGGAAGACCTTTCAAAATAAATCCGGTTTTTGAACCAGTTTTTTTTTAATGTTTGCATTGTCACGTTTGTGAAGAATACATACAGAGCATCGTCATGCGTCCCCTTTGCTTCAATTTTATCGATATGTTTAAATCAAGTCTTTGAAGGTCGACTACTTCCACGCTCTTATATCCATAGAACAGGGTTGAGGTAATCCTCGAGTATACTAATTATGAGCAACACCATAAACAGGTTTTTGTAACTTGTAAAACTGTTAACATCTACCGAGCGAAAAACTGTTTCATACAAAGTTTAAATTATGTAAAAAAAGCCTCTTCAAAAAGGGATTTTAAAATGAAGCAGTCTTAGCCAGATATATATGTATATATATATATATATATGTTTATATTTTTGAAACTATTTTTCAAATGCATTAGCAAGTTTAATAAGTTTATTTGAAAAGGTGAAAATAACAAATAATAAAAATGTATAATTTTCTTTCAAATTCATGATTTATTGAGACAAAATTCCTGTAAAGCCCTTGCTTTGTTGGACCGGTCGTTGACATACAAAACAGTCTCTGTATTACGCGGGCTCTGTTGTGGGAAACTTCTCACGACTCTTCGGGGAACTCGCTTGACACCCTAACTATATACGGCATTTGTCTGCTTTTTAATATGTGAAAGAAGTATAGGAAGGAATTGTGATTTGATATCAAAGTTAGTGGAAATAATGTTTTGAAACCTGAACGTGGATATTGTGGATAACACCTTTGAATAATACATGTAGGTAATTATAATAATAATAAAAAAAAAAAAGTTGTCTCGACACATGTAGCTGGGCACAAAACTTGGAAAAATGTACTGATTCCTATTACTAACCTTAAATGTGATATTAAGTTATTCTGCATAGTAATTTTAATACAGCACTTAATTTTGTAAACGTATTTCTAGTGGAATAGCCGCTACTAATACAGAAGTGATAATCATTAATATATTGCGGACATTACGCGATTTAAAAGTTATATAGAATATATCAGATTTTTAGATACATCAGGACGAGCTACGAGCTAGGAGGCTCATACTTATGTGACAATTTATATTAAGGCGACAACACTCTTTAAACATTGCAAAACATAAGAAAGAAATTATCTTAAGATAACTGCGTTTAATAACGAGTGAATAAATTTTTTATTTGTTTTAGTGTGTAATTAGTGTAAGATTTTCCGGTCGGCTCACTACGCACAATACTGAGGGAACTAGTTAACATTTAATATAGTCGCACGCCCCGATAGTACGTGAGAAATATTCTACTAGTGACTTCATTTCGTACTCCTGTTGGCAGCCAGTCAGTTGCAAATGTGACTTGACCTTTAATTATCTGGTTTAAATTTGACTTTTTTTTTCGTCGCCTCAAAAGAATTTTGCATTATAAAAATAGCATTTATATTATAGATACGAATGCTATTTTGGAATGTATACAGATTCACATTAACCAATTGATAAACTGTGATAAATTGTTGTAAGTTCAGTACAATTTGTTTATGAGTTTATATTTAGCTGTGATAAATATGTCTGGTAAAACGCAATGTGATGCAATCGGTATGCTCGCACGATTATTTTGTGGGTGCATTCATCTTGAACTTGTTTAATTAATGCCTACTTGTCTCGTCTGATTATAACGACCAGGATCATGATCATGTCGTGAGTTCTATACATACATACATATAGCCTCACGCCTGTTTCCCAGAGGGGTAGGCAGAGACTACGGATTGCCACAAACCACGATCCTGACATACCTCCATCGCTTCATTCACGCTCATCACAGTCTTCATGCGTGCTCTACAATTACGCGTACTCTTAATCTGACCTTTCACTAACACATCTTCAATTTGATCTAGGAAAGTACGACGTGGTCTTTCCCTTGTAATCGTCCCACTCACACTCGCTTTGTATACTTGTTTAGTTAACCTTTCTTCACACATTCTTTCCACGTGTCCAAACCACCTCAGCATAGCCTTTTTTATCTCTGTCACTACTTCTTCATTCACACCACAGTGCTCTCTTATAACAGTATTTCTAATTTTATCTTTCAGACTTACACCAACCATACTACGAAGAGCTCTCATCTGTACAGTATTTATTCTACTTTCATGTCTTCCCTGCCAAATCCAAGTTCTATTCCTATGCAGATTAATACTTTTTGCGGTTCTTAAATTATTATTCACAATCTGGGTGTAATTTGTGTTTGTTAATTATATGGAAAGTCTCGTAATTCAAGTATTATTTCCTTAGTGCAAGTAGTCCTTGAAAAAAATTGCGTCAGTAGGACTATTGTTTTCTATCTCAGTTTTTAATAAATAAGTTTGTTAAGGAAATCAACGAGGAAAGACTGAATATGAATGGTACATGTACACCGTTGAATACTAATGCCATCGACTGCATCACATCATTATTATTATTATTAATACGTGACAATATACTTGCTAAGGTTCTATTATTAGTTATGACGTTATTCACCATGAAAACCGTACATTTAATTCGCAATAGTGTCACATTGACTTAATACCGAGTACGCCTTTTGCTTTATTGAATCATTTTCTTTTTATAATCTCTAGTTTATATATATGTATATATATATATATATATATATATATATATATATATATATATATATATATATATATATTATAAATGTGAATGTAAATTTGTTTGTTACGTTTTCACGCCAAAACTACTTAATCTATTATCATGGAACTTTGTACGCATAGTCTTCGAGGTATTAGAAAGGATATAGGATACTTATTATTAAAAAAAAATTACGTAGGGGAAAAAAAATTCTGGCATGATAGCTGGAGCTATAGTCAATAGGATATTAATTTGACCATCAGTAATACAGCTTTTTTTTTTGTGTGACTTAGTTGTTAGTCTCAGATGGCTAGAACTAGCTAGCTAGAATCTATGATCTTTGATATTTATTTAAGGGCCCCCAGCTTCGCTCGTGTTGAACGAGCGAAGCTGGGGGTAAAAGCTAATATATTATGATAATACTTCGCTATACTTTTAAACTTCACTAATTGCGTATTTTTCTTTAGAATAACATATTAATTGACAGATTATGTTGCAAAAAAATACTTGATAATTATCGTAAAACTTGCAGATGTCACGTAATAAAATTATCCAACGATTAGTCCACCTGACACTTGCGGGCGGTTATAGAGGCTTTAGGTAATAACATTTCTAATAACGGACTTCCGTACTGAGGGGCTCATTTACTCGATTGCATACTCAGTAAAAATGTTTACGCAATGTTAATCTGAGTAAAAATTGTATTCATTACCGAGCTATTTATATGTCAGTGTCAGATAAACATTAAAAGGGCAATTGCTGAGAGAGAAGCTGCTCATAACCATTCCGTATTATCATTTAGATAATCCGAAATGCTGTAATATCCTTTTCTGCACAGTCTATTTTTGATAGCTATTGATAGCCTATCATTATAAAATGTTAATGATATGCAATATTCCCGTAAATATTAGTAATATTAAGAATTACCTTTGTTAATGGTTCATAATCGTTATAATTACTAATATTGATGTGTCGATGATGTCAACCATAGGTATATAGAGTTCACACACAGAAGTTAAAATATTTTAATAATGTTTACATTATGTCATAGATTTTAACAAGAACTATGACTGTTAATTTTGTTTAATTGTAAATTAAATTAGTGCTTCGTGAGAATATATCACTATTATTGAATTGTTTATATTCGATTTTACCATTAATTAATTCTGTTTTAGAAAATCGTTCTGTTCTAAAAAAGTGATTTTCTAGTAGGTCTTGATAGTTGATGTGAATATTGCTTAAAATAAAAATCACTATTATCACCATTTCCACTTATCACCACTGCTGGACTCGAGCGTCCTCCACTATAGAACGAAATTGACCAGCTATACCACTTACTTTTGTATAGATTCGCCATTGTATTTTATTCGCTCAGTCGTCTTTTACAACACCCACATGCGAACAAGGAAGCGGTGAGTTATATTCTAACTCTGTCGTAACACGAAAAAAAAGATTAAATTTTGTTTAATATAATACATTATTACTATAATGCCCTACAATTAAATTTGTCCACCTGTACATCTTACAAGGTTTACAATCGTCGAATCTAAGCTCCGCAGCCATTATTGAGAAATTAATTAATATACCATAAAAGTAAGCGAAAGTAGCTATTCAATAAAGTGGCCATATAGATTGCGAATAGCAACATGCGTTGTTATCGTTAAAATTTCTTATCTATTATCTATATCTTATTATGGGATCTATTGAAAAGCTCCATTTGTACAATCCGCTCTACAAATGTGGTACCTATGGAATAGTTGTGTGATAATCATTACATTTACGACTTTGAGTATATTTTTTAGAGTTGCGTGTACTCATTGCGACTTTTCGAGTTTATTGATGTGTAGCTAGAGTTTAGAATTGATCTGTATAATCTGTATTCACTATTTAAATCGTCCTTCCGCCATCATTATCTCAGTTTATAAATTAATATCGTTAAATAAATGTCTACATAACTGACCAAATTACCAAGTGTTTGTTGAGAGCGCAGTGACATTATTATAAAACGAACGTTTTATTACGATTGTTTTATATATAGAACTCGGAATCAATGATTGTCTAGTAGGTATTCTCTCCTAAATAAATCAAAGTGTCATTGGTAGCGACGCGCGGCTAAAGATGGCGGTCGCGTGACGTCACCGTGCGTTTCCTTTCACGTCACCTTCACCTTGACATTTGAATTTGATTCTAGAACGTGTCGCCGCGCCGCCCGTGTCTGCTCATCCGAAACGCGCGTTGCATAATTACTAATGATGTTCGTACTTTGAGCATCACTCAACGTTTGGCCGTTAAAATACAATGGAACGCACCAAAGAGACAATTGAAGGCAAATTTTAGAGAAAATATAATCTAATTAAATAAATTCATCATTCAACTCTTCCCCGTTCATTGCTGAAGCCTAGACCTCCCTTACAGAATGCCCCATAATATGGTCATTCGCTGAAAAGGTTAACCAGGGGGTTAGATGACGTGGTAATATGAGTCAGAAAATCACTTCTGTCCATTCTTCTGTAGAGGCTCGAGCCCAGCTCTGGCACGTATATGAGCTGAGGTGAGATGACTTATATTTTCTTATGTGTTTTTAATCTGTCTGATAGTAATTCTTATTGTGTAATTTATTTCTCATTTTGCTTCGTCGTTATACCCCATAATTGCTGCTCTTGAAATTATATTAGTATTGCTATATTACTTTAGGTCATTTAACCCGTTAGTTATGTGAGCTCCATATTCCTTTGTTCTGCGGTTAAAGTATATTAGATTTGTATAAGTATAGACATTCTCTATTCCTTTTTTTCATAGCCAAATAATACTTAGCTATTACGAACTACATGTCTATTAGTTCGATGACCGTTTAGCTTTCGAAACGTTTCCGTATTTCAAAAGTAAGTAAAAAATTGATGATCGATCGATAGTTCTGTCAGTGAACTGCTTCCAATATAACTATCTAAACTTTTTGATGAAGTTTTAATACAAAAATAAATACGAAAAGTTGTAATCTTTGATAATAAGACTGTGGTCGTATCGCAATCCACCAAACCATTGTAGAGGACTAGGCCAACGTAGCACACCATGACAGCGTGACTACGTTTGCCTCTACAGTGCACCACTGACGCTAATTAGTCTGGCTAGATGGCTAGCGTAAGCGAAACCATTTAACCTTTTCATTTCTTGCCTTCTATCCTGATAGAAATATTATAAAACATCTACTAATCTCGCGTTAATATAAATTTTGCATATCAAATTTTCTATACCTAAGGAGTATTACTATATTTTTGTATGAAAGCTTAAGTATTTAAGGCATGAAAGCTTAGCAAATAAATAAACTTAGGAGAAAAGGAAAGGAGACCCACCACTTTCCTACGATTAATCAATTTACCATACACATGAAGAAAGAAAGGAATATGGGATAGGACAGAAATTCTCTTTACTCCTATGTGCAACTTCCAGAATTTCGACTTTTCTACAGCTCTACAAATATTGTTTCCACGCGTATTTCACGTCTAAATGAGAGATCCTCAGAACGATTCGACTTTAAATGGGCAAAATAAAAAACAATAGCTAATTAATAGACTAGCGGACTGACGACATTATGAAAATCGCAGGCAGCCGTTGAATGGCCACCGAAGACAATGATCGGGTACCGGTGGTCCGCTCGCATGGCGAAGAGAGGAGTTGCACGGTGGGTCTATGGGGTCACGCGCCGCCTCTTCCGTCACCCCGGACCGATTTGGCGGGGCAAGACGCATCCATAGGCCACCGTAAAAAAAAAGGATGCCGTTGGATGCAGATTGTACAGGACCGTTCTAAGCGGCATTCTCGTGAGAAGGCCTATGTCCCACGATGAAAGTTTACGGGCCAATGGATGGATGGACGATTAATTAATTGAGGCTGCAGTCTATCTGTAATTGATTATTATGTGTCGTGATAGACTTGAATACCAATTAACCAAACATTTTTACTACAATAGGAGGAAAACTTTAAATGTGTGGACATAAACAAGTATTTTTTTAAACAATCTTATAGCCTAATACAAATTCCTTTGAATTTCTTAACATGCTCAACACGCCTTCAAAATAAATGTTATGTCGAAGTAATATGTTTTGTTATTTATGTGTTGTTCATTCACCAATTGGCTACTCGTTGTTTGTATGTTTTTGTGATAGTATTTTTAATAAAACCTTATTTTGCGTGCATCGAATCCCTTACCCAACAGTTGTGCCACCGTATCATTATACAGTAAGAGATAAGTAAAAGACGTATTCAAATAACGTTACTGCAAAAGAAAATAAAAAATCGGCCAAGTGCGAGTTTCACGAAGGGTTCCGTAAAACTAAACAAAAAAAACAAGTTTGTTGTATAGGAGCCCCCATTAAATATTTATTTTATTTTATTTTTAGTATTTGTTATAGCGGCAATAGAAATACATACAAAATTTCAACTGTCTAGCTATCACCGTTCTTGAGATATAGCCTGGTTACAGACGGACGGATGGACAGCGAAGTCTTAGTAATTGGGTCCCGTTTTTACCCTTTGGGTACGGAACCCTAAAACGGGATGGAGACAAAAAAGAAAGGAAAGCCTACTACCCGACATCAGTATAAGAAGAAGCAGTAATATAATTAACTTTAGTGATTCAAAAACACAGGTTAAACGTGATACGTCTATAATGGAAAAAAAATATGGATTTCATCAAAGAGGATTCAATCGAGAAGACTCGTGACCAGCAGTGAACTGAAATAACAAATTTTGGAATTTACTATAAAGAAATTCCCTTATTAAAATATGCCCGGTCGTGGGGAAAGCAATCGCATATCTAAGGCAATAAAACAAAACTAACTATGATAAATCTTATTAGTGGTGGGATCACGTTGTTGACAGTTCTCTGTCTACAGCCGCTGGCCGGTCTGTCCGGGGTAGTACCACACTGAGCAGAAAATCGTCATCTGAGTAATGGCAATGTGTTATTGGGCTTCATTCGATGAGCGGAAAAGCCGGAAGCCCAGCTGGGTGGGTTTGGGGATTGTATTGGTAAGCAACGGCCAATGCCCTTGGTATTGTAAATCGGCATTGTAATCGGCAGTGACATTTACCATCAGATGTGCTGCTTGTTTGATTACCACCATAACCGATAATAAGAAAAATAACAATTATTTATGCCGACAATGGAGTGAAACCGGATATTGAAGTGCGGTAGCAAACTGTTGCTACTCATACTGCAATTCTCTTCGAAAATGTTGTACTACCGCCGGATGATTGGACCTATTTATGACTGATGTCAAACTTTCAGCTCGCGTGACTATGTCTTTAAAGACAGGCTTTGGTTCGATCACATTAAACCATCTCAGACGCCATACAGCCCTATGGGGTTGTATACCGTTATATACAGAAAATGTTCTGGCGACTTGTACCTCTCTAATCACCATTTGGGCGCACTATCAGAGCACCGTGACCTTACCACAACAAATAATATGTAATAAACATCTCGTAAAGATCATAAATCATTATCTGATGTGTGTCCAAGTTCGCCTTTGTTCTACAGCACCTCAAATGTTTAACTTTTCGTTTATATTTATGTGTATAGTGTTTACAGTTTGCATATATTAGCAAACAATAACCCGATGTACCGGTCTCTATTTTCCTCAATGCGCACTCCGCATGCGTATGTAAAATACATATATTTCATATTATTTATATACTAACTGACCATTGCAACTTCATTTACATTAAGTGATAAAGAGTTGAAGAAAGCATCGCAGACAGTTATAACACGAAAACTCTCAAAGAATCACAATTTGCCCCGTTTTTGCGACATTTTTCATTGATGTACCGTTGTGTGACTGTGCTCTCAGGCGTCCAAGCAGACGAAAGCTCTGTGAAAGATCAGCTATGGAAGCTGTTGCTATGGGGCCTTCTCGTCGTCTGTTTACTGTCATCATCCCATAGCGTCGCACTATTAAGCTTCGGTCCTAATCCGTAAAAGAGGAAAAATAATCTACTATACCACACTAGTCAAGTGGATTGGTATATTGGTATAGTGGATTGGTTTTATTTCGAGCTGTCCTTCTCTTTCATGGATGTTGTGTGCACATTATATCCCTTAGCCGTTTTGTACGACACTGTCAGATAAGAAAGAGGATAGTGAGTTGTATTGTTACTCCATCACCACTCTGAGAAGAGCTTTCTATGATTCAAATATTAGTAACGCGAGATGTTAGAACCATATTCTTCAGATCCAATCCTAGGTCAGATAACAGTCGTTATGTAGTAACTTCGAAACTGTTTAACATAGAAAGTTTGAATCTAATAGGCTTCGGAATAATAAATACTAGGAGGCTGAATTAAATAAACGTACGAATGTTAATATTTGCACCGACAGTATCATCGCTAAGGTTACAAAGTGCAAACACTTGAATCATCGGTTCTTTATGCTTTGTGTTAAAGTACATATACATATCCTTACTAATATTATAAATGCGAAAGTAACTTTGTCTGTCTGTCGCTCTTTCACGCCAAAACAACTGAACCAATCTAAATGAAATTTGCTACACAGATAGTCTAGAGCCTGATAAAGGACATAGGCTACTTTTTAATGCAAAAAAGGGGTGTAAAGAGGGATGAAAACTTGTAAGCAAGTATCGTCATTTTTAAAGCCAGAGGCTTGAAATTTATTTTTAGGCTATTGATTATATATAAATAAATATGACATTAACATGTAAAAATTTACCCTTAAGGGGTAAAATAAAAATAGGGGATGAAACGCTTTAGGAAAGTAACTTTTTACGCGGGCGAAGCCGCGGGCAGAAGCTAGTATTATATATATATATATATATATATATATATAACCGCGAAGTATTAACATAAGTACATAGTGTAGACTTGCTTAAGTCATTCCATGTTGGTTTTCAAATGATTGTGGTCACTAATACTCTCAAAATCATGGAGAACTTACCATCATCAGCTCATCATCTCAGCCCATATTTGTCCCACTATGGGGCTCGGGCCTCCTCCATAATGGAAGGAGAATTGACCTACTATACCGCGCTGGTCAGACGTGTTGGTATAGGGTTTCATTTCAAGTTTTCCTTCTTTTATACAAATGCTATGTGCATATTATATCCCTTAATCGTCTTGTACGATACCCACGGGTAAGAGAGGAGGTGATGAACTGTATTCTTACACCATCACCACATGGAGAACTTGTATTATTTATTTAATTACTTGCGAATTGCTCAGAAATGTATGCTTCTCATTTTGAGCTAAGTGACCTTGTATAAAAAGTAGCATACAGATAATATGTGAGTTTTTATTCATAGTTAACGCTTGATTACTCCTTTGGTGTGGGTTTGTAGTAGAATGTGTTCCCGACACGTTCTTTGCCGTGGTATAATAGATGACTGAAGAACGTAAACAGATAACATTACTAAAAGAGAAACGCAAAGGAACAAAGCGAATAGAAGTATATGTTAACTTTTCTAGGCTGTACGGTATACGAGGACAATTTCCTTATTTATGTAAAAAACTCGTGCCTCACAATAAATCATATCAAGGTATAAAAAAAAAGAAACTATATTTAATATTTTAATCAAAATGTTTAGTAGTTCTAGAACTTTCCAAAATGGCGGCATAACCTGTACTTACCGTAGTTTATGTATGTTTTGCTATTATTATTTTTTACATTAATATCTCAATTATTTTTTATATAATTTATTAATGGACAATTTAATACCAATTTATTCTTATAAATTTAATCATTATACTATACGTTATACAATAAATAATCTGTAAATTTGTACAGTGATGCGTCGCGCGTCGGTCATATTGTGACCATATAAATAAATGTCGTTTAGTAAAAACACCATTCAATCAGTTTCAGTAATTTGCTTTTGCAATACATTGATGCAACTAGTATATCTATTAGGGTTATTTAAAGTCTCCAAATATATACCAGAACACATCAATTACGAAGCATCAGTGATGCTTTAGAAACTGCGGTTCATCCAACCTTGTTTTGTAAGGCAGAAATGTTTTGGTTCATTTACTTCCGCAATCCGAACTAACATTGTGTTTACAAACCAAAGATGTCTGCAGTTTATAACGTGTGAAACTTTTTTAATATTTTATTGATCCGCCCCTTCCCACCGCTATTATATGGAACTAGGTCAAGGGGTTGAAACAGGTTGAACCACCTGTTTAACATACGTTGCGTTGCACCTGTGTGAGTTTCAGTATTTTGAACTTGTATTTAGATCGAACAACTCCTTTCAAGCTGAATATGTATTATATTATTATTAATTCACTTACTGATATTTATAGCTAGAAATAGGCAGTCATCGACATCTGAGTAGTGGCATTGTGCTGCTGCGCTTCGTTCGGTGAGCAACGGCTCCCTTACTCATAGTGGCCCAACTTTCTGGATAAGTTTGGAGTTTTCATTGGTAGGCGGCGGCCTAGCTGTACCCCTGGTATTGCGAAGGTCCATGGGCGGCAGTAACATTTGTGATCAAATTTGCTGCTTGCTCGTTTGCCACCATTATTAATAAAAAATCGGCCAAGTGCGAGTTGCACTCGCGCACGAAGGGTTCCGTATCTATAAAAACCTCTTTTATTGTATGGGGCTCCCATACAATAAAAGTAATTAATTATTTATTTTATTTTATTTTAATTAAAATTTTATTTAAGAAAAAACAAAATTATAAATAATTAAGCATATTAAATGCTAAATTTCAGTAATTTAAATAACAAGGTTGTGTCATCGTTTAATACAATTCTAATTGCAAAGTTTGAAGTATTAAGCCTATAACAATGTGTAAACACTGTCGGGTAGATGGCATACCGTCACCTTAAGACGTAAATATGATACGAAGCGAAATTTGCATGTCCTACAATAAGTCACGGTGGTGTAGTGGCAGCACGATTGGGCCGGAATCCCAATAGGCGTGGGTTCGAATCCCGCTTGTGACATCATTTTTCGCTTCGTAATCGGGTTTTATAAATAATTAAGCATATTAAATGCTAAATTTCAGTAATTTATTTTAATTAATTATATTTAAAAAGAACTAAATATTCTGTGAAAAGTTAAAGCGTACCTGTCACCGTTCGAGCAAGAAACGGTAAAAAAATCAAGTTTGTTGTATGGGAAGCCACCCCTTAAATATTTATTTTATTTTATTTTATTTATAATATTTGTTATTATAGCGGCAATATCGTCTGTGAAAATTCCAACTGTCTAGCTATCACCGTTCTTGAGATACAGCCTGGAGACAGACGGACGGACGGACAGCGAAGTCTCAGTAATAGGGTCCCGTTTTTATCCTTTGGGTACGGAACCCTAAAAAAAAAGAGCAATATGAGGGTTGGTAGTATTCGTAATTATACAGCATGGTGTAAAAATAGATGATGACAATTCATTTAAGGAAGCAGAATATCTTCAACGAATAGATCAAACTGGATCATCGATCCATGAATCTTTCCACATTCATTGTTAGATATGAGCCTCTTCAAGTGGACACAAGGCTACTCGTGGCTGACAGAATGTTCTGCCCATTCTCCTGGTGGTCTAAGATTTAATACTTCCATGAAAACATCTTTTTTTCCCGTAACGTGGAAGGGAGAGGATGGCGTATGTTTTTCTCACTCGCTCACTGAACCAAGCGCAATAACAATTTTCTAACTGAGATGTTTATTTGCTGCGCGAGTATTGAACTCTGAACCACGAACGAGCCGCCCTATTTATTGCTGTAAACAGTACTGTCATCACCGTGGCCCTAACACTTGAAGAATCACTTTTAGTACTTAGTATACGTTATCATCACGGTTGCATACTTACAAGAGATGCGAACGTTGTGCCTCAACTTTGTTGACAAATGTTCATGACAAGATAGCGAGCGTATCAGTTTACACACTTCGTATTATTTTTATATATGTGAAGGTACATAGGTTATCGATTTATCAGAATGTTTATTTTTAATGTTTAACTTGCTTCTTGTTTATGTGGGGACTGGTTACGTATATGTACATATATTCATCGCATTATTACATTACGTTAAGAGCTGACAGGCTCCTGTTATTATTGAAATCTATGAGCGGCAGTTAGCACTTCCGATCTAGTGGGCTGCTTGCTCTACCACCAAAAGGCATAAAAATATGGACTTTCCATATAAATCGATCTCCTTTTTTGGAGATGGGCCCTATCCAAACGAGTATCTTGCCGTAAACGCCGAGCCTAACAAGTGAGTATAAGTTTTCTAAGACTATGCCTGTTGCCCTAGTGGAACCTCGCCAAGTAGGGGCCGGTGGCACATTGTATTATTAGAAACTGTATCTTTGAGAGCACCTTGAGTTTTTGTTCGGACTGTCATGAAAATCTATGACTTCTGGCTGTTTTAAGGCAAGAAATCGATTCCGATGATCTACTTGATAAACGAGAAGGTGTAACATAGTAAGTTATAGAGGTCTACCTTGTCCTGAACAATCAAATTGTCTATGGCCTGATTATAGCTGACCAAGAAAGGGATACAAACAACGAAAGAGGTTCAGCATTGATAAGATCAAAATACTTATTTGTCGTAAATAAAGTATACAGTACCACTAAATGAAGTTAATTAAAATAGGGAATAACTGTAATTTTTCAAATTAGTCGTAAAGCACATGGCACAGATGTCGACATCTATCGTATACCCGTAAAATTCACTACGAAAAAGAATGAATTCGAGGAGTGAAATACTGCATATTTTAACGAAGTAATTTTACATGAAACACCATATCCAACTGGCTTAGAAGCAGATGAAGGAAGAAGCAGCTTAGTCTCAATCAAAGGATTTTGCAGTCACTCTTTTTTTTCCAAATTTTATAGATAGTGATGAGCTAAATATCAAGATTAATTTAGATTAGTTATTATAATATTTTTATTGCCTTTGATGAGCAATAAGATCAACTGATAAGAAATCGTAACTGCTGTTCATGGACCTTAGTAATAACAGGAACACAAGTAATGCGCAGCTTATCTAGGGATTTTGACCTCAGGATCTTTCTTTGACCGAAAGAAGCGCTGTAGTAAATTGCTGCTACTTAAATGGCGATTTTCATTTATGGCTGCAGGCAAACAATTAGCGTGTTGACTAAACTACTTTCAAAGATTAACCATTGCTAGTTATTGTTATAATTGTATGTGTCGTGCCGTGTATATGTATGTTGTATGCGTGTATAATTGTATGATCGTACATACGAACACGTCGACAACATTGTAATGCGACAATAAATATCATGATCCACTTACAGGTCCTCGACTTATTCATTAGCGTAACCATTGCACACGTTATATTCTTAATTTATTATGTGCGGTATTTTCTTAAATAACTCCAAATTCTAGCACAAGTCATTAAGTCCTTAAATAACTTATATATTTAAACAAAAAATTCTTCATAATGTTTACGCAAGAAATACACATTTAAAATGAAACCATTTTTAAGGTATCTATTGCTATTTTAAGGTATCTATACGCGAGTATTACACATTTGGAATAAAATTATTATTACGGTTTCTATCGAGTTCATATTTGATTTTTAATTTCTCGACGTCTCTTACAGCAGCGTTCATGGTCGTCCTCCCGTGTTAGTCCTCCCGTGATCATTAAAGCTGTAAAGTGTTCGAAACTTCGGGTAATTAATTAAAAATGTTTCTTTTTAATTCTTGGTTATATATTACCATCCATCAATTCATCATCATGCCGGACTTTACAAAGCATCCACAAACGGCATCATCAGCTTAGTCTTAGTAGACTACATTCTTATAAGATCTGAAATTGAGTCTATTAAGAAATATTTACAGCGAAGGTTACAGAACTGTATGTCTATTTTTTAATTTTTTTTTGCGGTTGGCTATGGTGTGGTCACGCTCCGTCAAATCGGTCCGGAGCGACGGAAGAGGCGGCGCGCGACTCCAAAGGGTCTGTGGAGTCCCCTGCAATGCGCCTCTCTTCGCCGAGCGAGCAGGCCATCGGAACCCGATCTTTGTCTTCGGTGGCCAGAACTGTATGCCTAAGTAAAAGTTTATTCCATACAACCGTTTTTTTTAAATATATTATTAATACTGATAACGTAATATAATTTATGTCCATACTTACGTAGTGACAATATGGCATACATCCTATTCACATTTATCAGGTCGATTGACGCAAACACAATCTTATCTGATATCAGCCGATGTTATATTAATCCTATTTTGAAACTGACAATGAGTTTCAGATCAATACAACGGCCACATAATAAAGTCATACAACCAAATGACGCTTTCATTTACGATAATAGAGAAAATAGATTTTATTTCAAGTCTTCTTTTGAATAGATGATATCTTTTTTTTTATTGTTTATGGTGGTAAACGAGCAGACAGCACACCTCATGGTAAGTGTCACTGTCGCCCATGGACCTTTGCAATACCAAGAGTATAGCTAGGTCGCTGCCAATCAATACAAACTCCAAACCCACCCCAGTTGGGTTCCCGGCTCTCTCGTTCACCGAACGAAGCGCAATAGCACATTGCCATTACTCAGACGTCGATCTTCTACGAGAGTGTGGTACTCTAGACAGATCGGCCCGCGGCTGGAGACAAAGAACTATCCACAGCGTGGTCCTACCACTATGCAAATCTGCATATCATATACCTTATTCGTCTTTTACGACACGCACGTGCATGAAAAGGGTGATAAATTATATTCTTAGTCAGTCACAATGCGGGTAATAAGAAGGTGGTGGTGATATATGGTAAATTAAACGTCCTCGTTTATTTGACAGTAAGCCATTAACTAATTTGTAGGCTAATGGCGCAGTGGTCGCAGTTAGTGTCCTGCTGAAATTAGTTTGCCCTCAATTTACTTAATTATGTTATAGAACTATAATATTACCCACCAATGGCGTTCGACCCCGTAATAAAACGTCGATGTGTGGTATTTATATTGGTCACTAGATATTTTCATGGTGAAAATGTGATATGTATGTTTGAAAATATTTATGTATTAGCTATTATTTTCTATAAAGTTCTCGAGGAGCAATCACGAAGTAGACAACGCAACGTAAGATGGTTTCCTACTGAAATAGAGTGACGACATCCTATAAATGCAGATAGCACAGGATCAGTCTGAATACTATTCTCGTGGGTACCTATGTCCTACAATGAACACTCGATGGACGGATTTTTTTTAAAAGATTGCTTTAACAAATAACGACTATGCATAAGATAATACCATTCGCCAATGTTTATAGTGAGTATGCGTGTGATTTGTGTCCGTTAGTTACATATTTGTCAGTAGTCACCGATAAAAGAAAGACTTTTATTTCTTACTCAGGGATCTTTTATACATGTAAAACAATTTATGACTTACTCGAAGATTTTTGTAACGTCCAAATATAATATTGAAAAACAAATAATAATTTTCCAAACTTAAATCCGCTCAGAAAGTTGGACTTCCGGTAATCTCACTCGTCGAACAGAGTGCACTGCCACTGCTCAGTCGTCGATTTACTGCGATAGAGTGGTACTAACCCGGACGGAACGACTCCCAGCTGTAGACAGAATATTGTCAACAATGTGGCCTTGATACTATTAAAAAATTAAAATATCTCAAAAACACTGCTCTAGTTTTTAGTGATATTTTATTTTCTTCGAAGCTGTGTAAAAGACGATATTATGATCTACGGAATTACCATATCAAAATGCATTGAAAATGTCAATATATTAGAAAAAGTCATAATTTATTTATCACTTGTAATGTATTAATTATTTAATACTAAACAAATCGAATATCGTAGAATAAATGCTGTCAAGATGAGAGTTCTTCGTAGTATGTGTGGTGTAAGTCTGAAAGATAAAATTAGGAATAATGTTATAAGAGAGCGCTGTGGTGCGAATGAAGATGTAGCGACAAAGATAAAAAAGGGTATGCTGAGGTGGTTTGGACACGTGGAAAGAATGAGTGAAGAAAGGTTGACTAAACAAGTATACAAAGCGTGTGTGAGTGGGACGATTACAAGGGGAAGACCACGTCGTACTTTCCTGGATCAAATTGAAGATGTGTTAGTGAAAGGTCAGATTAAGAGTACGCGTAATCGTAGAGCATGCATGAAGACTGTGATGAGCGTGAATGAAGCGATGGAAGTATGTCAGGATCGTGGTTTGTGGCAATCTGTAGTCTCTGCCTTCCCCTCTGGGAAATAAGCGTGAGGCTATGTATGTATGTAAACGAATCTATGAACGTATATTATATGTGAACTAGGTTCAAGTGTTAGTATAACATAAATGTACATTGAACAATGCCTAATTAATTGCGTCACCCTAACAATACGACTGTCATTGTCAATAATAACATAATATCTATTAATTAAACACCTATAAAGTAATCAAATAGTTACAACAGACGTCAATATCATAGCACGAGGAAAACAGTAATTAAAAGTATCGGTCGGACTTTAGCTGGTGAGGCGAGAACTGATATTAATTGCAATGTATTTTGACATTATCAGCTATATGTAGACATTCGTGCAAATACAAGGTATTGTTATCAGTGATATCATTATTGGTAAGATCAAAATATCCGTGTGGTGATGGAGTAATAATACAATTCACCTCCTTCATTATTTTCATCTTACGCGTGGGTGATCGCAAAAGACGACTGGGTCAATTTAAAATCGGTAGCAGAAAATATCGTCCCTAAGCAAAAATTATTTGTTCATCAATGTTTTTAAAATCTTAAAATTGTGCTTTAGCATTTTTAGTTAAAGTACAAAACAAGTAATATATTTTCAAAAGAAAAACGGAATTATTATTCATTTATCACTATTTTTATCAGGTAACAGAGTTGTCATTCATGGTAACAGAGGTGTTTTATATACATGATAATTCTGTCCCTCATCTCAGGGCACTATGTAAAAATCACAATATCTTTATATTAAAATATTATTATTGTTTTATATAATATTTATAATAATTAAGTGGATTTATCATTTAAAAAAAACTATCCCTGCCTATTAAATAAATTTATTGAATCATCCATGATTATTTAAAATTTAGTCCTGCGGTTTTTGAAATAACCGTTGCACCTTTCTGTTACCATGTAAATTAGACAAATACTAAGAGATGGCGCTACCGTTCCGTTCACAACAGTTGGGTCATAATGTGTTCTGTCCCTTCGACTCTTTTCAAAGCGGGTAGGGTACGGGGTACGCGAATCAGTCACCCGTTAGTTGCTGTGTGAGGTGCGTGTCTTTATTGTGTTTGTGCTATGTTACCGGCGTTTTGATGTAAGTATTCAAATATTTCTATACAATTTAATAAATGAAATATAGCATTAAGGGAATAATTGTCTAATGTGTATTTATTTTGTCAAAATATACTTTTCTTTTAAGAATAAATTACTCTAAGTGTTCAATTTACTACTCTGTTACTGCACAACTATGTTACCTACGTAGTAGTAACAGAGTTGTAGACTGGTAACAGAGTTGTCTTTATTGAACTGTTAGTAGCTATAAGTCGTCATTACTGTATATATAATAAAGAATTTAATATTATTTCATAATCATCTAATAAATAAAGTATTTTGTTGTAGATAATAACTACAGAACATCGCTATGGCTCTTACTGCTGCTGAAAAGCAGCGACGTTACAGAGAAAAGCGCAAACTAAATCCGGAAAAGGTAGCAGAAGCTAAGGGAAAGGATTTAGAGAGATATCATAGATATAAACGCTTGGTAACAGACATGACTCCGCGTGAGCATCGCTTATCCAAAAAAAAAATGACGAGTTGCGAATACCACACGAAAAAATCGACAAAGAGCTCTTCGAGCAATTACGAATACGCCGGCATCAACGCCAGGTGTTGAGTTGCCTTCTGTATCTGACAAGATTCCACGTGTTTTTTCACCGAGACCAGTTCATCCGTTATCTACTACTCAGCCATCGACTCCAATAGACAATAGCGCAAGTTCTGATATAATATCTTCAAAAACCCGAGGTAAAAATAAAATTTCCAATGAATCAAAAAATAAAGTTTCCAATGAACCAAGTTTATCAAAACAAAAAAGTGAAGATAACAATTTAATAGAAAAAGAAAATATTCATCCAAGTAAAATCAAAGAAGGGGGGTGTACGTTCTAGTAAAATTTGTCTGTAAAATCCGATTACGAAATGAAAAATGATGTCGCAAGCGGGATTCGAACCCGCGTCTATTGGGATTCCGGCCCAATCGTGCTGCCACTGCACCACCGCGACTAATTGTAGGACATGCAAATTTCACTCCGTATTATATTTACGTCTTAAGGTGACGGTATGCTATCTACCCGACAATGTTTACACATTGTTATAGGCTTAATACTTCAAACTTTACAGTTAGAATTGTATTAAACGATGACACAACCTTGTTATTTAAATTACTGAAATTTAGCACTTAATATGCTTAATTATTTATAAAATCCGATTACGAAATGAAAAATGATGTCGCAAGCGGGATTCGAACCCGCGTCTATTGGGATTCCGGCCCAATCGTGCTGCCACTGCACCACCGCGACTAATTGTAGGACATGCAAATTTCACTCCGTATTATATTTACGTCTTAAGGTGACGGTATGCTATCTACCCGACAATGTGTAAACATTGTTATAGGCTTAATACTTCAAACTTTACAGTTAGAATTGTATTAAACGATGACACAACCTTGTTATTTAAATTACTGAAATTTAGCACTTAATATGCTTAATTATTTATAAAATCCGATTACGAAATGAAAAATGATGTCGCAAGCGGGATTCGAACCCGCGTCTATTGGGATTCCGGCCCAATCGTGCTGCCACTGCACCACCGCGACTAATTGTAGGACATGCAAATTTCACTCCGTATTATATTTACGTCTTAAGGTGACGGTATGCTATCTACCCGACAATGTTTACACATTGTTATAGGCTTAATACTTCAAACTTTACAGTTAGAATTGTATTAAACGATGACACAACCTTGTTATTTAAATTACTGAAATTTAGCACTTAATATGCTTAATTATTTATAAAATCCGATTACGAAATGAAAAATGATGTCGCAAGCGGGATTCGAACCCGCGTCTATTGGGATTCCGGCCCAATCGTGCTGCCACTGCACCACCGCGACTAATTGTAGGACATGCAAATTTCACTCCGTATTATATTTACGTCTTAAGGTGACGGTATGCTATCTACCCGACAATGTTTACACATTGTTATAGGCTTAATACTTCAAACTTTACAGTTAGAATTGTATTAAACGATGACACAACCTTGTTATTTAAATTACTGAAATTTAGCACTTAATATGCTTAATTATTTATAAAATCCGATTACGAAATGAAAAATGATGTCGCAAGCGGGATTCGAACCCGCGTCTATTGGGATTCCGGCCCAATCGTGCTGCCACTGCACCACCGCGACTAATTGTAGGACATGCAAATTTCACTCCGTATTATATTTACGTCTTAAGGTGACGGTATGCTATCTACCCGACAATGTTTACACATTGTTATAGGCTTAATACTTCAAACTTTACAGTTAGAATTGTATTAAACGATGACACAACCTTGTTATTTAAATTACTGAAATTTAGCACTTAATATGCTTAATTATTTATAAAATCCGATTACGAAATGAAAAATGATGTCGCAAGCGGGATTCGAACCCGCGTCTATTGGGATTCCGGCCCAATCGTGCTGCCACTGCACCACCGCGACTAATTGTAGGACATGCAAATTTCACTCCGTATTATATTTACGTCTTAAGGTGACGGTATGCTATCTACCCGACAATGTTTACACATTGTTATAGGCTTAATACTTCAAACTTTACAGTTAGAATTGTATTAAACGATGACACAACCTTGTTATTTAAATTACTGAAATTTAGCACTTAATATGCTTAATTATTTATAAAATCCGATTACGAAATGAAAAATGATGTCGCAAGCGGGATTCGAACCCGCGTCTATTGGGATTCCGGCCCAATCGTGCTGCCACTGCACCACCGCGACTAATTGTAGGACATGCAAATTTCACTCCGTATTATATTTACGTCTTAAGGTGACGGTATGCTATCTACCCGACAATGTTTATACATTGTTATAGGCTTAATACTTCAAACTTTACAGTTAGAATTGTATTAAACGATGACACAACCTTGTTATTTAAATTACTGAAATTTAGCACTTAATATGCTTAATTATTTATAAAATCCGATTACGAAATGAAAAATGATGTCGCAAGCGGGATTCGAACCCGCGTCTATTGGGATTCCGGCCCAATCGTGCTGCCACTGCACCACCGCGACTAATTGTAGGACATGCAAATTTCACTCCGTATTATATTTACGTCTTAAGGTGACGGTATGCTATCTACCCGACAATGTTTACACATTGTTATAGGCTTAATACTTCAAACTTTACAGTTAGAATTGTATTAAACGATGACACAACCTTGTTATTTAAATTACTGAAATTTAGCACTTAATATGCTTAATTATTTATAAAATCCGATTACGAAATGAAAAATGATGTCGCAAGCGGGATTCGAACCCGCGTCTATTGGGATTCCGGCCCAATCGTGCTGCCACTGCACCACCGCGACTAATTGTAGGACATGCAAATTTCACTCCGTATTATATTTACGTCTTAAGGTGACGGTATGCTATCTACCCGACAATGTTTACACATTGTTATAGGCTTAATACTTCAAACTTTACAGTTAGAATTGTATTAAACGATGACACAACCTTGTTATTTAAATTACTGAAATTTAGCACTTAATATGCTTAATTATTTATAAAATCCGATTACGAAATGAAAAATGATGTCGCAAGCGGGATTCGAACCCGCGTCTATTGGGATTCCGGCCCAATCGTGCTGCCACTGCACCACCGCGACTAATTGTAGGACATGCAAATTTCACTCCGTATTATATTTACGTCTTAAGGTTACGGTATGCTATCTACCCGACAATGTTTACACATTGTTATAGGCTTAATACTTCAAACTTTACAGTTAGAATTGTATTAAACGATGACACAACCATGTTATTTAAATTACTGAAATTTAGCACTTAATATGCTTAATTATTTATAAAATCCGATTACGAAATGAAAAATGATGTCGCAAGCGGGATTCGAACCCGCGTCTATTGGGATTCCGGCCCAATCGTGCTGCCACTGCACCACCGCGACTAATTGTAGGACATGCAAATTTCACTCCGTATTATATTGACGTCGTTAAATCCGATTACGAAATGTAAATTCATTTCGTAATCGGATTTTATAAATAATTAAGCATATTAAGTGCTAAATTTCAGTAATTTAAATAACAAGGTTGTGTCATCGTTTAATACAATTCTAACTGTAAAGTTTGAAGTATTAAGCCTATAACAATGTGTAAACATTGTCGGGTAGATAGCATACCGTCACCTTAAGACGTAAATATAATACGGAGTGAAATTTGCATGTCCTACAATTAGTCGCGGTGGTGCAGTGGCAGCACGATTGGGCCGGAATCCCAATAGACGCGGGTTCGAATCCCGCTTGCGACATCATTTTTCATTTCGTAATCGGATTTTATAAATAATTAAGCATATTAAGTGCTAAATTTCAGTAATTTAAAATTTGTCTGTTCTAAAAATGAATACACTTACCTTGGCAAAGCATTAAGCGAAGTAGACGATGACGGCGAAGTAAAAATAATGTTCATGAAGTCTGTTGATGATACTGGAAAAACATTCAGCTTAGTAGAAAGTGATGTATCATATCAACAATATGACAGTTTATTGCGTACAGTTTCAGAACCTCATGAAGTATTTAAGGGCAAAAGGGTATATTACCGATTCCCTACTCCCCTTTTTTTTTGCGGTGGGCTATGGACGTCGCACCCCGCCAAATCGGTCCGGGGTGACGGAAGAGGCGGCGCGCAACCCCATTGACCCACCCTGCAAGCACCTCTTCTTCGCCGTGCCAGCGGGCCAGCGGTAACCGATCTTTGTGTTCGATGGCAGATTCCCTACTCCCCCAGAAATTATCGAAAAATAATTAGTCCATTTAAATTTAATTTGATCTCATTAATTTAATAGCTTTTTTTTTTAGTTTTATTATTTAACTAGATAATAATTAACCAGTTCCTATATATGTTATTGTTTTAAGAATGTTCTTATTAAATATAAGTTTTGTGATAGTAGTTCATTAAAATTAATATAAAAGGTACAACTAGGTATGTTACTCCACGTACCACTCTGTTACTTTTATGTCCCTAAATATATAAGAGTAAATTTTGAAATTTTATGGAAAACTGATACTTGATTCCATATTTTCTATATGTGATATATACTAATCAGATTAATACATATACATACATAGTGTGTTCTTATAATTTTAGTCAATTGAAGTAATTTATAAAGAAAATAGTATTATTTAAACATAGAAAGTAACAGAGTATATTTAATTTATATTGTTATTAGTACTTAAGAATAAATACCGTGATTTTATATGTTAAACATGAGAGTAAATATATAATTAATGTTGATTTCATAGAAAAGTTACCAAAAAAAAATTTGTTTTTTAACTATGAATAAATATATGATGGCAACAGAGTTGTTTAATTTAAACCGTGCTTTAGTGTCAATCACGTAAAAATCTAAAAATATACGCAAAAGATCGCGGCCAACCACGAAATTGCATTTTACAATGTTATGTGCTTGTCATGTTATCACCTCTTCACTTGAGTCAAACACATTTTTTTTTAGGAATTCAAAATATATTGTCACTTTTTCTGCCACCGATTTTAAATTGACCCGACTAAGGAATAAAATATGCATATAATATCTATGCAAGAGAAGGAAAACTCGAAATAAAACCGTATACCAACACGTTTAATCAGCGTGGTATAGTAGGTGAATTTCCCTCCTAGTGTGGAGAAGGCTCGAGCCCCGCGAGGGAGCATACGAGTATATCAGCTGAGATGAAGATGAAGATTAAAAAAGGGACATATATCAGCTAAGATGAAGATTTAAAAATGTCGTGTTGATAAGAAAATAATCTCTATAGGTGACGAAATAAAAACACCATGCCTTCCTTTCTATGACTCATCAACATCTTCCTGTTCTTATTCCTTGAGGTTAACGTAATATGTATTTATCTTTCAGCCCGCAGATATATTTTTTCCCATTGTGTAGAGTTTTCGGCAATAGTTTTATGACCGGCCGCCTGCCTGACGTCAACCCTCTTTAAGAATATATCTGTTGCTACCACAAAGCAATCCTACCTTTCCATTGAAATCATCGATTATTGTATGATTAGATTGTAAGCAGATAACGTCGTTGCAAAATATAGAAAATAGAGTGCTATGTTAATTTTTAATTCGTAGGAGAACGGATGTAATCGATATAGCCCGAAGAATTAGCACATTGAAGTAGCAATGGGCAGGCTACATCGCTCGTCGGACCGACAACCGTTGGGAAAGAAAGGTTCTCGAGTGGCGACCACGAATCGGACGATGCAGCGTAGGACGACCCCCTACTAGGTGGACTGATGACATTACCAAGGTCGCAGGAAACCGTTGAATGCAGGTGACATAGAACAGTTGCGAATGGCACTCTCGTGGGGAGGCTTATCGGGTCCAACAGTGGACGTTTAGGGGTTGATATATGGAATTGCATATCTGTAAAGTCCCTGGCAATATAAGAGTTATTACCTTAGCGCAGAGTGTTATCTATAAAAATAAAAACCAAGACAATAAAAAATGGGTAGTTTAAATAAATACCACCGAAGACAAAGATCGGGTACCGGTGGACAGCTCGCACAGCGAAGAGAGGAGTCCTTGCACGGTGGGTCTGTGGGGTTGCGAACCTCTCTTTCGTCGCCCCGATTTGGCGAAGCGCGACCATATCAATAGCACACCGCAAGGAAAAAAGAAAGTTTGAATAACTATATCCTAATACTATTTTCATTTAATTACTACATCATATTTATAAATATAAATCTAGACATTGTGTCAGCTAAAATACCCTTATTTCATTGTATTATTATTATTTTTCTATGTAGAGCTAGGTTACCTAATCATTATAAAATATTATTAGAACAGTCATCGTAGGTATCAGATACATATATGTTGATAAAGCGTAAGTGTTCGGTTCAGTTCACAAACAAGTGATAAGCTGATAGCGCGTATCACTATCAGCCGGTACGATAACGTCTGACACCCATATACACATAGCAATGTAACGGAATTCAGTACAATAATTATCATATTTATTTATAGGAACAAATATTGCATGTATTTGGTGTGAAGTCATACGTATTTGTAACGTAGCCGTGACTCCGTGAGTAATGGTTTACACAATTTGGTGAATTATATTGTAATAACCAATGGATTCAATTAGATTCTTCTAAATCTGCTTCCCTCTTATGAAATGACCAACTCTGTTAGCGCTTGTGTATATAATCTTTCTATAATACATCTAATTGCATTTTTTATATCATTATTTGCTATGACAACGGCTAACGTGCAGGCTGCTTTGCCGCCATTGTTATTAAATATTGTTCCATTTGCTAATATTTATTGAAGCTACTCATGTTTCTATATTTCGCAGTATTAGATATTATAAACTACCTATACAAAAATATTTTTTGGAATTTAACAATCTCATCATTTGTCATCTTTGTGTTCACTCCTTTTCAATCTAAACACGATATATGCTTCACGCAATTCATCCATCTTTTCTTCCCTTAACCCCTAAAGCCTTCAATATTTATACTTACAACTTTTGTCGTAACATTATTTTCAACCCGTCTCATTATATGTTCATTTCATGTCAGATGTTTATTTTCTGCGAGAGTGTAATATACACTAGACGAGTTCAACCGTTTATGGCTGCAAACAGAAAACTTTATAGTGATTTAAATGTTATGTTAATTCAAATCAAATCATTTATAATCATCTCTAATGGAATCTATGTATGCATATGTCCCATTAGATCGTTTACAAATTGGCAGTTTTACATTTTTTCTAAATCCATCCAATAATATACCACCGGATTAGTACGCGGCCACAAACTGAGAAGACCCGAGATCCGGCAAAAAACTCAACGGGCTAGACGTTTATTAATATATATTTGAAATAAAATTCTATGTATACATGTTTAGCAAAAAAATTAGGGCCAGTATGATGCTCTTCGAACTTGGATACATTTTCTTAAAGATATAAAATAAAATAAAAAAGAATATGACTGGACCAGATCCCACCTACGGCACCCGATCACGAGCTAATTACAAGAGCAGCCAGCACTCCCTTCGAGTACATTGGAGTGAAGGGTGAAACTTGCTCCACGTAGCTATCGCAAGCAGAGAGTTTTTCAGTAACCATGACTAAACCATAAGATACAATCTACAGTCACATATGTATGTGGTAATTAATGATAGTTGCCGTAAACGGCTCTCGTAGTGCAGGTCTTAATACTTTTGATAATCAAAATGTATATAATATTATTAGAGCTTGTTTCTTAATTGATACTTTTATTGACGTCATAGCGGTGACGTAGTTAACATATAGAATCAAATCATTTATATAAAAGGCAATTTTTTTAGCAGCCTATGGTCTGAACATATTGTGCTAGCGTGTAGCCCCATAACCCATCAGGTTCCTACCCTATCGCCATTAGGCCGACTACTGGTATCAATTCCTTAACATCCGCAGCCCGCCCGGCGTTATGTAGAGGCACTCATATGCTGTCAATATAGCATTCTATTTGAAATATAGCTAATAATTTAGTATTAACTATAATTACAGCTTTCTTTTGACAGCTTTTATATATTAGTATTGTTTACATTGATTTAATTGTAATATTTTTTCTACTCAGCTTTTCCGAATACATAATCGTCAATTTTTAGATGAACAAACGTCTTCCATATGTCTGTATATTAAGTAAATTATCATTCACTTACTCTTATCCCAATTTCTTGGGGTCGATATAATATGTATTCTTCTTGCATAGTAAATATTGTAAAAGTTATTGGCAATAGTTTTATGACTGGCCGCCTGTCAGACGTCAACCCTTCTTGGGAATGTATGTAAAACTGTTGACCAAACGGCATCAGATGGAGTTGGCCCAGTCCAGGCTCTTAGTCGTCTTTTATGACATCGACGAGCAAAGTAAAGGTTGGTAGTATTCGTAGCCGCTACCACACAGCTCCTGTATATTAGGTTAATATTCCACTGACTTGTTTTCAATAATATCGGGACTATTAATAACTGATTAACTCGAAAAACATTGCAACAACATATTTTGGTCTTACTAGTAATATTTAATGTAAATTGATAACAAAATACCTTGTTTTTCACAATGTTGCATCTATTTATAAACCGATTAACTTTAAAAAAACATTGCAATTTAATTATTGATAACCACTTCAAGTTAATTGGGTGACCTCGGACCGCCAAGATAAGGTTCACCCCGAGATTGGCGATTGTTTTGTAAATATAATGGATCCGCTTCAAGATACGACACTACGCAATCGTCTGTGTACTATCCAGTAAGTATTACGTAGTTGATAGTTACGAATGAGCTTGTGATCATAACAACTGTATTGCCGAATAAATAGCAATTTACAAGTTTTGCAACCGTTTAGGCATTTCCAGCATCATCACCGCCCGAATTAACTACACTACAGTTCAGAACTCCTCCGCAATGGATGAAATAATTGATCTACTTTTTGGACTAGTTGGTATAGGATTTTATGTTTACCTTTTCTTGCATCGATGTTATCTGCATACCATGGGTTAAAACATCTTTTACGAGACACACGGGTAAGATAGGGGTGATAAATTGTACTCTTCCTCCGCCAACACATGGAATATCACAGAAATTTGACTTCATCACCATCTCAGCTCACATACGTCCCACTGCTAGATTCAAGCCTCCTCCACAATAGGAGGGAAATTGACCTACTACACCACACTGATCGGAGAGGTTGGTATAGGTTATAGATTGATATTTCACAGAATATTTTTAATACTCTTGTGTCTTAAGTGATTCTATTACCAGTTGACTTGTTGGTGTAACATTTTGTTTCAAAATTATCTTTTATTGCAGTGGTATCTGGTCCCATGTTAATGAGGGAGGCCTACGTACAGCAGTGGACGGCAATAGGTTGAAATGATGAAGGAAATAATCCTTGTATTCCGTAGATCTTTATAAACAATCAACGTGCTTGCACCGACGGCATAATGTATAAGACCGATCTGTGCCAGTGTCGTGGATTTGATTCCTACGCAGAACAATACTTTGTGCGATCCGCAAACTGTTGTTCTGAGCCTGAGTGTAATTTGTTTGCATTCATTGTGTGTTTGTAAAGAAACGCAATACAAGGATTATTTCCTTAGTGCAGGGCCTGATGCCTTTAAAAAAAATATATACACAAATCATACTCAACACAACACTACTACAGGCTCGATACAACAATTTATGGATCTCACAAAGTATCCTACGTTAGAATCGAACCCACGACACTGGCACGGTAGATGAGTGCGTTAACCACTACACTGTATAGTGTATTGTATTATATTACTGTAGCGATACAAGAGCATCCGGTTATACAAAATCACACGTCGATACAGTAAATATTACGTGTTAGGTATATTTATTTATCGTAATGGAAAATAACTGTGTGGCGCGCACTCGGCGGGCGATGATAGGGCTTATCGTGCACGCGAGTGTGTCGTGCCGGCAGCGGCACACAGACACGGCAAGCAAACAACTAACTAGACACATTAACTAAACACTAATACTAATTAATTAATTATTGGCCTTTAACCCACGGATTACATAATGTTGGACACGAATCTGCTACGCAATGGCAGATATAGATACTACTTCAGTTAGATGGGTTTAAATTATTGATAAGTTTTTGTCTGTTTAACATTTCACATGTTTGGCTCGTTGCGGACTCTGTCGCCCTGGATGGACTGAACTGGGTGTGCCTATATCATAAACTACCACCAAAAAAAAAAGACTCTTTGTGGACGGAAAATTATTACCACAGACAACTTAAAGACAGATTAAGTTAGAGAGATTAAGCTAGCGTATATAGATGTGTGTATGATATGAATGTGGCCTCCCGTGTCTTCTAGCTGCTCCAGGGGGTATCGGCAGACTGTGACCCATAGCCTGTACCCATAAAAGACCAATATATCGTACACATTCTTGTATCTACGCAAGTCGTTTTATCTCAGTATCAATCAAAAAGTGTTTATATATTGTTCCGATTGACATTAATTTAGCTAGAATTGTATTAAACGATGACAGGACCCTATCTAAATTATTGATTGCTTTTAATTAATTGTATTGTTGAAAATTGTTTTTAAAAATAAATAGGTATATAGTGCTGTAATGACCAAATAAATGGTTAGGAAATATGACTTTTATTATTTTTGATCGCCGTCACTTCACAGATAACCGCCCATGGACTTAGCAATACCAGAATGTCGGGTGGGCTACAGAAATCAAGGCATCGACACGGCGGTTGTAAATTATGGTTTACAATAAACGTGGATTCAAATCCCACGTGTGGTATTTTTTTTAAATAAGTTGTTAATAGTAATATAGACTTTAAATTTATGACTATCGAGAACACAGTGTGCATTATTTGGAATAAAACAATAGTAAGAAACAATAACCACACACACACACACAATAACCCAACTTTCAGGGTGGTTTTCGGGGTCATTGGTAGACGGTGGCCTAGCTATCTATCTATACCTTCGGTATTGCAAAAGTCCATGGGCGGCAGTAATACTTACCGTCACTATGCTACTTGCTTTTCTGCCACCAAAAGCAATAAAAAAAGCAATCTTCTTCTCAGTTGATACAAGTCCACATACTGCATGGCACGACCTTCAAGCTTCATTGTGTATTACAAGCGTTAGTCAGATAGACTGCTACGTTTTATCTCCAAATTTTCTTGTCTTGTAACGAAGTTATCTGTTTCCCTTAAATCGTCTTGTACAACACCCAAATGAAAGGAAAGAGGTAGATTACATAGTCTTCTTAAGCATTCATTACACGAAAAAAATAAATGCTTATAAGTTTGGTTACCGATATCAAATCTCTATTAGTGTTTCCTATATAATTTTAATTCAAGTATTGCACGCAGCCTTAATTCTAAGAATCTAATGCATGTTCTAGACAGTGTGGTGTCTTATGAATAACAAATAACGTAAATAATGTTACACGAGCCGTTACGATAATGCCGAAACAGTGTTCTGGGAAGAGGTGTGTGTGTGTGTGTGTGTTATGACAACGACACGGTGCAGCGGTGATACCGCGATGAGCTCACGCTGTAAACTCGCACCATATTGATTCTTATCACATAGTAATTAGATGTATACTTGTACGAGTATGTAATACTTGCAAAATATACTCGTTACACTTGGTATAATCCCTGTTATTGGCATGAAATATCATCATTCTCTTACTCTTATCCCAATTACTTTGGGCCGATACAATATGTACTCTTCTTTCATAGTACATGTTGTAAAAGTTATTGACAATAGTTCTATGACCGGCCGCCTGCCAGACGTCAACCCTCCTTGGGAATGGCCCAGGTCGTTATAAGGCTGCGACGAGGACACGGCGCAACATACGCTCGAGGTATGTCTGGGCTGGGACGGGCAGCGCCGTGACCTCGTCGCTGTCATCGGTGCCGACCTGACGCTGCCGGCTGTCGTGAAAGCGATGGTCGACAGCGTCAGGAATTGGGACGCGGTCGCCGCCTTCTGCGAGGCTGTCATCTCGCAGAAGGAGGCGGCGGAACGAGTCCGGGAGGATTCCCGTGACCCGGGCCGCCGCCCGCGGCCAGGGCGGCGCATGCGCGAGTATCTGCGCCTGATGCCGCCCTAACCGAGGCTTCGGGTAATCGGACCGGGGAATTGTCCGGTCACCCGACGTGAGGCCACCGCGTGAGGGCGACGCCTCGACGGCGAAAGCTGTCCGGTAGCGGTGGTCCGCTCGCACGGCGAAGAGAGGTGTTTGCAGGGTGGGTCCATGGGGTTGCGCGCCGGCTCCTCCGTCCCACCTTGCGAAAAAAAAAAAAAAAAAAGGTCGTTATAAGACTCTTAGTCGTCTCTTACGACATCCGCGAGCAAAGTAAGGGTTGGTAGTATTCGTAGCCGCTACCACACAGCAATTGTCATGAAATATATTTACATATTTGGTGTGACTTGAAAAAAAAAAATTATTGCTTGTGATGGCAAACGAACAAGCAGCATACCTGATGGTAACTGTTACTGCCGCCCATGGACCTTTGCAATATCAGGGGTACAGTTAGGCCGCTGTCTACCAATGACAACCCCAAACGCACCCCGAAAGTTGGGCTGCCGGCTCTCTCGCTCATCGAACGAACCACAGCAGAACATTGCTATTGCTCACACATCGATTTTTTGCGAGAGTGTGGTACTACTCCGTACGGGCCGGGCCACGGCTGTAGACAGAAAATTGTCGACATTGTGTCCCTACCCCTACCACTGTAAGAATATATTTTATATAGATAGATGTATTGACAACATCTTAAAAGTCACAAGTAGCCGTTGGATGCAGGTGACACAGGACAGTTCCGTGGATGTCTACGGACTGATGGATAGATGGAATATCTATTTTTGGGGTTTGACAACGAGATTATTTGTGAAATAAAACTATCTTTACGGTCAGTGAAAGCTCAAAAGTGTTTGACGTATCAAGAAAGTATAGAACGCGATAAAATTAATAAAATAAATTTTAGTCATATCAGTAATATTTGCGTAAACATCAGAAATCAAGATAATTATTTCATAAAACTTGTTTGTGAAGCGAAAGGAAGACTAGAACTTCTATATTGGCAATTCATACCAATTATTTCGTCTATCAAACTACACTAATATTTGTAGTACATAAACAATTTTAAGGTAATCTGTTTTTCGTTTCCCGAATCAGTTTATTAAATAACCTAGCATATTAATTCAATAAAAAGTAGTTATTATTAAGAATGTTTCATTTTGTATTTAAAAATATTAGTATATTGTGTTGTGATTATAAAAGGACATTGTTTTGTGTTTATTTATCAGTTAGTGTGTGCTATAGTGCGCAGTATTACGTCAAGGATATTCACTATTGTAACTTCTACTCATTAAAGCTCGTTTTCATAGCATAATAAAACTTTTTGTATATTTTAGTTTTGATAGAGCCACTCTCTTGACAGTTTTCTGTATACAGCCGCGGGCCGGTCGATCAGGGGTAGTAACCACACTGTGTGCTTTGTTCTGTGAGCGAGAACCGGAAGCCCATATTTGATGGGTTTTGTTTGGTAGATATTGGTATATCTGTTACCCTTGCTGCTTGCTCATAAGCAATAAAAAATATACCTACCACACGAGTATATAGATAGACAGACAACAGTAACAAATATCTATCGAGTTGCTTATATAATATTATGTAATAAAAAAATAAGGTTATTATTTATATACTATCTGAATTGATAACAGGTAAGCAGTGAGCCCTCGCACCGTGTGACGTTAGCATTGTTTGTTCGTTCTAGAACATCATGACATCTGTCTGTTTGTAGTTATATATATATATATATATATATATATATATATATATATATATATATATATATATATATATATATATATATATATATATATATATATATATATATATATATATATATATATATATTGATCACCACGAACCACGAACTGCTGTTATCTGTATTTTTTTTTAAATTGTAACAGAAGTTGTTTATTCTTCAATTGCGACGGAAATATTTAAGCTCGTGTTGATAATGATATTTATTTTTTTTGATCTCGTCTACATATTTATTATCGTAGGTATGGACGAATATAATGATCATCATACAATTTGACGTTATATAAAAGACCCGTCTAAAGGATAGCTGCTTAGATTTCATGGTTGCTACTGACAGTTTCTTGTGTTTCTGCGTCTGGTAACGATATCAGAGTATAATTTTTCTCTCTGAAGTGCAGGTGACATATATATGCTAGAGAAGGCAAACACAAAATAAAACCCAACTTAGACTAATTTCCATTTCATTGTGGAGAAGGCTCGACTCAGCAAATTATTTCAAATAAATGAAAATGAATGATAGACTATTGATAAGGTAGCATGGTTTAGCCGTTTAGCCTAATTAAAACTGTATTTAGTTTATCTCTCTTTTTTTTTGCTAGTAGTGGCAAACGAGCAAGCAGCTCTTGCCGCCCATGGACCTTTGCTATACCAAGGGTATAACTAGGCCGTTGCCTACCAATATAAACCCCAAACCCACCCAGTTCGGCTTTCGGCTCTCTTACTCATCGAATGAAGCGCAATAGCACATTGCCATTACTCATACGTCGATCTTCTGCGAGATTAATTTAAACAGTTTTTCTCATAATCACTTCAATTGTTGTACACATTTTGCTATTGCCATATTCAGATATTCGTGATGATTGATTGATATTACTTTTAGTTAGTCAGCCTAGCGACGTACATAGCATATATATATATAGGCTTGCATAGATGTTATATACGTTTTATATGCGTTAATCGTCTCTTACGATCACCCACGGGTAAGATAGCGAGTGATGTAATGTATTCTTACTCCGTTACACGGAAATTCATTACCAACATAATTATATAATCAAATGCAATGTTTAGTAAGATTGACTTTTAATGCACGAATGCCACACATATATTTTAGTACAAGTTGGTTAGTTCCACAATTTCCTACAAGTTGGTTAGTTCCACAATTGTGGAACTAACCGTTCCACAATTTCCGTTTATATATTTGCGTTCAGGATATCTGTTGTGTTAACAGCAACGACTGTTATCGTGGTTATTTGCATTTACCAGTAAGGCGAGTACATTTGGCCTTGGTGATGTACAGATAAAAACACTCCCAGCATTCGTCATGCTCTGAGACTGTCTGCACACATTCGCGTTTATGTTTCGTAATGATATTCAGTTTATGACAATTAAAGGAGATTATTTTAAAGATAAGCTCCCACACAATGTAATAAATTAATGTTTCGCGGGCGATTCAAAACATAATAGACTCACTAGCATTTGACTTTTCAAGGGGGAATAATACTACAATTGCCACTCTTGAGAGGCAGATTGGGGATCGCAATTGTATTATGTTTTCTAGATGAGTTCTGCTACGCATACCTTATGATAGTTTAGCCATATTTACTATATCCAGAGGAAAGAGTATGACTTTTAGTTATCACTAGCTGCCCGCGGAACTTGGACTGCCTTACATAAGAAAAATTGTAAAGAAAGATCAGCACACGAAATGGAATCTTTCAAAAGGAATCAATTGTGCTCGTTTTTGCAACATTTTCCTTTAATGCCCCGCACCTGTAAGTCGTAGTGTGATGTTATATAGCCTATAGCCTTTCTCGATTAATATGCTATTTAACAATCGAAGAATTTTTCAATTCGATTCAATTGTTCTTGAGATTAGCGCGTTCAAACAAACAAACTCTTCAGCTTTGTAATATTAGTATAAAATAAATTAGCAAAAAGATATACTATGTAATAATAATTAATTTTGCATTAACAAGCAGTTTTGTAACTGACCCTGATCAAAGCACACACGCATATTTAAAAATAAATTTTCGTTAATTGTGTCATAACGGTGAAGGTCCAACGACAATATTGACATTTAAACATTTCCGCCATATTGCTTTAACATTCTATAATAACATGAGAAGTAGGCACAAACTGGACAGCAGTTATCAAGGCCCTCCTATCTAGTGTATACCTGTTATTTCTTACAAGTTTTTGTTGTAAAAGCAATAAATAATCCTTTGCTGCAGACTTTGGTGTGTGGTGGCTGCGAGTACTACCAACGCATACATTGCTCATGGGTGTCGTAAAAGACGACTAAATGTTTAACATAGACCTGTGTCCATTCGTTGACGTCTGCTCAAGAATTACATTTTCAAGCAGGGTGAACGTCAGGCAGGCTGTCGGTCATGAAAGTTGAAACTACTGCCAAATATTTAGAGAAACCTAGTACATATTACGTCGACCCCTTATAATTGGGATAAGAGCAAGGTGATGATGATGGTGGCAGACGATTAAGCAGCCTAACTGAAGGTTACTGGTGCTCATAGACCACTCTGTAAGACGTACAGCCATGTCGCTGCCACGTCCCGCTATAGGCTAGGCTTGAGCTCTATAATAGGAGCAAAATTTACTTACTATATGACGCTGGTCAGACGGGCTGGTACTGTGTTTTGTGCAGTACCATATTTTGTCTTCGATGGCAGCCCATTTATTGCAGTAGGTAGAAAACTGCTGGCTGCGTGCTCTGCTTTTCTTTTTTATAGTCCATGTATGTATATCTCTATATTAGGCACGACCTTCACAGTTAAAAGGCAAGTGGCCTACTACACCACGCTAACCAGACCCGTTAGTATATTAGGTTTTATTGCGACTTTCTCTTCTCTTGCGTTGTTTGCTCCTCTTGTGTTGTTTGCCATTATGGATTTTATTATACCCACAAAAAGAGGGATCATCCCTTCTTTTTTGACTACCTCACCATCATACGGAGCAAACCTTGCATTTTTGTATATATAACAGACGAAATTTTTTGAATATAATTTTATAGTACTGAATCAAAAATATACCAACGGAACCGTATTTACTTATTATCATTCGGTCTCCCTGCAAGTGGACTGTATATTATGAACTGTATTTAGTAAACACTTGAGTATTTTATAGAATCTGTATGTTATTGCTAATATATGTATCGACAAATAATAAAAATAAAAGTTGCAAAAATAAGGGAATGCCCAATAAATGTTAAGTGTTATAACCGTAGCTTGGCCGTAAGTTGTGTCGGGAAATGATCATAAATGTATTTCTCCTATAATTATTTTTCACTGTTAAAGTTATGTCTATATATTCATAAAGCTTTTTTCTTTTGGGTGGGCTACGGTCGTTGCACTCCTCGCACCACTCCGTCCGGGGCGACAGAGGGGCGTAAGCACGCCCACATGTAACCCACCCGTGATACCTCGCCTTCGTCCTTGGACCGACCACCGGAGCAGCGTGAACTTGACGTCAGTGGCCGGAGGACGTCGGTCTTTCCTCACGCGGTCAGCCTCTCGGCGGGTGACGGACTAATTCCCCGGTCCAGTCACCCGATATATAAAGCTTGTAGGTCCTTTTCACTACCTCTGACGTTTCTAGAAAATGATAATCTAGAAAATGGTGGAATAGTTAATGCATGGAAGCGAAATAAATAAATATATTATGGCGGGTACAAAATAATATTTGACATTGAACGTAGTTTTTTTTTTTTTTTTACTAGTGTACAGTTGTTACTCGGCTGATAGCTTTGACTACTTGGGTATGCTATGGGTTAGCGCTGAGAGTTCTCATATAAGCTAAGGAGTAACGCTCTGGCCTTAGGATGTATGGGATAAAGTGTGTGTTCTAACAACAACAACTGTTCTAACAACTCTGTGAAATGTTTACTTTTTTTCACGGCGCGGTTTCACACCTCGATTGAGGGCGCAACCGCAGATATTGTTATGGCGCCGCCTTTCCGTCACCCCGGACCGATTCGGCGTGGCGAGACGCATCCATGGTCCACCAAAAACAAAAAATAAAAATATTGTTATGGCCGCGCGGGCTCTTAATTGAGCGAGCGTAATATCACCGTTAATCTCGTCAACCATTTTACTTTTATTAAATCAATTTTATGACCCATATATGAAGAGCAATAATCATATAATAAACGATATATTGACAACCATTGTGACGCACGAGAATGCTGATGGTAAATTCAACGCAGTACACGCGCTACCAACCATAATTATATTTTCCTGTATAGTCAGAATTAGGTTATGTACAGGATAAAATGGTGTTTTTATTATTTATGTGCAAAACAGGCAAACCGCAAAAGAAATATTAATTGGTATAAACCAACGGTGTTGTATTGGCGACATACATTTCATATACTATAGGTATGTTTCATAACATGCCGCTTGTGGAATCTGGTCCAACCATTTCTGTTCTTTTTTGTTTTTTTTTTTGTTAATGGTGTATTTAACTTTTAAAAAATAAATCTTTACTCGAAGGGCATCTCACTGGAGCTAATAGGGACTAAACATGTATCCAATAATATTAAGAAAACATGTAATTTAAAAAAAAAATGACGAGCCCGTTGAGTTTCTTGCCGGATCTTCTCAGTTTGTGGCGGCTTTCCGATCCGGTGGTAGATTAATTTAAAAAATATGTAATATTGACCATATGTAAGTGCCCTTTTAAGGCTTATGCATAATAAATTATTTGATTTGATTTGATACCAGATGGAGCGCGCCAAAGAAGCAGTTACAAACCTTTTTAAGAAAATAAACTTTTAAATCAGAGTAAAAAAATAAAGAAAGATAATGAATGAAGCTTATCAGCTTCGCTCACGTGCCCAATGTGGGCACTAATTGCTATTATTTTATTTTTCCGTGTGGTGACGGAGTAAGAATTCTATTCATCGCCCCATATCTTACCCGTGGGTGATCGTACGAGACGACTAAGGTACATAAAACGCATATAACATCTATGTGAGATAAGGAAAACTCGAAACAAACCCTATACCAACACGTCTGACCAGCGCGGTATAGTAGGTTAATTTTCCTCTCATTACGGAGGAGGCCCGAGCCCAACAGTGGGACATTTATGGGCTGTGATGATGATTATTTTATTTGAAGATTTGCATCATCCCACGACATTAGTATTTAGTTAATAATATCCAGATATCTATCACCATTATTGTTATCTTAACAATCGTTATGACAACGGCTGTTGCGCAAAAAGCTTAATGGCCGTCGTTCCTATATTTTGTCGGATTTGCCATCATTTATATATAGCACTCGATTCCTTTTTGTCACAGTGTTATGTTTTGTATATGCTTCTAACTTTTTTCCGATAACCAGACTCTCAAACATAGTTTTTTTAGGTTTCAACAGTTATTTTCTAACATTCGCGTGTTCAAACAAACAAACAAACTCTACAGCCTTATAATAATCATATAGGACAGACACCTAAAGATACGATACTTTCACCACCCATCCCACCGCCTTGCCCGTGGGTGTCGTTAAAGATGAATAAGGGATATAATATGTATATCAGATCGTAGTAACAGAAGGAAAAACCGAAATAAATGCCGGTACGAACTGGTTAGGCTCACATCGTATTGTGAGTTAGTTTCCCTCCTGTTGTTGAGGAGGGTTGAGCCCGCCAGTGGGACCTACAAGAGCTGAGATACATACTAATTGCATACGAGTTGCAGATTTTAAATGATGGACACCTTTAAAGCAAATTAGAAGCACATGTAGTGATGGGTTAAAAATATTATCTATTACTCTACCTTACTTTACCGTGAGAGACGTCGAAAATCAGCTGAGTGATCATTAGTAGAACGATAATCATAAGCACTGCTCTTGTAAACTTAAACACCCACTACTCTCGCCGCCCTGGCTACCAAGCGTAGCATTTGTGATATGCATGTTATGTGGAGCTCTGTAACCAGCAACTATCGGATATCCGTAAATGAAAATTTATCCAAAACCGTAACTATAACCGATACAATTATTTTAAGTAATATAGGCTATAAATGATCGTCATCTCAGCTCGAATATGTCCCACTGTTGGGCACGAGCCTCCTTCATAACGGGGGGAATTAACTTACTATAGGCTGGTCAGTCGTGTTGCTATAGGGTTTTGTTTCGAGTTTTACTTCTCTTGCATAGATGTTATATGCGTTTTATATCCCTTAGTCGTGTCTTACAATCACTATCATCACGGGTAAGATAGGGGGTGGTGAATTGTATTATTACTCCGTCACCACACGGATATATAAATAAAGTTGTAAAAGTTTTAAATAATATAGGCTAGGGTCGATGTCTATATGAGACATGTTACGATAGATTCTCTTTCAACCAAACGAACAGACAGACCAAACGTAAGCCTCTCTAAAAGGAAATAATACGATAATCAACACACTTAGCCTATTCCTTTTTTAATTGTCTAAAAATTTAATCTCAGTAAACGAAACTGTCCGAAGCTTTTGTATAAACGTAATTGTATTTAAAACCGGTAAAATGTTATTCACAATATTGTATCCGGAACCGAAACTTCATTCACAACATCCTTAATATATGGTTTATCCCAACTGAGTTTAATAATGGATAATGAAGTCAGATTATTGTACACATACGGGAATACCAATTAGTAAATTAGTACGTTCTGTACGTATTATATTATATAGAATAATTCAAAACTATAAACAACTACCATCTCCTTCATAATATTGGTTTAATTACCGATAAAATATTATTATATTAATTTTACTATTATTTTATTATATTATTTTGAATTCATTCGTTTTCTCTCTTCCTATGGTGACGGAGTAGGAATATAATTCATAACCCCTTTTCTAATTTCACTGCATTTATCGTAATTATCTTAAAAGGCAAGTAATGGATGTAAGTACATAGATAGATTTTAGAGTTATAGCCCTGTTTGTATAAGAGAGTGTCAATTTTTGAGGTGTTGAATAACTCGAGTTACAAATCTGAATACATAACTTCTTTTTCTTTTTGTATTGGCAATAAACTATTAATACGAGTCCGTCATTGTCCGTCACCGTCAGTATATCTAATCATCATCTTCAACAATGCTATAGTTGCACTGTTAATGCTATATTTTAGGAATTTATGTGGAAAATGAAAATATAGAGCACTATTATATCTCTACACCCTAGCAAATAAATTGACATTAAAACTATTTAATATCATCATCATTCTCCTACTCTTATCGCAATTACTTAGGGTCGATACAATATGTACTCCTCTTTTATAGTACATAATGTAAAAGTTATTGGCAATAGTTTTATGACCGGCCGCCTGCCAGACGTCAAACCTCCTTGGGAATGTAATTGTTGACTAAATAGCATCAGATAGAGTTGGCCCAGGTCGTTATAAGTAAAACTATATATGTATTTAAAATTATTTTATACTAGCTTCTGCTCGCGGCTTCGCCCGCGTGAAAGGTTACTTTCCTAAAGTTGTCATCCCCTATTTTTAATTTAACCCTTAAGGGTAATTTTTTACAAAATTTTAATGTCATATTTATTTATATCTAATCGACAGCCAAGTAAGTTTCAAACTTCTGGCTTTTGAAATGACGATACTTCCTTACAACTTTTCATCCCCTTTACAATACTTTTTTGCATTAAAAAGTATGCCTATGTCCTTTGTCAGGTTCTAGACTATCCGTGTACCAAATTTCATTTAGATCGGTTCAGTAATTTTGACATGAAAGAGCGACAGACAGACAAAGTTACTTTCGCATTTATAATATTAATAAGGATAATACATTAAAACACAAGGATATTGAATATAATACAAGACCAACAGATTACCCTATTATGAGAGTGTGAAAAGTAACCTTTGGCGGGTGTACACATAATCGAGTTAAATTTATACATCATCAAGCTCAATTCGCGCAGTGTTAGCGCTTTTTAAACTCACAGGTGGCCCTACTGACATACCTATATATACAGAGACATCAGCTGTAATAAAACTGATTTAATTATAATTATAGACACGCACTTTTGACGTCAAAAGCAAACCCCATCTTAAGAAAGTCATAGACAAGAGTGAGAGACAAGAGTGGAATTAAATTACTTTTTTTTTAAATTTTCTGTTTGCAAAAATAATTTAAAACCTTATTAATCATACACTACGTAAAAACTAAAGAACAAAGGAGGTTTTGGCGAACATTATGGGTGGCCACTAAGGGGTACAATCCCAGAAACCTCCACGCGGTGTACCCTGGGTGCGGGCGGCGGTCCCCAGTTCTTCTGTTGTACTGTCGTCCGTAGCGAATATCTGCGCGATTTCGCTCCTTACTCTACTACAGTCGTAGTAGAGGGTATAGGACGCGAAACATTGGGACGGGCTCAGTCACTCATTCATTTGAGGGCTGGGCAGGCACATGCCACCGCCCACACATCGTAAACCTGATTCTTTGCTTGTCTTAGTTTCAGGAGCGAGGGTCTTGGCTTAACCGCCCGGACCGCGAGGAAGACAACCTCTATAAAGAGTTCGAAGTAACATTCGGACTCGGAAATCACCCAGAATCTTAAGTTCTGGCGTGCGGCGAGAAGATGCATGGCAGATGGGTTGTTCTGTCGTTAGCACGCTCCAGCCAGGGTACCGGCTGACCCCCTGGTTGGTAAATGTAGGCTTGCCCGGGTAAAGGGATCTCTGCCCGGGTCGACGTATTGTATCTCCCATAATCGTGGGATCAATAATGGATGCTGAAAAATTAATTAAAAAAAACGACGGGGATTGTAGCGATCCTCACCCCAAGGCCCGGTCAAGCCGATCAAAAACTGACCAAGACGACGCCTCGTCCTCAGGACTTGAGGCGTCTGCCGAGGGCCCGGCACAAACCGTGGAGGCCCAGAAGAAGAAGAGGAGGTCGCCTCGAAAGTCTCGTGGTAACGGCCTGAGCCACAAAAGGCGGCTGGAGGAGCGGCGGGCGCGCAGGGAGGCTGCCGCCGCTGAAGAGAAGAAGGACGGTAGACTCGCAGCAGAGCCGTCGACGGACGAGGGCGACAGCGATGTCGCAGAGCCGTCCGAAGACGAGGGCGGCGGATCTACCGTCAGAATGGACGAGGGCGGTGATATTCCCGCAGGGCCGTCCAAAGAGGAAAGCGGGTCGGCTGGTGAAGGCCCCACTAGGTCGTCGGCGCGTCTAGCAGCAAAGACGCCACCGGCGACCGCGACTAAGAAGGAGGAGGCCCTCCCCTCGCAGGTGCGAAAGCGCCCCCTGAGTAAGGGAGGCAGCTCGAGCGCCGAAACCGAGGGGAGCGCGGCCAACATGCCTCCACCTAAGATCATGGCCTCCCGAAGAGGGCGAGGGACCTCGGCTGTAGAAAGGGCGGCGGCGGTCGCTGTCCGCGCCGGTGACGCCACGGATCTGCAGGCCGAAAATGTCCGCCTTAGAGGCGAGATGTCAGGCCTGCGGACCCGAAACAGGAACCTGGGCGACATGCTGGCGGAGATGCGTCGGGCAAACCGCCAGTTGCTGATCGACGTGGCCGACCTCAAGGCGCAGGTGGCGCTGTTCGTGTCGCCTGCGCCAGCCGCGCCACCAGCCAAGCCGGTCTCGCCGCAGCGGCCGCTGAGTAGCCGGGCTACTCAGCGGCCGCTGCGGCGCCAAAGCCGCCTCGCGCTGCGGCGCCGACGACGTTGGGTGATAGCGTCACCGTCACACCCGTCCCCGCGCCGAGGAAGACGCCTGCCGCCGCGAAGCGCGCGCCGCCGGCTGACGCTGGCGCAGTCGCCGCGGCGAGACTCCCTGTCCCGGTGGTGAGGTTGACGCCTCTCCCCGCGGACCGCTTGCCGCCGGCTAGCGCCCCTGCGGCGCCAAAGCCGCCAGGCGCCGTAGAACGGGCCCCTGAGGAGGCTCAGCCGACCCCGTTTGAGGTGGGAGGCATATCGGACGAGGCCCTCGCCAAAATCATCGGCGCAGTGGGCAAGCTCGTCGATGCGCGCTTCGCCGTTCTGGAGGCGAGGTTGCCTCCAGAACCGCGTGTCCGACCACCTCTCGCCGCGGACAAGCGGCCGCATGTGGCACCAGCCCCCGCCCCGCTGCCTTGTCAGGGTGGCCGCGTGGGGAGCTACGCCGCGGCCGGGCCTAAGCCCAAAGGCCCCGGCCCAGCTCCGAAGGGACCCGCCCTGAGGAGGAAGACGGCTCCGGCTCCTGCCGGACCGCTGAAGTCGCCCGCAATAACACCGCCGGCGACGACCAGCGAGGCTGCGACGAGACCTTCCGCGTCTGGCACGACTGCCGTACCCGAACAGGGTTGGCAGGTGTAGAGCGCGACAGAAGGAGTCGCGGCCAAAGAAGGAGAGCGGAGGCCAAGCGCGCCGCTGAGGTCCCCGCTCCACAGGCAGGAGCCGGACGGAAGAAGAGACCGCGCAAGGGGCTCAAGTCGCCGAAGACGGCCGCAGTGGTGATCACTGTGCTGCCCGAGTCGGCCGAGAAGGGCCTCAGCTACGAGGCCGTCTTGAGGAAGGCCCGGCGGGAGCTAGACGTCTCCGATATTGGAGGCGTCGAAGCCAGAACCCGCAAGGCCCGGACGGGGGCTCGAATTCTCGAGTTCCCAGGGGCCGAGGGCGCCAAGACGGCCGACAGCGTGGCCGAGAAGCTGCGAGGTTTATTCGCCGTGGAGGGTGGCATCAAGATCGCCAGGCCCGTCAAGTGCGCCGAAATGCGCATTTCGGGTTTGGACGATTCGGTGACGGTGGAAGACATCCGGGAGGCTATTGCCTCGAAAACCGGGTGTCCCATAGACACCGTCCGGGTCGGTGCCATTCGTCCCGGTCCGGGTGGCGTAGGTGCTGCCTGGGCGCAGTGCCCGGTGGAGTCGGTCAGGCAACTGGCCGGCTCAGGCAGGCTCCTCGTGGGCTGGAGCTCGGCGCGGGTAACCGTGCTTGAGCACCGGCCCGCGAGGTGCTACAAGTGCATGGCGGTCGGACACACTCGACCGACGTGCACTAATTGCTTCGACTGCGGCGGATTGTGTTTCCGCTGCGGTCAGACCGGGCACGTGGCGGCATCTTGCGCCGCCCCGCCCCACTGCCCCGCGTGTGCGGTGGGCAATAAGCCCGCCAAGCACCGCATGGGCTCTGGGGCGTGCAAACCTCCAGCTTCGGCCCCAAAGGCGCGGGGCGGCCCTACGACCACGGCCGCTCCCGCTCCTAGCGCGGTCCGATCGCCCGCTGGCGAGGAGGTCATGGACACAACCCGATAATGGGTACACCAGCCATGCACCTCCTCCTGCAGGCCAACACCAACCACTCCGCCGGAGCGCAGGATCTCCTCCTGCAATCCATGGCGGAGTGGTCGATTGGTGCAGCCGTAGTCGCGGAACCGTACGCCGTGCCTGATCGCCCCAATTGGGTGGTCAATCGAAACGGTACTGCGGCAATCGTCGTCTCAACGCAGCGGCACTTCCCGTCCTTGTCCCTTTTGGATAGGGGCGAGGAATTTGTCGCGGCGGAGTGGGGAGGGGTCACGCTCTACAGCGTATACCTCTCCCCCACTAGGAGGATGGACGATTTCGGGGCCTCACTCACCACCTTGGAGGCCTCGATACGGCGACTGGCACCGGGCCTCGTCCTGGTTCTGGGGGACTTCAACGCCAAATCCACGGCGTGGGGGTCCCCTACGACGGACGACCGCGGGCGGGCGGTCAACGAGTGGGCGGCTTCACTGGGCCTCTGTGTTCTGAACAGAGGCTCGGTGAACACGTGTGTGCGGCGGCAGGGCGGGTCGATAGTGGACTTGTCGTTCGCTAGCCCCGCTGTCGCGCCACGGGTGAGGAACTGGAGTGTCCTGGAGGAGGCGGAGACCCTGTCGGACCACCGGTACATCCGGATGGAGGTCTCCCCCCGGGAACCCGGTAGGGGTCACAGGGCGGACGGAGCTCCCGCGTTTCCGCGGTGGGCTGTGGGTCGTCTTGACAGGGATCTACTGGCGGAGGCGGCCATTGTCAGTACGTGGCTGTCCTCACCACCCCCAGCAGACGGAGTGGACGCTGAGGCTGTCCGCATTCGCAGTGCGTTAACGCAGATCTGCGATGCGGCCATGCCCAGAGTGCGGCGGCGTCCGCCTCCGAGGCAGGGGGTCTACTGGTGGTCCCCAAGACTGGCGGACCTTCGTGCGGTGTGTATCAGTGCCCGAAGGTCCTACACCCGCAGCCGGCGGCGTCACCGCGACGTCGAGCGGGAGGGCCAGCTGTACGAGGCGTACCGCAGTGCGCGGACTGCCTTTCGGCTGGCCATCCGAGCCGCCAAGGGCGCGAGTTGGCAGGAGATGCTGGACGGTCTCGACCGTGACCCCTGGGGTCGCCCATATCGCGCGGCGCTGAACAAGCTCCGCGCGCGGGCCCCCCCCCTCACCGAGACCCTCCAGCCCGACTTCCTTCGTAGGGTGGTCGAGGAGCTGTTTCCACGGCAGTCGGAACACACGCCCCCGGTCATGGCTCCGCCAGATCAGGACCGGGAGGCCGACGACGACGAGAGTGTTCCGCCCGTGACGGAGTCGGAAGTGGGGGCGGCCGTGGCGAAGATTCGTTCCGCCACCACGGCCCCCGGCCCGGACGGAATTCCAGTCCGGGTGCTGACGTCGCTCCTCGAGCACTTCGAGCCTCGCCTCAGGCAGCTGTTCAACGCCTGTCTGACGTCTGGACGGTTCCCTGAGTGCTGGAAGGAAGGGAGGTTGGTTCTCCTGCCAAAGCCGGGACGGTCCCCGGATTTGCCGTCGGCCTACAGGCCCATCGTGCTCCTCGACGATGTGGGTAAGCTGCTGGAGCGTGTGCTCGCTGCCCGCATCGTCCGACACCTGGAGGAGGTGGGGCCCGATCTGTCGGACGCTCAGTATGGGTTTCGGAGGGGGCGTTCGACCATCGGGGCCCTATTACGCCTGAGGCAGGCGGCCGCGGAGGCCGTCGCCGGGAAGGGAGTGCTGTTGGCGGTGTCGTTGGACATCGCCAACGCATTCAATAGTCTGCCATTCGGCTGCATCAGGGAGGCGCTCCGGTTCCATGGAGTGCCCCTGTACCTCAGGCGGCTGGTGGCAGACTATTTGGAGGGCCGCAGTATCCTCTGCGCGGGTCCCGCAGGGGACATTGTGCGGACGCCCATGTCGTGCGGCGTTCCACAGGGGTCGGTTCTGGGGCCGACCCTGTGGGACATCTGGAGGCCACAGAGAGCCATGGCGGTCAGAGCCATTCGCGGGTACCGCACGGTGTCGACAGAGGCGGCGTGCCTGTTGGCCGGGACACCCCCGTGGGACCTAGAGGCGGAGATGCTCTCCGACCTCTACCGGCGGGTTATCACAGCGCGCGAGGAAGGTGGCTCCCCATCGTTGAGCGAGATAGCCACCTGGCGCGTGGATGCCCGCCGAGACACCTGCACAGGGTCGTGTATAGGGAGTGGACTCCGGCCTGCCACCACTGCAGGAGTGACGAGGACACGGCGCAACACACGCTGGAGGTGTGTCCGGGATGGGAGCGGCAGCGCCGTGACCTCGTCGCTGTCATCGGTGCCGACCTGACGCTGCCGGCCGTCGCGAGGGCGATGGTCGACAGCATCAGGAACTGGGACGCGGTCGCCGCCTTCTGCGAGGCTGTCATCTCGCAGAAGGAAGCGGCGGAACGGGCAAGGGAGGATTCCCGTATTTAGTTTTTCCCCCATATTTAGTCCACCAAAAAAAAAAAAAAAAAAAAAAAAAAAAAAAAAAAAAAAAAAAAAAAAAAAAATGGGTGGCCACTAAAGGTGTTAAAAAAATTGTACGGTACGTTTCCTTAGGGTAACTTGTCTGCCCGGCTGGCCACCGAACACAAAGACCGGGTTCCGGTGGCCCGCTTGCTCGGCGTTGAGAGCTACATGTAGGGCGGGTCTATGGGGTCGCGCGCCGCTTCCTCTGTCGCCCCGGACGGATTTAGCGGGGTTTGAAAAAAACAGGGTAATTTGTCTACTTTACTACTCTGGTCGGATGAGTTTCATTTCGAATATTCCTTCTCTCGTCATCACTATGTTATCTGCTTACACACCTGAATTATTTATTACGTTCACCTACGAAATATAAACTTAACGACACATTGTATTCCTAACCCATCAGCAGACGGGGAAGTCCTCTATTACGTGGCACTAAATATGGATGACTCACACCTCTGCTTATCGCTTCAGGGACGAGACTGTAAAGGAAATAATATGAAATTATTATACATTGTGTAACAGTTATATCTGCGTATTACGTCAATATGGTCATGTGTCGTGTAAACCATAGCTTTAAGTGTCAGTTCCTTAACTTTGCGGTTTACCTATACTATTCATTGTACTTGGGGATTTACAAATAAATTTACATATCTTAGAAATATTTCTTGAAAAGTAGATATATGTAGAGCATTTCGCCGTATTCCTGATGAATCAACCTCTTGTCCTACTTCATTTTGTATTATGTTGATGGAATTAATAGTGGTAGGACCACGCTGTTGACAGTTCTCTGTATACAGGCGCGGCCGGTCCATCCGGGGTAGTACCATACTCTCGTAGAAGATTGACATATGAGTAATGGCAATGTGCTATTGCGCTTCGTTCGGTGAGCGAGAGAGCCGGCAGCCCAACTGGGTGGGTTTTGGGATATAGTTGGTAGGCAGCGGCCTAAGCCCATACCATCAGGTGTGCTGCCTGCTCGTTTGCCACCATAAGCAATAAAAAAAATTAAGCATATTTTATATTAGCTTTTTTTACTTTTTGCTGTGTGGTAGCGGCGACGAATACTACCAACCCTTACTTCGCTCGTGGGTGTCGTAAAAGACGACTAAGAGTCTTTTAACAACCTGGGCCATTACCACCTGATTTCGTCCGGTCAACAATGACATTCCTAAGGAGGATTGATGTCAGGCAGGCGGTCGGTCATAGAACTGCTGTCAATAACTTTGGCAATATGTGAAATGGAAGTGGAATATACAGAAGTCGATTCGAATGAAAAAAAAATTTTTTTCCCCACGCGAGGTCGTTGAACTCTTGAACATATGATCGTAAGTTTTGAATAGATTGCGTCTTTTCTCATCTGAGTATAGTTACGTATTTTTTATCGAGTTATCCTTACATGGCACTGTCCTAATACGATGGAATGTGAAAAATACTTAAAAATATGTGTAAAAATTTTTTTTTTTTCCATACTGATCGATTTTTATTCTAGCCTATCATTACAAATAGGACTAGTAGGGTCCACCTGTCCTTGTTTTCGGGAGCGGTCCACTTCCACTCTGTATATTGCGTCGACCCCAAGTAATTAGGATAAGTGCAGGATAATGATGAATGATGATTGGCTGAATTAAAGCCATTTGCTTAAGGTGTGACTGCTAGGTAGAATTTTATTTTATAAAAAATAAACTTTAGCCACGGTTTTTACGGAATTAATTCATGAACCAGTTCTTGTCTGATTGAAGAATCACATCCGTAATTACGCGATGGGCAGACATATTTATGCCATAACCATATAAAGAGCCCACTAATAAGCACATGGCTATTCTAAGGTAGACAGGATGGCATAGGTTTCATTTCGAGTTTTCCTTATCTTACAGTGATGTTATATGCTTATATCCTCGATGGTTTTTTAAGATACTAATGAGAAAAAAGAGTGATGTGACCATTGTATCCTTACTACATCAATATTATCTTTAAAATTTGGTATATATTGACAGTGAATAACTATGTATGGTTAGTATGAAGAGATGTCTAAGTATGGGTACACGCCCAGGTTAGACGAGGAACCGGGCCAAGGCTCCCATCCCGCAACCCGGTCGTCGAGCCCGCTTATTGATCTACGACGGGTACAGATGCTGTGGCGATAAACTTTGTAATACAGTTGCGCTTTTATAATAAGTTGTCGCGGCACCGTGATGCGTATAAATTTGCTAATGGCAGAGTAGAATATTTGACTGCAATGAAAATATAAATGAAATTGTTTGCTGTTAAAGTAAACATAAATATAGATTAAATATGAAGAGGTTATCCGAACCCAGCATATTAAGCTGAGATAGGTATTGTAAACACATGAAAAGACACTGAAATTGGTTGAATCTGCAACGATATCAACTACGTATATACATATACTTCAGTGTTTTTTCCTGTTTTTCCCCAGTTATCGATTACAAACTATAAATGAGAAATTATCAATAATAATTTTATAAAGTACAATATAGAACCACTTCATTGAAGCTGATCATATGAAGATCATTGAAGCTAATATTGTTCAGATTATTTTTATAAAAACAACTCTTATTTGGAGAATCGAAACTCTTATGTGGCGGATATGAAGTTTTGAATCTGGATACGAATATGGAAATAATATATAGCCCAACTGGGTGGGTTTTGGGATTGTAATAGTACCTATACTATTCATTGTACTTGGGGATTTACAAATAAATTTACATATCTTAGAAATATTTCTTGAAAATAGATATATGTAGAGCATTTCGCCGTATTCCTGATGAATCAACCTCTTGTCCTACTTCATTTTGTATTATGTTGATGGAATTAATAGTGGTAGGACCACGCTTTTGACAGTTCTCTGTATACAGCCGCGGGCCGGTCCATCCGAGGTAGTACCATACTCTCGTAGAAGATCGACATATGAGTAATGGCAATGTGCTATTGCGCTTCGTTCGGTGAGCGAGAGAGCCGGCAGCCCAACTGGGTGGGTTTTGGGATATAGTTGGTAGGCAGCAGCCTAAGCTATAGCCTTGGTATTGCAAAGGTCCATAGGCGGCACTGACACTTACCATCAGGTGTGCAGCTTGCTCATTTGCCACCATAAGCAATAAAAAAAATATAATATATAATATCAGTTTCAGATATGGAATCATTTCGGATTATACGACAGCGGTTTCCTTTAATTCTTTTTGGTGGTAAACCAGCAAGTAGCACACCTGATGGTAAGTGTCACTACCGCTCATGGAACTTTGCAATAAATACCAAGGGTATAACTAGGCCGCTTCCTACCAATACAAACCCCAAACCCACGCAGTTGGGCTTCTGGCTCTCTCGCTCACTGAACAAAGCACAATAGCACACTGCCTGTAGTGTATGCACATTTAATATAATTCGTTAATGCGGGTAGATCGAATAATATGGGTATAAGAGCTCTGTAGAGACTTGTCGCGGGGCATTTGTGCGTTGCGGATCGTTGAGTACGGTTGTGCAATAGTGTGAAACGTGTCTAGAAGTTAAGCGTGTAATTCTAATATTACACGCATACACTACACTGCCACTGCTCAGGCTTCGATCTTCTGCGACAGCATGGCACTACCCCGGATGGACCGGCCCGTGGCTATAGACAGAGAACAACAACAGCGTGGTCCTACCACTAAAATTGGATTTTTAAGGAAATGTAAAAGGAAATGCTAAATGTGGTTATCCTATTATTCCACTTTGAAGAGGCTTACGTTAAGTCAGTCAGCTTTGCTGGTTGAAAGAAAATCCATTGTAACGTGTCTCATACAGACCAGAGCCTATCCGAAATCATTACAAATATACCGATTTCGATTAAGCTTTTGGATATATTTTCATTTGGGTTTATCCAAAAGTTTCGGTTACGGTTATGGGGCTCCATAACACGCCTAGGATCTATCTATCTCTACATAACCACTCGCTAACAAAAAATTAAAGAAATCTGAATCACAAATCAGTGCCTAGTGGTAACGCAATATAAGTAATTATAGTATCCAAATATTGTTTACGTTGGCTGAATTTTAAATGATATTTTGCTGACGTCATTGTATCATAAAAACTGTATATAGTGTACACCTGCTCGTTATAGTTGATTGTGAAGTTCTCACGTTTCCTCAAGTTGACAGCGGCGGCGGCGGCGTGATAGGTGTGTGTCAATAAAAAATGGATCAACAGGTAGAGGCCTTGGCGAAATAGGCAACGGGGCCAAGGATTTAGACACCTCGCGCCCCCGAGCCACAACCGCTATTTACTGCCAACTCATTTTTATTCACTTCAATACTTCGATAATTGTTTTTTTTTATTTCTCTATAGAAAACTAAATATAGATATCGATAAATATTAATTCAAACCTCTCTCTCTCACTGTCTCACTATTGCCCTGGTTACGATTTCTTGCACAATTGAGCCCTTAGTTCTATCTGGAGTTTTGATCATATAAATAAAAGAAAACAACGTTTGGCCAATAACGTCTCTGACATAAGGGCACGCGATTTTCGTGGCCAGGGCCCTCATTCTTGATAAGTGTCCGAGGCTGCTTGGCTCGAGTTTCCACCACAATGGGATAGAATTTGACCTTCTAGAACACGCTAGTCAGAAGGATGGCTAGAAAGCGAATGTTGAATTGGATTCCTACTCTGTCAGCACACAGATTTAATGCTTTAATATTAAGAGTATTCTTAATAAGAAATATATGTTAAAGCTACTAGATCCAGCATCTAAGTGGAAGATATGTTAATTGCCATTTAAAAATCATGTTAAGTATAGAAAACCGTATGTTATTGTAATTTATACTATATTATATTATAATTTTAATATAATTTATACACTACTACACACGTATAATTTACGTCATAGTATTATTAATTACCAACCTGTCCAGTATTAGTATCAACTTGCGGTTTTACTATTTATCTTTGCAAGGGTAAAAGATATATACCTACCTATGATATATATACCTACCTGGAATTTATTTACCAAGGTATATTCAGCTTGTAATATTAAGAATTGCCTTGTCATTTCACGATAAGTACCTAATAAGATACATCCTATTTCGACATTATCATCATCATCTCAGCTCACATATTTTCCACTGTTGGGCTCGAACCTCCTCCATAGTGGGAAGGAAATTGACCTACTATACCACGGTGATCAGACGTGTTGGTATAGGGTTTTGTTTCGAGTTTCCTTCTCTTGCATAGATGTTATATATATGCATTTTGTATCCCTTAGTCGTGTCTTACGTTCGCCCACAGATAAGATAGGGGGTGGTGAATACAGGGTGGAAGTGGACCGCTCCCGAAAACAAAGACAGGTGATCCTACTAGTCCTACTTTTAATGATAGGCTAGAAAAAAATCGATTCGGATGAAGAAAATAATTTTTTTTCAAACGAATTTTTAGTTTTTTCACATTCCATCGTATTAGGACAGTGCCATGTAACGATAATTACATAAAAAAAACGTAACTTTACTCAGATGAGTAAAGACGCAATCTATTTAAAACTCACGATCATATGTTCAAAAGTTCAACGACCTCGCGTGGAGAAAAAAAATTTTTTTTTCATCCGAATTGCCTTTTTTCTAGTATATCATTACAAGTAGGACTAGTAGGACTACCTGTCTTTATTTTCGGGAGCGGTCCCCTTCCACTCTGTATATATGTTTCGACTTTAGTATTAGTAGTAAATGAATTTCATTCCTATTGTGGAGAAGGCTCAAGTGGAACAGTGGGACATATATGAACTGAAATGATGATAATTGTATAAATTATAATAACTTACGAATTTCTACTATAAATATGATTTGTAACCTTATCCTTTATTTGATTTTGGTTGCAAACGAGCAAGCAGCACACCTAATGGTAAGTGTTACAGCCGCCCATGGACCTTTGCAATACCAGGGGTATAGCTAGGCTGCTGCCTGCCAATTAGAATCCCAAACCTACCCAGAAAGTTGGGCTTATAAAAATAACAATATCTTCCATTTAGATGCTGCGATGATGCTTTAACTTATTTGTATTCTTAAAAATGGAAAGACTACCACTTTTTCCCTGCACAATGCTTATTTCTACTTAATAGGCAGTGAACCTAATGCCATCAAGTGAATACTGGTCCAAACTTCAAGCTTGATGCTGAAAATTGCCTAAGGAGATCTGTCACAAAAAAAGGAAATTAACAACAAATCCCTAGCCATGCTTTTATTTCGCTTGTGTCAGGACTTAAACCCAAGAAATCATCATTGCAGAGGCAGATTTTATTATGTTCACGCTGTGGCAATGTATTTACCATACCTCGCAGGAGAGGACAGACAGGGTGATATGAAGGACTAACCGGTCATTTGCTTAGCCGAAATACCTACTAAAACCACAGCGGCTCTTTGACGGGGCACTGGAGAGATCATCTTATGACATTTATTCCCCGATGCCGGCCGCCCTGGAGTCCAGTCGTCATCGCTGACAGTGGGAGGTTTGCGTATTGGCGTCTCAGCCTCTCTGGTCGCCGCCTGCTGAACGAGTAGACGATTGCTACTGTCTCATATTAGCGCTTTGAGGCTCCTTCAACTAAACGTCGTCCTCCTAGAAGGAGTCCATCGACGACCAACACCTATTGCTACCGAGCACCTATGAAATGATGGTCAGTAACAACATGTTAACTCCAATAACCGCCAACATGACGGGGCGCTGAGGGCCAGACGCGAGACATACTTCCAGTGTGTGACGTGCATCATAAATTGTCGCGCCACACCCATGACATCCTATGGCCAAAAGGCCACACCTACTTGCATATGATTAGAAAACTAATCATATGCAAGTAGGTACAGAAGAACTCGTATCTGGCAAGTACCTGTGTTATCCTGAACGTTAGGTTGCCGTACATCCTCGTAAGACAGTAATGAAAATGTGTCGCAATTGTCTCGAAGGTTCCTCGCCTGCTACGGGGGATTCTAGATCCTCCCTCAATCGCCAGATGACTTTCTCTCGGGCCACTCATTATTTTTAAAGACCTTGCACGAAGCCTTATATTGCAGGGGACTTTACTAACAGACACAAATTAAACTCAGACTCAAAACAACGATTTGTGGATCGCGTAAAATATTGTCCTGCGAATCGAACCCTATCTAACTTTTGCTCTACTCACGTGCTAACACGCTCATCACTGGGTTCCTGCGCTTCAGCGCAGAACTAGTAGACTTCGTAATTTCTGTTAGGAAAGATAAAGTATTTTAATTTTTTTGCTTTACATAGTCAGAATTAACTACTTCATCTCAGTTCACGTATGTCCCACTCTCGGGCTCGAGCCTCCTCCTAATGGGAGGGAAATTGACTTACTATACTATGCTGGTCAGATCTGTTGGTATAGGATTTTGTTTCGAGTTTTCCTTCTCTTGCATAGATGTTATATGCGTTTTATATCCCTTTATCGTCTCTCTCGATCACCCACAGGTTATAGGTTACAGGTTATAGGTAGATAGGTATGACACGGATAATTAATAAAGTACCTAACCTAAATTAATTACCTCGTAGATATATATATATATTAATAAACCCCATTAGTATATTACCTTGCTTACTATGTTTGTATATATTCTTTTCAATCCATATTTTTTTTATTGCTTATGGTGGCAAACGAGCAAGCAGCACACCTGATGGTAAGTGTCACTGCTGCCCATGGTCCTTTGCTATACCAAGGGTATAGCTAGGCTGCTGCCGACTATTATTATCCCCAAACCCACCCAGTTGAGCTTCCGGCTCTCTCACTCACCAAACGAAACGCAATAGCACATTGCCATTACTTGGACGTCGATCTTCTGCTCAGTGTAGTACTACCCCGGACGGACCGGCCCGCGGCTGTAGACAGAGAACTGTCAACAGCGTGGTCCTACCACTACTAAAATATATATGTTGAGCATAGATATCTGTACCCGATACAATATTTAACCCCATCACTTTTGGTTACACAAAAAGATCAAATCAGAATTTCAAAGCCCTCTAATTAAAAGTTTCACTTCAGAAACTTGACTGCACAATTGGCGCGGCGGTTAACATATCGACCTTCCATGCCGTGCTTCGCTTCCCATACAATACAATACTTTGTGCGATCCATGAATTATTGTTCTGAGTTTGGGTGTAATTGGTGCCCGTTAATTATATTTTCTCGTGTGGCGACGTGATAAGAATACAATTGTCGCCACCCCTTATTTACCCGTGGGAGTTGTAAAAATCGGCTCTCCTGGGAAACGTATAACACATACTATGTTCACTAACCCGCCTGCCAAGCGTGGCAATTATGGCACTATCCTCTCATGTATGAGGAAGACTTACGTCCAGCAGTGGACCACAAAAAATTGAATGATGAATTATATGTTTGTAAAGTACTATTTCCTTAGGCGTTGTCTTTTATAAAAAAGAAAAGAAAAAAAAACAAAAGAAAATGTCACATAATAATAACAGAGTAACTACATACCGAAGTTAAAATAAATACATTTGAGTAATATAACTATTGTCATGAATAGTATATTACGACAGACCTCACGTCTGTGTTGTGTGGCTGTTGTTAAGCGAGCGACAAAAGATCGACCGGGTCGACAAAATGGGGCCAAGGATGTCCGGACAGCGGCTATTGATCCAGAACTGGGATGAGGCAATTGTCATCATGACACTTGACGGTTGATTACTGTATGTGTATGCCTGATAGGCAATTTATATGCCATCAGGTACAATAATAAATTTATGGTAACTTTAATACAATTATTATTAAAAATAAAGGAATTACGTCGTCGTTTTTTTTTTTTTCAATTATCAATTTTTACTAATTGTGTGGTGACCGAGCAAGAATATTACCACTTCTTTTCTTGCCCTTGGGTACCGTTAAAGACAATTAAGGATTAATTCCTTACTTACATACTTTAGTATATACTTACATACTTTAGTATATACTTACATACTTTAGTATATACTTACATACTTTAGTATGTAGTAAACAAAATTTCGAAATATAACCCTATACCAATTCGTCTGACCAGCATGATATAGAAAGTAATTTCTCTCCCATTCACCATCTATAGAAGAGACTGAACTGAGATAATGACAACTGTTAATCACCGTTTTGTATAATATAAACTTTCCAACTTGACACAAAAATGTTTGTGGGTACGAGACCCTTTCACATGACGAAACTGGACTACTACCGCTGACCGGTTTACTTCAAGCTTTCATTCTCTTGCACTGATATCTGCTTACTTGTATTCCATAATCGGTTTATGCGATGTCCACAAGACGGGAACATGTGAACCATTCTATCCTGATGATGATGAAGTACATCATCATCATCTTAGCTCATATATGTTCCTCTGTTGGGCTCAAACCTCCTCCATAATGGGAGAGAAAATTGACCTACTATACCACGCTGGTCAGACGTGTTGGTATAGGGTTTAGTTTCTAGTTTTCCTTCTCTTGCATAGATGTTATATACCTTTCATATCTCTTAGTCGCCTCTTACGATCACCCACGGGTAAGATAAGGGGAGGTGAATTGTATTCTTACTCCGTCACCACACGGATAATCCTTACTTAGTTATTACGAATATAGGGTTTTTTCTATACGCCCCATCTAGTTATTGAATCTAGTCTGCCATATTAGATACATATTGTAATATCGTTGTGTTAAATGACTTCGCTAATTAATTATAAATTTTCACAGAAACTGTGAAATTTCAAAATATTGTTACAAATTAATATTCTAAAGATTGGATGGAATTATACAGAGCTTGACTTCTCAGAATATTTGCGTCAAACTCTTAGGGCACAAGTCCTTTTTTTTTCCCCCTAGCCGAGGCATCGGGTGATCGGACCGGGAAATAGTCCGGTCACCCGAAGTGAGGCCACCGCGTGAAGACAACGCCCCGACAGCGAAAGCTGTCGGCGAAAGACAAAGATCGGGTACCGGTAGCCCGCTCGCACGGCAAAGAGAGGTGTTTGCAGGGTGGGTCTATGGGGTTGCGCGCCGCCTCTTCCGTCGCCCCGGACCGATTTGGCGGGGAGCGACCACCTCCATAGTCCAAAACAAAAAAAAAGGGCTCAAGTCTTTTTAATAGTGGATAGTTTATTAGCCTATTACATTATACCGCCTAGACAGAATCTCCTAAGACTCCATTTTGAAATTTCGCCTCAATGTGATGTTAGTATACTGTCATTATATTGCAACATAAAATAAACAATCAACATAAAATTTGTTTAATTAATATAATATTCGGCTGCAATATAAAACGTTGTGGAAACGTCAATAACTTTGATGCGAACTCACTGGGGTGTTCAGTAAATGCACACGTAGACATTCCTTCCGTAGTACTTTCATAATTTAGTCGCGTCCAGTGCCAAAACGCAGGGCGGTTGCTCTCGGGAGGGTGGAAGGGGGCTCGATATTGATCGCGGTTGCACCACGGTAGCATACTAGGAAACAACATCTTGCACTTTGCAGCTACTTTATTCATTGTCTGTTTAAAATGAAGTCGTTTCTGTCAGGCACTTTACAATTTCAATAGGTTTAAAAAAATATTTTCTTGATGTGACTCGTAATAAAAATATTGTTTTTTACTATCTCCTATGTAACCTTTTTTGTTAGGCGTCTTATAGACTACCGTATTTCTCTTTACCACCTATTGAGCGAGCAAATGAAACCGAAGCCTTCAGTGTTTCACGTTCCCACCTGCAAATACAGTGCACTAAAATATATCCAATTTAGCAGATTGTTAGGATTGCTTTATTATACTCGTAACACATTTTATGACAACATAATTTTAAGATATAAGCCTTACAAAATCGATGTTGCATTTGAATAAACTTCAAAATATATGCATATTCATATTGTTATGTTATTTCTCTTTATATATTGTATGCATCGGCTGTTCCTGCTGGAGGCGTTAGTCGTGTGTGCGTAATGCTGACACTGCCAAACGTATGTTGTTGATGTGTGTGTGAACGGTCCCGTAATGGGGCACTTGGCTCTATATACAGTGTTATGGAGTGTCACGATGGGAGCGTTGGGAGCGCATCGACCGCTAACATTCGGATCAATGTTGTCACGCATGCGCTAGACCACCGACCAAGGCGTTCAATAAACACCTATTACACGTCACCCCCACCGTTGCGTCGGACGAGGTAAACGACACACAAACGTTACGATAGGTCTAGATGTTATAACGCGAACGTTTTATTATTAATAATAACCATTTGAATAATAAATACTTACATCAACAACAATAGATACAGCTGATTTTGTTATTGTTATTTTATACTTTTTTTATATTGTAAAGGTATTAAGTTTCATATGTTCTATATTGACTCGACGTCACTCGGTCGTACGTTCACAGAATTTTAAATGTCATTGCCATTAAAAGTTGCTCTATGAAGTAAATAAAAGGTTTATTAAATTCCTTTAGCTGTTTTAGTAATTAAAAACAATGCCTTATTCGTTATTTAGTCGTGAGATTCCGTTCTTCCAATCCTAGTTCGGACCAAAATATTAATTGCGTTTTTCTGACTAAGATGTGGTGCAAGTAATTGTTAAACTAACAATTTACCTGTGGATAATAGATATATATTATCCACAGGTAAATTGTTGTTGTTTAAAACTAAGTTATTACGTAATACTTTGACTTATTCTGTAAATAGATTATTTTTTGCTTAGGTTTCGTATGCTAATAGAGTAAGAATAATGGACGCCACACCTTTCTTTTCAAGAATAAAGATCTATTCCTGGTCACCACTTAAGAACTTTTTATCTCCAATGGCTGTCAGCTCGATGAGCATTGCTCATTGTGGCAATTCATCTTGCTAATAGTTTAATGTACGACAAGCACCTCCTGTTCTTCTACAAATACCATATTCTCCATTTTATCATGTATAGAAATCCCGAGCATAGTCCTCTTCGAGTAAAAAACTTTGAACTTAACTATGAGGCCGACGTTTTAGGACAATTATCAGCCTAGTGTAGTTGGCGTCACCTGTACCCAACAGAGTACATATAGAGACTAAAAAGGAGAGAGTAGTATTACATCGTCGCTACCTTTTCGATCTAATCGATATAATACTGATTACGATAACGGAGTAGTCTAAATTCGATCCAAAAGCTAAATATCGAATCCTGCGTAAGACAATACTATGTCCAGTCCTCAAATTATTGTTCTCAGTCCAGGTGTAATTTGTGTCGCCACCGAAGTCAAAATTCGGGTACCGGTGGCCCGCTCGCACGGCGAAGAGAGAGGATTTTACGGTGGGTCTATGGGGTCACGCGCCGCCTTTCCGTCACCCCGGACCGATTCGGCGCGGCGCGACGCATCCATAGCCCACCAATAAAAAAATAAAAAAAAAAAGGTGTAATTTGTGTCTATTAATGGTATATTTGTGAAGTCCGCCGCGATATCAATATTTATTTCTTAGCGGAGTATTGTCTTATATAAAAATAAAATCACTATTAATAAAATATATCATATGTATATTGAATTATGTTACCAGTAATAATAAAACTATATTTTTTTAAATTTACAATCGTTGGTGTCTTTTCAACCAAATTATGGCATTATTTTTTTTAGATGTGTACCAATAGCTACTCAGTCGATTCATATTTACTTACATATTTTTTTTTAACGCCAACATCCTGCACTAAGGAATCCTGGTATTTAGACTTTACAATCATAGAATTAACAAACAAAAATTACACCCAGACTCAGAATAACAATTTGTTGATTGCACAAAGTATTGTTCTGTATGGGAAACGAACCTAAGTCACTGAAACTGTCGGTATTTTAATCCCTATGCCATCTGTGTTATGGTCTGTATAATATCGATAACATTATATCTATTCAGCCCATCTATCTATCAGCGTATCGACCTCCCCTGTTGGACGTAAGATTTTCCCAAGAAGAGGACATAATGCTAATATCGTTATGAATGGCTAACGTAGGTAACGCTATGCGTTTGCTGCTGTGATTTCTCCTGGTGCTTCCTTAGTCTATTTTACAAGGGATGGCTACTGCACAGGAGAAATACTTCCCATATAGAATTAATATGTATTATCATATTATTTTACATTTGTCACTATTGTATTTTCTTTCACGATATTGTATCTACGAAAATGATATGAACATTTCAAGGATAGATCATGATTATTGTAATATACATTATGTAATCTGTAATAACATATCAATACCTAGCATTTGTCTACATTGCTTTATGTATTTACAGAGATATCACAGTTTCAATTTGTTATACTAAGAATCGTACCGGTCTTTTGACGGGAATCTGAAAACGTCATGTGGTGCTCTTGTATTATATTCGATATCTTAGTGTTTTAACGTGTTATATTAGATAATTTTGATGGCATTTTATGTAATGTGATGCGACAGAAGTGCTGGGATGTAGTGAATGTCATATAAAAGTGCTTTACAACGTTTTCGTTTTTCATCAAAATTCCCACAAGATACCATTAACAGTGTGGCCGTAGCACTGTTGAAGGTGACGATTTGACTTAGACAATGACTGACCTGACAAGACTATAAACGTAAAAATATTTATAACTTGACACTGGCACCAATAGCTCGTATAAGTAGCTGATTGCCAATACACAAAGAGAAGAAGAAGAAGAATCGTACCAATGATCTGAGATCTTTCAGATTATCAAATAATAGACAAACAGTAGGTACTCGAAGAATGAAACTGAACTTTATAAACTTAGAAACGTCCAAAGTTTTTATTACAAATGGCCTTCACATAAACAACAAAAGATTTCAAGCTGTCATTTTTAAGAATTTAATATATAGGTGCATTTTTTAAAACATAAAATACTCCACTGTAAGGAATAAATCTTTGTGTTGTGGGTAGAAACAAATTAATGATTTATTTTCTAACACAAATGTACTTACGGATTAGTTTTTAGTGGCAGGAGCACGGTGTTGACAGTTTTCTGTCTACAGCCGCGGGCCGGTCCGTCCGAGGTAGTACCTACCACACTGAGCAGAAAATCGACGTCTGAGTAATGGCAATGTACTGTTGCGCTTCGTTTGGTGAGCGAGAGAGACAGCAACCCAACTGGAGTGGGTTTGGGATTTGTACTGGTAGGCAGCGGCCTAGCTGTACCCTTGGTATAGCAAAGGTCCATAGACGGCAGTGACACTTACCATAAGGTGTGCTGCTTGCTCGTTTGCCTCCATAAGTAATAAAAAAAAAGTTTCTTTAGTTCAATAATTAATTCAAATTTACGTTCAACCTTTGTGAATAACTGAGAACCTGCATTAGGGTAATGATCCTGCGCAACAGATTACCAGATCCCTACAGTACAGTCATTTCATATACATTAAAAATAAGCAGTAAATAGGGCCTCTTCCTAAAATACTTAAATAAATGCATGCGAAAAAAATAAAAACTATTAAGATATGACGTAGCTAGACTAAGTTCTAGTTATCATCATTATTCCAATTATTTGGGGTCGATGCAATATATACTGCTCATCCATTGTACATATTGCAATTGATAATAGTTTTATGACTGGCCGCCTGCTTGACGTCAACTCTCCTTGGGCATGTAATTGTTGACCAATTGCGATCAAGTGGATTTAGCGCAGGTCGTCTTTTACGACACCCACGAGCAAATTAAGTTCTAATTATATAAAACTTTAACATCTTAATAGAAAGAAAAAAAGAAAACACATTTATTTCGATCTCATATTATTAAATGCATACAAATTTTACATAATACTGTCTAATAAACATAAGAGATACCAGATTAACATTTTAGTACAAAGAGAAGCTCAAAAAAGGTGCTATTTCAGCAGACATTGCAACGAGACAGTGCAGCGCGGGTTTACAGACAGAATCATAATGGTGAGATCACGGGTAGTCATGTCGAGCAATATAGACAAGACCTGATTCTGAAAGTAACATTGTAATGATAAATAAGGCAATATTAATTGATACAATGTCGTAAAATATATAAATTATTATTGAATATATCATAATTATATATTAGGCTGACCGATCGCATTCGTAACGAGACGTAAGAGAGCGACTAGGTATGAAAGACAGTATTGGTGTAAAGATGCGAAAGGGAATGCTCCGATGGTTCGGACATGTGGAAAGAATGCCGAACGAACGTCTGGTTAAGAAGATATATAGTGCGAAAGTGGAAGGATGTAGGTACCGGGGGAAACCGAGACTAACCTACCTAGACCAGATCGGTCAGGTACTGAAGGAAGGTGGAGTCTAGAGTCTCCAAAACCGGCGAGCGTGTATGAAGATAATTATGAATGTTGAGGAAGCGAGTGAAGTATGCAAGGATAGAGTTATCTGGCACTTTGTTCTCTCTGCCTACCCTGCAAGGGATATGGCGTGATGATATGTATGTATGTATAATTATATAAATTGTTACTGAATATATCATAATTATAGATAATTATATAAATTATTGCATAAATCGTAATTATAATAAAATTATATAAATTATTATTGAATAAATGGTAATTATAATATAAATTACATAAATCATTATTGAATAAATTGTGATTATAATAATAATCAAATAAATTATTATTGAATAAATTGTAATTACAATAATAAATATATAAATTATTATTGAATAAATCGTGATTATAATAATAAAGAATAATTTATCTTTGAATATAAACAATATTGAATGGTATCAATTCTATCAGACTTGTTGTACATAACCAGATATTCATCAATAAGTCATGTTCACCGGTCCGTATTAGTTGTACGGGGTGCGGGGAGTGGGTGACGTCACGAATCGATAGTACCCCTGTCCTCAACCCTTGGCGTTGCGGGATGATGTAACCGAATATTTTTGTTGATAATATTGAATCATAGTACTCGCAGCCGTTATAGACACAACACCAGACATAGATATATTATATACATAGATACATATAAAATCAAACGTATGTGATATTAAAGTAATATAAGAACACTATTGATAATGTATTGATGGGTGACCGAGTAATGATGCAACTCACCGCATCTTATCATACCGGAGGGTGTCGTAGGTGACAACTTTAGTATAGTCCGGGGTAGTACCACACTCGCAGAATCGATATCTCAGCAGTGGCAATCTGCTTCGTTCGTGAGCGAGACAGCTAGTAGCCCAACTATCTGGGTGTGTTTGGGGTTTTCATTGGTAGGCAGCGGCCTATCTGTGACCTGGTATTGCAAACGTCCAAGGGCGGCAGTAACACTTATCATCAGGTGTTCTGCTTGCTCGTTTGTCACTAAGAATTATAAAAAAAACATATTTTATATATTTTAGAGGAAGCTTCAGCCCAGCAGTGGGACGTATATGACCTGAAATAATGATTGATAATAATAGAAACGTTAGTTAGGGGATAATAGAATTTACATCTGTTCAATAGAATTATATCATTATAACAAGATTCATACTGCTGAAAGTATTTTTTATCGCTGATGGTGACAAACGAGTAAGTAGCACACCTAATGGTGAGTGATTCTACCTTTTCCAGGTGCACATCCAGGCTGCTGTCTACCGTGAAGTAAATGCTCTTCCTTAATCTCGTTTAAAGTAGAACACCCCGTCCAGATCCTGCACGCACTTGGATTATGTGAACGCTGAATACCGTATAGTTGAGTGTTATAATATTTCCAGGTGAAATGAGTGAATCATGGTACTAGTACCAAGGCAAACCGTAAAATAAATTTCTTGTTCAACCCGTAGGTAAACATTCGACTATTAGGCACAACTCCTCTTTACAATGAGAGAGAAAATGCCTTACAATCTGACCCGACTGGAGGGTTAGCATAGGTAGGTATTTAGTTTTAGTTGTTTTTTGGAACGAAGTTCCTTATCGCGCGTTGTGAAAGGGGGCTAGACGGAAAAAATTCTTACGAAAAGTTGTCACGACACTTTTTGCTATAGTAAGCTATTGTAAGCTGTGCGGCGTCGCTCGTCGGTTCTCTTATAGAAAGCAAGCCAGATATTTTCATTTCTATTTCGCATTGAACAGTGTGGTGTCGCGACGATTTTTTTTATAGATAGAGTGATTCAAGAGGAAGGTTTATATGTATAATATATGCATAATGTACTAGAGAAACAATGATAATTTTAGAGGTTTTTAATGTGATGTCGTAAATAAACACATTATTTTGCGCTTACATTGCAAACGCTGGCTGAACCCTACGAAATAGATCAAAATAAAGTACTACAGTATTATACAGCTTAAAAAGGCCTACAAAAAAGTCCGCGATGGTATATATCTATCTCTTAAGGATAACATACTATATCCATTTTAATACTTTAAAAAATGTTCTATTATAAAACGGTAATTGAAAAGCTATTTACACAAATACTGTATTAATCCTTATCATTTGAAATACATTAGTTGGCTTGAGCATTTCATGAAGATATTTTTTTTCCTTCAGACCATGCAAATTAAATCAATACCTTAAGAGATATAGCAAAATCAAAATAATGCGCAACGAAATTATTTTCGCCCGTGACCGGGCCGCGTGGCCGGCTCGCGTTCGAGCTCGGGGCCGAAAAGTTTTGGTAGTCTAGTGGAATTGTATATCCTATTATTAATATTATAAACGTGAAAGTTTGTAATAATATATGGATGTGAACATGTTTGTTGCTCTTTCACGTAAAAACTACTGAATGGATTTTGATGAAATTTATAGTAATATAGCTTGCACATCAGAATAACACATAGGCTATAATTTATAAAGATATTTTGCAAATTGGCTAAAATATAACGATAAAAATCGCTTAAGGCAGAAAAAAATTATATAATTAAAATAGAACTTCGTTCCATCCGGGTGTCCCTTGACACCTCCGGTTTTTTATTTTTACAGTGTGATATCATGCACTTAAATCTCTTAGTATTTGAACTACTATACCACGCTAGTCAGACGGGTTGGTATAGTTTCATTTTGGAGTATTGCTTCTCTTGCATAGATATTTGCTGCACATTATATCCTTAAGTCGTTTTTTACAACACTCACTGGTAAGAAAAGGGGTGGTGAATTGTATTTCAACTCCGTCATTTCACGGAAAAACAGAGGATCAATATAACAAAGAAACGGACACAATTATTCCAGTTAGTTTACTTTCTAATAACAGAAGAAGAATGAGAAACTATAATAAAAGGTACATGGCAAATGTGAAACCCCTGAGCAGCCCTTCAAAGGTCCAGGCGTGAGACTAAAACAATTACATGTCAAGTATATGGTATGTTTTGACGTACAACGTAACAAGGACGGCCAACAACCCGGCCTTAATAATAATAAACGCTGTCATTTCTATGATTGCCTTGCTGTTATTGTACAAAACCACATTGATAGAGGCTAATATTATAAAAATTCGTTATTGTGGTTTATATTGCTAAGCGTTTCCTTCCTTATAATTTTAATGATTTGCAATTTTTTGTTTATGCTTGTGTAGAAAAATATTTTATATTTAGAATAATTCTTGTGGGAAAAAAAAAACGCTGCTTGATTTTTAATTGTATTATGAAGATTTAGCGTGAATATTTTATTTAATTAACTACATTAAATTAAGTATGATACAGTGATTACGCCACAACAACAATATCACTAAAATCGTTGTAAATACACCGCAATAAGCACCATAAAGTTAATGATATGCTATATAAATGTAATCGCTCTTATTTTAAAGTCAAAGTGACTCAAAATATAGCAAAGCCACATAACTGGTTCTAATGGTCCAAGGAAAACGTGTATTTTTGTTTAATGTTCAACTCGTTTATGTTCTGTTGCTGTTTATATGGTTCAATATGTTATTTCTTCTGTATGTTATATGTTTTTTTTTTTGAACATGTTTAATAGACCAAGATGGCGGTTATACAATTTATATATCCCTAATACTTCCGATTGTTATTTGAATTAATATTTTCTTATTCTTAATAACATCAAAAGTTAATTGGTTCGACCTTCGATCGTAGTCCAAGAAAGTACATTCGCAATCCTAATAGTGGTAGGAGCACGCTGTTGACAGTCCTCTGTCTACAGCCGCGGGCCGGTCCGTCCGGGGTAGTACCATACTCTCGTAGAAGATCGACGTCTGAGTAATGGCAATGTGCTATTGCGCTTCGTTCGGTGAGCGAGAGAGCTGGAAGCCCAACTGGGTGGGTTCGGGGTTTGTAATGGAAGGCAACGGCCTAGCTATACCCTTGGTATAGCAAAGGTGCATGGGCAGCAGTGACACTTATCATCAGATGTGCTGCTTGCTCGTCACACACCATAAGCAATAAAAAAATATCCTCATTCAATTATGCAGTGTATAACTAATAGGTCTCTATAAGGAGAAGAAAAAGTATCAGAAGTATGGGAACACCGTTTCGTAAGTGCGACCGCCAATAATATGGGGTCCCAATATATGACAGGCGTTTCTTTCAATTTTCCTTCTCCTGAACTACAATATCTCGATTTTTATTTCTTTGGTGGCAGATGAGCAAGCAGCCCACTAGATATTCGTGAATATGCTGATGATAAGTGGTAACTGCTGCTTATGAATCTCAGGAATTCTTGGAGCCATAGGCAGATCGCTGCGTACCATAAGATAGAATTTTAGCATTCAGTTCTCTTGCTCAGCGAAAGAATCACAGCAGCAAATTGGATGTTAGAGGACAATTCTCAGCAAGAATGTGATACCCCGGTCGGGCAAACATATTTATGACTGTGGGCAACTAATCGTTTGCGGTGTCTCTCTACTTTGAATATGTTCATTAGCCTTCTCCTACGATACCTGCAGAAAACAGTAGACATTGATGCACTTTTTCTTATAATCGTACCAAAGGTTTACGCTAATTTAATACCACACATCATCATTCATTATTCTCCTACTCTTATCCCAATCACTTGGGATCGATACAATATGTACCTACTCTTCTTTCATAGTACATATTGTAAAAGTTATTGGCAATAGTTTTGTGTCCAGCCGCCTGCCAGACGTCAACACTCCTTGGGAGTGTAATTGTTGACCAATCGGCAGATTTTTTTCAGGGGTTGGCCTAGGTCGTTATAAGGGTGCCGGGTGGGCCACTGAAGAAAAAGACCGCGTACCAGTGACCCACCCGCACGGCGTCGAGAGGTATATTGTAGGGCGTGTCTACGGGGTCTTGCGCCGCTTTTCCTGTCGCCCCGGACGGAATAGCGGGGTTTGACGTACCGTAGCCCGCCGCCAAAAAAAAAAAAGGTCGTTATAAGGGTCTTAGCCGTCTATTACTACATCCACGAGCAAAGTAAGAGTAGGTAGTATTCGTAGCCGCTACCACACAGCTTACGCTAATACCACACATATTAAATACAATTATTGTTACGGACTCTATCGCGTCTGTATTTGATTTTTAATTGCCCGACGTTTTGATCATTTTATAGCGTTCGTGGTCACGGGAGGACACATGTGTCTTAACACAGTAGAACATTACCAACTTAATATATAGATAATATAAAACAAACACTTAAAATGTGAGTGTACAACAGAAGTGCTGCGATAAAATACTAATTACTTTAATATGTATGTACTTTGTAATTTAGTCGTTAAGTTATAAATAACTTACACGTGTTTCTATAGTCAAACTACACTGAAAATTTAATATAAAAGTACTTATGTACTGTCATGAATAATTAAAAATGGTAGAGTCACTTAAAGCGGTAAAACCACATTGCTGACAGTATTCTGTCAGCACACGGCAACCATAAATGGATCGGCTCGTCACGGGTTAGTACCACACTCTCCCAAGAAATTGATGTCTTGAGTAGAAGCGATTTGTTTTTATGATGTTTGGTGAGCAAGAGTGTCGAAGTTCCAAAGCACTGATTGTGCCTTGGTGTTGCAAAGGCCCATGAGGGACGGATACTATAAAAATTACCAAAATTACAAGAGAAGGAAACTTCGACATAAAACCCTATACCGACCCTAGCGTGGTATAGTATAATCAATTTCCCTCCTATCGTGGAGGAAGCTCTAGCTCAATAGTGGGACATGCTATATGAACTGATATGATAGCAAATTTAAGTTACCATATTGTGCAGAAAGTGAAATCGTTATTTTACGTAAAAGCGATAACCGCGCGGAAGTGCGCTAGGATGTAGGGAATAGGGATAGGTACTCAAAAGACCACTGAAATACTACGCGAAATTAAGAGTATTTGCCATTCTTTTCCAGATCTTTTAAATCAAAAAATATTTTGAGTTAAAACAGGATTTTCTAATTTACTACAGGGGCATGTCGATGTTAACATACGAGATATTGTGCGGCTGTAACCGAGGTAATGATTATATGTATAAGTTAGGCTATTTAATACGTACGCGTACTGAACGTAAATAAACATTGACACGTGTTGATGGGTGCGGGGCATACGGTGAGCATGCGCGGTGTACGCGCACTCGACCATCACGCGCACTCGACCATCGATCCGGGACCCCTCCCCGCTCCCGACGCACTATACGTGATTAACCCAGCCACATAGCCACCTATCCACTATGCCGCGTTTCCTAATATACATAATATTCACATAGTTTTACTCTTGTGTTATCTATACATATAATTATTTGACTGCACAGATGGTTAGACACGTTGTGGTTCAGATACCGACCTAACGTGCCAGTGTAGTGATTTCGATTCCCAAATATTACATTGTGCGACAAATTATTGCTGTGAGTCTGGATGTAAATTGTGTCCTTTAATTATGGTCTAAGATCCCACCAAATACAACGATTATTCGCCTATTGCAGGATATAACAAAAAAATACCAACGCCGAAAACTTCACGCTGTGACGTCGAAATAAGTATACAGTTATCACCACTTATTTTGTCTTTGGGAGTTGTAAAAATCGTCTAAGACTTTAGAAATACGAGCAGCAGCGTTTTTCTAGGAAACGTGTACCACTTTACTGTAATCACCAACCAGTTTGACAATCGCCAAATTGTGTCACTAACATCACCATACAATGACTACGCCCTGTAGTATTCTTTGGGAAAAGCAGCAGTGGGCAGATTATACGATTAAACATTTTTTAAAGACAGTGAAAACGGTTGAAGTCTGAAGATGTATTTTCATTGTGGTATCCTTCACATACTTGAATACTTAAAGCATTAACTATCAACGCTTAAAATCTAATGACGCAATATTTAGCTTGATTTCATAATTTCAGCACTATTCGAAATTCGTCTTCTTTTTCTTTTCAGCTGATAATGTCGACTGATCACTTGCCTGCAGTTGGCTCTATCTTACTAAACTGTATTCCAAAGGAAACATTGACCGACAAAAAAAAATACAGACGAATTGAGAACCTCCTCCTTTTTTGAAGTCGGTTAAAAATAAAGAATTTCCAACTAGGAATAACATAACATGGTCGTTAAACGTTATTTTATTTTATCAATGTTCTTGTGTGGTCCACATATGAACATGGATATACTTGTTGGTTTGAAGCGTGGTACTGAGACTTCAGCCGCAGTGTGATGACGCGTCCACTCTAAGCGCTTAAATACATCTCCCAATGCATTAATTAGTAAACAGTTTTGCTCTGTGTAAAAACAACGTTTTTACAGTCATATAGAGCTCATTCTCTCGTCTTGGATGCGGAATGACATGATAGCGTTTTTGTGGTTCATGGTATCATATTCTTTTCGGAAACAAGATTATTTGGGACACCTTCTCGGATTTTTTGTTTATGTTTAATATTGCTCAGTTTCATCATTTCCTTATCCTTGTGGTCAGATCATAAGATACAATTGTAATGCGCTTAGCTCTGATAATATGATAACTTTGATAAAATTAATTTTTAATTATTGCGTACCTACTTTATCAGATGCATTTAAGTTGTAAATATTTAGACGTTTTAATTTCGTCCAATTCGTCCTTTTTTGTCCTAATTAATCATAATTCCCGCTCATATCATTTCTCGCCTGCTCTTGTCCCAATTACTTGGAGTCAATCAAATATGTACTTCTATTCCATAGCACATATTGCAAAAGTTTTATGACCAGCCGGCTGCCAGACGTCAACTCTCCTTGGGAATGTAATTGTTGACCAAACGGCATCAGATAGAGTTGGCCCAGGTCATTATAAAGCTTTTAGTCGTCTTTTACAACAGCATTTTAATATTTTCTGCTCATATAAACAAAAAATAATACGTACTGTTGGACCTCGAGGTTCCTCAGACAAAGCAGGAGGAAAATTAAAATCCTACACCGCACTAGTCAGACCAGTTGGTATAGAATTTTATTACGTATTTTCCTTCTCTTGCGTACATGTTATTTACATAACATACCTTTCCCCTTAGTCGTGTTTAACGACACCCAAGGGCAAAAAAGGGAGGCCACCGAAGACAAAAATCGGGTACCGGTGGTCCGCTCGCACGGCGAAGAGAGAAGAGTTTTACGGTGGGTCTATGGGATCACGCGCCGCCTTTCCGTCACCCCGGACCGATTTGGCGGGGCGAGACGCATCCATAGTCCACAAAAAAAAAGGGCAAAAACGGGAGCGGGGAATTGTATTCTAACTCCGTCACCACACAGAATAATGGTGATTCTTCTGTGTGAATCCAGACAGAAGAATGGAGTAAATGAGAAATGTTACGAAGTTCGCTCTACACGTACGACCATTTTATTGTGGAATCCATTTATATTTATTCGAAGTCTGCTATAATTAATGTCCGGTAATTTTCACAAGTATTATACGGGTGGAGAGCCCTCAGCGCTCACCCACAGTCCGGGTAAATTTGTCATAGCCATCTAAGGCTAACAACTAACACACAAAAAAAAAAAAATCACAAGTATTTATTCACGAATGCAGCCTTTTAATAAGTACCTAGGTATTGAAATCTATTAGATAATATATTCAAACCAAGAAGGAAAACTAGAATAAAATAATTAGGCAGGAACTTAGCATAGGTATGCTTATAAATAAAGCCAGACTGTTTTAAATTACTTACGAGTTGAATCCAATTATTCTTTTATATGTGATGCTGATGAGGTGAAGCGAAAAGCAAATTTGATTGCTGCTTGAATTACGGACACTGAAATTAGTGTCGATGTTACGGAACAAAGCTTTAGGTTGCTAGGTAAAATTTAATCTAATTTACTGTCAATAATGTTATTGAAAAGTTAGGCGCGTTCAGGCTAACCAATATTACTAAGTAGATAATTAATTATCATTATTTATGAAATTGTTGAGTCGCAGAATATAAAGTACTTACTTATTTATATACGTATACACCAATCTAGAAACTTAGTATTTAATATATCTGAAAGAATAACCTTAACCACATCATTTAAAATGGGTACAGAACCTATTTTGTTTAAACTTTAATTCAAATATAGGTATTTATAGGCATTTATCTATACATACGTGGATGAATTTGTATATCTTGGATGTGGATTTAGCCGAGATGGACGGTACACCACTGATATAGAGCGAAGAGTGAATGCGGGAAATAGAGTGAACGGAGCGTTGGGGCAACTTCTCGGCAGCCACCACCTCAGCCAGAAGGCACGTGTAGCAATACATAACGCAGTGCTTGTCCCAACATTACTGTATGGAAGCGAGAGTTGGGTATGCAGAAAAGAGTATGAAAGTAAAATTAATGCGGTCGAAATGCGATCTCTTCGGAAAATCTGTGGAGTTAGGCTGACCGACCGCATTCGTAACGACGACGTAAGAGAGCGAGTAGGTATGAAAGAGAGTATTGGTGTAAAGATGCGAAAGGGAATGCTCCGATGGTTCGGACATGTGGAAAGAATGCCGAACGAACGTCTGGTTAAGAAGATATACAATGCGAAAGTGGAAGGATGTAGGTACCGAGGGAGACCGAGACTAACCTACCTAGACCAGATCGGTCAGGTACTGAAGGCAGGTGGAGTCAAGAGTCTCCGAAACCGGCGAGCGTGTATGAAGAGAATTATGAATGTTGAGGAAGCGAGTGAAGTATGCAGAGATAGAGTTCTCTTGCACTCTGTTCTCTCTGCCTACCCTGCAAGGGATATGGCGTGATGATATGTATATATGTATGTATCTATACATATCTACGCAATACCGTTCCTAGGGTTTTAAGCCACACAATGATTTTCTCATTTATTATCACTGTATAGATATGTATTTTATATGTAAAAGGAAAAACAGGAATCTTGTTGTTCGTGCGGGGAACTGATAAAAAAAGTAATCGACGGTTATCAACATGTGGCCACGAACACCGGTCCGTCATCGACGTCCACGTTTACCTGGCCGCGTAACTGTTTTTCCTTCGATACTCATTCGTATACAAAAACGATGAGCCGCCTTCATTATTATTAAAGCACAACAGAAACGAACGGCAACATGGCAGTATTTAGCGGCGTTGAATGCGACGTTGCCGCACCGTACGCTCGGCTGACTCGTCACGTGACGTCACGTCTCAAGATGGCCGCCACACCGGTCTCGTCCCCCCGCGCACTTGGCGCTCCCGTCTTCCAGCCGGATCCGATCGTGTTGCTCGGTAATAATAATTTAAAATGCAGCCGTCAGAAAGGAAACCGAGCAAGAATAGATTGAAATTTAATGCATTGAACACGTCGAATGTACGTGTTCACACTAATTGTTATTCTACAACAGATGCTGTTTACTTTCGTTGAATAATATAACTATCTAACTAGGTACATAAGTAGATTGTTGTCAGCTAAATTGAGGTTCTAGTATGTGTGGCGGCTAACGCCGTGATTCATTTAGCTAACGGTCTAATTTCTTACCCGATAGCAGACATAACAATGTGACGTGATTCCATTTTTGATAAGATCTCTCTTTGATTATTGATAGGTCTTCGCGCCTTCTGACAAGATACTTTCAGAGTAATTGTAAAATGCGGCAACAAAAATTACACCGAAATTGGCGTACCCGAGCCAGAGTCGTTGCAAACATCAAGCGAAACAGGCGTCCTAAATATTGGACTGAATTTCTTGTAATCTGAATGAAAATGCCAGTTAACTTAGTGAAACTATGTAAAAAATAATACTACAACAAATAAGAAAGACCATGGGCAAAAGCGTCAGTAAATATCGTATAAAACACAAAATAAGACGATTTCCAAATAAGTGGCAAAATATTAGCGACGCATTCAGTGTAGCCGCGTATACAATAAAAATCCCCTATATCCTGTGTGAACCTGAATAAGTGAGAGCTCAAGGGGCCTTGATATCTTATAGAGGTTTCTCACTAACCTGAGTTTACTAGTTTACAGGGTATAGGAGTGCTCTGTCTCATATATAGAAATCTAAAAAAGTGTTTTTAGAAGGAATCCCTAAAATACTATGTTCCTAAAAGTTCATTAATCAAGTATAGTTAAGCAGCTGGAAACACAATTGTTCACATACTCTCTGTGTGGTAGCGGCTACGAATACTACCAACCTGGCTTTGCTCGTGGACGTTGTAAAAGACGATTAAGAGCTTTATATCGACCTGGGCCAACACCACCTGATGCCGTTTCGTCAACAATTACATTCTGCAGGAGGGTTTACGTCAAGCAGGCGGACCGTCATAAAACTATTGCCAATAACTTTTGAAATATCTAGGAAGACGAGTTCATATTGCGTTGACAAGTAATTGAGATAAGAGCAGAAGAATGATGATGACCAGCATCATTTTAAAATTCTTAACTAGAATATAACGTTGCCGCATTTACAGAGCTATTGTTTTAGGCAGTACTGTATCTAGTCGGAGCGCGCTGTGACCTATCAATAATCTAAGAGATCCCTACTTTTATTTTAATGTTAGATTTCTAACTGAATAATATTAGCGCTTAATCCTATTTAATTAGGTATTCAATTACATAGATTATCTAATGATTTAATGGTTGGTTTTGGATATTTAATTTTACTGCTGATAACTAGATTGATTTTTTTTAATTATCGTATCTATTGCGTAACAGTGCAATATATAGTGTTACGTTGGTGTTAGTGCCAATATGACTGCGCATACTATTGTCAATTGTGTGGAACGTCTTTAGTTTTATTTAACAATAACCTAATTGCATCGGTTGTGTGCAAGTCGCGCCTCGCGGCACAGAACCGGAGCCGTAGTGCGAGTGCCTGTATCGTATACGTTATCGTGTGATAAGCGTGTTGTGTTGTGCGTGGTGGTGGCGGCGGGTAACGGCTCGTCCTCGGCGCGTCGCGTCGTGGTGGTGCTGCGCGCGCTGACGTCACCGCTCGATAATGGCCGCCGCCGCCCCGACCCCCCGTGCCGCAGACCTGACCGAGCCCAGTCTCTCGTCGACCCGCCGTCGGAGCGAGTGCCTCTTACGTTACGAGCCACCTATATCCCACGTACGCGATAAGCCGAGTGTGAAACTGTTTAGTGATTTATGTGTACAATGGTGACGGTGTTATTTATACATAACGAGATAAATCTGTGACAATTTTCAAGAGACACGAGGAAGACCGATCTCTCGCTTACCGATCTATACCCGGCGGCGAGATGTCGGTGATGCAGAAACGACAACATTGCTACCTGTGCGACTTGCCCCGTATGCCATGGGCGATGTTGCATGAATTTTCAGAGGCCGTGTGTCGCGGTTGCGTAAACTATGAGGGTGCAGATCGCATCGAAGTGGTGCTGGATACTGCTAGGCAGTTGAAAAGGGCCCATGGATTTCAGGAAGGTAGAGGACCGACACATACCAAAAGTGCTCACAGGGCACCATTAGAAGCTCATCAAAACGGCGCAGAAACAACGGTACGAGGTCAAGCGGCCCCGCCAGCTCATCATGCACCGTCAACAGGATATCTCCACCATCCCCGGCCCACGGCAAGTGCAGGTCTACTGGCTGAGTATGTTGGACGACGTGAAGAGCACGAGAGTAGACGACTACCACATCTACCCACGCATCACCTTCCAACACATGCTGGCACGAGACTTGCGCCTGGACTTACTCTCAAAAGACCATTAGATGAAGACGATCACCAAAACCATCATGAACCCACTAAGAGGCTTCTAGAGGAACATACGCGACCGCCTCTAACTCGAGGCGATTCTTTACCAGCCGTATCTCTAGCTGCTCCTTTCGCTCCTGAACGTGTTTTCAAGCAGGAGAAACATCCACTTCGCACGCCATCTTTTGATGCTGCGTCGTTCAAATCCAATGGTGAGTACAAAAAATAATTGTTAGACCCTTTTCAAAAAAATTAAACTTAATATTAGATATATTAATCACATCAAAAGTCGGTCACAATCAATTTTCAAATTTAAAATGTACTTAAATCAAATGTAAAGTGTACTTAAATGCGTAAGCGTTTTAGGATGCATTTGCCTACAGTTAAATTTACTCAATTCTCTTGTATAAAGATTTCTAAAAATGCGTCCCTAAATATATTAAAAGATTTACAGTCACAATTTTAACAAGACAACTTTTAATTCTAGATGCATTTTCTAACGAATTTGGACTTTTAACAACTAGAAACTATTTTAATTAATATTCTTTAGGTTTTCTCAATTATAAGTCTTCAGAGTGAATTTGGCAAGCACTTTTTCATGATTTTTTTATTTCTCTCTCTTAAGTTAAAATTAAAATGATTAAAAGTCTTCTATAATCGTTTTTCTCTAATACAAAAAACTTCATCGTCATCATCTCAGGAAAGGGAAAAATGGTGAAAATTGTATTCTTACTCTGTCAACACACAAAGAAACTTTTTTATATTTATTAATGTTTTTGAAATATTATTCCACCATCCAAATAGCCCATTCCCATCCTTTATCAGACAGGCCTCCTCAAAAGGCCCATAATATCATAATCGCCACACTTGATGGTGGGGTTGGCGATTCCAATGGGTGCTTTAAGTTTCCAAAAGAATGCTATCTTTACTTCTGATGATCTTTTAGCCGTTTTTACTATTCCTCCAGGAAAGTAAGAGGTCGAGACAAGTTTTATTCTTTCATACAGAAAAATATTAAATTTAAATACTTTCAGTTTTAATAGTTGTGTGATAATTATTGCGATTGATACTTACTTTATATTAAGTTAAACATGTTTTAAGTATTAGTAAGTGTTCTAAATAGTTTTCTTGTATGAGTCTCTATATGTACTTTCGTTCTCAGCGCCGGAAAACGCTACATACCTAGCATATTGATCGATAAGTACCTATCATTCTATTTGTCATATTAGCTGCTTCTGTTTATCTTTCAAATATTTCATCTACTAACATATCTCTTCGCAATACTTGTAGGTCAAATGCCTTACAATGTTACGGATTACCGTTAATTCCTTAAAGTACATATATAAATCCAAATCTCAACTCGTGTTATATCTCGATAGAAGAGTACAAGTGTTAGCTACTAGTAAAGACAATTCATTGTTTACAAATAATGAAGTAACCTATATAAATTACAAAAATGTAACTTCTTTAGTCACGCGTAGTTTGATAACACGAACGATATCAACGTACGGAACGTGCTCACACGTATGAGTGTAAAATGTTTTGCGCAAGGAGTCCGTCCACCACGGGATTCATATCTAGGTGGGTGCATTAACTCAGTTCATGCCATAAATACAAAAACCGGTCGGAGTGGTTGAGCGTTCTCGAAAGCGAGTCGAGGCGGCCTCACGCTCTCACACACACGCGCACACACCGCTCTACGTATAAACACCCACGTATTGTAAACTCGCCGCAGCCACAGCTAGCGCCGTGAATGCATGCACGAAACGGCGCGGTGTGGCAACGTAGCGTGACGACATTTTCGCTCGCGTACGTATGTAGGTAGGCCGACGGGCGAAAAAATATAGCGCCTGCCTACGCTTGGCAGAGTTGTTCGACCACATTCCGTTGGCGTGTGTATAGGGAACGCGCGGCCGCGGCCGCTCGCCACGAGCCGCCGGCCAAAAAGGTCACTGTGCGTGACGTCATCCGCACCCATATGGGCCGTGCCTTTGCACACAACCACCCAACCGTAATTGGCGCCCTTATACACGCTATGCTTATGAATAATCAATGATCGGCTCGATCACAATGGAAGAAATACTCGTCACCTATGTGACTATAGCGTTCTACTACGTCGCGCGTCGTTTGATTTACTATAACTATTTTACATGGACATTTTTCATTTACACAAAGTCTAAGCAAGAACTACACTAGCTTATAGACTAAATAAATATTTAGGCTCGTAATATATTGATCGAAAATGCTCCTTTTATAAATTATAGATGATGCAACATCGAAAACATACCGATTGACACTAAAATGTATAACGAGTTATCAAAGTTTACAACATCGGCCATCTTCCATTTTTACGCGTGCAGTGAATTGAAATCGCAATAAAAGTTTCATAATGTAGCATGGCTAACCGCATACAGACGCGGTCCCACATCAGTGACGTTTGGCAACGTTGCGACAGTTCGTTTGCAAGTTTCTCTACACAATTTGTTGTACCTGTAAATTTGTTATTCGTTCCTTCAAACATTGTGGTCAATTGACGCTATGCCATCCGGCAACAACACAGTAGTGTCGTACGGAAAGTTTCGGCCAACTGCCGGCTACATCACAGTAGTGTCGTGCGCAAAAAATCGGCCAAAGATGGGCCCTCCACACACAGTGGTGTTGTGAGCATGGATCGCTCAGTGGCCGGCGAGAGCACTTTATTATCTTGGCCAATTGGGAAGAAAAAATTGGATATCAAAATAATGGATGTGTATCAGAGCCGTCGGCAGATGATAATGAAATACTTACAAGAAGAATTCGGCGTACGCACAGTTGCTAACTCATTCCATTTGATGACCAATAAAAAATTTGAAGGATCTGCGGATCCAGGCATATTTACCGAAGATACACAGAGCGTCAAGGATATCATGTCGGAAACTGTATAAAAATATACCAAATTTGTGGACGTTACGGCACCCGAACTTAGAAAATGCTTTGGGCTTGCTATCCTTATAGGTATTGTGAAAAAAGCAAATATCCACGAATCCGTTGATAGACACACCGTTATTTCGCAAAACGATGTGATTCAAACAAATATTATTATTTTTCCGATAATAACAATAATCCGACTAATATCCCGACTTTTTAAAGTAAAACTGAATTGATTATTTTCCCAAAAGTTTAAAGAACACTTTAATCTAAGTCAAAACATCTCATCATGAACAAATGATACCGCGGTGGTTAAATTTTAAGATGTATTCATCATCATGCAATATGGCATACTCATTCGGATGCTATGTGATTCGATTACGGGATACATTACTTCATTCAAGATATATTCCGGCGTTGGACAGCCTTTAGCAAGAACAGTGGCGGAATTATTGACACCTTATTAAAAACCTTTGCATGGATAATTATTACAACAGTGTAGAACTTGCAGAGAATTTACTTGAAAAGAAAATTCGAGTTTGTTGAACGATGCGGTAAAATAGAGCATTTCCGGAAAAAAATAAAGCGTGCAAAGGAAAATAAACGGCAAAGCGAAGTACTCGCACATCGTATGGAGAGCTTCGAGAACTAAAACAATTAGAATGATCATTGCATCTTTACAAAATATAATGCTACTTTGACTAACTCTCTAAGAAAATGTATAAAAACCAATTACACAGTAAAAATACTGGAAAGTGTATTAGACTACAGCAAAAATATGAAAGAAATGGATCGGTCAGACCAATATTTGAGTTATTTATTATCCTATAGGTGTAAAGAAAATCTATAAAATGGTCAAAAACGGTTTGCATGTGCCTTTTTAATTGCGCATTATTTAATGCATTCCGTATATGTCAATAATTCAATACAGAACATAATAGTCGATTATTTTATTGATACGTGGATAAAAGACTATGATGTAAATGACTAAGTGCTTCTGAGCAAAACTTGGAGGTTGCCACTACATTGCGTGCGTCTGATCATGATCCGGCTAACAGACTTGGCGGTTGAAGCCTGTCTTGCTGAATACCATTTGAAACAAAAATACTAAAAGCCAAAGAAAATGTAAATAAACAAATAAATTTAGTATTTATTTACTTATGTACATCTTCGAAATTTCATGAAAATAGGGGAACAAGGTTGAGAACTAACGAGTAGATAAGTAAAACTTAACACTTTTTTATATTTGCCTGATAATGTGAAGAACGGCCTACAAGCCAGGTAATCCGAATTAGCGCTGACGGCGCCATGCGGATAGATTTTTACGAGACGTGCGGACTTCAAAGTGTAATCCTCTACTAGAGGAGACGGCCACAAGCATCGTTCTGTGATCAGGCAATGACACACCGCCGTTCACTACGTAGCTCGTATTAACACACAATGCTATTTATAATACGTTATATGTGTGTCCAAACGTGTTTACTATCCGTCGCTCAGCCACAAACGATGCATGATGACACATCCAACATTGAATGTTATTCGGACATATTATAATGTTATATTACCGTAACTAAACCAATTTTTTTCAATATATGTATTATTCGTCACTCAATTCTCAATAGTAGCTTGCATATTTTATTCTTTATTCATCAGTCGAATTTGAGTTTGTAACCATAATTATTAAATAAAGTACATAACGACATCGTAATAAAAATTGTACCGACTTTTGATGATAGAATATGAATAAATTAAGACGAAGTGGTGATGTGAACGCTCAATTATCCACAGGTTACGGTAATGCAGCACCGCTGACGAATGGCTCAGCTGGTTCACCATTGGGTCGCACAGCCGGTTCACCACCGGTAACGGTGGCTGGCGCAGCAGGCCCGTCACCGATGGCGGCTCTAATGTCTGTCACTGACACCTTACCGCCAGGCTCACCCCGGTCCGCCGGTGGTTCTCCACCGCAGCCACCAACACAAAGATCAGCCAGCCGCTCCAGTCAACACTCACCCAATTCATCAGGTATGTGCCATAATGTCTTAAAATTTAGATAAATCTGATCCAAAAGTCCCCGGCGTATTTTCAAAACAAATTTTATGATTCATTTTAACAGTGTTAGACTGCAATTATATTTACATGCCGTATATTTGTGAGATTATCTTCTGATTGTATTAATGTATTATGTGCAAAAGGAAGTAGTTACGAATGTGTACGTTGATTTCTCTAAAAATGACCGTTATTAACTAAAGTCCGCGTTCACTTCGTGTCGTATCTCGTGACGAGCCGGACTCGGGCGGGCGTCCGATTGCCTTATTGGCGAACTTCCGGCGTGGCGCCCGACGACCGCCTGCGCCCATACCGTCCAGCTACAGTCTGCTGACTTAACACGAGCGCGACACACATTTCTTCCTCAAACTTTTGACCACATATAGCAGACGGTAGCTAACGATTATATTCCGTTCCGGCAGGGTCGAACGGCGGGCGGCGGTCGTCGGGCTCTCGTCATGTGTCGTCGACGACATCGGTGTCGTCGACGGAGGCGGGTGAGGGTACAGAACCCACAGCGCCGACGCCCGCACCGCTTCTCAAGTGCACGCTCTGCCAGGAGCGTCTTGAGGACACGCACTTTGTGCAGTGCCCCAGTCAGCCGCATCACAAGTTTTGCTTCCCTTGCTCCAGGGATTCCATCAAGCGACAGCAAGGTTCAGAGGTGAGTTGATTTTTAATAACTATATTCATCTCCTCTACAGTATCTAGCATTTATCACAAGTACGTTTAAGTTACTCGAACGTGTGAAACTAAAGAAATTGTCTTTTCTTTCCCAGGTATACTGTCCGAGCGGAGAGAAATGTCCATTGGCAAATTCGACAGTCCCGTGGGCATTCATGCAAGGCGAGATTGCCACGATACTCGGCGAGGAGTTTAAGCCGAAGAAGGAACGGGAGACTTAGGGCAACGTAGTACTGCCCTGACTTTTATCTCTTGTCCCTCTCGTTATGAATAATAACCGGGAGGAGTAGCACAGCGCGAGTATGGCGCGGCGCGTGCCCACAGCGGCGCAAGGTCGCGTGCGGTGCGCCCAGCCGGGTCCTCGTCCCGACGAACAGATCACTTTGTACATAACTTTGTAAATAGTCAACGTTACTTTTAGTTCGCTACCCTATACCTATCACGGTATGTTAGGGGTTTACATGGCCGACGAGCCATGCTACTGGGTTCCGTGTTCGGTATATAGCATTTGTTAATTTATTTATTCTCATGCATTCAATTCGGTTTTCATGCGTTAAGAGCAGCTTGCTATATATCGAACATGGTGCTTAATTGTTTTGACAAATCTTAGACTATTTTGTTTATGTCGATATGGATACGACTCATACTTATTTATGTGATGATCTGAACTCGTCCTCTTGACACATTTCTTTATATTTCGAAGATTGTATACTGCTTTACAAGCAGGTATTACTTCGGATGCCATTTTCTTAGTTACCCTTAGATCCCCAACCATAGTGATCATGGCATTTATTTATGTGATTCTATATGATATGCAAGTATTATGCTATTAAATAATCATGACATATTTTATGTAGCCCAGAATATTGATTGTAAAAACGTAGTTATCTGATAATGGAGGCTTAATGCGTCCTGTACAGTTCGTAGGTTGATGTATATTTATATTTATCACATACAGTGCATGCTGAAATAGTGTTATTTTTACTATGAAGCGATTTATTTAGAGTGGCACGAGTTCCGTTACTGTCTCGCATTCGGCGACAAAATTCCAAATAAGATTTTATATTGACATTTTTGTTTGCGTCTTGGAATCATTGGAATCAAATCAAAATTATAGTTGATTACGCTTGGCTGTTAGACCTTGCGTCCTTTGGGTTGATTATTTGTAAGGATAAGTTATACTTTAGTTAAGAGTGTGAGTCGCAACTGCTGCAAACTAGCGTGCCCCGAGTGGCAGTGTTGCAGCGCGCGGCAGTATTAGCGAGATCGCTTTGCATGATGGGGCGTACCTAGTCATTTTGTAAAATGTCAAATTGTCAGAACCGCAAACACGCGGCCGTTATAGGAACTCTTAAAACTCGCTGCTATAATTGTATAAAGTGAAGTAATCATTATATTATTATCATTATATATGTCATAATATTTAACGATTCGTAGTGTACGTCAGTTTCGAAAACTATCAGACGGCGACCGCTTCAGCTCGTTCTCACTCAACACTACTGTAGTTGCGATTAGAGCGAGACTTCTTATATTTTTCGATAGTAACACTATATCTAGCTGGTGGTTTTTAGAATTAGTAATTGTATTTTGTGCTGAATATATATATGTATGTAATTATTCTCAAAGTTTTTCTAACATGTTTGTCATTACCGAGTTTAAATATTACAGGCTATTTGTATAAACCTAATCGCGCCTACTTCACTATCATTAATTCCATAGCTTTTATAATTACATATGTATCAAGACAATGTAGTGTCTTTAAAATAATATTAAAATTTGTGCATACAATGAAATTGATATGTCGTTTATTTATTTTAGATATTATTTGTGTACATATACTTTACACATACATTTGTACATACTTTGTCGTCTTGTAAATATTTTAGGTAGTATTTGGTATTTCAGCCAACACGAACATATACGGCTATTGACCCAGTATTACTAGGGCTCCACACACTTCACTTTTTTTGTATCCAATTATTTTTCTATTTGAAGTTATTTATACAGCACTTGTTTTACTTTTAAAAAACTAAGTTGTATTTTGCTTGTTCACTCCATTATAATTGCTATCAAATCGTCATCTCTTTACTAAACTTGGACACTGCAGACTAATTGAACTAATATAGCCGTGGTATTAGGATCTCGTTTTTAACTTTTCTTTCCGTTCCTTAGAATAGTTTTGTCTCCTTCGCTTCTATTTATTGATTTTTGCAATAACCCCCTGTTGTAGAACCCAGTGGTAACATTTAAATTACTGAAATTTAGCATTTAATATGCTTAATTATTTATAAAATCCGATTACGAAATGAAAAATGATGTCGCAAGCGGGATTCGAACCCGCGCCTATTGGGATTCCGGCCCAATCGTGCTGCCACTACACCACCAGTGGTAACATTTTGCATTTTGAGACCCCTACTTGTTACTTCTGTGAATTAACAATTGCAAGTTTAAATCTTATAAAGTATATATTTAGCTGGGTTTGATTTCATATATTACGTAATATAGTCATAGACATTTTTCTCTGGTGATAAATAATATCTCGTATTTTCCTCACTGGCAGATACATATGGTACGTCGCGTATCTGATAGATTCGAAATTGATATTTAGTATTATCAGTGGAATACACCCGCGGAACGGGTTTGTCAAGTGTTAATTAATTCTCGCCGATACTGGCAATACTGATGAAAATTGTGAGCACAAATTGTGCATATTACGTTTTTTATATTTCTGCTATGTTATATGTACGTTTACGTTGATAGTGGGCAAACTATGTCAGAATATAGCTTACGATACAGTGAATAATATAAATATTGAAAATATTATGAGTATTGTCGCCATTTTTAATAAAGTTTGTGTTATAAATATATACATATATTAATTCTTATCGTTTCCCTTTAAATAAATAAGTTGGAATAGAGTGCTATAAAAATAATATTTTCTAGTGGAGAGCTTCAGAGCATTGTCATGGATCGTGGCATGGTTTGTATGTACATCATCGTCAAATAAACGTACATGTAACATAACAAATTGATATTGTCCGCCTTTATCCATAGGCTTGTTTGTAGATGTCGATAGTGTGTCGACACGATATATATTATATATATATATGAGACACGTCTCTATCATATTGTAAGCAGCAGGTGAAATGCTTCAATTAAGACGTTAATGTAAATGTTGATGAAATACAATTGATGTGATTTATATATTTATGAATTTTATTTACCCTCTCTAATATTATATAACTAGGACATATTTATAATGGGCTACCGAAGACAAAGATCGGGTACCGGTGGTTCGCTTGCACGGCCAAGAGAGGTGTTTGCTATGGGGTTGTGCGCCGCCTCTTCCGTCGCCCCGGACCGATTTGGGTAGCGCGACCACGTCCATAGCCCACCGCAAAAAAAGGACATATAATGACAAATATTAAACGTCAGCGTGGTTAGTGTGCTACCGACTACAAACACCCGGGTTTTGGATAGAGTCAGGCGCCGCTTCATTTGTCGCCCCGGACGGATTTAGCGGGGTTTGACCAAACCATAGCCCGCCGCGAAAGCAAAGCAAAAAGCGTGTTTAGTGTGGTCATGAACGGTTTTGGTATTAGTGGCGATGGTGACCAGACAGACTCATAGCCTGTCAAAACAAAACATGTTTGGTATTCTCACCGGTTGACGTCGTATCTGAACAGATCGGTACTATTGATGGAAATAATATTCATTTTAACTAATCACGAAGAATCTCAATATTTTTGTCTGTAGTTTAGATACTAAAGTTACTATGAGCTTAGACGTATAGTGAAAATAATATACGTCCATGACAGTACACATTACTGCTGTGCTTATGGTATCATTAAGTATCCCTCTCTCTCTCTCTCTCTCTCTCTCTCTCTCTCTCTCTCTCTCTCCCCCCCCCCCTCTCCCCTACTCTTCTTATCCCAATTAGTTGGGGTCGACACAATATGTTTCATAGTACATATTGTAAAAGTTATTGCCAATAGTTTTATGACCGGCCGACTGCTAGACGTCAACCCTCCTTGGGAATGCAATCATTAAGTCTATGATACCATAGACTCTATATATAATAATTAATATAATAAGTCATTAATTATTATTATTAATTAATAAGTCAGTAATTAATATAATAATAATAAGTCTATGATTGGTAAATGATTAGCGTAGATTTTTTGTCTACCAATATTCATTGTAAAATTAATGATTGAGCTGGGCTACACAAACACACAATATACAAAAAGAAAGACTGGTCCATACAAAGAAATACTCTCTTATGTACATTAGTAAAACCATGTTTTATGGTTTTCATTTACGTATTACAAATATTGAGTAATATTTTCTAAAAATTTTTACCATCATTTTAGTTCATATACATCGTATTGCAAGGCTCAATCATTCGCCACAATGAGAGAGGAATTAACGGTGGGTATAGGAAGGAGTCTATTTCAAATTTTCCTTTCTCACTGATGTTATCTATTGCCGTCTGCGTGCTTTAGTCATCCATTAATTGCTGACACACGGAAAGAACTTAACAGAATACAAAATATTATTCCATCATCCCGTTCTTATCCTAATTACTTGGGGTCGACCCCATATGTAGGTACACCTCTACCATAACACACACTGTAAAAGTTATTAGCAATAGTTTCATGACCGGTCACTCGCCTGCCGTCAACTCTAGTATAAAATATTATTTACTTATTTAACACTGGGTGTAGTGATCCAATTGGCGCCTTTTCCGTGCTAAATGTTTTGGATTCAATTAATTATCTGGCAGGAAAATTGTTTGGTTGACCGTAAATTATGATTTTAAATTATTTAATTTCTTAGTACAGATTAATATTAACGAAATTTGAACGAAATAAGTTAAAAATATAAAAACGAATATTAAATTAACCTTCCATTGACATCCGCCAATAGGACATAGATGATCCTTTATTTTTTTCTTGTGTCAGGCTATGGTATAGTCACACTCCGCCCAATTCGTTCGGGGTGGCGAGCAACGCGATATCCTGCTCTACTACACACCTCTAGAACCTGGTCTTTGTCCTGAGTGGCATAGACGACCCTTTTTTTGGCGGTCGGCTATGGAGTGGTCACGCCCTGCTAATCCGTGCGGGGCGACAGAAGAAGCGGCGCGCGACCCCATAGACCCGCCCTACATGTATCTCTCTTCGCCGAGCGGGCGGGCCACCGGAACCCGGTCTTTGTCTTCGGTGGCCCGCCCGGCGGTTTAAGCATAGACGAGCCTAAAGATAATAAAGTGCTGTAATACCACAGTCGTGGTTTGACAATCGTAGTTGGTGCTGTAAGCTGCCTAGAACAGTGCCAGTGTTCACGACTCAACATAAACCAATCATGCAGTTCAATTTATCTTAAATATTTTAAACTTATCACAAAATTGTGTTTATAATTGAACGTAAATCACTCTATTAGAAATATAATTATCAGATAAGAGACTTTATGCGGTCAGTTTAGATAAAATAATAACGAGAAAATGTTGTTTTTGTTTAACAGAACGGAGCGGAGCGACCACCGAGAGAATGCCGGAGCCACTCTGTCTTACCAACAGATGAGTAGCGCACGCTACCCAGTTGATCGATATTTGGTTAGTATATATTATCCTATTATAATTATAAAAGTAACATCTATAAAACCTTACTAAGACCTGCTGTATTGTATGGTTGGGGGCATTTTGGGCTACAAAAACGATGGATGACATTGCCTGCAGCAAAGATGCGAATTTTAAGATGAAGTGTAAGACGAAGTGGCGTCAGTGACAAAAAGTTGAAGAGTGGACGCCTGGCGTAGTTAGGACATGTGATGAGACGGGATAAAGGTAATGTGAGGAAAGTTTGAAGTATAAATCTTGAAAGCTTTAGGGATAAGGTAAGACCACAGAAAAGATGGATGGATTGCGTGAGACATGATATGGATGGAAAGGGAGTGAATGCAATGAAAGAATGGGCCATATTATGTCGACCTCAAGTAATTGGGATAAGAGCAAGTTAATGATAATGATGTAGCTTATTACATATAGGTATGTGTAATCCCAGATGGTAGGTACTCAATTACACATATTTTTTATTGCTCTCGGTGGCAAACGAGCAGCAGCGCACCTGATAGTAAGTGTTACTGCCACCTATAGACCTTTGCAATACCAGGGACACAGCAAGGCCGCTGCCTACCAATGAAAACCTCAAACACATCCAGAAAGGCCGACTCTCTCACTCTCACCGTACGAAGCACAGCAGCACATTGCCACTGCTCAGGCATCGATTTTCTACGAGAGTGGTACTAGCCCGCGGCTGTAGACAGAAAACTGTAAATAGTGTGAACCTGCCACTATAAATTCTGCTTATTAGTCAGAAATAAATTTATGTGCTGTTTTTACTAGCATTTGCTAGGTTTAAAGTGCTATACATTAGGTAACCAGTTTGTGACATACCAACACGTCTGACCAGCGTGGTGTAGGTCGGTTTCCCTCCTGGTGTGGCAGAGGCTCGAGCCAAGCAGTGGGACATTTATGAGCTGAGATGATGATGATGTGACATTACTCATTCTATACATATAAGAATAGGGTTGCCTACGTTCCCTGTCGCCAATATAACGGGAAGTGGACTACAATAGTCCAAACTCATATCGTGTTATATAATGATAACCTTTTTTCAGTGTGCTACAATCAAATGTGTTAGGGTTGTTATGAGACACGTTACGACAGGTTTTCTTTCAACATCCTAAACGAAAACCTCTCCAAAGGGGTAATACAACCACATTCAGCTGTCCCCTTTAGCAATTTCCAAAAAATCCGATATTGATATCCGAAACTGTCGAGTAGTTGAAAATAATCTCGTAACCGTATCCATAACCGGTATAATGATATTCTAATATCCCTTTAGTATTTAAATCAGATTCTCCATATCTGCAACATCCCTAAAATATATTACAAAACTAAATATATGAAGCACATAAAGCATAACTTCAAGAACATAACCAAATATATAGGTTTTATAATGATAACTTCTTCGGCTTACATATGTCCCACTGTTGAGTTACAGCCTTATCTATAATGAGAAAGAATTTGGCCTACCAGGATGGGCACACAAGTTTCTTGCAGAGATCTTAAGATACAGAAATGCCTATTTAAATTAAGGGCATATTGATTTATCACTCAATGTAGATACCTATGACTAATATAACCACATACATAAAAGGTTTTTGCGCAATAATAAAGAACCAGTTTAATCAAGTTTGTAACCGTCTAACTAGTCAAGTAACCAGTTTAACTTTGAACACTCATCATGAAATCTAGAATATACCTTACTGAATAATAATCAATACACACAGCTAATTCTTACGTATTTCATGTTTACAGGTCGAGAGCAGCAAAAAGTTTGAAATGGTTAATATCATAGACGATGATTTATGGAATATAGAACCAGCATTAAAACCAGAAGATGAATTAACACTAAGAAAACTGCATGAAATGCTGCAATCGACTGCGGATGACTTGAAGCTGCTTTCCGGAGAACTGTCGAAATTTCATCAACCGGGCGTACAGGTTAAAACCAAGCCTATTCCACTAGATGAAGAATTTAATGAAAAAGTTCATATTGAAGAAATCGTAAATGCCAAATTTCATGGGTACAAAATTATTGATAAATCGTCTTCGTGTTTACCCGAGTTTAAGCCAAGAAATGATGTCATTAAAGATGTCAAACCTGCAATTACCACACAAAAATCTAATATAAATAACACTGATAACCTAATGAACCCCGCGCCTTTGCACAAACAGCCTTTTAAAAGAAACCTAGGTATGTCTCGTACTAACAAAATACAAATTAATGGTAGTGAAAATAGTATAAAGACTGAAAAGCTTAATAACAGTAAAATAATCAATTCACCAGCAGTAACTTATAAGGAATATTCCTTTAAGTATGTAGAACCTAAAATCAATCCGCAAGGCAAACATTTGAAAGTACAAGAAATGCCACGTATAAATATTAGAAGTGAATTAAAGGAACAGAAAGTGTTACAATTGGATATATTACCTGATTATAAGGCATTGGAACAATCTAATAGGATTGCGAATAATGTAGCAGTAATAACGTTAGAACACGATACACCAGGGCTTGTTCCTACCACTCATTTCAGTACCGTGGAAACCTTTAAACCAATTCAGCACTATCAAACAATTAGACCAACACTAAGAAAAATCTCTAAAATGTCAACCTGCGAAAGCAGTGGTTCTATTAATAATGTCAGTTCGGATACTCAAGTCAAACTAAAAACACAAAAACGCATATTGACCACCATAACCTCACCAAAAAATCCTACTAGACATGAACGCAAGAAAATGAACATAAAAAAAGACACCGGAAAAAGGTCACGGTTAAACTTAGAGGAATGGAGAAATAAATTAAATGTTGTGTACGGATTATCCTCTACAAAAAATAACAGACCTAAAACAAACACTAAAGCTAAAGATTCGTCTAAAAAAGTTTATACACCTCAACATCCCTCCATCAAGCACAGCAACCTAAATAATAACGAATATATACCATATTCAAAATTGACAGTTGGAGGTGCGCGGGTTAGTGATATAGAGAAAGAATTATCTGAAATTCCTAATAAAAACAATATGCCGTTAAGTCCTATAATAGATAAGATCTTAAGCAGTCACGAAAATGCGTGTGGTGAAACTAGTTCTCAAAAGCCTATAGCTAGTAATAGCGGCAAAGTACTCACCACTTCCGATGAAAATTTATTACAAGAAGTTATCGATATTGAGAGAACTGTTAGTGAGACCATTTCTAAAAATCTTAAGAATGCTGCAAATGCGCGAGCAACTGAAAAAACTTCAAGCGACACCGAGGAAGCTAAAGGGAATGAAAGCTATGTTGATGATTTTGACGATGAAAATTCTAATAATTCCGGCCAGTCGGGAGATCTGAGAACGAATAGCGACTCCAGCGAAAGTATTGATGATGATGAAAAAGGATATTCATCAGATAATAATACAGTTGAAGAAGGGCAAAGTAATATACCGAAACATAATTTTTCAACAGAAAACGTTTGTAATTTAACAAATAGAAAAACATTAAACCTGTCGTTAAAAAATCAGATTGATGTTTTTGAATATGTGCATGCTGTTGACACACAAGATTCTACGACTCAAAGCAATGGCAAACAAATAATATCTCCAAAGGAAACCCAAACAACACCCAGAAGTGACAGAAATGTGCAACCAATACACAATGACTTATGGTCATCAATGGATCCTAACAGACAAGTTGAGAAAATGTTTGAATTAGAAAAAGAGTTTATAAAGAAATTTATATTGGATGAATATGGTGATATATTAGAAAAAGATATAACAAAAGCTTCTACATCTAAAGAAATAGAAAGTACAAATAATGTGACTTTATTACAAAAAAACACACAAACATCCCCAGCGCATGTTAAGAATGTTATGACTTCTCCTACTAAAACTAAAACGAAGACCACATCACCGTTTACAAAATCAACCAGAGATCATCATACAAGCCCATTGATTTTTGTTTCTAATGTGGATGATGTAAAAGTGGAAGTTGAAGATGATCTCGCTATTTCTATTAATCTATCTTCACCTAGATTTAGTTTGTGTTTGCCACATAATTCTCGAGAAGTCTTTTCTAATATGGGAGACAGTTTAAAACGAATGGAAAAGAAAATCCCTGAGGTAACTAGAAAAAGTGTTGCGGGAGGAACTACAAGAAGTAAGAACAATAATCGTAATAGTACAAGTTCCAGTTCCATAGAGGCTGATTCTTCAGAAATTAGTAGCTTAGGCGAAATAAGGCTCAGACGTATGTTGAACAAAATGAAGATTAATTCTGAATGTGAATCTGTTTGCTCAACTTCTTCTAAGTATAGCTCTGATATGCAATCCGGTATATTACCTTTAAGAAGTGAAGGTGAAATGAGTTTAGGTTTAAATGAAAAGTCCAGTAGGCATTATAAGAGTGAGGGAGAGGCTAGTTTTGGATTTTTGTAATACTCTTACATTAATGGTCTTAGATCAATACGTTGGTGCCTTAGTTAATTATAATTGTTGCCATGTGAATGAAAATTGGTATAGAATGAATTTAACTTTAGTGAAAGTAGAGTTTTAAATATTATTTTGGGATACATAAAAAGATTCTTTTCGTAGCAATATTTTAAAAGATATGTAGTATTTTTTAATAATACTGCTTGTCATAAGTATATAACAAAGTATAATTATTGATCACCTGAAGTACAAATCAGTTAAAAATAATTAAACTCTTAAGCGTCCCTTTATAATTATATTATGTATAAATATTTTGTATGCCATTTATGTTAAGTTAGTTAAGTAAGCATATTTTTGAATTATGACTGAATAAATAACAGTTGCTATTAATACTTGTTTTATAAATTCCAAGAAAACAAATTACAGATGGATTCATTGAAAAATGTATATTTTTGTTGTTTTCCAAACTATTTAATTTTTTTTTATTGCTCTTGTTGGCAAACGAGTAAGCAGCACACCTGGTGGTAAGTATTACTTCCGCCCGTGGACTATTGTAATACCGGGGCAGTAACTAGGTCGCTGCCTACCAATGAAAATTCTAAACCCACCCAGAAAGTTGGGCTGCCAGCTCTTTCTCTCACCGAACAAAGAACAGCAAGCAGCATATTGCCACTGTTAAGATATCGATTTTCTGTGAGAGTGTGGTATTACCTCGGTTGGACCGGCCCGCGGCTGTAGACAGAAATCTGTCAATAGTTCAGACTATATACCCTATTAAATGTTATTATGCATATATTATTGAAATCAATACCAGATTAAGAGAGGGCAAACTGTATATAAAACCCCATACCAACCGGTCTGACCAGCTTGGTATAGTAGATTCCATCCATCCATCAGCCCGTAAACGTCCACTGTTGGACATAGGCCTCCCCACGAGAATGCCATCTATAACGGTCCTGTGCCACCTGCATCCAGCGGTTTCCTGTGACCTTGATGAGGTCATCCGTCCACCGAGTGGGGGGTCGTCCTACGCTGCGTCGTCCGATTCGTGGTCGCCACTCGAGAACCTTTTTTCCGCAACGGTTGTCGGTTCGTCGAGCGATGTGGCCTGCCCATTGCTACTTCAACGTGCTAATTCTTCGGGCTATGTCGGTTACACCCGTCCTTCTACGGATTTCCGTATTTCGAATTTTATCACGTAGAGAAATACCGAGCATAGCCCTCTCCATAGCACGCTGAGCGACTTTGAGCCTTTTTATGAGGCCGACATTTAGAGACCACGTTTCAGTGCCGTAAGTCATCGCTGGTAACACACACTGGTTATATATAAACCTTTGTTTTCAGACACTGCGGAATATTAGACGAGAAGATCCTCCTAAGTTTCCCGAACGCTGCCCAGCCGAGTTGGATTCGTCGGCTGACCTCTTTCTCGAAATTGGATCTACCTAATTGGACTGTTTGTCCTAGGTAAACATAGTGATCGACAACTTCGAGAATCGCATTCCCAACCAGGACCGGTACAGAAATGACATGGGCATTAGACATGATTTTCGTCTTGTCCATGCTCATTTTCAGCCCTACTAGTTGGGACACCTTGCTGAGGTCATTGAGCCTCTCCTCCAGGGATTCTGCCATGACTACGATATCATCTGCGAATCGAAGGTGAGTGATGTATTCGCCATTGATGTTGATGCCGAGTCCGGTCCAGTCTAAGAGCTTGAAGACATCTTCCAGCGCAGTGGTGAACAGTTTCGGAGAAATAACGTCTCCCTGTCTCACGCCTTTCTGCAGCTGGATCGGTTTCGTACTCTTATCCTGGATGCGGACTGACATAGTAGCGTCTTTATACAAACACTTCAGCACTTCGATATATCGATAGTCAATTTGGCACCTCTGAAGGGACTGCAGCACTGCCCAAGTTTCGACAGAATCAAAGGCTTTCTCATAGTCCACAAACGCTAGACACAGAGGCCGATTATACTCCTCGGTCTTCTGTATAATCTGGCGTAGCGTGTGGATGTGGTCTATGGTACTATAACCTTTTCGGAAACCGGCTTGTTCGGGCGGCTGGAAGTCGTCTAGCTTGCGCGCGAGTCGGTTCGTAATGACTCTTGAAAACAATTTGTACACGTGGCTCAGGAGTGAGATGGGTCTGTAATTCTTTAAGAGCGTTTTATCGCCCTTCTTGAAAAACAGCACCACCACACTCCTGGTCCACGACTCTGGAACGTCGCCGCCGAGAATGACAGAATTAAATAGCTTCTGTAGGGCTTTTAAAACTGGCTTGCCGCCTGCCCTCAGGAGCTCTGTGGTAACTCCGTCATCTCCCGGTGCCTTTCCGTTCTTTAATTGTTTTAGAGCCATTCTGATCTCGTACAAGCTGACGTCCGGGATTTCTTCGGTATAGTGCCGAGTTAGCTTGGATCTGGGGTCTTGGACCAAGCTGACAACAGGATTCAGGGATGATTTGTACAACTGCCCATAGAACCTTTCGACCTCTCCCAAGATCTCACTCTGGGATGAAATGACAGTACCGTTATCGGTCTTCAGCTTAGTCATTTGGCTCTGCCCGATAGACAAATCTCGTGCGAACACTTTGGAGCCTCGATTTCGCTCTATCGCCTCTTCAATACGCAGTGTATTGAATCGGCGAATATCGCGTCGCATAGATTTAGAGATTTGTCTATTAAGCTGCCTGAGTTCGGACCAATCGGCTGAAGACTGTACCGTCATTTCCTTTCTCCTCTCCATGAGTTGAAGAGTCTGGTCAAAAGCTTTTTTGTTCTAGTAGCGCGACGGGCCTTAAAGAATTTTGACCCGACCGTGTGGACAGTTTCCACGAACCTGTTGTTCATATCGTTCGAAGATTCGCACTCTTCCAGGTATTGGAAGCGATTATGTAATTCGAGTTGAAAGCTATCGGGGTTCTGGTATTGGACAGGTGTAGGTCGGAGTGTAGACTTCATCAAGCGGGACCGCTCGACTTTCGTACGAAGATTCAATGTGCCTCGAACCATCCGGTGATCACTCCCAGTTTTAATCCTGCTGATCACAGAGACATCATTGAATATTTGTCGTTTGTCCGTCAAGATGAAGTCTATCTCATTTTTAGTGGATCCATCAGGGCTAATCCAGGTCCCACTTCCTTTGTGGCCGTTTCTTGAAGAAGGAATTCATCATGAAGAGGCCTTCCTTCTCCAAAAAGTCGGCCAGTTTTTGGCCCCTTTGGTTTCTCTGTCCAAATCCATATTGCCCCACTCTCAACTCATCGTCTGTCCTTTTGCCTAGTTTTGCGTTGAAGTCTCCCATAACTACCGTGAAGTGGGTTTTGGACGTGTGGATGGCTTTCGAGATATCCTCGTATAAGGCCTTCACTACGTCGTCGGAGTATGTCGAAGTCGGTGCGTAAACCTGTATGACCTTCAACGAATACCGTTTAGTAATTCTGAGTATAAGGTACGCTACCCTTGCTGACACACTTTCGATCCTCTCCACGTTCTCTACGAGAGATTTACGAACGATAAACCCTACACCGCCTTGGGATGGGTGATCTCCCTCCCGGTAGAAGAGCAAATTTCCAGACCGGAGGATTATCGTGCCCTCCCCCTCTCTTCGCACTTCTGATAATCCTACAATGTCCCATCGGATTTTGCTCAATTCCTCTTCCAGTTCGATGACCCTCTCGTCGGTCCTAAGCGTCCGAACGTTGTGTGTTACCAGGGCCTAGGGTCGATTTTTTTGGTAGCCGGATCGCGGCCGGAGATTCCTAGCACCCCCTGCCCCGCCACCAACAGGCCCGCTACCAAAATGAGCCCGTGGAACAGCGGAACTGCCGTGACTGGGGGCCGTGACTATTTGTGCATCCATATTTATTTTTGGGGGGGTAATAATGCCATAATCGCCACGCTTGGCGAGCGGATTGGCGATCGCGGTAGATGTTATTAAGTTTCCCGGGAGATAGCCGCTGCCCAATCTCCCGGTGAGACCCTCAGCAGATTTTTACGACTCCCACGGGCAAGTAAGGGGTGACGACCTTTGTATTCTATTCCCGTCGCCACACGGGCATAGTAGATTAGGTTAGTGTTTCTTAGCTTTCACTCTGTGTGATTAGGTGTTTAGTTTCCGTGATGTCTAAAACTGGTAAGTGAGCTTCTATTCAGCACTAGGATGTCCTTGTAACCAGTGATGGGAGATCAGAAGGGCAAAAGTTGATCTGAGCAGTCTTAAGAAGTCAAAAAATCGCAGCTCTTAGGGGCATCGTTTTCCAATACCTACCTAAATTCTGGCATGTACCATTTTGGCTCTGGTAAATAAGACTTTTGGTGAAACTTACAGCAAACATTCAGGTTTTGTGTCGTTAGTACAGGCACATTTATTTCTATGAACTATAGATAGATATAAACCAACAGTCATAGTAAGAAATCTAAGAGTTAGTAAATTTAAGTATCAAATTATTGTTTAAGACTAACGGCACGAGCACGACGTAACTATTTCCTATGTAAGTGTAAAGTAAGAATATTATATTGCTGTGTGGTAGCGGCTACGAATACTACCAACCCTTACTTTGCTCGTGGATGTCGTAAAAGACGACTAAGAGCCTTGAAGCGACCTGGGCAGGCTGATCTGATGCCGTTTGGTCAGCGGTTGCATTCCCAAGGAGGGTTGGCGTCTGGCAGGCAGCCGGTCATAAAACTATTGCCAGTGACTTATACAATATGTACTATGAAAGAAGAGTACAAATCATTGGCTGCAAGTGAATCAAATTGTAGTCATACTTATTAAAAATCATTACATACCTACAGTACTCATTCTTATGGTGACAGAGTAAGAATATAATTCACCACGCCTCTCTCTGGCATGTGGGTGTCGGAAAAAGCGACGAAGGGATAAATGCATATAACATCTATGCAATAGAAGGAAAACTCTAAATAAAACTCTATGCCAATCCGCCAGAACAGCGCAGCGTGATGTGGTCGATTAATTTGCCTCCTAGGACATATAATATACCACCAAAGACAAAGATCGGGTACCGGTGGCCCGCTCGCACGGCGAAGAGAGGAGAGTTGCATGGTGGGTCTATGGGGTTACGCGCCGCCTCCTCCGTCACCCCGGATCGACTTAGCGGAGCGAGACCACGTCCATAACCCACCGCAACAAAAAAAAACAATGACATATAATATATGTGCTGAGATGATAATGAACTTTGGCATAAAATAAAATGTATAAATATATATATAGATAAAGTACTAATAATCATATAGACTTTAGCTCTTTCTCTGTATGATAAATTAACTTTCATCACCATTCTGCAACCAACCATCCTTGTTCTATAACATAGTTTAGTGTTAATTTAATCATTTGGTCATTATTATTGTGAAATTTTATTCTACGAACGTGTAGTAGTGCCACACTCTTGATAGTTTTTTGTCTACAATCTACAGCTACGGGCGGATCCGGCCGACCTCTCCAGGCTCTCGGAGAAAATTGACGTCTGAGCAGTGGCAATGTGCTATTGTGCTTTGCTCGGTGAGCGGGCATGCCGGGAGCCCTACTATCTAGATGGGTGGTGGCTGGTATTGCAAAGGTCCATGAGCGGCAGTAACACTTACTATCAGATATGCTACTTCCTCGTTAAACACCATAAGCAATAAAAAAAGAACCGCGTAACGTATTTCTTTTTTGTAAAACATTGAATAAATAAAAATAATAAAACAATAGCGTAAAAATTTTTATGATATCGATATTTAAATATCGATGCTTTTGAATTATATGTCCATCAGTTAACCAGTCAAACCTCTATGGTCAAACCAATGTTAGGGATATTCGATATACATCGATGCATCGAAAACATCGATGTTTACAATGCGATACATCGAATCGATCCGATGTTTTGAAGAGCTATCGAAATACTCGATGTATCGATGTTTTTTCATAAAACATCGAAACGATGATAACCAGTAAATGCCACAAAAAAGACCTTTTTTTTTTTAGAAATCTGTTTTATAAGGGACTGTGGAATAAGTATAAATGCCACAAAAAGGACCTTTTTTTTAGAAGTCAGTTTTATAAGGGCTTGGAATAGGTATAAATGCCACAAAAAAGACCTTTTTTTTTTTTTTTTTAGAAGTAACACTTTTGATATGACTTTAGGAAAAGTACTCGATGTTTAAAAACTTTTCATCCGATACATCGAGAGACATCGATGTACAGTTTCGATTTATCGAATCGAAAAAAACATCGATGTTTTTTCAAAGTGGACACCCCTAACCAATGTTAATCAGTCAAACCCAGCGTTTCCACTTTAAAGATTTCCTTTCCCCACGCCTCATTAAGAGTTCCCCTCTCGGCATTCTTTTCCCCTTCAAAAATTATCCTGCTCTAGGTGTGGGCACTAGTGTAACTAAAACAACTTTGATTTTATTCTAACATGGGTTTTTTTACTGCACTTTTATTACGCTGGAGTGCAGCACCACCGTAGTTCCCAAACAGTCATTATATACTCTGCCGTTTTTGACATGTCGTACAAAATATGATTATTTCTAAATTCTAATATTAATCAAGTTTAAAAGTGGCTGGAGTATGTTATTATACAATAATGCACCAGGATGCCATAATTTCCCCTCAAAAGGGGAATTTCCTCTCATTGTGGAAACACTGGTCAAACCAAAATGTCTCTTCTCCCTAAACTATTACCACAAAACTATTTTTTTTTACAAGGATGGCGATTCTTCCTGTAAAAGATCAATGTATAAATCGATTGCAATCGCCATGCCAAGAATCAAATTACAAAAAGTCATTGTTTATCAGATGGATATTTTCGATTTGGATGAACTGTATTTTTTTTTACGATTTCCTTTTCAAGTTTGTTTACGTTATAATATAAGTTATTATCACCTCAAGACGTCGTTGATAATTGTATTGGGGTAGGTTTTAAAGTTTTTTCATTGACTGTCAAATACAACGAATGTCAGATATCTCCAGAAACCTAAATGACCTAAAAGTATAACGATATTTTAATATTTAAAAGTCGAGTTTTTTTTCTAAGGTGAAATATCAATTTATTGTCAATAAATAAATAAATTATTGATACGACACTGTATGAGATATTGATGTAAGAATCAACTTGCTTGGTCCAATATATCGATTCTTCGATTAATCGATATTAGTTCGCCATCCCTACCATAAATGCGCGAGTACTGTGAGTTAAGCTGTTTATATAGTAAGAACAAGTTTTTTTTTTTTTGGAAAAAGGCGCGGGAACTTTCGAACGCTTAGGGCGGTCTTTTTAATTACATATTTTTTATTTTAATTATATTACATATAATTGCAGTAAAATATATAATTAATTGTATATATCTAATATTTAATTAGTTTATTATAAGTAAAACTTTGTATATAGCAATTTAGGTCAGTGTTAAGAAATGTCGAAAAGGCGGAAAAAATCCAAGCCCGAGCGGGATAAAGGTGAGTCTTTTTCAGATTCTGCCTCCGAAAGTAGCCAATATTCAGATTCACGTACAATGTTAGAGGACGATGACAAATTTTATTTACCATATAGGGTGACTGATTATTGTCGCCGTTACCCAGAAGATGCATGTGCCGGTCATGAATTCATAGTATTTATAGAAAGTCTCACTGAACAGCCACTGGGTAGTCGTGACATGCTGACTCTTAGTAGTTGTTTATCGCGCTTCATCAAAGGCATTAAATATCTTAAGAAAATTAATAAGTTTAAAATTGGAGTAGTTTTTGAACGACCTAGTTTAGCCAACACATTTTTAGATAATACAACGTTTTTAAGGGAACAGAATATTAAGGCGTCCATCCCAGCTAGTGCCACTGAACTTTCGGGAGTGATTTCTTCTGTACCTGTCGACATGTCCAACAAAAAAATTTTTAAATCTTTATCGAGTACCAAAAAAATTATTTCTGTTCGAAGAATTATGAAAAAAAGTAAATCTGAGAGCGGTTTTACATTACAACCTACACAGGCTGTTATTATTACTTTCGCATCATCTACTTCACTCCCAGACTACGTACACTTAAAAATGTGGCGTCTACCAGTGCGACCTTATGTGCCACCGGTTAAGCAGTGTTTCCGATGCCTAAGGTTTGATCATTTGGCTAAATTTTGTAAAAATGCTCAGCGATGCTCAATTTGTACAGACAATCATTCATATAAAGAATGTACTGTTCCTATTGATAAAGCAGTATGTGTACACTGTAAAGGTAACCACCTTTCAGTATCTGGTCAGTGCCCTATCAAACAAAAAAAAATAATAGATAGCAAAAATAAAACTAAAATGCCATTTTCAGATTTATTCAAGCATCCAACAAACTTTCCTTCACTAAATAAAATAGAAAACACACAAGACATTATTAACTTAATTTTATCTAATCCAGCAGCAATGAATCTAATTACAGAATCAATAATTAAAGTGATTACATTAAATAAAACTCAAAATCAAAGCATTAGCTCACATGCAATAAGTTCAGCCATCAAAGATACAATACAGAATAAAAATAAAACTTCACATTCAACAGTCACAAACTTAACATAGTACAGTGGAATGCTCAAAGTCTGTTGAGTAACAGACTTGAGCTTCAAAATATCCTTTACGAACAGGACATACACATAGCTCTTATTTCAGAAACTTGGCTTAAACCAAATATGCAGTTTTGTATCAGAGGTTATACAATAATTAGAAATGATTGTGGAAATGATCACAATGGTGTAGCAATTTTCGTCAGAAATGGTATACATTTTCAAAGACTACAAACATTCTGTGATAACTCCTTGCAAAATGTAGCAATCAAAATTAAAATCAACCAAAAAGAAATCTCATTTGTTAGTTTTTACAGTCCTGGTAACAGTGTTCCTAATTTCGAGATATCTAAATTTAATAGACTGTTGCATAGTATTCCAAAACCATTAATAATTGCTGGTGATTTTAACGCTCATCATACCATTTGGGGTTGCAATAGAATTGATTCTAGAGGTAGAGACATTATGGACTCAATGGACGACAATGACTTAATACTCCTGAATAATGGTCAACCCACAACAGTGGGTACTAATTCTTGGAGACCAAATGGACTAGATTTAACAATGGTGTCATCTTCTTTGTTTCTTTGCTGTGAATGGCAAGTTCATGAGGACTGTCTAGGCAGCTATCACCTGCCCACAATCACCAAATTCTCTGTGGCAGTGTCCGAATCTGAAATTTCTTCAACTTCATCCAACATTCCTTCGCACAGTAATCTGAAATTAGTAAATTGGGATCTTTATCAAAACTTAGTAAATGAGTTATTAAAATCATTTGAAATAGATAATTGTAACTTGCTCACATCTTACAATAATTTTTGTTCAATTATTCTTAAAGCAGTGGAAAATTCAGTACCTGCAACTAAAACTCGTCATAACAATATTGGCTGTATATCTAAAAGAAAAAGACAGCTTCCTTGGTGGAATGGGAAATGTACTAAAGTGGTAGAAGGTTGTAAGCAGGCTTATTTGTTGTTTAAATCAAATCCCAATAATCAAAACTATATTAATTTTAAACATGCTCAAGCTTACAAAAAACGTGTTTTAAGACTTGAGCGTCGCAAATCTTGGTCAGACTTTTGCTCATCTATAAATAGGTTAACACCAATGAATCAGATTTGGGCAAAAATGAGGAAATTTAAAAACTATTACTCTAATAATAATAGTTTCACTAGCATTAATTGGATATCTAATTTTCTACATAAATACACTCCAGATACTGTAACAAATTTGACAAATATTCACAGTAATAAACCATTAAATAGTGGTAACTCCTTCATGATTGCTCCTTTTTCCATAGAAGAACTAAAAGCTGGTTTATCTTCGAGAAAAGACTCTGCATGTGGTTTGGATTGGCTTTCATATAAAATGTTTAAACTTCTAAACCCCTCTAATTTAAATCATTTTCTAAAGCTGTTAAATCTCCTGTGGCATCACTCCACTGTTCCAGAAGAATGGAAAACCGACTGTTTGATTCCAATTTTAAAACCCGGAAAAGATCCTAGCTTATCTGATTCTTATCGACCTATTACATTAAGCTCTTGTGTGGGTAAAATATTTGAACAGTTAATAAAACAAAGACTTATATTTTATATTGAAAGTAATAACCTCCTACCTTATAATCAATTTGGATTTCGATGTGGTCGCTCTAGTTGTGAGAGTTTACGTCATTTTTGTCTTGACATCCATAGCGCCCAGGCTGAAAATAAGATATCAGCTGGTGTTTTTTTGGACATTGTAGGAGCATTTAATAATGTTGATTTAGAAAAATTATCATCCATTCTTCTGTCCTTAAATGTTCCTGAAAAAATAGTTTGTTGGATATTTAGTTTTTTACATGGTCGTAAACTTTATGTTAAGGTCAATAACCAATTAATAGGGCCTCGATATTCATATAGAGGAGTATCCCAAGGGGGAATTTTGAGTCCATTGCTCTTTATAGTATACATAAATCAAATAAATATTGTTTTAGGTAATAAAGTTTCAAACTTGCAGTTTGCAGATGATCTAGTGATTTATAATTCAGGACCTAATTTAACAAATGTTGCATTAGATCTTAATGCAGCACTCAAAAAATTGGAGTTCTATTTCCAATGTCTTAGTCTGGAAGTCAGTGCTGTCAAAAGCAAAGTAGTAATATTTTCAAAGCAGTCTATTAGAACAAGAGATGTCAAAATATATTATGGTAATCGTGAAATTACTATAGATAATTCAGTAAAGTTTTTAGGAGTTACATTTCTTAGCAACCTTAAATGGAATAAATATGTTGAAATGTTAGAAAATCGGGCATTAAAGGCTTGTAACATTCTAAAGTCATTAGCTGGTACATACTGGGGTGCAGACCCAGGCATTTTACTAACTCTATACAAGTCATTAGTCCGTAGCCATTTTGAGTATGCCTTCTTTTGTTATGGGGGCGTAAATACTTTAGTCAACAAGTTAGAAAAGATACAAAATAAATGCTTAAGGATCATTACAGGTGCTCTTAGGTCTACTCCTATTGTATCATTACAGGTAGAATGTAATGTTCCCCCACTAGCACTCAGATTTAAGTATCTACAGTCAAAATTATTTCTCAAACTAACATCTATTAATAATCATCCACTCCTCTTAAAGGCACAGGACTATGTGAACAGGACTGGCAATAATACCTATTATCAAGTACAAGGTATGTCTGATATGCTTCATTTTTGTTGTGATCATAACCTATTTTCTAGCACTCTTTGGCCCTGTTATTTAAATTCTTATAACTCAAAGTATAACCCTATTAAAATAGTAATTAATGAATCATTAAAGCATAAGGAGGATGTATATAGTATGTTGGGAGAGTGGCAAAATTATAATCATCTTTATACAGATGGTTCCAAGAATAAAACTGCTGTATCTATAGCAGTCTATGACAAAAAACTACGAAGTGGGTTTGGTCATAGATTAAATACCTTGGCTAGTATATACACAGCAGAATGTGCTGCATTATATGCTGCGCTAGAGTATATTGGAGAACATTCTTACAATAAATGGATAGTTATTACAGACAGTATGAGCATTCTAAAAGCTTTACAGTATCCTAAATGTGATGTTAAAACTAATTTTATAATATACAAAATTAGAGATAAATATCATTGCTTATCACATATAAAAGATATAATTTTATTCTGGACTCCCTCCCACATAGGTGTGGAAGGAAATGAACAGGTTGATTATCTCGCTAAATCTATTGTTAATAGTAATCAGATACATACCAACTTGAACATTCCTATACCACACACAGACGCACAGTCTCATATTAAAGCCACATTGTTGCAAGAATTTCAGGATTATTGGCAGCAAGTTGTCCAAACAAAAGGCAAATGGTTGGCTAATATAAAAAACCAAATCTCTCCTCCCTGGTTTCTTAGAAATCATAATTACTTGAACAGAAAATTTTATACCACAATTTGTCGGCTACGTCTGGGACATTCCCGTTGTGGTGCTCATTTGTACAGGATTGGTCTCTTAGACTCTCCCACTTGTAACTTTTGTACTGTATCTATCGAAACTCTTGATCATATTTTCTTTGATTGTCCACAATATAATCTGCAAAGATTATCTTTGACAGACCGCCTCTTGGATATCTATAAAAATGCTGAAGATATCCCGCGCTCACTTCAGCAATTATTGAAAACACATGACTGCCACATGCCGCTTTATGAATTCATCGTTTCAACGGTAGGCGAAATTTGAAAACTATTCTCCATGTTGAAAACACAGCTCTTGACACATTTTCTTACACAGACTTAGAAACATTCGTTCACGAATTTGAATTATAAATAAAATATAATAATAGGTTTATAATGTACAAATGTAAATATTATAATTAACGTTACCTTATGTATATATATGTGTATGCATATATGTGCATGTGTATATATGTATATTATATAGATATATATACAAAACTGTGTCGTTAACACAGGTTCTTTTTTATATTGTTACTTTAAATTTATGAATTTATATTATAATATAAAGATAAGTACATAAGTATATGGTATAGTAGATCTAGTAGATATTTAATACCGGGCTAAATTTAAAATGGATCGGGATGATAATGATGTTGACAATAAAAGACTTGGCTTCGGCCTACTACTCTTTCACGAAGAAAATTTTATTTACGACGTGAAGAACACCAAACACAAAATTCTGCTATTTATGACTGAAGCTCTTCAATAAACATGTGAAGGGCTACATAATATGAAGAAATGATGAACAATGCTACATAATATGAAGAAATGATGAACAATGCTACATAATATGAAGAAATGATGAACAACATATGAAAAATAATTAAATAAGACTTGGCTGTATGGGCTTTGATCCCTTTGCCTGTCCGAATGGACGAACAGAACCAAAAAAAAAAAAAATAGTAAGAACAAAAACAAAGGCCATTTTAAACTACTATTAACGACTGCAGAGAGTGCTGGGTGTATTTAATTATTATAGTGATATAGTTTTTACTTATATATTATTTATATTACCAATTATCCTGTGATGATTGTAACTGAATTTTAAAACAACGAATTAAATTTTACTGTAGAACAAATTCAAGTTCTTTATTTTTTTTAGATATATAATACAATAATGAAATTGTTAATTCTTGCCTTGATAGTTGGATTAAGTTGGGGGAAAAGACCTGGTGTTAAATATGACTGTGATTATTGTCAGCCTGAACAAGTACATATTTCTTTTGGAGGTAAGTTTTAGTAAGCAAATTATTTTTTAAAATCTACTTATTCAGCTCTATTAACTCCCTGCCTTGCGATTGACGCTTTTCATAGAGGATTTCAGTGACCTAACAGTTTGTAGGATGTATGAGCTATTATATGTTAATATCGCGCAAGTACAAACAAATACTGATAGTACTTGTTCATATTATTCATGGGTGTTCTAAAAGTCGACTAATAGCTCTATACAGACCTTAAGCATCTCCATATGGTTCTGTGTGGTCCATGGCTGCACAGAAAATGATCTAAGTTCCTACCTCTTGAGCACAAGAGGTACAGTCAGCAGACTGTCATAAATTCCAATTTAATCATCATAGAACAATTCTTTGTATGTTTGTTCCATAATGATCGTTTTAAGTTTGATTGTAATTTGTTTTCATTCATTTAATATTTATAAAAGTTCATATAATACAATATATTATTACGTTGTGCGGGGTATTGTCTTTAAACAATTACATTATAGTTTTGTTGAGGTTTAATTTCAGCTGGGTATTCAATTGTGTAATCATGAAACCTTAGGTAAACTATTGTTCAACTAAAAATATGTGACATATTGTAGCATATATATAGCTGAACACTGATGTATGGTTTGCTCTTTTTCCATCTGTGCTCGAGCAGCATACAAATAATAAACACAAATAAAACTCAGCATACAGTATTGTTGAGGACAATATACAGTAGGTGCCACCTACCATCAAGTAGATTGCCTGCTCATCCACCACTATGACAGACAGTAAAAATATAATGGATTTTACTCTAAATTGTATGTGTAGTTTTATTATTCTTAACTATATAATTATCTGCACAACAAGAATACTGTATAAATAGTAACTGATAAGACAAATACGCAAACACTTTGTTTATACCTACATTTAGAGTCTTCTAAAAACACAACATTTAATAATAATGTAATTATAATTGACGTCATCATCATACATGGCCAAAATATTGTGAAGGCTGAGAAAAAGAAACAAGTTAAACAAAATATGGACTTGGATTATTGATATGTAGGATGTGTACTCAACAATCATTGTGCCGATAGTTGTTTTGGTCAATGGTTTACTGATCAAGAGCCTTGAATAACAAGGCTCGTGGTAAGTGGTTGGGTTAAGGGTCGAATGCAGCAGGCAGTTCTGTCATGGTACATATCATAAGGAAGATTCTCTCCCTTGATCTCTAATAACTGGTAATTTGGCCTCTATACCTTCTACCAGTACACTATTTTTACTTTTTCAAATAGATTATAGTGTATATGTTATTTTTTTGTAATGTGTGTCATTTTATTTTTATATTTTAAAATTGTATAAAATAAAATAGAAATAGATATATGAGAAATAATAATAGTAGATTAATATCCTCTTAAGTTTTACATTTTGTTTGTCTTTAACTTCTGCGATAGTTATAAATAATATTAATTTAACAGGACATTTAATTATATACATAATTATGTATTTATATAAGCTATTGGTAATTAATTGGCAGAGGAATATTTACATCAATAGCTGTCCATTCAGTACATACTATAATTAATTTCAGTTTTATAATAATGTATGTTTGGACTTAATAAATAATCAATTTTGTTAGTATATGTAATTTCATTGTTATAGCTATATAACAACTAAACATTTTACCTATATATATAGCATACTTGTATTTTAAATCTGGTTTTAATAAGTCAAACTAAGTATGTACTACAAATCAAATACATTTCTTCACCTTAAATAGAGTGCAATAAATATATGTTAGTCAAATTTAATGTAGATCTATCTATTACAAGCAAACATTTTAAATAAATTTTACATTTAAAATTCCAAGTCTATACTCATTTATTAAATTCTGTACCATATTGTAATAAATATATAATTCATTAAAAATAAACCACAATGCTTCATATTCATCATTATCTCAGTTCATATATATTCCACTGTTGGACTCGAGCCAGCTCCATAATGGGAGGGAAATTGACATACTATACCACGCTGACCAGATGTGTTGGTATATGGCAAGAGTCGGCAACCTTTCGGGTCGGAAGAGACAAAAATTAGAATTTATAAATGTTTAAAGCTTTTAAAGAGCCACAATTTTTATTTGCCAACAGCAATTTGTGCCTACTCCTCATTAATCAATTCAGAACCATTTTTAAATGTTTTCCATATAGAATATTTTTTTTTGCGTATAGAACTAAAGAGCCGCAACTTCAAATCCAAAGAGCCGCCGCGGCGGCTCTTTGGATTTGAAGACAAAACAACAACAAAATAGACAAAACCCTATACCAGGGGTCGGCAACCGGCGCGCCGGTTGCCGACCCCTGGTATAGGGTTTTGTTTCGAGCTCTCCTTCTTCCGCATTATATGCGTTTTATAGCCCTTAGTCGTTTCTTACGATCACCCACGCGTAAAATAGGATTGGTGAATTGTATTCTTACTCCATCACCATACTGAAAAACAGTATATTTACTTGCTAGCAATCCAATACCAAATCCGTGTGGTGACGGAGTAAGAATACAATTCACCACCCCTTATCTTACCCGTGGGTGATCATACGAGACGACTAAGGGATATAAAATGCATATAACATCTATGCGAAAGAAGGAAAACTCTAAACAAACCCTATACTAACACGTCTGACCGGCGTGGTACAGTAGGTCAATTACCCTCTCATTATGGAGGAGGCTCGAGCCCAACAGTGGGACATATATGAGCTACGATGATGATGATGAGATGAATCCAATACCTTATTTTTTTTTTGCATAAGTATTTGATCGATCAAATCAAATCAAATATTGAATATTTAACCTCTCATAAAAGTAGAATCTGAAGCTTGTTTTTAAAAAGTGAAAATGAAAATGCACGAATATTTACACGATTAGGTGGTAGCTTAGTGACTACTAAGCCATGTGTGCAGTTATATGTAGCTGATTCACTCTCACATAAACAAATATTATTTGTATGTTTCCAGAAAAAATAAATGATATAGTGGTAACATGGTCGACCTTCAATGCGACGCACGATTCTCGAGTGCAGTATGGTGAAGGCGTCATGGACAAGGAGGCTAAAGGTAGCAGCAAGCTGTTTATCGATGGTGGACATCTCAAGCGCTCGCAGTACATACACACCGTCACATTACGTGATCTCAAGTTTAATACTAAGTATGGTAAATATTTTTTTTTAATATTTCATCCCTATAATAATTTTTTCACACATTCTTTTTTGGATGACTGATAAATCCTTTTCTGTTTTGGTGTCGTGTATGTAATAATAATTTCGAAATGACCAGTAGAGTAGTGACAGAGCAAAATCCTAACAAAAAAGTTTGCTTCCTTTCAGCCGATACATATAATCCACTGTTTGACACGAAAGGTTGCGGGGATTTTATATACACCTAGACTTAGAATAACAATGTGTGGATCGCATACAGTATTGTCCTGCGTGGGAATCGAACACAATGTCTTTAATGGTCGGCATTAAAGTTGCACGACGTAATGACCTACTGCATGACATTGCGAATGTCATTGTACAAAATAAAATTCAGCGAATAGTATGTAATTTAAAGAGCATTTTTTTTTAGTAATTTCAAAATAATGAATTATGATTTTATAAAAATGTTAAAAACATTTGCAAAAAGAGTCTCTCCGGCGGGGAATCGAACCCCGGTCTCCCGCGTGACAGGCGGGGATACTTACCACTATACTACCGAAAACTTGATAACGATTTGCAAAACTTGGGTTTGATTTCTCCTTGTCTAAAAAAATAATAAAATTGGGTATTATTTTTGATAGTCCAATATTTGCTCTTTTGTGAAAGCGTATTTGATGAACTTTTATTCAAAAATTTTAGTGTACCATCTAAGTAAATAATCATCAACAATGTTATCTGCCATGTTTATTGTGTCTTACTTAAAATTTAAAAGTCGTTGAAATTAGCAGACATACCAAGGTCTTTCTGTACATGTAGAAAGTTGTTTGCGAGATATATAAACAGGGCATACGTAATGGTTTTTACCCGACTGCAAAGGAGTGGTATTGTGTTTAACAGTCTATGTATGTATGTTTGTATGTTCCTTTGAAGCACTATATATACCAAACGCCTGGGCCGATTTTTATGATTCGCACGTCAATCGATTCCTCTTAATCCGGCGAGTGTCACTAAAGATATGACGTTATTGAAAATTCAATATGGCGACTACTGGACGCCATATTGTGAAAATTAAAAAAAATAAAGTCAACAAACTATATCGAGTGGGGTATCGTTAAATAGGTATTTAAAAATCATTATTAGTTTTCTCACAACATTTTTCGATTCGACTGGCCGTTTAGGATTTAAAGTTTCGTAACAACCTTTCTCACATATAGGTTTTTTAGACAGTAGAAATTTACGATGAAAAGACGAAAAATTCATATAATTGGATGTGGATGGACATATACTGAAGTATCTAGTAGGTATATTGTCCAATATACCATAGGTAGTCCTACCTAAAGTATCTAATGTCTGACGCGGTCGCCCATCTCCAATTTCTAACGATTTAGTACTCAACTTCAGGCGAAAAACTATATATAGTTAGGTACTTACCTAATTATTAATAAATAAGATAACTATACCTACCTAGGTATTTATAACTAAAAACTATAAAATAAAAAAAATGATTAAAAAAATCAAAAAACCCGACTGCGTAAAAAGTCACCAAAACTACGTACCTACCTACATAATAAAAAAACTGAAAAGAAAAAAACAAGCACTTAGATGTCCGGTGGTCTAGAATTCCATAATATATTATTGAATAAATACTATTGCAGAAAATGAAATATATTTTAATAATAGAACATGACAACTGAACAGTCGGGATCCTTTATTCGACAGCAAATCTAATTTTTCAATGGATCCTTTATTCCACAGCAAATCTAATTTTTCAATGGATCCCGACTGTTCAGTTGTCATGTTCTATTATTAAAATATATTTCATTTTCTGCAATAGTATTTATTCAATAATATATTATGGAATTCTAGACCACCGGACATCTAAGTGCTTGTTTTTTTCTTTTCAGTTTTTTTATTGTGTAGGTAGGTACGTAGTTTTGGTGACTTTTTACGCAGTCGGGTTTTTTGATTTTTTTAATCATTTTTTTATTGACATTTAATTCTGCTATATATTACTCGTATGAATCAATTTTTTTACAGCATTTTTTGAAATAAAACAATTTTTACGGATTCTATTGCGTTTGTATTTAATTTTTAATTTCCCGACGTTTCGAACACTTTACAACGCTATGGATACTAAAGTGAAGAAGAATCCATAAAAATAGATTTATTTCAAATGTGTAATACTCGCGTAAACATCAGAAATCATTGTTTTTTTTTTAATCTATTTTAAGTTATTTCACAGACTTTTTGTCCGTGCTCTTTTTATGTTTAGTTTAATTTTTATTTTTGTTTACAAAATTAGTTTTCTTGAAGTGGCTTTATAACAGTTGGATAAAGCTTTAAGAGCGCAATTCATGTGTTATAGATGTTAAGTTATTACATGTCTTTTTGGGGGTTTCTTCTTGGCGCTAGTAGTCTTGTTATTAGTGAAACCCTCTCGGGAGAGCCGGAAGCCCAACTGGGCGGGATTGGGGATTATAATGGTAGGCAGCGGCCTAGCTATACCCTGGTATAGCAAAGGTCCATGGGCGGCAGTGACACTTACCATCATGTATGCTGCTTGCTCGTTTGCCCCCATAAGCAATAAAAAAAAAACAGAAAAACTTATAGATGTTGTTGACCTCTGTGATGTAGTTATGATCTCATCATTATGTTATCCAATTTTACTTTAAGTAAAATAAAAACGCTCTATCCACTAATATTTAATACACTATAAAAATGTTGCAATAAATAATACTTAGCTAATATTTAATAAGAAGTTTAAAAACCTTTGTAATTACGTTCACTTGTTTGTTGTACCTCGAATATCTTAGGAACGTCCCCATACTACGTGGCCCATTTTTACATTTTTTTAAACGGCCACGGCTTTGAACTAAAGTTAAGTTTTGTTAATTTCTCAGTGTATCACGCCGGTTCCGTGTACGGCTGGTCAGAGAAGTTTTCGTTCAAGACACCACCTGAAGGCGATGACTGGCCGGTGCGTGCAGCAGTTTACGGAGATATGGGTAGCAAGAACGCTCACGTGAGTATCACCATATCACTAATGATAACTATTCTCTTTACTGCTGTACCATCCTGGATAGACATGTGTGAGTAATGCGAGTGATGTATCACACGTAATATTACCCGACCGCGTGCTGTCCCATTACACATTACGCGACTAAAAATCACATCACATTAAACATCACACATCACATTAAACATGACGCGAACACCCGTGTACTGTTCTGCATTTCTGCAATGTTCGGTGTCTGGCAATTTAATATTTATTTTGAGCTTTATTTTCAGAACGTTAAGGCTTATATTTCTTGACGGCGCCCGCCGCATATATAGAGCGCTATCGCATTACGCGACATGAAATGTCATGTGTGATGTTTGAATTGATGGTAAAATGTAATATTACTCGGCACGGAATGTAATGCCATATCACATCACTTCGCGAAGTACTGTTTCGCGCATGTCTAATCCTGAACTCATAGGTCTTTTTGAATACATCCATTCATTCATCTGGCAGCCTATGTCCAATGACACATATAGACCTCCCACAAAAATGAGGATACTGGTATAATCGTCATAATCACCACACTTGGCCATTGCAATTGCTGTGTCTCAAGAGGAGTTTGTTCCCCTGTTGCACCTATAGCCAAGTTTTATAACTCCCTCCCTCACCACACGGGGTCATATTAACCATACTTTAAAAAATCATTACATACAATACTCATCCGTATGGTGACGATGTATTAATGTAACCATCCCATATCTTACCCGTGGGTGAACGTAAAAGACGTCTAAGGGATATAAAACGCATGTAACATCTATATAAGTAAAGCTTTTTTTGGTGATGGTCTATGGTGTGGGCACATCCCGTTAATACCGTCCGGGGTAACAGAAAGATCGGCGTGCGACCCCATAGACCCTTCAATGTAATCTCATGACGCCGTGCGAATGGGCCAGCGGAACCTGGTCTTTGCCTTCGATAGCAAGAGAAACTAAACTCGAAACAAAACTGTATACCAACACGTCTGACTACCGTGGTGTAGTAGTAGGTTAATACCCCTCCCGCTTGGAGGAGGCTCGAGCCCAATACTGGGACGTGTATGAGCTGAGATGAATGAAAGATGAAGGAGATCTACAAACAATCGTCGAAAATCTAGTTAGCTTACCTAACTCGAATTTTATATACGCATAAAATATCGAAGTATTATAACATTCGCTAAACAAACTTCTGTCACACTAAATGTACATACATACATAGCCTAACGCCCGTTTGCAGAGGGATAGGCAGAAACTACAGATTGCCACAAGCCACAATCAAAGTATACCTCCATCGCTACATTCACACTCATCATAGTCTTCATGCATACTCTACGATTACGCATACTCTCAATACGACCTGTCGTTAATACATCTTCAATTTGAACCAAAAAATAATGATCTGGTTTTCCGTTTGTAGTCGTCCCATTCACGCTTCCTTTATACATATATTTGCTTCCTCAGCCCCTCGTCACTCACTCTTTGTACATGTCCAAACCACCTGAATGTACCAACATTTATTTAAAATACACACAACATATGTACAAAACAATACAATATAAAATATACATTTAAAATAATAATTTAAAATAAAATTGTGTATACCATTGGTAACTTTTCATTTTTGTAACCCCCCTCAAGCGTCGAACTTCGCGACTCTCTCGAGTGCCCTGCTCAAAAAGTTCTCAAAAATAGTTCATGAAAGTCAATCATATATGCTCTTTGAGTGCGTTCAGTTTTGATTGATTGATTTAAAAATGTCCTAAAAACAATTGCTAATTGTAGAGCGTTTAATTGGGTCAAACCTGTGTCCCAAAAGCGCGTTGAGCACATTTTTTGGGTCAAACGGTATCCCAAAATCGCGTGAGGGGTTTTAAGCCTGTTTGTTTTATATTTAATTTGTTTTAAACTAAATTTCAAATCGTATTTACTCAAAATAAACAAAGTCTTATTTGAATGTTTTCTTCTAACAATGTTCAATTCATTGTAGTAACATAAACTATATTTTAGTTTAGATAATTAGTTACATTATATTGTTTAAATGTAAACAGGACGACGCGACGATAATCGACATGACACCATTTTATTTATATTTAGATACGTTATCTTAACGTATATCCACTAATAATATTCTGTTTATGCTTGGACAATTGACAAAAGTTTGACGACACTACCCTTGGTGATGTTTGCCTGTGGTGACCCTATTTAATCACACCAAATTTTGCACGAATTGTAAAAAACTATTAAGGTATATAATGTGCATCTATGCAAGAGAAAGAGAACTTATTAACCCGTCTGACCAGCGTAAGTAGGTCGATTTCCCTTTCATTGTGGACGAGGCTCGAGTCCAAGTTTGGGATATATATGTGCTGAAATAATAAGTGAATGAGCACATGAACGGAATAAAATGCGCAGTTGAGAACTAGCATTGTGGTAATTTATTTATTAATTTATCTAACTATGTTCACTGCTAGTAATATACCTACCTTCGTAAAGAGTTATTATAGTTATTTAAGAAAACAATATATATTTTTAGCAGGCTAAGATCTGGAACACACCTCGTCTAATACATCCGAGGCGACGGAGGGTCTCGCGGCCCATAACTTACCGTATGCCTTCTCCATTGCCATCGGACTGACCATTGGTGTCGATTCCTTGACTTCGGTGGTCAAAAACAAAACAAAAATCAACATCCTATGCCAAAGATAATTATTATAATACGAGGGACCTTACAAACACACAATTAACTTGGCAGACTATTTGGCGATCGCAATTGGTGTTAAATTTTCTTAAGTAGTGCTGTTAATCGTTGAACATTTCTGGTGTAATCGTGAAACATTAGAAAAAGTTACGTTATTATCCACTCGAAAATTCTATTAATAGGCCAAGCGCCGGGTCTTTTTTTTTTGCAACGTACGGGACCTGGTATTTTTTTTTGGGAATATGTTCAAGGTCGTCCCCTGAATGTAAATCCAAGTTGGCGCGGCGGGGGAGGGTTCACTTCAGCCGCCATCTTGGAAAACACGTTTTATTAAATATCTCGCGAACTGCGCATCGTACGACAAAAATTGCAGAGACCATTATTGTAGATAATAATATTTGCCATCTTTTTTATTTGAAACTTTTTTTTGTATAACACAGGTTTTTAATTATAGCGAATCAAACTTTTTACAATATGGTTTTTACTAAATATTTATTTAATGGTCAATGATAAATTAAAAATAATGGTGACTGAATTGTAGAGCATGAAATTACCTATAAATTTTATAAAAACTTTTTCTCGTAGCATTTATAGTCTAAGAGCTGCAGCTTAGTAAAACTTGCACCTCGTACATTATCAGTGGCAATATTGCTCGCTGTATACGAAAACCATTTCATAACGCATAAAATGGCATAAAGTGTTCAAAAAAATGTCAATACAGCTGTGCAGCAAATCAATTAAAATTATAAATAATGTGGAGAACAACTAATAATTTGTCGATCTTTATTGTTACTTAAAACGGTATCATCATAAAAGATTGTCTATGTAGCAAAAAACAATAGTACATCCCGCTACATCGTAAGAATTGTAATAGTTATTATTTTTATTATTATGTATCTCCAATTGTTATCGAAATCACAAAAATGAAAAGAATTTTACGAATGTTACTTCAAAAAAACGGAAAAAACATTTGTTTTACACAAACAAAAAGTGGCGCATTATTTTTCGGTGCGAGTCTTATTTTTTTCGATGTCGAGGGAAGACACTCATCGTCTTGTGGATCTATCTCTTCTGCCTCCGCCATATCCGAAGGAGACGAATCAAAGGTTAAGTCTTCGGTTGGGATGGCATCTAATATGTCTGGCACGTTGTCGCATGTTTGGCCCCTGCAATTGGAGCAAATAATCGAACATTTGAGAACAACTTTTCGGCATCCGCAGGCAGCTCCGCAATTGTTGGTGCATTTGCACGATATTATTTGCAACAAACTCGACGGTGCAGGAGCCATAGCAGTTCGAATTGGTTCAAGCCCTTGTGCAGTTCGCTTCCAACCCCATTTTTCAGCGTCGTGATAAAATCCAAGCCAAGTTTGAACCTGGTGGTACACTCTGAAAGAATGGTAGCGTGCCGTATCTTGTGTTGGAGATAGAAGTGATTAATTCAACCTTGTCTTACTCGCCAATTTCCCGAAGCATTTGTAGCGAAGCGAGTTAATAGAGACTTCCGATTTTGTAAAACGGTTGGGATTTATACCTGAATACTGTTGGAATGTTAAGAGGGAGAAATTCCGAACGACCCGAAATATATACTACAACTTATAGGGACATAATTGAATATACAGCATTATAATCTCATTTACAGCGTTATAGCTCTTAAACTATAAATGCTACGAGAAAAAGTTTCTTATAGAATTTATAGGTAATTTCATGTTCTACAATTCAGTTACCATTATTTTTAATTTATCATTGACCATTAAATAAATATTTAGTAAAAACCATATTGTAAAAAGTTTGATTCGCTATAATTAAAAACCTATGTGTTATACAAAAAAAAGTTTCAAATAAAAAAGATGGCAAATATTATTATCTACAATAATGGTCTCTGCAATTTTTGTCGTATGATGCGCAGTTCGCGAGATATTCAATAAAACGTGTTTTCCAAGATGGCGGCTGAAGTGAACCCTCCCCCGCCGCGCCAACTTGGATTTACATTCAGGGGACGACCTTGAACATATTCCCAAAAAAAAAATACCAGGTCCCGTACGTTGCATTACAAACCTACTTTTTTTGCTACGGCGCTTGGAGTATAACAATAACAAGCGTTTTCAATAACCGAACTGAAATTACAGATGGATCGCTATACTGTTTATAGCGATTGTGGTATTATCATTATTATCTCCTCCGGATTCAACTTATTTCTGGATTATTCTCCCTCCTATTGCGAGGACATTCGACCTCCAATAGATGGACATGGTATGTGAGCCAGTGACTGGACTCGGGAATAGTCCGTCACCCGCAGAGAGGATGACCGCGTCAGGGCGACGCCCTGGCAGATAACCGAGGCGTCGACGGGGGTTTTTACCCGAAAGGGTAACCTGCCAGGCTGGCCACGGATCACAAGAAAGTGGGCCCAGTGGCCAGCCCAATTGCGACGGGAAGGGAATACACGGTGGGATGGAATGGACGGCGTGTGTCCAGACCATTTTTGACCAGCTTACCAAAAAAAAAATTGTATGTGAGTTGTGATAAATTAATACATAAAATGAACGTCGGTAGATTGATAGATGGAATTATGATTGCAGTCACTATCGTACCTGCAAGATGAGGCCGAACGTAACCACTTCGATCTGATATTGCACGTGGGGGACTTCGCATACGACATGGACACGGACGACGCGCTGGTCGGTGACGAGTTCATGCGTCAGATACAACCACTCGCCGCTATCGTGCCGTACATGACATGCCCCGGGAACCACGAGGAGAAGTAGTCAGTATAACACATGTTTGCCATGCTTGATATTTTAACATTACTAGCTCACTAGTGAATCGAATACTATTGCTATTGTTGCTTCATCCGTATTACGACTAAGGAATTTCACTTCAAATTCCGACTCCTTATCTTGTCCATGTATGTCTAAATGGGAGATGGAAAACTCTAAATGAAACCCTATAGCAATTCATTTGACCAGCGTCGTGTAGTAGGTCGATTTTGTATTTTATTGTGTAGTAAGCTTGAGACTAGGAGTGAAACTTACACAATCCGAAATGATTATAATTATTCACTAGCTTTCGCCCGAGTGGTTTGTTGATAAAAAGTAACATATGTCCTTCCTAGCGCTTAAGGCGCGTACTCGGTGCCACTCGGCATCTCGCTATGGTTCAAATTTTTAAAATAAAATAGTTCCGTTAAAACCAGTCCAGCCGTTTCAGAGATTAGCCGGAACAAACAAACACACAGAAAAAAAACATTTTTTTTAATGCAAATACTATGTACTTTCATATGCATTTAGTGAAAAGTTGTTAATTTGGAATTACAAACTGATACTTTAATTTTATTTATGTGTATAGATTGTGGCCCCTCAACAAGCGGATAAGATGTAGGCTAGCCATTTATGGTTTCCTACGCGTATGCGTACTCCACCTTTGGTGGCTTGCTTGGCTTGTATTATTAATAAAATAACGTTTGCAGCAACTTCAGTAACTACGCGAATAGATTCAGCATGCCCGGGCCAGACTCCAGTTTGTTCTACAGCATCGACGTGGGGCCGGTCCACTTCGTGTCTATCTCGACTGAGGTGTACTACTTCACAGAGTATGGCCTCAAGCTGATACTCAACCAGTATAACTGGCTCAATGATGATCTGGCGAAAGCCAACCAGCCAGAGAATAGGTAACCATTCATGTTCATCTCAGCTCATATAATTGCCGCTATTGGGCTTGCGTCTTCCAGATTGGAAGTGAAAATGATCTATTATACCACGCTGGTCAGACGTGTTGTTATAAGGTTTTAATTCGGATTTTCCTTCTCTTTCATAAACGTTATATGCATATTATATCTCTTAATCGTCTTGTACGACACCTACATAAAAGAAAAGGCAGTGAAATGTATTGTTACCCCGTCACCACTCAATGAAAGGTAATCATTAGAATGGATTAAACTATTAGACAGTTCCAGCTACTTGTATAAAATTTAAAACTTGATTTGTTTACCCATAAATCGCGTATTTAGGGTACATCGTGTTTAGTAAGTATTACCTCCAGTGTGATGCCCTAAGAAATATGATATAACATAATTATCAAAGAGAATGCAATAGATTATGGCTGGACCAGATGCCAGAAGCGGCATCCGATCATGAGTTAACTACTTTTTTTTTTTTTTAACGCAAGGTGGACCATGGATGTGGTCGCGCCCCGACAAAAACGTCCGGGGCGACAGAAGAAGCGGCACGCAACCCCATGGACCCACCCTGCAAACTCCTCTCTTCGCCGTGCGAGCGGGCCACCGGTACCCGATCTCTGACTTCGGTGGAATCATGAGTCAACTACTAGAGTAGCCGTCACTGTCGTCATCCTTGAAATGAAGAGAGAGATCCGTTCCACGCATAATGTACCAATATCAACGTTACAGGTCGAAGCGTCCATGGATAGTGTTGTTCGGACACAGGCCGATGTACTGCAGCGACTCTAACGACATTGACTGCAGCGTGGAGTACACAAGAGTCGGTCTCTTCGGTTATTATGGTAAGTTTACAACATTGTTTGTGTGATAACAGAGTTAGAATACTAATCACCATATAATATCTTGTATGTGGATGTTGTAAACTAGGCAAACTCGAAATAAAATCCTATATCAATCCACCCGATCGTCATGGTATACTAGTCCAATTGCCCTACAATTATAGGAAGAGGAGGTAGTGACCACATTGTATTTTTTTAAAGTGAAGCTTCATAGTGGGTCTAGAGTCGTAGAGAATAATAGACATTCTCCTACTCTTATTCCGATTGCCTAGGGTCGACGCAATATGTACGAGTATATTGCCAAAGTTATAGGCAATAGTTTTATGATCGGTCACATGCCTGACGTTAACCCTCCTTGGGAATGTAATTGTTGATCAAACGGCATCAGGTGAAGTTCGCCCAGGTCTATATAATGCTTTTAGTCGCCTTTTTACGACACCCACAAGCTAAGTAAGGGTTGGTTGTAGTCTTACGCGCTACCACACAGCATAGTAGGTCTGTGAAATTTTAATCTACAAGTTTTTAAAGTGATTAAAAGTTGGGGTAATAAAAGGGCTTAAGCGATTGCTAATACCGTTTACTTACGTGTATGTGTCAGGCATTTAAACTAGTACAAACACCCAGACACAACAGAACAATGTGTGTAAGGTACAAAATATTGTCCTGACTGGGTATTGAATCAACAAGACTATCACGATATGTCGGTATGACCAATACACCATCTGCGCAGTCAGTTACTGAAGGTTTCATCATCAGCTGAGCTCATATATATGTCCCACTGTTGGGCTCGAGCCTCCTCCATAATCAGAGGGAAATTAATGTATTTATATTTATAAAATACTAGCAGACCCGGCCACGCGTTGCTGTGGCTAAGGTAGTCTCAGTAACCCATGGTGGTTATGCTAATAAATTGTAGCTTATATGAAACGTTTCTACGTTTAACATAGCGCCATCTATTAAATACTTACTCAATCCAGTCAACAGATACCGCCATCTGTTAGAATCGTTTGGAGATAACAGATAATTGTGACTATCAAATTATAGACAAATAATTTGCAATAAAATAATAGTGTGACTATAAATTGAGATGGAAGCTATCCTATCTTTTAAGTTGGATCAAACTACACATATTATGCAAATTTGATTAAAATCGGTTAAGTACTTTAAGAGTGCATGGATGATATATGGGCTGTGATGATGATGTGATGGTGATGCGGCGGAACTACTGGGATGTAGTGAATATCATATAAAAGTGCTTTACGACGTTTTCGTTTTCCATCAAAATTCCCACAAGATACCATTAACAGTGTAGCCATAGCACTGTTGATGATGGTGACAATTAGACTTAGACAATGACTAACCTGAAAGAATAAAAACGTAAAAATAATTATAACTTGACACTAGCACCAATAGCTCGTATAAGTAGCTGATTGCCAATACACAAAGAGAAGAAGAAGAACGTTTATGTGACATCAACCTTTTTAGAGTTCCATAACCAAAAGATAAAACAGGACCCTATTACTAAGACTCTGCTGTCCATCCGTTGCTTCGCCTGTCTGTCACCAGGTTGCTCTCATGAACCGTGATAGTTGGACAGTTGAAATTTTCACAGATGATGAATTTCTTTTGCCGCTACAACGACAAATACTAAAAAACAATTAAATAAATATTTAAGGGGGCTCCCACACAACAAAGGTAATCTTTTTGCTCGTTTTTGCTCGATATTGATAACAAAAATAGGTAGACATTTAAAATATTCACAGAATATTTAGTAATATATTCCCTTTAGAAATAAATAATTAAATTAAAATAAAACAAATAGAGAATTTAAGCAAACATGCACACACACATTTACAACAAACATGATTATTTTGCCATTTATAGATAATGGTACGGAATCCTTCGTGCGCAACTCCGAGTCGCTCTTGGCTGGTTTTTTGAATATAATCGAATTGAGTTTTCAAACATGTGTTAAAATAAAATTTCTTTTAAATCAAAATCACTAAGAAGTATTGATATCAACTTTAAAGCAAATCACCCCTAAAAATAACTTTCCACCCCTTTTTAACCCAGTTAGGAGATAAATCTCAATAAAATATAAATCACATCTTTCATCAATTCTGTTATAGAATGTTTATGCAAAATTTGAAATAGATTGGACCAAGGAATCACGTTGTCCCATACAAACTTTGCCCTGCTTTTTCACCCCCTTAGGGATATAATTTCGTAAAATCCGTTCTTAGCTGACTTCTACTTGGCGAAAGAAATATTCCTACCTAATTTAAGGTTTGTAGGCCTTATGGTTCCAGAGATATCGTGATGAGTCAATACATAAGTGGAAATCTCTTATATATATATAGATAAATATAAATACATTACATGTATTATACCGCGCTTGTCAGACGTGTTGGTATAGGGTTTTGTTTCGAGTTTTCCTTCTCTTGCATAGATGTTATTTGCGTTTTGTAGCCCTTACGATCATCCACGGGTAAGATAGGGTGTGGTGAATTGTATTCTTATTCCGTCACCACACGGATAAAGGTTTATACTATACTATAATTTATAAATATCGTTACATAGGTCTCGAACCGCTCCTTAAGAAATATGGCGTGGACCTGGTGATATGGGCGCACGAGCACTCGTACGAGAGGACCTGGCCCCTGTATGACAATAAGGTGTACAATGGCTCTCTAGAACATCCATATGTCAATCCTGGGTATGTGACACTAAATACATATTATATTTTTCTTTGGCCACGTAATGGCAGATAAATAACTTTTAATTTAATTTAATTATAATATATTTTGACTAATATATAATTTGCCGCGTGGTGACGATGACACAATATAATTCTCCACCCCGTACCTTTTTTTAAAAAAAAAGAATAATAAATGCATATTTATTTCTTTGTGAGTTACGCTTACATGAATTAATTATTCATTCTATTTAACTGGAACTTGCGTATTGGTTAATATACTAATCTACCATACTGTAACGTATTCGATTCTCAAACATTGAAATACTTTGTACGATCTGCATGTTGTTATGCCGAGTTTGGATGTATTTAATGTCCGTTAAGGGGCGCTTCCCTAAGAAACGCGCGAATAGCCACTTACGGTTTTAAATATATCTAAGAACTTACTGCAATGAATGATACTAAAAAGATATCTCAAATGCTTAACAAATGAGTCTATTAAATACCGCGTAATAATTTAAAAATAATTCTTAACTTTCGAGAAAAACATTCGTCAACATTGATCAAAAATATCGAAATTGATCTTTGCTATTAAGACTATCTAGGCTATTTCGTTGATCTAGATAGATCTAGATTCTAGATAGATCGTATATCATATTTGTAAATATTTTCAATTGAATCGTGAGACGAAACTAAGGACAATACATTCACGATTTTTTTACTAATTTAAAACTAAAATTATAAAATAATCCTAAACACCGTTGATTTTTTTAGTTGAAATCGTCCCTAGTTGTCCATACATTTTACTATGAAACAAAAACGTCCCGTAATCAACATTATAATAAAGCACACCCAAAAAAATAATCAGTGCCGTCTCAGTATCCAGGGTGAGAGCATGTCCGTTAGTGGTTTGAATCGAGCTCCATAACTTCGCGATAATTTCTTTGCCTTAGCATAAAGGTGGGTCGCGAGTGTCGAACACAGCTGCCAATTTATATTCTTCGAGCAAATAAAAGATCAAGGTACATAATACATATGCAGGTTTAATTATGTATTTTTGTAAACCGAATCTATTGTCAAACACTAATGCAGGTACTTATTAAAATCGTATTTCAGGTAGATATGAGGAACTGAAAGAAAATTACTACAAACATAAAAAAATAAAGTCAAATTCAAAATAAAGTAGTAAGTATAGGTGCAGGAAATTATTAATTTGTTTTGACGGAAATAGTCAAAATGGAGGTATTGAAAGCTTATATGGAACTGTTGTTCTTAATGTTAGATTAGAGATTTCATAATTCGTATTTAGGTGAATGATGAATGTACAAATAACAATGCATCAGAGACGAACTGAGGTGGAGAAATAAGAGTTAGAAATTGTACTAGAAGCTTTATATAGAAGCAGAGATATTAATATTCGAGAATAAAGTAATTATTTCAATTAGCTTATATATATATATATATATATATATAAATAATTATGATATCTTTCAGTTTTTTGGCGTGATACCGTGTTATAAACACCGGCTGCTCGCATGACAAAGTATCACGTTCCGTCTGAGTCGAGAGTGCAAGCGAGAGCGCGGTACAAGCGGTAGAGAGGCACGATCGCCATAAGCGTTCATGCATTTTAAGAATTTGACGTGAACTGTTTAAGTGAAGTAAAAAGTTATAGAAATATGCAATTTTCATCAATGTTTTCTTATGACGTTATCATGTAAAATTATCGTCCGTAATCCGATTTACAGATTTTTTTTTCTGATACAAACGAACAACGCCAACGCGTTTTTGCACAATTTTTATACATTCGAATATATGTACCTATATTGTATTGTGCAAAGACAGCAATCGGAAATTCGATAGCTGAATATTGAAATTACTGAAATTTTTAGCATTTAATATGCTTAATTATTTATAAATACCCGAATACGAAACGAAAAATTATGTCACAAGCGGGGTTCGAACCCGCACCTATTGGGAATCCGGCCCAACCGTGCTGCCACTTACACCATAGTGAACTATTTTAGGACATGCAGATTTCGCTTCATATTATATCTTACGTCTTCAAGGTGACGTATGCCATCTATCGGACAATGTTTACACATTGTATAGACTTAATACTTCAAACTTTACAGTTAGAATTGTATTAAACGATGACACAACCTTGTTATTCAAATTACTGAAATTTTTAGCATTTAATATGCTTAATTATTTATAAATACCCGAATACGAAACGAAAAATTATGTCACAAGCGGGGTTCGAACCCGCACCTATTGGGAATCCGGCCCAACCGTGCTGCCACTTACACCATAGTGAACTATTTTAGGACATGCAGATTTCGCTTCATATTATATCTTACGTCTTCAAGGTGTAAGTGGCAGCACGGTTGGGCCGGATTCCCAATAGGTGCGGGTTCGAACCCCGCTTGTGACATAATTTTTCGTTTCGTATTCGGGTATTTATAAAAAAAAGCTGAATATTGTTTTGAAATAATCACATTTTTAAATAACCCGCACTGCGATTGTTTCCGATGGAATAAACTGGAGCGCCAGTGTGCACCGTGTAAGGAATTCTACAGTATGAAGTTGTCGTTCTTCTCTCTAAGTATTTTGTTGTATGTATAAATACATAGAAAGCATACACTCTCACCCCACAATAAAATATATATATATAAAAAATGGTTAAGAATTGTTTTGGCATTAATACTTCTGAAATAAAAATAATCACCCATTCGCCAGTAAGTTCCGTTAAAATTATTACAGCCGTTTCAGAGATTTGCAGTAATAAACAGATGTATGCAAACATTTTGAGAATTATTTTTATGTTATTAATACTTTCTATTATGTGTTAATTAATATTTCTTTTTACAAAATTTTTAATCTTTTTTAATTGCTTGGCTATAGAGGGTTATATGTTTGACCACAATGTAAATTATCTATGTATGATAGAACGAAAGAAAGAATCTTTTATTGACACAGATTATGTAATGTGTAAGGCTGAATATATGAAGAAGGAAAAATAAACAATAATTCGTAAATTAAAAAAATAACTAGATAAGTGTTTGTGATAAAGGGGTGGAGAGTTGCTATACGCGGAGCAGTACGGCAGCACAGATACGGGAGATCTTACTGGAGAGCTACAAACTTTTGTATTATAAGGCAATTTTTAAATTACCCATTGATCACTTTTGTGTAGCATTTTTGTGTTTATCATTCTTTTATTTACGTAAAATTAGGAAGGCGAGAAGAACGTGTGTCACATTTTTTTTTGAACTTATTTCTTTGCATAGATCATTGCTAAAAGTTGGCGGCAATACATAACTATATTATTATTCCTCTATTTCGTATTTATACCCTATATTTAAAAAGTATGGGAATAGTGAGTCTTTAATCTTTATTAACGGCTATGGATAACCAAGTCCTTTAAGTTTAGTGATCACATTATTTTGGACAAATATACACGTATAATGACAATTGTAAAGGTAAATATATATTTAATATATTTTACATCATATTAAGTATTTTCCTTCTTTTTATAAATTAAAGATTTATTTTAATTTTTATAATACTTATTCACAATTAAGTAATATTATATTTATCTTTTTTTTTTTTTGTGTTTATATAATATGTTTTATATGACTTTTATATACATTATCCAAGATTAGAGCATTTTGAATGTTAACTAACCTTGTAACCTTGTAATCTGTTATTTGGGACTCGAACGTTACACTGCGACCTTCCTGACTCCTGTCTATTACTTTGTGAGTGTACATTTCTATTACTTTGAGGATTAAACTATTAAAGTATGTAAAAGCATGCAATGCAAATAAATAATGCTTACCATCCGAAACCTCCGGATTACGCTGTTTGCGTTTTGAGACAATAGTTGGCAGGTTTTTTTATTGCTTTTGGTGGCAGCTGATGGTAAGTGGCAAATGACGTTCATGGAGCGCTATAATATTTCAGGCTCAGCCAGATACCTACTGTAGAAGGGACTTAGGTGACTTGAATGAATAAGGAAAGGTGTTCTAAACATTCCATCTTTTGAGGTTTCGCCTCCGCCTCCAATATATCGGAACTAATATTCTTCGGAGTTTGCCATCATATCTTTGCCTTGTATGTAATCGATGATCTTCATAGACCTGGCAATAATTTATCTACCTACAGCGGTCACATCATCATCATCATTCTCCTGTTCTTATCCCAATTACTTGGGTCATCATCATCATTTGCCTGCCCTCATCCCACACTAAGTGGGGTCGGCACAACATGTTCTTGCCTTCCATAATCTTCTATCAGCCTTCATATCTGCACTCACAACTTTCATACACATATCCTCGTTTACACAATCTATCCATCTCAATTACTTGGGTACGACACAATATGTACTTTACTCTGCCTCCATCGTACATGTTGCAAAAAGTTATTGATTATAATTTAGTAACCGGCCGCCTGCCTGACGTCAACCTTCCTTGGGAATGTAATTGTTGACCAAACGGCATCAGGTGAAATTGACCCAGGTCGATATAAAGCTCTTAGTCGTCTTTTACGACATCCACGAACAAAGTAAGGGTTGGTGGTATACGTAGCCGCTACCATACAGCTACTACCTACCAGCGGTCACATGCATTTAATATATCTAAGTTACCTTTATATGACCCGTTTTATATTTCAGCGCACCAGTACATATAGTGACAGGTTCAGCGGGATGTCAAGAAGAAACGGACACATTCAAAAGTGAGTTCATTGTGTAATGCCTCCCATTTTTGACTATGGTCCGGATATACCACAGTTGAGAGAAATATAGTATAAGGCTACTTCAGAGCGGTGATCCAGGTGGTCCGTAGAAATAATCAAAGTATGAATCGGGATCATAGTCCGCCCAAAAAAGTTACAGTACTGGGCTCCATAACCGGCGGAATACGCCTCTACCTGTACAAAGCGGGCTATTGTTAGAATGTGCTCTGTTTTTGCACAGGTGCTACAATTATATCTAAATCGTATTTTGAAGCTAATAAACAACTTTATTATTTAAATACAGGTTGTATTTTCTCCCATTGGTATCGGTACAAGACAACAGAATCGCTGCTTGGCTTTCTGCAAATTCTTTTGTACAGCACTTGGAGATTAGCTCTGATCGTGGTTTAGTTACATAATACCTATTGAAGTGAAGTAAGCGAGTTACATTTGGAAAGAACCAACACAGTCAGATATCTGTGACGGTTATAGATTGGTCATTAAATGGAATGTTAAAAATAAAAATAATTAATGACAGCTAATTGTATTTCTTGTGACTTAAGAAAAGGAAAAATGACTCTCCAGCTTAGTATTGTAGAACAGTTATTTTTGCATTGTGGAGGAGGTTCCTGTCTTGCAATGGGACGTATATTATGATGATGATGATGTTCACCTTACACATCATCACCATCATTATTCTTCTGCTTTTTTCGTAATTACTAGGGGTTCACGCAATATGTACTCCTCTTCCTACATATTGCAAAAGTTATTGGCAATAGTTTTATAACCGGCCGCCTGACTGACGTCAACCCTCTTTGGGAATGTAATCTTTGACCAGATTCAGGTCTATACAAAGCTCTTAGTCATCTTTTACGACATTACGAATAAAATAAGGGTTGGTAGTATTCGTAGCCGCTACCACACAGCTGTTGTTGCCCTAATATTACACATATAAATTAAAAATATTTCTATAGATTTTATCGCATTTGATATTTGAGTTTTCTTTGCCTGACGTTTCAAACAATTCTGCCATTTTCATTGTCATGAGAGAACTGAACACTGAAAAGTCTCAAAGTACGCGATAAAATCCTTAAAAATAATTTAATTTCATAGATGTATTTTTATAAACATCAGAGTTAGTTATATCTTTTATTGATCACGATCACTTCTATTATAGAAAAGATTCTGTTTGAGACAGTATGGAACCCTAAAAAAAGATTAACCTTTATGATGACATGCCATTAAAGACCTGTACCGCTGCTCCACGCAAATGGCGATAGAAACGGCACGACAGGTGTTGGGGTTATTGCCGTCCCTTCCATCGCTTCGGAGTTGCATGGCCGGGGTATGACCGTACCAGTCTGCCTCCAAAAAATATATGATTTATATTACAGAACATCCAGCTGCTTGGTCGGCGTTCCGTAGCAGTGACTACGGCTACTCACGTCTATTGGTCCAAAATAAAACACATCTATATATGGAACAGGTATGTTTGTATATATGTAGTAAACAACGTTAATGTAACAATATTTGCTCATACAATAATTAGCCTGTTTATGTGCACTGTTGGACATAGTCAACCCCACAAAGTGGGCGAGTATTATAATTTGAAATGGTGCCTACCCACAGTACTCTAATTGGTAAGGCGAATTGAATGAATGTTCAATAGAGATAGGTTCAAGACCTATGTGTATTATAGTACATTTTTTGCTCACAAACGATTTTTTTAAACATTATTTTTACCAATTGCTGTTTTTCTTTTCTAATTTAATTTACAGCGGGTCACAAAACAATCAAAAATATTTTGTATTGTAACGGTGAAGTCCTCCACATTATAAGAATTATTTGCCTTGTGCTGGGTGTTGTCTTAAAAGAAAACTCTTGTTTCACCACGTCTTATTTTGCCGTGGTAGTTGTAAAAGCCGGCTGAGGTATCGTCAAGCTGTCTGGCAATGCGTCGCGATTATATCATTATTCTTTACATGGAGAAGCTTACGTTATATGCTTACTGTGAACTTGAATAGGCTGATGATGAAAATAATGTTTGTAGATATTATTTTCATATTTTAATGAATATTATTTTAATTTCTTACGATTGGCAATCCGTTCTAATGGTCTTACCAATTAGACCAGTGTGGGTAGGTAGGAAGTTATACTAAATTATGACTCGTTATGATCTTAATGTAGATGTTTTATTAATATTATTTTTTATATAAATAAGTTTAGCGTGTTAAATGCTATATTTTAATAAGTTATTAAATAATATAGCTACGTGTATACGAACATCAATAACTAATGTTTTTGTTTCAGATTGATGTCGATCTTAAAGGCAGAGTCATCGACTCGTTCTGGCTAGTCAAAGACCAACACAAATCGTATTAGATAATAATACGTTAAGGGCATATGAAAATATTTTTCACAATATGTTATATGTCATATAACTCAAATGTTTAACTTAATTCTGGGCACAGTATACAGTATCCAACGATAAATATTGCACTTCGGTATTTGTACATTTGAAGATTATGAATACTAAAATATTAAAAAAAAAATCACACGTATGATATTAAACTATTATTACGGACTTTATTGCAATGTAATCCAAATAAAAACTATTCTAATATAGAAAAAACCAAATTGAAACGCGATAAAATCCGAAAAATAGTTTTGTTTAATGTGTAACGCTCGCGTAATCTACTAATAAATAAATTAAGAATCTCACCTATCCAAATGGAAATTATTGTATACATTTCTTTTTAATAAAAAGTTCTAAAGAAATTGTTTTTATTATTTATCTTCGATTATCCTTTTACACATAGCTATGGAATATTTTACTGGAGCCGTTGTTCTCGTCAGCATTAAACGAGTTGATATAATATTTTTAATAGAGAGCCTTTAGTCCAGTACAATAGATTTTAACTCTCGATGAATATCAGATTCTATCATGTGTATCATTTATAAGATATGATCACGTATGAATTAGCACGTTTTCTTTCCGTATTGGTTGCACTGGTTTTAGTTTTTTATTAAACTTCTGTGTAAGAATGGGATAAGAATACAATGGTTACCACCCGTTCCCTTCCCGTGGGTGATCAAATCACGAAAACTCAAAAATCTTATGCAAATTAGGCCAGCGTGGTTTAGTGGGCTAATTTTTTTCTCAACTGTTGGAAGAATGAGAAGAAGAAATATATTTATTTAAAACTTTTATCACGAAACAGGAGTTAATTTACAAACATATGATTCTCGAACACAAATTTACATTGCGTCTCAAGAAAAAAACTGTGGACTATGAAATTCTCTTGCGTAGTGATCGAAACGTAAATATTCTGTACGAGCGAGTGTCGTCGTCTAATAGGTGTTGCACAAACTATATTTGGGATAATTTGGATTGGTAATGCATAGTAGAGGATCTCCAGTGAGAGAGACCTTCACCCATTTGGTTAATGAATCATGGCAATCACATTTTATCCAAGAATATGTCTCTGACCGTATCTTAATAGAGTTTCTAACCTATATATTTTTATCCGTGTGGTGACGGAGTAAAAATACAATTCACCATTCCCTACCCTACCCGCGGGTGATCGTAAGAGACGACTAGGGGATCTAAAACGCATATAACATCTATGTAAGAGAAGGAAAACTCGAAACCCTATACCAACACGTCTGACCAGCGCGGTATGTTAGGTTAATTTCCCTCCCATTACTGAGGAGGCCCGAGCCCAACAGTGGGAAATATATAGGCTGTGATGATGATGATGATATTTTTTATAATAAAAAAAAAATATTTTATCGTGTAATAATTTTTATGTTATAGGTTTGTTGTATTGTTTATGTAGGTTTAATTTTTTTTGTTTTATATTAAAAAATATTATTTTTTTTATAATGAAAAGTATTTTAGGTAATACATTTTTTTATAATTGTAATTAATTGTAGTCATGGATTTTTTTTTGTGGATTATACTTCATATAACCTATTGGCGTGTGTTCAATGATATTTGATAAACATTTATTGTCATCCGGTAAGCAGATGTATGAAGATCGATTTTACTTCTGATCTTAGACCATGACTTGTTTATATTTCAGTGCTCCAGTTCATATCATCACAGGTTCAGCGGGTTGTCAAGAAGGCAGGGATCACTTTTTGAGTAAGTTAATTTGTATGAAATAACATCTAGAAAATAACACTAGTGTCGAGCTGAGATGACGATAATGATTTATTAAATATGTACAACTATCACAATTTACATAGACATACACATACATACATATCATCACGCCATATCCCTTGCAGGGTAGGCAGAGAGAACAGAGTGCCAGAGAACTCTATCTCTGCATACTTCACTCGCTTCCTCAACATTCATAATTCTCTTCATACACGCTCGCCGGTTTCGGAGACTCTTGACTCCACCTTCCTTCAGTACATGACCGATCTGGTCTGGGTAGGTTAGTCTCGGTCTCCCTCGGTACCTACATCCGTCCACTTTCGCATTGTATATCTTATTAACCAGACGTTCGTTCGGCATTCTTTCCACATGTCCGAACCATCGGAGCATTCCCTTTCGCATCTTTACACCAATACTCTCTTTCATACCTACTCGCTCTCTTACGTCATCGTTACGAATGCGGTCGGTCAGCCTAACTCCACAGATTTTCCGCAGAGATCGCATTTCGACCGCATTAATTTTACTTTCATACTCTTTTCTGCATACCCAACTCTCGCTTCCATACAGTAATGTTGGGACAAGCACTACGTTATGTATTGCTACACGTGCCTTCTGGCTGAGGTGGTAGCTGCCGAGAAGTTGCCCCAACGCTCCGTTCACTCTATTTCCCGCATTCACTCTTCGCTCTATATCAGTGGTGTACCTTCCATCTCGGCTAAATCCACATCCAAGATATACAAATTCATCCACTTGCTCTAGTATATCATTACCTATTGTTACTCTTACATCTGTTCTGGCTTCGTCTCTTTCAAAGACCATTATTTTGGTTTTGCTAACATTCACGCGTAAACCTCTTTTCTTACAATCTTCTGTCATTGTGTCGACTAGGGTCTGCAGGTCAGTCGCTGACTGTGCCAGCAGGACTGCATCATCTGCATATAGCAGAGCAGTGACCACTGAGTCGCCCATCTGGACTCCCACATTCATATCGTTCAATCTTTGGAGACATTTATCCAGATATATGATAAACAGCCTGGCTGACTGAACGCACCTCTGCTTAACGCCGATATTGACGTCAAACCAAGGCTACATTACATCATCCAGCCGCACACAGGCTCTACAGCCCATGTAACTGGACTGCACAGCCTGTAGCAGTTTACCGTTAATACCATACTCCGGTAAAATGTCCCAAAGCTCCTTTCGTACAACTGTGTCAAATGCTCTCTCCAGATCCACAAAACTGCAGAAAACCTTCTGACCTAGAGCCAGATGCTTCTCCACAATGTTGCGCAGAGAGAACACTTGATCCATGCATCCCCTTCCACTCCTGAAACCTCCTTGTGTCTCACACAGTAAACCATCGGACACCATCCTCATTCTCCTTTCAATAATTTTACTGGTCAAGCTTATGGCTCTGTAATTTGCGCAGTCATAACGTGAACCCTTGTTTTTAAACAAAGGCACGATGACTGCGCTATTCCAGTCCCCGGGAACCATTCCCGAGCTCCAACATAAATTGAGGAGCAACAGGAACGCCTCCCAGACACAGGAGCCACCAAGCTTGATCATCTCGGCAGACACCATATCAATGCCCGCTGCCTTACCATTTTTCAAACTTCTTATCGCCCATAATGACTTCTAATGTTTACGCGAGTATTACACATTTGAAATAAAACTACTTTTACGGATTCTATCGCGTTTGTATTTGATTTATAATTTCCCGACGTTTCGAACACTTTACAGTGATCATGGTCACGGGAGGACTGACTTCTTATCGCCCATTCAACTTCATCCATAGTGATGCCATCGGAGGACGCCGCTGTCGAATGTTGATCTACTAAACCACATGCGACACCGGCGCCAACCGTAGCATCCGCATACATATCGCCAAAATATTTACTCTATTGGCTTAACACGTCTTGTGTTTGTGTAAGAATGTCACCTTTAGACCTTATTCATTCTGAAGGCTGACCAACCACCCCGAGACTTCTTCACCTCACTCCAAAAGAGTTTGATGTTACCCTCGAAGTTTTTAGTCAGCCTATCTTCTGCACTCATACTTGCTCTATCACGTTTCTCTTTCACTAAGGCCTTGGTGTGATTCTTACATTGCTGATATATTTCTTTCTTCTGTCCAGTCATACTGTCATTCAGATTCAAAGAAGAGATATAGTCCAGCCACGCTTTCTTCTTTTGCTCTACGGAAGCTGCCACTTCCGCATCCCACCATGCATCACCATTTGTTTTTTTATGCTTCTTTGAACTTCCACATACTTCTTTCGCTATATCTACCATACTCTCTTTCAATACTCTCCAGCATTCTTCAATGTCCGATTGCGGCTGGCTTGCCATCGTCAGCCGTTCTCGGACACCCTCTGCATAAGAGAAAATCTTACACACTCTTCTTGCAACCTTTCAACTTTTATTCTTTCAAGCCCTCCGAAGTGGACACGCTCTCGCCAGTGCCTCCACTTTCTGAACAGACCACTAAATCTCGCAATAACGAGATAGTGGTCCGTATCGACTGTGGGGCCCCTGTAGGCTCTTGCGTCCAATATTTTGCTCCGGAGGCGACTGTCTACCAAAATTAAATCTATTATACTTTTCTGTTCATTCCTTCTCCATGTATACATATGGATGTCCTTATGTTGGAAAAATGTGTTTGACACAATAAGGTTTCTCTCCATGCATACATCCGCTATGAGCCTACCTGCATCGTTCACTCTCTTATCACCAAATGGACCAAGTACGTCCTCATAGTCGGGACGCTTGGTCCCCACCCATCCGTTCAAATCTCCGCATACAATCACGCGTTCACTGGTTTCTGCCATATCCAGAACTTCCCTAACATTATCCCAAATGTATGATGAATGAATACCTTGGTGACACCAAGTTTTATACGGACCCAAAGAAGTCTGGGATCATACATTCCGTAATCCTTCACACCTGAGGCCAAGCGAGAGGACAACAGTACTCCTACCCCCATGCTGGTTCGATCGCTCTGTGGTACACCAGACCACAGAGCCATCCCGCCACCAGGAAGATCGCAGGCGTCGCTGCCCCTTCGCTTGGTCTCTGTTACACAGAGCACGTCTAGCTGTTTGTCCGCCATGACGGATATCAGCTCGTGCAACTTACCTTCCACACAACCTCTTACATTCCACGTGCCCACCCGGCACTCTGCTCTCCTCGACTCGCTTGACTGGGCAAGGCGTGATGGGTGGCGGCCCCCATCGCCGCAACTGCCGAAGTTCGTACAGACGGGGGCGGGTCGGTACGCGTCGCCTCCGGGGGACGCCCTAACCCGCATTGCGATACGCATAACGAGCCGGATTAGCAGTCTAATTAGACTGGCAGGGGACGCGAACGAGCACGCTCCGGACTATGCCCCCTCTTTTTTTATTTTTTATTTACATAGAGATATTATTAATTATGTTAAAATTATTTTCTTTCCCTTAGATACGGAACCTAAATGGTCTGCGTTCAGGTCGCAAGACTTCGGCTACACAAGGTTTAAAGCATTCAATAAGACCCACGTTCACATGGAACAGGTAATGGAAGCCACATTTTAATTATTAGGGATCAGCTTACACCCAGGCCTGTTTGCTATGTCTGTAAAACCATATACGCAACACTCATGATATTTGTGTAGAATCGACGTAAAGTTAAAAATCATCATCATTCTCCTACTCTTATCCCAATTACTTGGGGTCGATACAATATGTACTCTTCTTTCATAGTAGGTATATATTGTAAAAGTTAATGGCAATAGTTTTTATGACCGACCGCCTTTCAGACGTCAACCCTCGACATAGAGTTAAAAATATGGAGAAATTATTTTAGCCTACTTTTCATATAAATAAATCGGCCACCTAACCAACTTTCCCGGATTCTGGGATACAATATAAATATGTAGATATCAACAGTGTTAGAAGCCTCATATTTCGGTTTAGACAAAATAAACTACGTGTGTCAGTTCTGAGCACTTGGTATACTATGAAAATATATTATTCTTGCTAACACGAATATGAGCCCCATATTGCCTCATAGACAGATAAAGTGCATAATATGCAGGCAATATCTAGTTTTTACTTCTAGGAAACCGGTGATAATTACTATTTTATTAATTTTAATCTCTGTAGTGACGGAGTAAGAATACAATTCGCTACACTTTTCATACCCATGGGTGATGGTGCGTAAGAAATGAGTAAGAGACACATGCAGATAACATCGTTACGAGAAAAGGCACACGGCTGACCAGGGTGGCATTTTAGGTCAATTTTCCTCCCACTGTGGAGGAGGTCCCGCAGTGGAGACGTATATAAGCTGAGATGATTAATTATCATCTTCCCCATGTGGTGTCGGGTTGAGAATATTACATCTCGTCACTTCTTACTTTTTCGATAAAGTCTTAAAAACCTGCTGAGAGATCACTAGGAGAAACTAGAGTTCAAGCGTGGCGTTAATCGCATTACCGTTCTTGAGAAGACAGCTGAGGCGTAATGGATTGATGCATAGAATTGATGAATAGTTTAATACCAGGGTATTTCTAATACAGTAAAATATACTTTTCAGGCCTGATTGAATCACCTCGAAAATTGATGAATTATATTGTAATTTTTTTATTTCAGTTATCAATAGACCTCCATGGAAACGTGATAGATTCGTTTTGGTTGGTCAAGGACAAACCAAGACCGACCTTCGCGCCTTAGTCAGTCCGCTATAACTAATTGTAGGTACTAAGAGCAAAGATGAATCTGAAATATAACATGTAATTACTGTAGAGAGACTTACTATAGGTTTTGTGATATATAGAAATTAAATAACTACTTTTAAGTCTTGTATTGTTACCATTAATACAAAAAAAAGAAAAGATGGGCTGGTGGAGGAAGTGCCTTACAATGTTGCTAGATACATTTTAGTGTTGCTATGCAACAATTACTAAAGATTATAAAAAAAAACTTTTTACGGATTTTAATTTGGGATTCTGAAGTGAAACTTTTTTTTATCGACATATGGGAGAAATTTTATATTATTGTAACGTTTTTCTGTTACACGCCATCTTTATTTCTAAGTCACATTTTTTCGTTACGCGCCATATTTATTTTGAAGTGAAACTTCTTTCCGCGTAGGAGGGTAATATTTCTGAAAAACGCGGCACGAAAGAGAGGGGGTTCAGTAAAGTGAGAGACTGACAGAGAATACACGCTATTGTTTGATGCATGTAAACGAGATTTAAAAATTAGTTTGACAAAGTTTCACTTCTGATATGTGTACTTCGTACGCACGCATTGTTTTACTTTTATTTTTACAGTGTTTTGAATTATTTTCAACGATCATAGTTAGAGGAGGACCGTGAATAGTGGAGGACAGAACTGATATGTAATACTCATGTGTAAAATGTTTAATATTTTATGTAAAAGCTGTTATTATTAATTTTATATCTTGTTTATTAATAAATCATGTAATGATTTCTGTATTATTATGGTTGTTCATCTAATTATAAGTTATATGTATATAGTACTACAATAAGTTTATAAAGATTTTCATTCATTGATTTTTTTTATTTTGTAACAATTATTAAGTTTTTTATTAATACACATTGACTACTGCTAGTCATAAACATATTCATTGTTATAAATAATAAAGACTTATAAAGTATATAATTATTTTTAATGAATTTTATATATAGACCGATTTCTGATTATATAAATTGAAACATTAAAACATAACTGAAAATCGACGTCTGAGCAATGGTAATGTGCTGTTGCTCTTCGTTCGATGAGCGGGAGAGCCGGCAGTTCAACTTTTTGGGTGGATTTGGGATATTATTTGGTAGGCAGCGACCTCGCTATACCCTGGTATGGCAAAGGTCCATGTGCGGCAGTAACACTTACCATCAGGTCCATCCTTGCTCGTTTGCCACCAAGAGCTATAAAAAAAACACGTAAATATAATAGAAACCAATCCACTTGCCCCCATACCCAGGGCAAACAGAGCGATGGTGACAATTGTATTTTTCACTCCACATAATTATTTTTAAGACTAAAACATTGCTGTTAGGGGACGTCCATTAATCACGTGATCTTTTTTTAGCATTTTTTAACCCCCCTCCCTCTTGGTGATACGTGGTGAGGTTTGAGACGGACCCCCGTCCCCCACCAACATCACGTGAATTTTTAGTACTTAGAAAGAAGTAGCCCACAGCTCATTTCATATTCTCGGTTTTTTGCTTTTTATACTTCGCAAAAAGGTCTTTATACAGATCATCTCCCTTAAACTTCGTTCTTTGCCTGGCAGCGGCAAGTTAAAGTCACACTACACGCCGCTTTCAGTTTAGAAATCGCAGATTTAGACGAAAAAATAAATACACTTGATATCTTACTACACCCTCCTCCCCTCTTGTGATATTTCGTGATTTTTGTCAAACCCCCTTTCAAACCTCACGTGATTAATGGACGGCCGCTTAGAGCAATACTTATTAACTAATGTGAATAAAAAACAACTTACATTTAAGTAAGTTTAGTTAAAATTTGGGTGTGTTTTCGAATGGCATTCTCGTGGAGAGGCCTGTCGAACAGTGGACGTTAACGGGCTGATGGATGGATGGATGAGTAATCCAAGGATATTTTCTCGCGAACTTTTCATTACACAAAAAGGTTCACAACAATTTCAAAACCCTCCGATAAAAAATTCAAGAAGTACATCACTAATAGGTATTATTCATTCAACAGTAAGTTCAACGTGTACTTCCTAAATGTCTGTGATTTTAATCACTTTTTACAATACTTTTTGTGTTGTTGTAATTACTGAAGGCACTTTTCCGGCCGTCGCGTCGTACTATTATATACTATACAAACATTTTTTATCTTCTAAGAGGTCATCATAAATTTCGTTCGGTGAACTTGTTATACAAGGTGGAGTGTAATGTCCGTATGTAGACGGACTTAGAATACCATTGCAGTTGCAATTGCACAGATGGCGTAGTGGTTAAGATACCCACCTTCCGTGCCAGTGCGATAGGTTCGATTCCCACGCAGGACAATACTCGGGTCTGGGTCTGGGTGTAATTTGTCTGCGTTAGTTACATGTTTGTAAAGTCCGCCGCAATACAAGGATTATTTCCTTAGTGCAGAAAGGTGCCTTTAAAAAAATGTATTCCGAGTAGAACAGGTGTTCTGCTTCACACGGACAATCGTTAAAAACAACTTAAGGGACAATCGTTAAAAACAACTTAAACACATAAAATCCTATCGCATCCCATCGGAACAGCATGGTATAATAGAAATAATAGGTAAATTTCCTTCCCATTGGGCAAGAACAGCTCCATCAATACACGGAGAGCTTTCGTTACTTTATCGCATTTGATGTTATTCAGTTATCTAGATAGATAATCATAGTTACTAACAAACATACTGTGACCTATAAATGTTTATAATTTAATATATATTACTGCTTGTTGAATTAAATAAAATCTTTATACTACTTAATACATTCAACGGCTGCATCCTGAGCTCTAAATCTCTATAAGCGCTTTTGTCCTATAGATTAACTTTATTTAAATACTAGTAGATCAGTAATCACCAGTAAATGATTAAATGTTGGTCCCCCACTAGGTGGACTGATGTCATCTAGGTGGAAAGAAACTGTTGATGGAAGCGTGGAGATTTGTAATACCCTTCGTATTGCGAATTAAGATTATAATGTATTCCCATACCTTAATTTTTCGTGGGCGTTGTAAAAACTGAATGAGGAATAATCATATTAATGACCGGCTTTTCCCTGGGAGGCCTAGGAGATTGATTACAAGTACCTACGCTTGCCAAGTGATATGATTCTTATATCCAACAATAGAATCGATAATAGAAGGCAGTTTCAAGGTTCTTATCTATATTATTTTCAAAATCTTATATTATTATAAATTACATTGTTCATTAAACATGTCGTGATATTTATCGCGTACGAATAAAACATTTAGAAAACGATCGCGTGGATTCGACTCAAAAGCTTGCGCGGCGACTTTAATACGCGATAGAAAAGTGTCTACACTAGATGTACTTGGTTCCAATACATATGAACGTGGCGAAATCACATCTTGGACCAAAAAAGTATTTTGTGAAATATATGTATCGTTATATATATGATTTTGTGTTTTGAATGAGGTCAACTCTTCAGGAACATCATAGATCTTCTCAAAATCTTCCCTACGTATCGGTATACCTAACAGAACGGACACAACATAACCTTTAAAATCAAAATCACTGTAATATTTGAAGAAACCACCTAACAATTGATACAAATTCATTGTATTATTTGAACTCCATATATTTTTAAGAAATTCTCGATTAGATTCATTATGAATTAAATAATAAGGCGGTAATATATTTTCTTGTTGTAAATAAAATATTATCAATAAATTTAAAGTATAACTTGTGATCATAATAGTTTTGTTTCTCGAGTCATTTATAAACCAAATTTTAATTATGGCTGCGATATTAAATGCTCTTTGGTCCAAACTATAATAGTAAGCTATCATTCTACTGATTTCCAAACCATGCGTACCAATGAAGTTCACATCACAGTTTTTTTTTGTAGGCATAAAGTCGAATTTTAATATTGATACTGAGTTCTCTGATCTGAATTCTGGTCTTGCATTATAGTAAAGGCTTGGATGTTGTTCGAGTAGCCGGATAGCTTGCAGAATAAGATATCTGTTTTCTGTCTCATTGTTGAACTTGTAATTTGGTACTCGTACCATACAGTCCGCATCGCTGTTCTTCATTGCTATTCCAGTTACGAGTGATCCAAGTGGAACTACCTCGGAACCTACAAAAATATCAATAATATACCTATTTTTTTTCATGTTTTCCATATGGTAAAGGAGTAAGAAAATAATTAACCACCTCCATTGAGGAGGAAGCTCGAGTCCAACAGCAGGATGTACGAGCTGACAAGGATGAAAGGATGGAAATACAATTAACATCGATTTGATATCGCAATTACACGTTTATTTATACACACACACACACACCATTCGACTGTGCCGTCTATTAACCATAATTATAATTAACAAATATATCAATAATCTGATTACTGTACTGTACCTGGCCACTGATCTTGAAGTGTATCCTGTAATTGTTTGAACACAGTGGAAATATTAGCGATGTCTGTCTCTGTCATCATGTGCTTCTTCAGCAGATATCGTATCTGTGACTCGAAGTCGCTCGTCAGACATCGTGGCAGCGTTGTGAAGTAAAACAAACTACATATATTAACAATATATATAAGAGCTACTAAACCGTACAGACAAATATTAAATCTTTTATTTAAATAGATCATTATGTTTATAATTAGACTTGATCAGGTTTAAAATATGTTTTTATTCACTTCTAAAGCACAAAGTTTGCAAGTTATTATAAGAAAGTCTACTGAAGTATTAAACGATGCGTTATCGTTCGAAGCTCAGTTATATGTCTGTCATAACATTAATAAATATTATCTCTCCACTATCCACAAAAATTATGAATTTATATCTGTTTGTTTGTTAGCTAATTCAACAAAATTTTATAGTTAAGTAACTCCTAACACCGCTCAAAAATTGTGTATGTTACTTAGGAATTGAACGAGAAAGTAAGGATACATGTTGTACGATAGAAACTTTTTCATGCCTTGATTTATAATTATATCTATTACACACTCGTATAGAACTTCTGTTGTTTCAAATGATGTTCAGCTTGGCGCCTCGACCGGCCACCTGCATGACTTCCACACTCCGTAATAACGTAATCATTTACATATCAGTGTAGAGCTCTTTCATTTTCACGAGCTATATAAGTTTTTACGAGAACCACGAACATGATATCTACTATCGTTAGTACTACATCACGACATCACTTATTGTATTTATTTATTTTTAATAATTAACATTTATTATGATTGTAACTTGTAACAACTCAGACGGCGTAATGGTTAAGTTACCGAACTACCGTGTCAGTGACGTGAGTTAGCTTCCTATTTAGAACAATACTTTGTGATCCACAAGCTGTTCTAAGGTTCGATTATACACCGCAACGCTTGCATACGGCCAATCATGATCTATGCTAGCGTAGTGTTCGCGCATGTTAAGGCACACAGGATTCACAGACTACAGACACTTCAAAATAGGTTGACGCGCCGAGCTACGGGAGCACCGTGGTTCATACGAAACGTCGATCTTCACATCGACCTCGAACTGCCGACCATCAGGTAATTTATGAAACAGTGCTCCCGGAGCTACTTTGACCCTGCCATGACACACCCCAACCCACTAGTGGTTGGGGCGGGTTCCTAGTTCCTACACGCTGTCTCGTACTTCAAAAGTCACGTGATCGTTCACATTTCAATGTTTGTCATAACTCTAATGCGTCGGATCACCGAAGACAAGGGTTGAACGGTGACAGAAAGTTACAATACGGAACGTTACGCCGTCCCTTTCGACATCCAAGACGGTGCGTATAGGGTGTGAGGGGAGCAAAGCCCGTTATAAAAAAATAGCGTACAAACAACAAACTTTATACTCCAAGCGCCGTAGCAAAAAAAGTAGGTTTGTAATGCAACGTACGGGACCTGCTATTTTTTTTTTGGGAATATGTTCAAGGTCGTCCCCTGAATGTAAATACAAGTTGGCGCGGCGGGGGAGGGTTCACTTCAGCCGCCATCTTGGAAAACACGTTTTATTGAATATCTCGCGAACTGCGCATCTTACGACAAAAATTGCAGAGACCATTATTGTAGATAATAATATTTGCCATCTTTTTTAATTGAAACTTTTTTTTGTATAACACATAGGTTTTTAATTATAGCGAATCAAACTTTTTACAATATGGTTTTTACTAAATATTTATTTAATGGTCAATGATAAATTAAAAATAATGGTAACTGAATTGTAGAACATGAAATTACCTATAAATTCTATAAGAAACTTTTTCTCGTAGCATTTATAGTTTAAGAGCTATAACGCTGTAAATGAGATTATAATGCTGTATATTCAATTATGTCCCTATAAGTTGTAGTATATATTTCGGGTCGTTCGGAATTTCTCCCTCTTAACATTTCAACAGTATTCAGGTATAAATCCCAACCGTTTTACAAAATCGGAAGTCTCTATTAACTCGCTTCGCTACAAATGCTTCGGGAAATTGGCGAGTGAGACAAGGTTGAATTTATCACTTCTATCTCCAACACAAGATACGGCACGCTACCATTCTTTCAAAGTGTACCACCAGGTTCAAACTTGGCTTGGATTTTATCACGACGCTGAAAAATGGGGTTGGAAGCGCACTGCACAAGGGCTTGAACCAATTCGAACTGCTATGGCTCCTGCACCGTCGAGTTTGTTGCAAATAATATCGTGCAAATGCACCAAAAATTGCGGAGCTGCCTGCGGATGCCGAAAAGCTGTTCTCAAATGTTCGATTATTTGCTCCAATTGCAGCGGCCAAACATGCGACAACGTGCCAGACATATTAGATGCCATCCCAACCGAAGACCTAACCTTTGATTCGTCTCCTTCGGATATGGCGGAGGCAGAAGAGATAGATCCACAAGACGATGAGTGTCTTCCCTCGACATCGAAAAAAATAAGACTCGCACCGTAAAATAATGCGCCACTTTTTGTTTGTGTAAACAAATGTTTTTTCCGTTTTTTTGAAGTAACATTCGTAAAATTCTTTTCATTTTTGTGATTTAGATAACAATTGGAGATACATAATAATAAAAATAATAACTATTACAATTCTTACGATGTAGCGGGATGTACTATTGTTTTTTGCTACATAGACAATCTTTTATGATGATACCGTTTTAAGTAACAATAAAGATCGACAAATTATTAGTTGTTCTCCACATTATTTATAATTTTAATTGATTTGCTGCACAGCTGTATTGACATTTTTTTGAACACTTTATGCCATTTTATGCGTTATGAAATGGTTTTCGTATACAGTGAGCAATATTGCCACTGATAATGTACGAGGTGCAAGTTTTACTAAGCTGCAGCTCTTAGACTATAAATGCTACGAGAAAAAGTTTTTATAAAATTTATAGGTAATTTCATGCTCTACAATTCAGTCACCATTATTTTTAATTTATCATTGACCATTAAATAAATATTTAGTAAAAACCATATTGTAAAAAGTTTGATTCGCTATAATTAAAAACCTATGCGTTATACAAAAAAAAAGTTTCAAATAAAAAAGATGGCAAATATTATTATCTACAATAATGGTCTCTGCAATTTTTGTCGTACGATGCGCAGTTCGCGAGATATTCAATAAAACGTGTTTTCCAAGATGGCGGCTGAAGTGAACCCTCCCCCGCCGCGCCAACTTGGATTTACATTCAGGGGACGACCTTCAACATATTCCCAAAAAAAAAATACCAGGTCCCGTACGTCGCAAAAAAAAAGACCCGGCGCTTGGCCTATTATGTAAGTTTGAGACACACTGATACCCGTTATAAACACAAAAGGGGGAAGCCCCGCATTTGTAATATAATAGGTACATTAACTTAACAACATAGTAAAAATAATGGTTCTCTTGTGTGTGAGTTATCGAGATATTTCATTAAATTTAAACTGTGTGACCGCGTTATCATATTTTTTTAACATAACTTTGCTGATATTAAAAGAAATAACAATATTACATAACGAATTGGCTTTATCTAAACAGCTTTGTAGGTACATATATTCCGCTAAGTTTACTAAAAATTAAATTTAAAAAAAGTGGTTAAATAATATCAGCTAATATGAGAATCAATAAAAACAATACATACATACATATCATCACGCCATATCCCTTGCAGGGTAGGCAGCGAGAACAGAGTGCCAGAGAACTCTATCTCTGCATACTTCACTCGCTTCCTCAACATTCATAAATCTCTTCATACACGCTCGCCGGTTTCGGAGACTCTTGACTCCACCTTCCTTCAGTACATGACCGATCTGGTCTAGGTAGGTTAGTCTCGGTCTCCCTCGGTACCTACATCCTTCCACTTTCGCATTGTATATCTTCTTAACCAGACGTTCGTTCGGCATTCTTTCCACATGTCCGAACCATCGGAGCATTCCCTTTCGCATCTTTACACCAATACTCTCTTTCATACCTACTCGCTCTCTTGCACCGTTCGTGACCGAGTGGTCTAAGGCTGGTTTAATAAAAACAATAATTAACGCAAACAGAATAACAGAATAAGAATGTCATTAGACGATCTCTCCGGCACCTCGTAAAAGCGCGGAAGGGGCCGCTGTGGTATTAGTGGGTATTCCGGTCGAATTAGCTGGCCGGTGAGGTTTCACGACATCCATGGGCAAGATTGTGGTAAATTGTATTCTTTCTCGGTCACCACAGAGACAGTATTTCTTATACAATTCAGCAGTCTGCGGCGTCGACGGGAGATGGTACCCGAAATGGTAACCCACCGGGCTGGCCACGGATGTCAAGGAAGCGGTACCAGTGGCTGGCCCAATGGCGATGGTAATACGGCGGGTTATGGGGCTACGCGCCACTCGTCCGGCGCTCAGGAGCCCCCGGACGGAATGGATGGAGTGTGTCCAGACCTTAGCCTGTCAAAAAAAAAAATACAATACAGTAGTACACAGTCCATGATATTTTTACGACCATCCTCCTTTTTTTTTAGTAAGCTATGATCTAGACTAGACACACCTCGCCAATCATTGTGTTCCCTTTCGATCGCTGTTGGCCTAACCACTGGTACCAATTCCTTGACATTTGTGGCTGACATTACGGCCATTAACCGAAGGCATTAATCTGTACCTAAGTAATAATAAAAATGTATACTGCTGGCAGTGGTCAACTGAGCACAATTTCCAGATCTCCATATTCATAAATTATTGGCGGGAGTGAAAGATCATAGTGATGTACTTAATTATTGTATTTATGAAGTAGGTTCAATAAAATGTCACTATACGGATGGTTGATTGTACTGGGGTAATTGTTGTGATAGGTACATACCTACTTCACTTCCGTCTATTGGATTGAGTAAATTACTTAGCTTTATTTTTACGTAAGTTTTTCTAACATCAATGATAGGAAAAGTGGTAGTATTGTAAACACTACCGTCAGTTTATAAATGCCAGTTGAAACACGAAGAGCAAAATATCAAAGTACCATCTCTTTTTTTTATTATATAATTGATAACAGTTTTATTGTTTAATAATAAAGTAAAAGTAAATAGCCTATTGTTTGTAATGCAGGATAAACGGAAGGCTATAAATCAAACGGCAGTCACTATAGGATCACTTTTCCAGTGCATTTGGCTAGTAATAGGTATGTAAAATAATTATAATTTCTACCGACTTAGTATACTTAATTAATTTAATTATCTATATAATTAAAAAAAAAGGTAAAAAAAAAAATTAAGTTAATCGTTTTTATTGTAAACAGTCGGTAATTTTGTAGATAAATGTACTAAAAGCCAAAAAATAATGAAATAGATACAGTCATGGATACCAATTAATATAAATTAAAATAGTGGGACACTACAAAACGAACATTTTAATCGACGATTGTAAATATTTGACGAGTTTTTTTAAAATATACCACCCTGCACTTAGGATATAGTCCTTGTAACGCAGATATTACACCCAGACCAAAGAGTATAGTAGTATCCAGTAGTATATCAACTGAAACACCCAGACCCAGACTCAGAACAACACTTTGTGGATCGTACAAAGTATTGTCCAGCGTGGGAATCGAACCCATGACACTGGCACGGAAGGTCGGTATCTTAACCACTATGCCAACTGTGCATTATTTTAATAATAATAATTTAAATATAAACTATTAAGATTTGTAAGAGTACACATAGGGTTACACCGTGTGAGGACAGCTTTCGCCGTCGGGGCGTCGACTCGAGAGGTACCCGCGAGGGTAAACCACCGGGCGGGCCACCGAAGACAAAGATCGGGTACCGGTGACCCGCTCGCACGGCGAAGAGAGGAGTCCTTGCACGGTGGGTCTGTGGGGTTGCGTACCGTCTATTCCGTCCCCCGGACCGATTTGGCGGAGCGCGACCACATCCATAGCCCACCGCAAGGCAAAAATAAGGGTGTAAACTTACAAAATACGTGGGGATTCAAGCCGTTATAACACATTATATCTAGTACATTAGCTTATGGGCAATGGATCATATATAGATAGATATATAATAAATATATTTAGAAATTAATTATGCTAGATACAATAAGAACCCAAAACGCAAATGGCGAAATCGATTTATATTTGATATAAATTAACTAAAAAAATCCTTTTGGTAACTGAGTAAGAATACAGTTCAACCATCAATTGCTGTCCACGGATGTCGTAAAAGACAACTAAGTAATATGATACGAAGATAGAATAGATACGCAAGAGAAGGCAAATTCATAACAAAACTCTATATCAACTCGTCTGACCAGCGCCGTAGACTAGGTCTGTTACAGTCCTATCATGCATGAGAACAGAGCCCAGCAGTGGACGTGGCACAAATTACAGCGATCTTAATAATTTAAGAAAACTATTTAAATATATAAAATGAAAATAAGCAAAAATCTAGATGTAATGATTCTTTATGTTGAAGTATTAGCGACATGCAGTTACGTGGTAGCCGCTCCGCTTTCCCTGGTCAGTGACTTCGAATCTCAGGTGGACCAATTGTTGAAGAATGAGATGCTGACGCGACAAGAAATCGCTAACTTATCTGCCGTGTTTTACGACTTGCAAAATACTCTGCGGAAAAGATGGCCAGGTGAGTTTATGAAGTCGCGATGTTTTAGTGAAAATATACGTCATCGTGATTCTAGATAGTTCTATAATTTTTAATGGCGTTCTTACCGTCTGGACTATTACGTACATGGAACGAGGCGGTGGTCAAGCTAAATCTACATTAATCAGTTAAATTATATGTGAACAATATCCGCGGTTACGTCGTCGTCGCCGAGGTGAGGAATAGCATCGTATAATCTAATACCTAAATATGGGAACACCCACTCTGTCTCCAGTGATATCCCAAACCAGGGCCGTCTTAAGTCTATTCTGCGCCGGGGTGCAGGACTCAGCCTGCGCCCTCGTTTATTTTTTACACTGCAGCGTGGCATGCGACCGACGACACACTGCAGTATGAAAGGGCTCCTAGTCAACCAAGAAAACACATACACGTAATTTTGATAATTTATTTATTTATTACTCTAAAAAACAAAATTAAACTTAAAACTTCGATTACTAAATATCTATTTATTACATGTACATACACATACATCAAACAAACTCAATTTTTCTTGCTTTTGAGTTGGCAAAGATTTTAATTAAATCATTTATTTTTATATCAATTTTGGATTCTATACTTATAATCGCTAAGTTTGTCAGTCTGTCTTGGGTCATCGTTGAACGAAGATAATTTTTTATTAATTTTAATTTTGAAAAGGACCTTTCACCTTCTGCTATTGTAACAGGCAGTGTTAAATATATACGCAAAGCTATTGAGATATTGGGAAATGAAGAAATTAAATTATTAGAATATATATAGCTTAAAATATCAGTGGGAGTACTTGTTGATGCATTGGGAAAAAATATTGGCAACAATTCTAATTCATTATATAACTCCTGAGCCGATAACACTGAGATTTTTTTTCATGCATTTCTAATTTATTCCAGCATTCAATGTTTTGGAAGAGTGAAAAAACTGAAATGTGTTGCGTCAGCAAATCGAATCTCTCATTTAATTTCGAGACAGCAGTGTCCAGTAGAAAAAAATAAAAACATACTTTAAATTTGTTAGTTGGGTCTAAAATGGGCTCATCTACAACCTCGTAATCAAAATGTCTTTTTCGGGGACGTGAACGAGCAGTTTCTTTAAAATCTGTTTCGCATTCTAATTGTTCAGCAATTAATTTTGCATCAGATAACAACTGTTCAAACGCGCTATCGGTGTGGTATTTCTCCAAATCTTTTTTAACCAGATTAATCATTTCGGTAGCTTCTGAAATAATTACGTCCGATTTTTGCAAATTTTTGCTTACAATATTATTTTTTAGTAAAATATTGTACCATATAAATACTGAACATATAAATCTATACGATTTTAATTTGGCTATTAATGAACTCGCTATGTATTGTGTGTCGCTGTCATACTTGTTATTTGTAAAAATATAGTATAATGCATCGTAAATTTTATCCATTTTAAAACGGAGTGCTCTAAGAGCATCAAATCTACTTTCCCAACGCGTATTTGAAAGAGGTTTTAATGTCAAAGTAGGTATCTGTTTCATAATTACACCCCAGCGTGATGTGGATGCTGAAAAAAATGCGTAGATTTCTTGGACAATACAGAAAAAGTTTGTAATTTCCAATGAGCTTTTAGCGGCGTCATTTACTACTAAATTAAGGGAGTGAGCAGCACCCGGTACATAAAAAGCACGAGGATTCATGTCCAATATTTTTTTTTGGAGGCCTATATTTTTCCCGCTCATATTGGCCCCCTTATCATATCCTTGGCCTCGCAAATCATCTAATTCAATATCGCATGATTTTAAGAAATCTAACAAATATGTCGCCAACCCTTGTCCGGTAGGTACTATCAGTTACAGGTAAAAAACCTAAAAAATGTTCTCGTACCTCAGCGCGTTTTGTCGATGGATTTAAATAAATAAACCTCACAATAACAGTAAGTTGTTCTTGGTGTGAAATATCAGGTGTGCAATCTAGAATTACCTACAGAGTAGTATTTACATTGCTTCAGAAGATTAAACTCGATGAATAATTTCGTTGTTTTGTAACTTTTTACTGTAATATGTATCTGAAAACAACCTCATGTTACTATCTGAAGGATAGTTGTTTTTTTTTTTATCTGACCGATGTCCACGTTCTGTTAAAAATAATCTTAAATTATTGGGTATTACTTGCGGCCAGAGAGCAGGATCATTCGCGACATTTTCACAAAATCGTACATCTGGTTCTGTTGCTGGTTGGTTAACAATTGGAATTGGTTCACTTGGAGTAAGCGAGCCAGGCGAGGTACTGGTACTAGTATGAGCTGGAACTTGTGAAATATTCGTAGAAGTTTTCTCTTCCAAGTTGACTGTCTCTTCTAACTGTCAGGTGGATGTTGACGAAGATGTACCTAAAAAACATAAGATAGTCAACAATTTGTGTAACCAAGTGTGGTAATAGGGCCACGCAATAATATTTTAGGACATTAAAAACAGCGCCTTAAAGTTAAGGCGGGCAATCGGGCATAGTCTAATCTGTTAGTCAGGGCGAGCGCGCTCAGTGTGTAATTGCCGAGGCGCTTACGCACGCTCTATGCGCAAACAGTAAGAAATTAAAATACTTTAGTTGCGATTGGCGGATCTCGCCTGCGGCTATTTCATGAAAAAACATAATTCATAATCCCGAAAAACAATCACAAGTCATATAAGTACAGACAGTCCAGTCCACTGTTAGACATGAGCCTCCAAAACTATGGGGTTATTTATTGCCATAATCTCCACGATTGGAACGCGCGTTGGACATATCACACAATACAAAAATTTAACACAAGGTCTGAGAAGGTATGTATTTAAATAAATATTGCACCGGCCGTGATTCGAACCCGAGACCTTTGGCACAAGAGTGAGTGTTAGTAGTAACTATTGTGCCTTCCGGTGCGCAATCCGCAAAAAACAATTAATTAGATATATGTATTGTCATAATCATATAAACCTACTTTATTTAAGACTCATTAGGTATACAGTTACAGGTAACTTATACAAAAAATAAGAAGTAGGTAGGAACCCAGGCAGGATACACCAGCGACTTCTGTCACTGTTTATGGCACTTCAAATGTTTTATTTATGGTACCAACTGACTGAACTTACCAGGTCGAAAGAAAAAGTCAATCGGAGAAGTTAGCTTTTTAATTTTTCTTCTTTCTCCAGTTTCCTTTTTCTATTTTGAGCACCCGATGGTTTCTTTTTATCCCCTAATTCGGCCATCTACAATAAAATCAAATTTCAATTTAGTATTTAATTTTTCTTTCTTTATTCTAAATAAAGTAAGTAGTTTTTATCAATCACTAACACTAAGAATTTGTATTTTTGCAATTATAAACAAATAAACAAAATAGTCGTGACTCTCTCTCATAAACAAATGATGTGATGATGATGATGTGATGATAATGATTGTAATGTACCTAACACTAACACTTAAAAAATAAAATTGACTTACCTTTATATTTTTTCTCTAAGAACTTCCGTGCTAATTCGTCGGTTGTCGCAAATGAAATGAGCTAACGAATTCAATTACTTAAAACAAGAAATCAGATCAATCACTGACCGACACTTACATAGCCGCCGCGCTGTAAATTCAAATGAACTTACACCTAATTTTAGTGATTTAGAGATCATTTCTCTTTAAGTGCGAGCGCCCGGACGGCTATGTCAAAGGACGCAACAGACGTACAGGTGCCGCGCCACGCGCCCAATTCAAATGAATGAACTTACACTTTATTGACTTAGACTTAGAGATCATTTTGCTTCAAGTGCGGGCGACCGGGCGGCAATGTCAAAGGGCGCAATTACTCGCCTATGACAGACGCACAGGTGCCGCGCCGCGCGCCCATTTCAAATGAACTTACACTCTATTGAATTAGAGATCATTTTGCTACCGGGCGGCAACGTGTCAAACGTACATACATACACTGTCTTTGGATTAGAAATTTTGCTGCGCGCGTGTTGTATTAAATAAAATTGTTATTTGTGTAGTATAGTAATGCGGTATGACAAGCGCCGAAAGCGTAATAAAACTAAAAAAAATATTATTGTTAATGACAATTTTTTTTTGCTTGCGCATACATATTTGTCGTAAGTAACAAGTATATAAAACTGTGCAATGGCGTTAAGTTCAATGAAATATCCAAAAATGCAGCGCTCGATATTGCACCCCTTGCACCTCCTGGTAAAGACGGCCCTGTCCCAAACTAAAGATTGTACTTCGCAGATGGAGCCTTTGGGCAATGTCGCTTAGTTTGCCTTCATCGTCGGGTTAAGAACCCTCTAGCAAAGTTGTTTAATCTGACGTCTATAAAGCTAGCATGACAAAGTGAACAGAATCGCTTAAAGAAAAGTGCAAAAATTAGTGCTTATTTAGTGCCAAAAACTTAAATTTAATGCTCTCATAGATTCGGAAAAAATGAGAACACTGCTAGCTTGTAATTAAGCTAGCAGTGTATTCCCTAAAACGCCTATATAAACGCGGTATAGGACTAAAGCAATGTATAGGGAATTTAGTGCTGGCAGTATGTAATAAAAAGTTTAGCAAAAAATTTTTTTAAATTTTTATCAATCAAAACTGCCAGTATTACAGTCTGGCCATGACAGTTTGGTCGTGGCCGGGTTGAATACGTCAATGTGGATTAGTTATTAATGATTATCAAAAGTTATTAATTTAGCTATATATCTAACAGATGCATTCAATTTATTTTCAAACTTTTTATTGTCAGTTCGCCACACCTGTAGCCACAGCCACATTTTACATATTAAGGATTTTTTTATTTGAATGAAAGATTAATTTAGAATCACAGAGACATTAATATTGAAGAAGCTACATCAAAATCTCTGTATATTATCTAAGTGGTTCTTTTGTTTTTATATAAATAAATATTCCAATGCGCTTGCAGGAACCATTCACAGGAAAGTATAGGATCTATTCCAATAATATTTTGGGAACCATTCCCACAATAAAATAGGAACTATTGCTATAATGCTTCTTCTTCTCTTTGTATAATGGCAATCAGCTACTTATACGAGCTATTGGTGCCAGTGTCAAGTTATTATTATTTTATGTTTATAGTCTTGTCAGGTTAGTCATTGTCTAAGTCAAATCGTCACCTTCAACAGTGCAATGGCCACACTGTTAATGGTATCTTGTTGGAATTTTGATGGAAAACGAAAACGTTGTAAAACACTTTTATATGATATTCACTACATCCCAGTAGTTCCGCGCATCACATTACATAAAATGCCATCAAAATTATCTAATATAACACGTTAAAACACTAAAATATCGAATATAATACAAGAGCACCACATGACGTTTTCAAATTCCCGTCAAAAGTCCGCTATAATGCTATTAACTATTACTATTGCTTGACAATCATTTTTTTTTTATTTTTGATCCAGATTGACGTATTCAATCCGGTCACTTGCTCAGACTGTCATACTGGCAGTTTTAATTGACAAAAAATAAAAAAAAAATATTTTTTCAAATTTTTTATTACATACTGCCAGCACCAATCGAGCACTAAATTCCCTATACATTGCTTTAGTCCTATACCGCGTTAATATAGGCGTTTTAGGGAATACACTGCTAGCTTAATTACAAGCTAGCAGTGTTCTCATTTTTTGCGAATCTATGAGAGCATCAAATTTAAGTTTTTGGCACTAAATAAGCACTAATTTTTGCACTTTTCTTTAAGCGATTCTGCTCACTTTGTCATGCTAGCTTTATAGACGTCATCTGTATAGCTAACATTTGGTAGGCCATTAAACAGATCATTCCAAAACCTTTATATGACAAGTTTGCAAGTTAATATAACATGTTAATTTATAAATATTATATTTCTAGGCGTTGAAGTGTTCCCGCTTGGATCTTTCGTGACAGGACTAGCATCAAAGTCTAGTGACGCCGATTGCATGGTGAAAATACCAAGTTATGATGTTACATCTGACAGGTTTCTCATTATGGAGGCTGCACAACTGTTGAGACAACACCCAGAACTCTATGATGAAGTGAAAACTAAAGTGAATGCGAACAGAAGAATGCCCTTGCTGAAATTCGAATACAAACCTACGAAAACAAACTGTGACGTAAATTTTATCAGTAACCTCGCTCTACAGAACAGTCAAATGATGGGTTACTATTTCCATCTGCATGAGAAGTTTTTGTCTCTGGCGGCTATTTTAAAGTTATGGTCTAAAGTTCAGCAGCTAAGAAGCACTGATGCGTTAGCTAGCAACACTTTGAATTTGTTGATTATTTTCTATTTACAACAAATAAACATTGCTCCACCCTTCAATTTGTTACAAAAACATTTAGTTCGGTGTCCCGTTAACAACTGGGAGACAGACTTCGCAAGAAAAACTTTCAACACGACAAGTAATATCAACTTGTATCAACTGTTAGGCGGATTCTTCAAATATTATAATTCGTTTAACTTCGATGCGTACGTCGTATCGCCGTTGCTAGGGCGGCCAATTCTAAGAAGAGAATTCGAGGACGTTAAGAATCTAACGAAGGAATTGACTTTATACAAGAATTATATGAGGCAACCTAATAGTAAACCTCTAGAATTTAACACTAAGTTATGTGTACAAGACGCAATTGAACAACGAAGGAATACCGCCAATGTCTCGCCTAATAAAGGTATTAAATTGATATCTCATATAAAATTCGCTGCCAAAATGTTTGAGTTATTGCCCAAAGACATTTTTCTTAGAGTATTACTTGAAAAATATCCAAATCATTTTATTAGAAAATTTAATATGCTGAATAACTTCACAAACTTAACAATAATTTGTAATTATTATAAATTTACTGCTATATAGTGACAGAGCAAGAATGTAATTCATCTACAATTTCTTGTTCGTGGATATGCAAATAATATCTATGCAAGAGAAGGAAAAACGAATAAATGAAAGAACATCGAATATGTTTTCTACACATGCATTTCGATTGTAAAATTATTTCAGATAATTAAAAAAAATCTTGATGTCTTCCGTAACTTCCTTCTTTGAGATCCAATCATAAAAAAAAGATCTGAGATTTTAGTTTCTATAAAGTTCCTATTATTCACGCTACTTTGCCGGAATCATGGATTTTCTATATAAACATTTTTTACCCCGTAAGAGGTCTTAATAAACTTCATTCAGTAAATTTGTTTTACGGAATTTATTAGCCGTCTTTTTCTTGGCCAGGAATGCACCTAATCGGCATAATCATCCGGAATGACAGAAATGCGTGAGTGCCTTTAACTGACCGTATACCATTCTTCACCTATTGAGAGGGGCATCATGTAACAGATTCTTTTCTACGAATACACTATAACTCTGAAACTGGAAAAACTTATGAATATACCGATATATCAGTTCGGTGTCCAGTTCGTTGCAATCTATTTATTTAGGTACTGCAACTGTTTTCAAATCATTACAACATTCAACAAACAAGCCCGTTTCCAAAAATCTTATAATACCATAGCCCTTCATGCATCAGATTATCAACAAGACAGAGAAATATAATTGGACTTTAAATGTCTATCTTTTGCCCCGGGTTCAGAGCCGTAAGTTCTCACCCATACTCCGGTGAAAGCTGTTAACTCACAGACTGCAATCTACGTCTACCAACCGATAACCGACCCTATAACATAAAGTCCCTTGTCGAGGTCGTTTTAAAAAAGCAATTATTTAATTCAAATTACTGAAATTTAGCATTTAATATGCTTGTATTTATAAAAACCCGATTACGAGCGAAAAATTATGTCACAAGTGGGATTCGAACCCACAACTATTGGAAATCCGTCCCAATCGTGCTGCCACTTACACCACCGTGAACTATTGTAGGACATTCAATTCTCGCATCGTATCATATTTACGTCGAACACTTGATCCATGCATCCCCTTCCACTCCTGAAACCTCCTTGTGTCTCACACAGTAAACCATCGGACACCATCCTCATTCTCCTTTCAATAGTTGACTGCACAGATGGCGTAGTGGTTAAGATACCGACCTTCCGTGTCAGTGCCGTAGGTTCGATTCCCACGCAGGACATTACTTTGTGTGATCCACAAAGTGTTGTTCTGAGTCTGGGTGTAATTTGTCTGCGTTAATTGCAGGTTTGTAAAGTCCCCCGCAATACAAGGTTTATTTCCTTAGTGCAGGGTGGTGTTTTTGAAAAAAAATAAATAAAAAAAAAAATAATAATTTTCCCGTACACTTTTGCTGCCAATCTGGTCAAGCTTATGGCTCTGTAATTTACGCAGTCATAACGTGAACCCTTGTTTTTAAACAAAGGCACGATGACTGCGCTATTCCAGTCTCTGGGAACCATTCCCGAGCTAATAATAATTATTAATAATTTAGCTAATAATAATTATTGTATAAGGTAAATAACCCCTGTATAATATAAATAATCCTTGTATATGGTAAATAACCCTTGTGTAAAGTAATAATCCATCACAATAATAATACAAATTACACCCAGACTCGGAACAACAATTTATGGATCGCACAATGTATTGTTCTGCGTGAGTTCGATTGAACTCATAACACTTGGCATGGTAGCTGAATTAACGAATCAGATTTTATTAAAACAACACATCGAATAAAGGTATCAATTCTTGACGCGCACTTTCCATAAAAATAAGGGATACAAGTGTCACGTAGAACAGTGCGTGACGATCGCACCCCGAGAGAGAGGGCACCGAATATCACTACACCATCTGTTCAGCCGGAAGCGGATGAGAGAAATACAGTAGCACGTAACAATAACAACTCTAATATAGTCATCAAAATATGACTTATGCTGTGCTTCATGGGAGTCTGAGTGGCTGAGGAACCCACTAGGACAATAGGCAATTAGGCACCAGTGCTCAACTGTGATACTGATAATGGAAAATGTGATCTGATGATGGGTTGGTAACCTTTATCTGCTAAACGTGACGATTCTCTCATGATAAGGTCCAAGATCAATAACAGATGTTGTTAGGCTGATGAGGCAGTATGATTTGATCATTTTTAATAATTTATCTTAACATTATAAATGTTGCATTTGTTACGCTATCATGCTTAAACTACTAAAATATTTTAATAAATTCTTTCATCGATGTAAACCTACATTATCAGTGAGTCACATATATATATATATGAGGCTGCTAGAACCAGAGTGGCCTAATTACCAGAACCATGTTTTACAATATGGAGGGAATTAAAATTAGATTAAATTCAATTTAATCGATGTGAACATGAGCCGAAAATGTACTTGTACTGCCACCTATTGTTAAGAGCTTGTAAACAATTAGGGCGCTGTGGTTTTGTAGATTAACATTTTTAGATTACGAAATTGAAATTAGGTTGAAAGTTGCAAAAATGCAGTTAGGCCACTCTGGTTTTAGCAGCCTCATATTATCCCCGTATTGCCACAGGAAAGGTGCTACGCGTTACGTACGGAATAAATTTACGGTAGGAAAAAAATTATTATTTTTACGGCTTTTATCATGTGTTCATAATGATTCTAATGTTTACGCGAGTATCACGATGAGATGTTTACGGAGGACCTCAGTCCTCCCGTGATCGTGATCATTGTAAGGTCGGGCAATTAAAAATCAAAAACAAACGCGATAGGATCCTTAAAAACAATTTTATTTCAATTACAAACGCAATAGAATCTGTAAAAATAGTCTTATTTCACACGTGTAATATTTGTTTCTGTTCTCTCTGCCTACCCTGCAAGGGATATGGCGTGATGATATGTATGTATGTAATATTTGTGTTTACGTCAGAAATAATTATATTGGTATCATTGTTTAAAACTGGGTGGTGACCAGACGTCGCGTCTTGAGGTTCATTTCCGTGCATCGCGTTTAAACGTTTACGATTGTCACGCGCGGCTCATGCGACAATAGCCCTTGCTTACGTCATTCATCGCTTACGATATTACCTCGGAAACCGCGCCATACATTTTCATACCTTGACTAATATCGCATCGGTCGCGTGCGACAGTCATAAGCGTGCGCGCGACCGCATTTCAACGCGATGCACGGTAATAAACTTTTAGTGAGATTTTCAAACTGAAATAAAATTGGAAAATATAAAATAAATTTCATGACCATTCATTTTAAAACCATCTTTGTATTATTGCCCTTCTAATGAAACTGGTTTGAGGAATTTCGATCGAATGGTTCCAAAACCCATAATGGATATGTTCAAGTTGGACAAGTTGAAATGTTTTTTTTTTTAATAATTTATTTTATGTTTTGACCATTTTAATTTTTCGTCAAGTTATTTAATTAGAAATCAATTTAAATCATTTAATTTATAAGCTTGACTGATGATTGACTTTTAATTAATACTGATATTACAAAATTGGTATTCAAAATTATAGAACTGTAATGAAATGTAATGTGTATTTTCATTTGTAAGGTGTGCATCACAGAGGACTTCTCAAATAGAATAAGGGACTCCTACTTATATGTAGGTCTTGCTATTAAAACCTATTAATGATTACCATAATAGGTCTCAAGTCCACATTGATTGGATATCTGTACCAACCACATTACCAATTAGGCCAATGTGAGTTCGGATACATGATTTTTATATAATAGTCTATTATGTCAAATGCTCTCAGTAATTTAGTCTTATTATATTTTTTTAAATTGTCAGAGTACTGCAATAACAACAAGACTTTTAAGTTAACAGAAAACTGCCAACATAATCATGTCATATTAAAGACAAACATGCAAAATTTGAGTTGTATATTCAATAATCATTTATTTATATATCTTTTCAGTTCTAGCTTCAATAAATTAATAATTCACAAATATCCAAGAGTTGTCCATTCACTTGAATATTATGGAATTTATTCAAGAGACTGTCAATTATCAATTATGTACAAACTTCAATTGTTAACATAATGTATTTTAATGTTTAAACATACTTTTTATTCTTGCTGGCTAATCTCATTTGCTCATAGTGTCTATGGAAATTAATATTATTCTGTGCACCACGCTTCTGTTGTAGGTTTTTGTGTTTATATTTCATTACTTTGTTATGGAAAATTTGCGGTTGTTTCTTCTTAACATTCATTGCCATAGCATTAGGATCTCTCCTGAGGATAGCTTGAAGGAATTGCTCCGGTGGAAGTTCATCAAACATTTTAGAGGCAGATTGAAAATGATACTTTAATCTCACAGCAAGTTTAGGGTGAACGGTGAATGAGGCATTCCTACCATGTTCAAAGGGGTCCTGAACACACACCGGTGTATCAATTCTCAATGGCTTACAATAATTAGTAGCTACATTAACTTTATAACATACATATTCTTTAGGTACCTCACTTAAATCTTTAAACGTTTTCCTTTGTAACAACCGTCCCATAAACGGTGAAATTATATTGTCTTCAAACTTTAAATTACTATAACACTTGAAAAATCCACCCATGAGATCGTAGAGAGACTCACTATTATGTGTATTAATTTTAATGTTTTTATCAAATTCCATATTCCAGCTATCCACCATATATGGTGGTACATTTTTTTGCATATCAACTATAGACGGTAACATGTTCATCAATTGTAAATAGAATATAACCATTAAGGTTAAAGCATAACTCGCTAACAAGTTAGTTCCTGTGATTTTATGAACCTTAGACCAATATTTTACAAGTACCGCCAAACGTAGAGCTTGATCGCTCCGATCCAATTGTAGCAAATGACATACTAGTTTACTGTTCTGTACACCAGCTGGGCTTTTAAAGTTAACATCACAATTACAATTGGTAGGCACATGCAAAAATTTGACAATAGGAACTTGGGCTGTCGTTATTGCAAATAGATTTGTAAACTTTGTGAATTGTCTTCTAAGTATGTTCCTTGCGTGTATAACTATCTGTTTGCTTGGTATCATTCCATCTGGTAGTTCCACATAACAGTCCACATCACTTGTTTTAATTCCAAGACCAGTTACTATTGACCCAAACGGGATTACTTTTACACCTGTAAAAATTCACAAATTGACTAAAAAGTTAGCAAGCAAAATCAATTATAATTAAAAATACTTGATTTTCATTAACTCTTGATGAATATTAAAGCTACACCAATATAGATTTCATAGTAAATCAAAATATTTAAGAAAAGCTTGTTTATGACTGAAAAATTAATGTCACATCTGTCTCAAATTCATACCTATTGAAAATCCGTTCTAATCATCCTACCACACCAGTTAGACAAGTGTGAGCTGTCATATGAGAAATAATTTCTAGCACATATTATATTTTTGCCTTAATGGGAGATGTGTGCTATCGACCAGATTTCCAATAGGTATGGGTTTGTATTCCACATGTGACAAACATTTTACACTTGTTAACAGGTTTTTATAAATAACCCAGCATATTAAATCTCAGAAATTTGAATAATGTTTGACATTTATTTCTCAGTATTATTTGTTTGTCCTGTCCGTGTGGTGACAGAGTAAGAATACAATTCACCACCCCTATCTCACCTGTGGGTTATCGTACGAGACGACACAGGGATATAAAACACATATAACATCTATGCGAGAAAAGGTAAACTCAAGCCCTATACCAACACGTCTGACCAAGGGCGTAGCGAGGTATGGGCAGGGAGGGGCAGCTGCCCACCCCTAAAAGAACGGTTCGTCGCTAATGTTCACGAGCTTCGTACCTCATGATAGTAGTGGAGCGGGATACGGGGAAAAAGGGGAGGCAACTGATTCAGCTGCGCGCCTCATTCATCGCACTATTTCTGCCAGTACTATGATCTTCCTCTTTTTGAGCATGAAGCAGAATTATGGTATAAACTTTGGAAGGATAAAGGTATGGAAAGAAAAGGTCTAGAAAAATTAGACTTTACTCATATACTAAAGGAGGCGGATACTTTCTTCTCGGCAACCAAAAAAACCATACTTACTTAAGGTCTTTTTCTACCCTGCGACGTGTCAAAACGTGGTTGAGGTCTACGATGAAACCGTTTAAACGGGCTGTGTATGTTAAGTGTACACCGGAAAATTGTCCAAGAAAAAAAGAGAGAAAATTGTATGAGAAGTTTTAAATAGATTCTGTGAAAAACCGCACAGATAGCTCGTCAAGTAATAGAGCTGTTTCTAGTTGTTATATTTTGTTTTTAATTTTTACCTCACTTCCACTACTAATGTGAGATATTCATATATAAAAAACCACTATTAAAACAATATAGTCTAGGATTTTCTAAATCTGCCCCCCTCTATACAGAATCCTGGCTACGCCCTTGCGTCTGACCAGCATAGTATAGTAGGTCAATAGCTCTCCCACTATGGAGGAGGCTCGAGCTCAACAGTGAGATGTGTATGAGCTGAGATGATGATTATGTTTAGTATTATTAACAAGTTGAATTTTGACTGTCTTAGTTAGTTTTTGTGCCAAGTTAATCTCAAATGTAATAAATGCACAATTAATTACAAATTTACTTAGGTGGCTCAATCAGTCAAATAAATAACGGGCAAACTTAGCTGTTGTATTTATTTTTTTGCTAGCTGCTTTTTAGAGTTGAGCTGCTTTTTCTCTTATAGCTTACCTGGAGCTAGCATTTGCAAAGCTTTTTCTAGATCTAAAAACAAGTATCTTAAGTCGTGAACCTCGCTCGCCGTCAGTCTTACATGATACAAGATGTTTTTCACTTGGGCATCAAAATCTCCATCGAAACGCAGTTTAGAGACATCCAATACGTCATCTGGATTAAAATATTAGACTTCGTTATGATCTAAATATAATTTGTACACAATATTTTTTTTTTTTTGTGACAACTTGTATTATAAAGTAATTTGTAATTTTCTTTTACTGTGTACTACAGTTGTAATATAAATTATTAAGTTTGTTTTAATTTTATAATATCCTATTTTATTTTAAAATGTAAATTTACCTGTAGAATACATATTAATTATGGATAACTACATTAACTACAGAAATTCACTTCAAAAAATAAGAATGGTTTTGGTTGGTTAATTTTGGACAGGTTACCATAGATATTTTTTTTTTGGTTCTGTTCGTCCATTCGGACAGGCAAAGGGCAACTAACTTGAGTAGGTAGGTACCTAGGTACTAATTGGGGGGGCACACTTAAAACATTACTTTTTTTTACTGACCGTCGCGCCGCCTACAGACTGGTTGTACAAACTTAGCTGCTGCCATTTTTTCCTGTCTGTCAAACGTTTGACAACTGAAAATTGTTATTTTTTGTTCATAGTGTAGGTAGTTATTGTCATCGATCTATTTTCGAATATTTATGTACTTTCTGAAAATTATATCAATTTTCATTGTTAAACTTATATTATTATTGTTTCGGTATCAGCTGATATGGTTTTTTTATATTTAGGGTAGATCTCATAGTAAAAGAATATTCTGTATAATTACACATACACATGTACATATGTATATATATCACTTCAACTTTAGTTCACCGCTTAAACTCTGGGTAGCAGCACTTTCCATACATGCATATTTTATCATCGAGTTGCCACTCTTTTTCAGTTTAATAACTTTACTCTTTGGTACTAATCAAAGAGTAAAATTATATTAACTGAAAAAGAGTGGCAACTGGATGGTAAAATATGCATCTATGGAAAGTGCTGCTACCTGGAGCTTAGGCGACGAACTAAAGTCTAAGTAATATACATTATACATATATATATATATATACCTATGTATCTACATGTGTGTATGTAATTATATGGGATTTTTTTTTACAATGAGACCTACCCTGAAATATAAAAAAAAACATATCAGCCGTTAACGAAACGGCAATAATATAAACTTAACAATGAAAATTGAGATAATTTCCAGAAAGAACATCAATAACCGAAAATAGATTACTGACAATAAGTACATACGCTAGGAACAAAAAATAACAATTCTCAGTTGTCAAACTTTTGACAATCAGGACTAAATGGCAGCTATGTTTGTACAAACAGTCTGTAGGCGGCGCGACGATTAGTAAAAATAAGTAATGTTTTAACTGTGCCCTCCCAGGTACTAATCTAATGGCCACCGAAGCCAAAAATCGGGTACCGGTGGTCCGCTCACACGGCGAAGAGAGACGAGTTTTGTGGTGGGTCTATGGGGGTCACGCGCCGCCTTTCCGTCACCCCGGACCAATTCGGCGGGGCGAGACGCATCCATAGCCCACAAAAAAAGGTACTAATCTAATGCTAGGATCGCACGGCGCACCTGTGTTTTTTTTTATTTTACTTTTTTTTTTGTTAACGCAGTGGTCCGAAATGCGTTACGCACTTACTCCCCGGATGGGAAGTGTGGGACTCCTAGCCTAGGGCTAGGTTACCCACTAAAACGTATCCACTGCGATTGCTGTTAGCCTAGGGGCTGTTACAGCGTAACCGGGCTGTGGGTGAGCGCTGAGGGCTCTCAACCCGAAAAATTTTGAGCGACAACGGCCGAGGGCTCTCCCTGTGGAGAACGGACCTCGGCTCGAGGCGTCACTGGTGGCAAAGTGGGCGTGCCCCCGTTTGAAATATTGATTATTACGCGTTGCGTCTTTCTACACCGGCGGCGGTGTCGGAAGTGCAATTGTTTGTGAGTGTTACGGCTGCGCGGGCCGTGTATGCTCTATTCTACGGATAATGTTTAAATTATATTATATTTGTGTTGAAAGCGCCCAGTCTTTCGATAATGGGAGCGAATTTGGTGGCGATGTTGAGAAGGGCGAGGGCATTACCTTCGTTCCTGTTCAACTCCGCAGCTATTTCGCGAAGTTCCGTGTAATTGATAAGAGCCGCGAAGTTCATCACAAGGGCTAGATCCGGGTCTAGTCCCTGTGAGGCCTTTGGGGTCGGGGGGCTTTACGGCCTTTACCGGTGGCGTATTGTGGTTGTTTGTTTTAAGGCCCATAGGGGGCTTAGTGTGCCCTACAATTGGCGGGAGTGATGACGTCACCTGCCTAGTTGTTGTAAGGGGTGATGGGACGGGCTGCCTTTGCGGCAGGGCGGAGCAGGCCTCCTTAGCGAATGCTAGGGGGCGATTCCACGCATTTTGGGTGGGTAGTGGGGCAGGTACGAAGGCCTTGTTATAATATTTGGTCCGGCTATTGTGCGGGACCATTCTGCGAGGCACCCTGGGGCAGCCGTGGTAGTTGGCCAGGTGGCCCATCTCACCGCACAGCACGCACGAAGGCGGCTCTGTGCAGAGCGATAGGTCTTTGGGCCTTGTACACTCTGTTGTGTGATGATCGCCTAGGCATTTGACACACCTAGGGTGGGCGTAACAATTGTTGGATGTGTGGCCATATAATTGGCACTTATGACATTGGGCGATATTGCCCGTTTTATATGGGGGTTCCACGGATATACTGGATAACCCGCATATTTGCGTGACCTTGTATATGCCTTTACCCTCTTTCGAGTTAGTAAGGCATACCAGGACCATGTTCATAGGTAGTCTACCCCTATCGCGTATCATGCGGTAGACTTCCTGAACGGGGAGGTCTAGACCTCTGAGGGTTGTACGGATCTCCTCAGTGCCTATCTCCACTAGGATGTTGCGCACGACGGCGCGGATGAGTTTTGCCTCTGGCATGGTGTATGTATGATAAGGGATGTTTTGATCCCTTAACATCTTGGAGAGGGCGCGGTGGTCGTCCGTGTTACAGACGTTTACCCTAATGCTCTGTGTGGTTGACTTGGCTGATTTGTACAACACCCTATTGGTGTTGCACCAGGCCGAGATGGCGAGCCATTTTCCCTTGTCCCTTATGTAAAGGGGTGGGGGAGTCGGTGACTTTGGTCCGGCGGGAGCCGTGGCTGTGGTAGCCTCGACTGGGCCTTGCTGGGAGCGTGCGTTTTAAGGGCCTTAGCGGCCTTGTTTTTACGCGCCTTTTTGCGCTTACGAGTGGAAGGAACCGTTTTGGTATTCACCCTCGTTGGGCGAACCCTCGGTTCCAGAAGAGGTAGTGGTGGATGAGTGAACGGGGGAGGAGTCCATTTCGGTATCCATATCTGAGTTTATCTCCTCCCAATCACTGGGGGTGATAGATGTGGCTCGGGAGGCTGGGAATAAGGCAGAAAAGTCCGGCGCGCGATCGCCGAACTTCCGGGCGACAACCGCCAGGACTTCCTCGTCCGAAAAAATCTCTTCGTAGCTAACTTTATCCATTTTTATAAAAACAGACAAGTTGCTGCGGGTCTCTGTCTATGTAAAAACGCTGCTAAAAGCGTCTCCTAACTTTAACTATCGCCCCGGGGGGAGTACCCGGGGGTGTGTAATGTATTCCCTCCCAACCGGGAAGGTCGGGAGGATGTGTTTAGAATGACTGAGTCCTAAGCTTGTATCCGTTCGCCCTGGAATGCGAAACGGTTCCTAACTGCCCAAATGTAGGGGTGGTATGTACCCTTTCGGGCAGGCACACCCAAACTCACCACTCGGGAATGGAAATAAAGGATCGGAAAGGTTTGGAAGGAGATACCTAGGGCGCACTAGGGTTCACCCCAGTGGCGTAGCGTGCCTTGGCGGAGTCCCGTATAAAAATTTGTTTGGGGGCCCTAATGAAGTATAAGGATTTCTCACAAAAAAAAAATGTTTGCATAAAATTAAAATAAATATTTATTCATCATAATTATCTGTCACTTTTCCCAAAGTTTTTACAAACAATTCAAATTAAATATACACTCTCCTTGCCTTTTTTTCCGGCAAACTGATTTATTAAATCATTCACGAAGTATAGATACACAGGAGTCCGAACGGTATAGACTTTTCCATAGTATTTTTGGTCTCAAAAATAAACCCAGATCTTAGTTCTTTTTTCTGCCACTGGCTGCACTAGGGTTTAGGTTGCACCCACGAAGTATAGATACATATATCTATTTATCTACATATATATATACACATGAATATATATAAATATGTTGTATGTATCTATACTTCGTGGACGTACCGATGCTATTATTATTATTACACGTAAAAGCGCGTTGGTTCGTGAATGTTGAATTTAATTAATTTAAATATAAAATAATAATAAAAAGAAATGGGAAGGTGTTGTGCTTTTCATGGTTGTGTTAGTGGACGAAAAGAAAAATTATTGTAAATGTTTCATGAACACAACATCTGCAAAGTTTTCATAAGCCTTTAAACTATTTTGGGACTCCTCTTAAAGCTGACAAATTACCTTCAAAAAAAGAAAAAACCGAAAATAGTAATTATCTTCCCATCATCATTATCATCACAGCCCATGTATGTCCGACTGTTAAGCTCGGGCCTCCTCCGTAATGGGAGGGAACTTAACCTACTGTACCACGCTGGTCAGATGTGTTAGTATAGGGTTTTGTTTCGAGTTTTCCTTCTCTTGCAATAGATGTTATATGCGTTTTATATCCCCTAGTCGTCTCTTACGATCACCCACGGGTAAGATAGGGGGTGGTGAATTGTATTCTTACTCCGTCACCACACGGATGTATCTTCCTATATATCCCACTAAACTAAATGCTGATAAAAACAAGTAAAAAATTCAAAATATGACTATAAATTACATCGGCCATTTCCACAGCACAATGCCATTTAAGCATATGATTTATCCAGCAAATATTTATGGTGTTATAAATGACCATAGTTATGCTGCAAACCTGGAAAAAGAAATTTTGCTAAACTTACATCATTGTGATATAATATTGTATGAAGAGAATTATGAATGTTGAGTAAGCGAGTGAAGTATGCAAGGATAGACTTCTCTGGCACTCTGTCGCTTCCTCAACATTCATAATTCTCTTCATACACGTTCGCCGGTTTCGGACACTCTTGACTCCACCTTCCTTCAATATGTGACCAATCTGGTGATATAACAGACAGCGATATAAGAGATATTGAACAATTGACGAGAAATCAGGCTGATAACTTTGAATGGCATAAAATTCTCAGAAATCATATAACAGCTAGTTACTTCCATACATGTTGCAAAGCAGTTTCTATAAAAGCAAAAAATAATGTAGCCCAAAAAATTTTGAATACATTAGAGTTCAAAAGCAAACAATCACTACATGGAAAAGACTGTGAGTCAGGGGCTATACATTTTTATGAAGAATATACTGCAATGAAGGTGCAGAAATGTGGATTGTTTTTATCTAAAAATAAGCCATATTTCGGGGCGTCTCCTGATGGACTTATTGGCAAAGAAACTATTTTAGAGGTAAAGTGCCCTTACAATCAAAGTAATTATGCAATTAGTGATGAAACAATTCCTTACTTGTGGCAAATAAATATGGCAATTTGTGTCTAGAAAAGACACATCCATATTACTGTCGAATACAAGGCCAGTTGATGGTTACCGGTAGAAAGTATGCTAGTTTATTCATTTACACATTTGTAGAATGGACCATAATTGATGTACCCTGGAATGACACGTTTATAAAGGAGATTGAAAACAAATTAGATATGTTTTATGAAGACTATTTCCAATCAGCATTACTAGAAAAAGTACTCTGTAAAAACTATGCCAAATGATTCTACAAATAATTATTATTTTAATAATAAGCAATACTTATAATGTGATTTTTGAAGTTAAATGTATGCCAAATGTTTCTTTAAATAATTTTAATATTAAGCGATATTTACATCTGTTTGTTAAAGTTTAAAGTATCTCAAATTTTTCTATAAATAATTTAAATGTTAAGCAATACCCACATGTGATTGTTAAATTATTGATTAATAAATGAGTTTACTTTGATAAATGAGTTTATTTACTTTATAAAAATTGTTTTAAATAAAAATACAAAAATATTAAATGAAAACTTTATTAAAGTTAAAAACTAGAGAGTGGAAGAAGTTATGCTGTACTTTTAACAATATTTTCATGGAAGTTACATGTCATAACACATACAAAATATATTTTTGACAAGAGAGGAACATAATATTCACAGGATTGTGCAATATACAATAGGTTTTAGTTAAATCTATAACATGTACAATGTGTGTTCTCTTTGAAGAAAGTTTCCGATCTGCTACAACAGTCATACCAGGCAACTGGCTTTTTCCCTTAAAAAATGAAGGTACATTTACAGCAACAACACCTTTATGAACAAATAAGTCTTGCACGTTAAACCCTTGGTCAGCCGTAATACTGTCTCCTTTTTCACATTTTCGATAAAGTTCACTTCTTTCTACAATTTGCCTATCACTGGTGAGCATCACCTACTTCATACTTAACAGTAGAACGATTCTTGTATGAACTCCATGCGGCTCTTTGTGTAGCTGGATTAATACGTCGTTGTATAGGTATTTCCGTACAATCTACAATGACTCTTGTAGAAGGTTAATATTTTTTAAATCCTTCAGGCATGTAGAAATCAACTAATTCCCTGTCAGGCTATCAAATATTCAACATTGACAACACTTGACGCAAAAAGTTAATCCATGTAATAAATATGTTTGATACAATACAGGCACTTGCATCAAAAAAAACGGCATAGCTCATAGTCTTCCTTATTTCTCCTCAACTTCATTAATGTCAAAAAAAACTGGTCTTCAACACTCAGACCTAAGACAACTTGTTTTATAAGTTATTGAATAGGCTTCAGGGCACAAAATATAAAACACAAACATAAATTTGCTATATGATTCAAATCCAGTATAAAGAGCCAATACCTTTATCATAATTCTTAAAAGATTCTATTGTGTAGAATTGGTAATTTTTTTGAGTTGCACATTCACTAACAATACCAATATCATTTTGCACATTTTCCGAGTTATATACACTATTTTCTTGGATCACAATTTCTTCAACACAATCGACGCCAATGTCCAATGCTGTCGCCTTGGATGAAGTATTGCATGTAGCTGTAGCAACACTTGGAGTATGAGCTAAGCCATCACACTTTTCAATATATGAAAAACACAAATTTCGTTTAGAATCACGCGCTGATCACGTTCACGCCTTTGTTTAGACTTTATATCTTCAATTTAAGTCCATGGAATTACTGAAGGCACCATTCCTTTCTTTAAAATGCGGCTGGTATTATTTAGTCCTGGAAATAATAATTAAGATTTTAGGTTATGTTAGGAATAAAATCATAAATACTTGTTTTAGGTGATAAAAGTTATTCTATAAATGAGATTAAATCACCTGAATGCTTTCCAATTTGAATGAAATCTTCGGATTTAAAATATGCTGAACATATTTTAAAATGTTCTTTGGGTTGAAAGTCTACGAGTTGCTGCTTCTCATAGTTTTCTAGCTTTTTTCTTTTGGAAATGAATGGTTCCCTGGTTTCCTACATCCAAATACACAGCAATGATGCTTTATCGTTTATAGAATACTTTTCAGAGCTGTTAATAGCAACAAAACTTCCCACGTAAATAAAGGTATATTGATCTATGCACGTAAATCTTGAAAAGTGGCGCGCTCTACCGGCAAAAAGTTCTGTCCCCTAAATTGAGACCATTCTTTTAACATTACGTTCGGACTCCTGTGTATCTATCTGGGGGGGCACACTTAAAACATTACTTATTTTTACTGACCGTCGCGCCGCCTACAGATTGTTTGTACAAACTTAACAGCTGCCATTTTGTCCTGTATGTCAAACGTTTGACAACTGAGAATTATTATGTTTTGTTCCTAGCGTAGGTACTTATTGTCATCAATCTATTTACGGTTATTGATGTACTTTCTGAAAATTATCTCAAATTTCATTGTTAAGCTGATATTATTATTGCTTCGTTATCAGATGATATGTTTTTTTTATATTTCAGGGTAGCTTTCATAGTAAAAGAAAATTCTATATAATTACACATACACATGTAGATATGTATATATATCACTTCAACTTTAGTTCACCGCGTAAACTCTGGGTAGCAGCACCTTCCATACATGCATATTTTATCATGGAGTTGCCACTCTTTTTCAGTTTAATAACTTTACTCTTTGGTATCTATACTTCGTGAAATCATTTATAGCTGATGATGACTTTAGTTTTTCTAAAGTTTCTGCCTCTATGGACAATAGTGACAGGTCTGATAGCCGTTCGTATCCCATCGAAGTTCTAAGGTCATTTTTTATCAGTTTTAATTTTGAGAAACTTCTTGCCGCAGTTGCGGTTGTAACTAGAAGGGTTTAGAATAGAAAGCATGCTGTTATTACCTCTGGAAAACTGGATGCAAGACTATTGAATTTTAGCAGCAATAATTCAATAAGTACCTTAATGGAATTTATTTTTTGAATTTCAGATTTTAAGCATGTTTTTAGAGCCTTTAATTGGTCATAAAGATTAACTGAGATGTCGTTACTGTATTTAGCCGACAGTTTTCCGGCAGCCTTAAATATCTCTTCGTTTGAAGATCACAGGAGTTTCTCCGGTTGTAATATTTCGATCATACTACTCAGGTCGCAAAGGCTTTGAAATCTTTGTTTAGTTTGAGAAATTAATATATCTAAACAGCAATAGTATACATTGACTTTGAAATAGGATTCCGGGTCTGAAATTCTTTCATCTTGTGATAACTCCAAAGAGTAAAGTTATTAAACTGAAAGATAACTCATCGAAAAAACGCTTCGTTATCTTCCGGCTTTTGTCTTTAATAAAAACAGTTGTTTACCCCCACTCCTTTGCTAAATCTTTGGACTCATTCAACAAACTATTAAATGAATTTAGATTTTTTAATTCGTCTAGTCGAGTCTATTCAAAAGATTACTTAATAAAATACTAGTTTTCTGTAAGTCATTATTTTCATGCTGTAGAGCTTTAGAAATAGGATTAATGAATTCAAATAGTGAAGAAAAAAATGTGACAAGCATTAAGAAATCATAACTCTCTAAAATATTAATTATACTTTTACATTCTTCACGTTCATCTTTTTTATTCGAAATTAAATTTAGTTTGTACAAAGTTTTCATGATTAATAAATAATTTTTCTTTATCGCTAATAAAGCGTCGTTCCTTGAAGACCATCTGGTAGGACATACCTTTTTAAGGGTAATTAAATATTTTTCAGATGAATCGTCGCTTAACATTGCCCAATAGTCATGTGCAAATCATGTCCTGGAGCGGATCGGACATGGAACGATTCCTTTTTCTGTCGGAACTATATCCAGGAAACATGTTCGCGGACCTATCTAGTTCCGCTGACCGATAGTACATGAGTCCTATACTATCGGTTCTAATGACATGATTATGCAATCCAATCCAACGTAACATGTGCGGACATAATTTTAATCGGCCCCAGCCATTCAAGATCCATATTTCTTAGTTTATAATTCCTTCAAATTTAGTATTTTGAAGGAGCTATAAACTACGAAATACAAGTTATTTTTAGGTTCCGTTTATTTGTCAGTAATTGTCGGAATATCAGTTGATTTACCCTCATACTTGACATGACAGGGTTAGGACTGACAACCAAGATATATATAGACGACGACGATATATAGAAGAATATTTAGGCGCATGCATGACCACAGAACAATATGGATGCATGACGCACACTTTATTACTCGGTCGTCGGAACGATTCGGTCGTCGGAACGACTCGGTCGTCGGAACGACCACTTTCTAATTTATAGTATATTATCTATGGGAACGACTCGGACATGGAACTATCTCAGCCGTGTGGTTGGATTGGAACTAGATCGTTCCGGCAAAAGACATAGTTCTCGGAACTATTACGCTCCGGAACTACTCATCTCTAGCTATTAGTGAGCTTTTATTTCAGAAATAAACAAACAACAGAAATAAATCCCTAATGCCAAATAATTTGGTCAGCATGTTTTGTTCAAAGCTTGCGCCCTCTTTTATTGTTCGAGGTTCACAATGGGACGTACCTCTAATAGCTGTAAGTGGAGCCAAAGAATTTAATTTTCTTACGTGGTAATAATAAATGGCACAAACACATTCGGAAGCCACTTGACTAGGTATATGCCAAAAGTTATCAAAGGTTTTTAATATTATACATCTAGGGAATATATATTTACATATTGGTTTGAACTAAGAAAGGGTCATTCAAAAACGGTCTGTGCGGCTATGAACCAACTAGCAACTATTACTTTGCTCGTGGATGTCGTAAAAAATGACTTAAAAATTTATATCAACCTGAGCCAACTCTACCTTTGGTCAACAATTACATTCTCAAGTAGGTTTTATATCACGCAGGCGGCCGGTCATCAAACTATTGCCAATAACTTTTGCAATATGTACAATGGAAGAGAACATATTGCGCCGACACCAAGTAATTGGGACAAAAGTAGAAGAAAAATTATGAATCACGAGGGTTTTTCAAAAATGAAAATATTTGAACTCAAACTATATCACTTTATTAACCACATTAAGCTTTCAAAATTGAAATTCATGAATCATTACATTATTATCTATATACATTAACAATTAAATGCTGTTGGTTGATAAGTATTGCATTGTCACCAAAGAATAATTGGAATGAGTTATCCATTTTTTAATTTTAAATTTATGGTCGAAAAATACACAAGTTTTTTTTTAAGGAGAATTTTTTTTTGTAATTAATTTTTATACGAAGCTATAATAAGGATTCTGGAAGTTGATAGTAAAATAATAATTAGGCTGATTATAATTGATATTTACAATTTTGCCAAACCTGCTAGTATCACAAGAAATTTATAGACATTTGGAGAGCAGTTTATCCAAGCTAAAAACAATATATTCAAAGTAGAATACGGAACTTCTTATGTGAAATCTTAAAAACCCATGAAATAATGATTTGTTCCCTCCCTTCAAGCTTAAAAAATTTCATTATCTAAATATTATGTTGAAATAATCAACGTTTCTACTACATTTTTTCCCACCTAAACTAGAAAAAATAAATTAATATAAACCTATATAAATGGACCTCTATATGGGTCCAATTTGTTACTTTTTGTAAGGTAATGGAGGGAGTCATGTCTATTACCAATTTTATGAATACTTTCATGTAGGTAAGTACTTTCATGCAAGTCAAAATGAAATTCCCTTAGAAAAGCCGAATGTCAAAATTTCCATATTTGGAATTTGGGTTATACCTATAATGATTAGACTTAAGATTTTCTATTAGGCTAAAAAATAGGATAAACGGTCGATGTTCAAGAAACCACTTGATATACAGCTAGTTTACATATTTTTCGTCGTAGTATTTTCGTTCGTATTAAGTACAGCGCTTGGAGACTCCGTACTCCCAAAACCCATAAACTATATTGTATTTCAAGTTTGTTCTGCTTTTTTATGCAATAAATAACCTTGTTGGTAAATGTAATGTTAATAAAACTTCAACGTATATATGGCCCAATTTGTGTATTAAACGTTTAGCAGATATTGTAATACAGCCATACACCAAAAACATTCTAATAGACAATTACAAACATTTGTAACAGACATAATATTTGTGTACACAACAGCACAGTACATTATTTTACACAATTATCCAACAAATTGTTATTTTTAATTATAAATATTCGATGAGTGAATGAACTACTTAGGTATAGAAATTAAAAACATCCATTGGTCAAAATAAAATGTAAAATTTTATAATTTGTTTAAAAAAAAATGCCGCACAAAAAATTAAAATTTCTTAGCTTATCATTAAAATATTTTTTTTTATCTATAATTCTATACGATAAAAACGATTTTACATCAATAGAAAAATAAAAACTTAACTAAAAGAAACCATATTGTTACGCGTCCGTTTCGACAACGCCGCCATCTTGAATCGCTTCGTTATTAGTAACGTTGTCGTCGGAACTGTCCCTTGTAATATCTTCGGCATCATCATCGTCTTTATTAGTGAATCTACTTGGATATAGTTCAATTTCATCATCATCTTCATCATCAGAATCTATATCTTTACGATCGGTTTCCTTTGCTGCAGCTTGTGCTATTTTAGTTGCCGTATCCTTACAATCGGGCATTGAATAAGGTTTAAGAAGCTGCGTGAACCAGTTCTGCATTACAGATATATAGAACTTGCCGAAGTCTCGGAACGCGTCAATATCGCCTCCGCCCATTCTAATAGCGATCACCGAACTTTTAGGGTCATGACAAAAGGTCATTATTACTTGTACTTGTAAACTAACAGACTGAACGTCCTTCTTTATTATTTCTTCAGTGATCAAAGTCTGTTTCTCCTCTATCCCCAACTCAGGAGATATATTTATAGCGTTGTACTTCTTTCTTTTCCATATTGGCTTGGTCACACTACCCATGTACTTCTCTTTTTCTTTTCTAGTGTCAGGATTAACTTTCTCTTCAACTTTGCCGAGTTTAATTTTCATCATTTTCTCGAATATCGTCATAACCAATTCCCTTACGACGGACTTCCAATCGAAACTTATTATTGTATTTACAATTCTCGGGAACAACGCGACTCTATATTCCAAATGTGTTTTGCCTCTAATTAATTTAGGTTTTTCGAGTAACATAGTCTTAAGGAACCCTGTGCAATTATTTAATTTCTCTTTCTCATATGCGTTTGCAACAAATTTGAAGAATGTTTTGATATCTAAAGCTAATTTACTTGTAATTGCGGAGGCAACATTATGGCACTGCTCAAAGGGATCCTGTACACAAAACGACGTCTGATATCGTATAGGCATCACCAAACCCTTAAGCACATTACTTTTATACAATTCAAACTCCGACGGCAAAGCCGCTGTATCTTTGAACGCTTCTCTCTTAATCGGTGTACCTAAAAACGGACACACGACCATCTCTTCGAAATTGAACATTGAGTAAAATTCGAAGAATCCACCGAGCAACTCTGATATCGTCGAAGTATTTGATGTAGGTGGCAAGAACTTGGTATTGTTCATGAACCCTGTGTTCCAGTAGTCCACGAAGACGTCATTGGCTCTATCGCGTTGAAGCCACTCGACTGATGGTAAGATAGATATAGGTGGTTGCTGCAGATAAAATATAATCAACAGGGTCAGGGCGTAGTTTGTCAGTTTGCCTGTGCCAGAAAGTTCGTGGACTTTGGCCCAATATTTGATGATTACAGCTACAGGTGTGATACGAGGATCAGCTTGCAGAAGGAAAGTTATCAGCCGGCTGTTTTGAGCTCCTAGAGGTGTTTTGAAGGTCAAGTCACAGTTAGTGTCTGTGGGAACATGGTAGAACTTGACGATGGGTGTGTTAGCGCGAGGTATTGCCAGGATCTCAGCGAAGATTTGAGGTTGTTGTGTTAAAAGTCGTCGGGCTTGGCTGACATGGTTACCTTGAGGTTGGCGGAATTGTACAGGCAAACTAATGAAACAATCAGCATCGCTCGTCTTGATTCCAAGACCTGTTGTTATGGAGCCGAATGGTATTGCTTTACAACCTGTGGTAGAAGAAAATGTCTTTTTACTGAATAATAATGAAATTAATGAAAGCCAAGCTCATTGATATGTACGATGGTATATGTTTATGGTGGAAAGTGGCATGGGTACGCGCCTGAGGTTCTCACTGTTCCATGAGCGGCCGTCGCACATACTATCTGGAGTACATACTAGTGGGTTATTCATTCGTATAGTTGCATTCTTTTGATACGGCAGTTTCGTCATAATATAAAATACATTAGAGAATGCATACATCGACTGGACGTAGCCAGACGGCCTAGCGTTGTGGTGTCGAGGATAGAATATCAATAGACTTTTCTCCGGCACCCCGTAAAAGCGCGGCAAGGACTGCTGTGCTTTCAGTGGGTATTTCGGTCGAGAAGTCGGCCGGCGAGTATCCATGTCTGTCACCAGTGGGGAATAGTGCGTAAATGCATATCTAAAGCGTGAACAAAAAAATAGAGGGCGCATCCATATTACGTTATCTATTGTTCAAAATTTTTATCCCCCTTCTACCCATCGGTTACCATCTGTAGTACACACCAAGCTCCCTCACCTTCTTTAGGTTTTACTTAGTAATTCATAATATAGTTTTAAATCGCTTTTCGGCATTTTTAAAGACCACGTGGTATGAGTATCCATATAGATATATAGTCCTTTAAAAAGTCAGTCAACCACATTTTTTTATGAATCCATAATGTTCCACCGTTGAGCATAGGCATCCTCTAGATGAGGGAAGTGGCCTGCTGTACAACGAACAGACAAGTTGGCAAAGGGTTTCATTTTGAGATTTCCTTCTCTGGCAGTAATGTTATTTGTTCACATATCTTAATCAATTTTTATGGACACTCACGAGAAAAGAAAGGGTAGTGGATCACCAGGTGGTCTCTTACTCTGTTACCAAACAGTGATCAACAATATGATCTGAATGGAAATATCTTATTTGATAATATATTAACTTTCCTTATTTTAAGTATGAAGCTGTGCAGAACTTAAAGTAATTTTTATAACAGGAGCCCAAATTGCAACAGTCAGCCCCACAAACAAAAGGTTTTTCAGTAAATGTAAGGTAAAAATCCTCCATGTGGTGACTGTACAGAAGAGGTACAATTAATAAGTGAAATATACCTGGCCATTGTGTTTGAAATAGTATCTCAAGATCTCTGTACAGGGTACTGATCCTGTTGATATCATCTTGGTTCAGGCGTATGCTGGCCATTATCAAGTCCAACTGGTTGTGGAATGTACCAGACAGATTAATTTTTGATGGCTCTACTATGAGACCTGGAAAATTAAATTATTTTATTAGTAGCTCATCTAGAGATGATAATAAGTGATGGATAGGAAGATGACTTCTTCTGTTAAGCCCATATATGGACAGGTGTTTCCTACTGATAAAAGAAACTAGGCTGCTAAATTGTACTAGCTAGGTGGGTTCGTGTAGAGTTTCATTTCGAGTTTCCTTTTCTGGTAGTGACATTAGCGAAGTCGTCAGCAAAGGAGACAACGTTTTATTCTTGCCCCGTTCATTTTACTGACAATGACGAAGTGTTATGAAATAGAGTTAATGATTTAACAAGTAGTTCGAGATATATTTAATTGCTAAAAATTCGACTCAAAAAGGTACTTATTTTGAGTTATATAAACTTTCATTGCATCTGTACCAAAATCAAACAATAGACTAGATGCAAAGTCTTTTAGATTTTATTGCTATATAATCAGAGAATTCCAAGTAAGACGTCATTGTATTTTAGTAACTTCGACCTACTGAGTGTGCTTTTCGAAATTGAGTTATAGAGTATACTTACTCTGGCCATAAATACTGTTACAATTAACAAACAAATATTACATTTGAATTTGGAACCTGTCATTTTTATATGATTGTTCATTGTGTTTTCTCATTTTGGCGCTAATACAGTGTACAATATTTTGCGATATTAAAATGAAGTGAGGTGATAAAGATAACTGAATCGCTGTCATTGCATTACATAAATTAGGTATGGAGCCAAATGCAATTTTTAAAACTATCTATATGCTTGGTATTAGTAAAATGTTCGTGTACCGGACTATTAATAGGTATAGCTATTCTATCTCACGAAGTCCATTTAACTATGAATGTTGTTAAGCGTGCACATGCACATTGTTTTAGTGTGCGTAACTCTAAGAGCGCTCAGTCTCGATCGCGACGAGGTCCAAGCAGCTAGTGTTCTTAGTTCTCGCTAAACTGTTTCACGGAGTAACGTCAGCATGGCAACTAAACGTAGAAGAGTTGTCCATAGTGAGGTATTTTATTTTAGAAATAACATCTACATTCATAATATGATATTAATAATTATATCAATGTTTAAAATACATTTTTCATTACATAAAATACATTCATACAAAAGCCTTATTAATTGAAATTATTTATTATTATATTATTGTTTTTGTATTATGCTGTATTTGTTGCTTATTGTTTCTTTTTTTTTAGGGCCATTAGGGCATTTCCTGCGAAAAGATTATGATTTTACAAAATCATTTATGGAGCCTAACTGTGATTTGTCTCATTTACGCGATATTACACGGCTTACAGCTGAGGCTACAGGTGTGTGTACAAAAACTGTCCAACGAATATTAAAAAAAGAGAAGGAATTACCATCGACGTCATCAAAATTCACTTGAAGAAAAGAAGAAAGCGAGAAAATAAGATTGAAATATCGGACAGCATATCGCAATCAGACTTAGAATATTTATCAAATAGTGAATAAAAATGCTAAAATGTAATGTATTTTGATTCCACTCTGTCCTAATTAAACAAAATGCTGTGCTCTATAAATATCCGCAATTTTTTTATTTTATATTTTGCCTTTATATTTTAATGCAAAGTGCATAATCTTGGATTTAAATATAACTGCAAGCGCAAGAAAAAATGTGTATTTCTTTGCTAACGCTCCCCACGTTCACACACACAAGCGCGCTTGTCGGTACACGTCACTACTACATTCAGAGTCTAGCGGACTTCGTGAGATAGAATATCTATACAATGAGGCCTCCTCTGTTTGTGACAGAAAAAGATCTGGCCATCCACGCAGTGTTCGTATGGAAATGGTGGTCAAAGCAGTAAGGAAAAGAATTCGAAGAAATCCTGTGCGAAAGTAAAGATTTTATCTCGGGAGATGAAGAAGGCACCTAGAACCATGTTGCGTATTTTAAATGATGACTTAAGCTGATATCAGACGAGTAATTTTTTGTTCATTTTTGTCTTTTTAATTTCGCATCTTTCACTCGAAGTGACGCATCTAAACACAAAATGAAACATTAGTGCCGAATGAATTCATTAGTGAACCGATCCAACAGTGTTGGATATTGGCATCCGGCATCTTTCACTCGCACACCGAATGAACGAGAAATGAACAGTCTGAACATTGAGTGAACGTTCATTCGGGTTTGGCCATTTTGTTTCAAGTTCTGTAGCCGAAGGACGTCCCATGTTGATATTCTTTGTGTGCTTTGCACTGGTCGCACACGGCAAAATGGTGTTTAAGTGGAACGATCAAAATACATTGCTTTTTTTGGAGAACTTTAAAAAGATAATTACAATATGAATCAGGATCTTCAACTGCTCGTTCTCTCAACAATATATTTGATGGTACTAATAAGTTTCTTCTTGCAATCCATGGTCGCACCCATCACCGTCGTCGTTTTCTTTGCTTTTTTTTGTCAACGCTTTGATTATTTTTTAGTGCTCTGGTGGCAAACGAGCAAGCAGCACACCTGATGTTAAGTGTTACTGCCGTCCATTGACTTTTGCCACACCAGAGGTATAGATAGACCGCTGCCTACCAATAATCCCAAACCCACCCAAAAAGATGGGCTTCTGGTTCTCTCGCTCACGGAACGAAGCACAGCAGCCATTTTGCCACTGTTCAGGCGTCAATTTTCTGCGAGAGTGTGGTTATACCCGGGATGGACTGGCCCGCGGCTATAGACATAAAACTGTCAACAGCGAGGTCTATCATTAAAAAAATTACCACTAAAAATTGATTAAATTAAAGTAATTCCAAGACGCACGACTTCATTCGATGACATATTGAAAGAAATGAATAGTGAATGTTCTTTTTTAAATCATTCCCTCTTAGCCGTGTGAACATAGAATGAAAGAAAAATGAACCATCACCCGAGTGAACAATTACTCGAGTGAACCGTCTGATATCAGCTTTAGGACTTGCAGTCTATAAAAGACGTACTGGTCATTTCTTAACTGATAATTTAAAAAAGAATAGCGTGGTAAAATCGAAACAATTACTGAAACGGTACTCAAAGGGAGGTTCCAGAAAATTTTGTTTACGGATGAGTAAATTTCTCAGTTCTAAGGAAGCTTCCCAATTAGTCGACAGAGTGCAACATGGGCATTATCCGACTTGTGATGGTTTGGTGGGATACTAGCTATGAAGGAGTGACTGAGCCATACTTCTGTGAAAAATGTATCAAAACATCGGCACAAGTGTATCAAGATACCATTCTTGAGAAGGTAGGGTAGGGAAGACTTTTAACAACACAATGTTCAATAACCAAGAGTGGTCCTTCCAGCAAGACTCGGCGTCGGGTCATAAAGCTCGATCTACGCAGTCTTGGTCGGAAACGAACGTTTGGGACTTCATCAGAGCTGAAGACCGGCCGTCGTATAGTCCCGATCTTAATCCGCTGGATTATGATTTATAGTCAGTTTTAGAGAGTATGGCTTTCACTAAACGCCATGATAATTTGGAGTCCCTAAAACAATCCATACGATTGGCAGTGAAAAATTTTCCTATGGAAAGAATACATGCTTCAATAGACAAATGGCCCCAACATTTAAAGGACTGTATTGCAGCCAATGGAGACAATTTCGAATAAGCTTTTTATATTTTAAATTGTTTTATATTTATGTACTAGCTTTTGCCCGCGACTTCGTCCACGCAGAAGTCATCTCTGACAGAGTTAAATAGAAAAAGCAATGCAAGGTGTTGAAGGTTTGTCGCTAGGACGATAATCAACAGCGTCAGAAACTGGGATGCGGTCGCCGCCTTCTGCGAGTTAATTGTCTAACGGAATTAGGCAATAGGGTGGGTTCCAGAGAAAATACTCCAGGTTGACACGCTCTATCGTCGGTGCTTTGGGCGGCGCAAGCGTAAGTATCTGTGTTGAGGTTCACTACATGAGGGCTTCGACTCGAGATGATACCCGGTTGCGGTGGCCCAACCGCACAACGTAAATGTACGTGTACGGCGCGCATGTGTGTCTATATACCATAGCCGGTCACTAAAAAAAAAGGTGGTTCAAAAATCTATTCATTCTACAAATTATATTGCCATTAATATACTATTTACGGTATGACCATGGGATAAAAATATAATTATCCCCACCATTTATTTGACTGTTTTGTTTCACCAGCAGAGTTGCGACCTCGTTCGATATGATTTATTATTTGAGTTATAGAGTGAACATTTTTGAAGCTAAACTTAACCTGTATCTTAAACTATTAGGCAGGAACCTATTGCCGCCCACTATGTGTATCGTGTGAGCTCTCACGTCGGCATTGGTCGCCACAAAGACACTGGTGCGGGGTTGATGGAGAGGGGAGAGAAACACGTGTTTATTTATTTTTACCGAAGAATGTTTGTACGTAATTTGAAAAGAATCGATAAGGAAATTTTCTCCCCATATACATTTTACTGCTTTGTTACACCCCCTTAGGGGCGGAATTAATAAAATCCTTTCATATTGAATCTCTATGTCATAAATAAAAACGTGCTTCAAAATTTAATGTTTCTAGCTTTAATAGTTTCGGCTTGTCTACCGCCAAACGTTTGAACGACTCATTACCATGAGTCGTTCAACCCGCTTCGCAGGCCTAATTTACACAAGCAGAGGGTGAAAATTGACAAATGCCGGGTATTACCCTAGAATATTTGATTCGACTCGTAATTTGAAAAGAATCAATAAAGATTTTTTCTCTTCATACAAACTTTGCCACTCTGCTCCACTCCCTTAGGGGTATAATTTCGTAAAATCCTTACTTAGTGAATCTCTACGTCATATAAAGAAACCACAGCCAACATTTCAAGTTGCCAGCTTCAATAATATCGGCTTGGCGCTAATGATTTAATGAGTCGTCCAACCCGCTTTGCAGGCCTAATTTACACCCCCAGATAGTGAAAATCAACAAATGCTGAAACACGTGTTTATTTATTTTTACTGAAGATAATTTGTACGTAATTTGAAAGAAATCGATAAATTTTTTTTTCTCTGAACATTTTTAAATTGACATAACTTTTTTTTTATAAACCAATTGACGTAAAATAAAGCCTAAATGTTTAAGTGAAGCTTACCACAATATATTAGTGAAAACCGCGTCTAAATCGGATAAGCCGTTTATGAGATTAGCGTGGACAAACACACAGACAAACAGATAAACAGACAAAATTTTTAAAAATTATTGTTTTGTGTTCTATTAGTATTGATAAAGGTCCCAGTAATATTTTTATTCATATATCTTCCATGTGCAGACAGCGACCCGTTACATTTTTATTATATGTATAGATTAAACTAACACACTGTAAAAGTAATAAATGTTATTTGCATTATAGTTCATCTAATCTAAGAAGTGCATTTTGATGTTTCGCACTTTTTAATACACCATAACTTTGGTCAGACGTATACACATGATTGCAAATAATAAATCTGAAATTTAAAAAAAATATTGAGTTATTTACATAATTAACGTTGCGGGTGACTTTCTTGTACAATAATCTAATGTTGAAACTCGTAAAACTAATTTATAATAAAAATAACATGGTAAATAGTAATTATTAATGACGATCTTACAATGTCCCGTCATCACGTTCTATACAGTAGTGCTTGACAACTTCCAATTCACGAATATCCAATTAATCGGTAAAAATATTAGAATAATATAATTAATCGAATAGAGATTTTGACAGAGATGTACGTTTCGACAATTTTATTGATAAAGAAATAATTATTAATGTTCGCGACGATGATAATTCAAGTAATAGTAGTTATTTTGAATAAATAGCTAGTTTCAGATCCAGTTTTTGTTTTTACTTAACCTAATCCTACTAAAAATGATGAATAGATTTTATGCCGAATAATTAAATTTGTTTAGTATTATAATAATAAATTTGTTTGGCATTATAAAAATAATTTAGCACTTAATTTATTCATTTGAAAAAATAAATAAACCGATTATTAATTAAAAAGAATCAATATCGATTTCTCACTAAAATTGGATATTTTCGTTAGCGATTTTTTGGTTCACATACCTAGACAACTTACTCGACAGCTGTCAAAATGCACTTCTTAGATTAGATAGACTATAGAAATTTTATTTTTCTTTGTTACAGTATTTATGGCAAGATTATGTAGATATGTACCATCGATACCTCATAGATAATAAGATTTTGTTAGATATCAGTCTAAATAATTCCAGATATCGCGTAGTCTTAAAGACTTGTTGTACGACTTAACGAGATATAGATTCCACTGAAATAGTAGAAGTGAGAATTACAGATATGGCAACTTACTCTTTTGTTTAGTCTTTGTGAACTCCCGTTTAGGCGATCGTTGAGCTTCTTCAGCCTTCAACTTGGCGCTGTACGGCTTCACAGAGAGGAAATGCCCGTATATCTGCAGGCGTTTGTTGGATTCGAGTGCGTTGCGTGCCTGTTCCGCGGACGCATACGTCAGCGTGGCCGACCAGCTGTTACATTTGTCTATCCTAACATTGCCAAACTTGGTGAACACTTCCAAAATGTCATGCGGTTGGGTGTATGTTGGGTAACCTGAAAAGCAAAGTATATTTTAAATAGAGAAGTGGGAATCGTCCCCAAGACATTTGGTACGTATATAGGTATCTTAACTACGCTATCTGTGCATTAAAAGTGTTAGTTTAAAAAAAAACATATTTTCTTCAAGCAATTAGTAGTCTAATTTTTTTATTGCTTATGATGGCAGGGCAGTAGTAAGCAGCCGTCTGATAGTTAGTGTTACTGTCGTTTATAGCCTTTTGGAATACCAGAGGTACAGCTAACCCGATGCCTACCAATCAAAACCCACCCGAAAAGTTAGGTTAAAGAAAGTGGTACACCTGATGGACAGGCCCACAGCTGTAGATAATTGTCAATAGGCTGGCCCTAACACTACCGTTTTCATCGTCATGTCACCTCGTAAAGTTCCATTGCTAGGCTGGAGCCCCCTCCACAACAGTAGGGAAATTAACCTACTATACCGCGCGTCAAACGGAATGGCTTTCATTTCAAGTTTTACTTCTTAGTAATATACTCGACAGTGATTTGTAATTTTATTTTCTGAAAATTAGACTCAGATATATACCTCCTTACAGATAGATGTAAGTAGATGGTGAAATTTTCTTTGATATTTTTGCAACACAAATAATAAAAATATTTAACGGTGACGTCACACACGATTTCTACACGAAGTTGTGGAGATAAATTAGTTTTTTTTTAATTAATACAACAGTACTCACCAGCCACGAGTATTCTATTAGTGGTTTCTTGTGAATTCTCTGCGTTGCCAAGGTTTTGTTGACTTTGAGGGTTTTGTTGTCTGTGAGGATTCTGTTGCCTTTTCGGGTTCTGTTTCCTCTGTAGGTTCTGTGCGTTTTGATGGTTCTGCGCATTTGGTGAGTTCTGTATCTGTTGCTGATTTGACGTATTCTGTACACTATGTATATTCTGTGCGTTTTGCGTAAACTGCACGTTCTGTCTATTCGGTACTTGTTGCGAATTTGATATACTCTGCACAATGTGTGTGTTCTGTGCGTTTTGCGTGAACTGCACTATCTGTCGGGTCTGTACACTTTGAGCTTTCTGTTTTTGATGGTGATTTGAAATTTGTACATTGTGTGCAGTCTGTGCGTTTTGCAAATACTGTACGTTCTGTCGATTCTGCTGATACTGAATATTTGAGGGAAAGTGTCCTTGAACAGTCTGTGCGTTTTGGGAATACTGAATGTTCTGCGAATTCTGTGTGTTTTGTGGGTAGTGCACGTTGTGTGGTGCATGCTCACCACTGTTCCTATGATGTCGTGGTGGTAAGAACCCTGAATTATTAGGGTTGCTAATATTATTATCAGTGTTTATAATGACATGCGTGGAATTATTTAGTTTATTTTTCTGGTTGCGTGCAATATTGGGATCAGATGTAGGGTTATTAGATCTATTAGGTGACATGCCCGCCATATTATTAGCGAGCCAGTTATGTGGAAGTGACACGTTAGGGACAGGATAGTGTGGATTGATACTTCTGTTATTGACGCTGGCTGTTGATGACGAGGCGACAACGACAGATGCATTCGCCGTCGCTTCCATACCTCAAGGATATATTATGTTACCTGGGAAAGAGAAAATATTTTAAAGATATACTTTCGCAAAAATCGACGTCTAAGCAGTGGTAATGTACTTTTTGGGGAGGGATTTGTGGTTTTCATTGGTAGGCAGCGGCCTAACTGTACCCCTGGTATTGCAAAGGTCCATCACAATAAATAACAATAAATAACACTTATCATCAGGTTTGCTGCTTGCTCGTTTGCCACCAAAAGATATTTTATAGCATATCTGTGCTCAAAGATCATAAATATAATTCCAGTTACAATTTAAGTATACACTTAAATACAACCATACGTTGTAATTAAAGATGTTATGGAACTACGTAACTGTAGTCGAAACTATTAGATATCCGAGACGAAAATATGTTTGCAAACCGCCACCGAAATTGATGTAAAAGTTATGAGACATGTTACGATAGGTTTTATTTCAACCAACCGAATCGACAACTCGAACGAAATCTCTGCGACCGCGAATAATGTTATAACAACCACACTTGGCATTTCCCTTCAATTCCAATATCTGTAACTGAAATTAACCAATACAGTCAGATAATCGAAATTAATTTTACATCCGACTTGCTAGAGCAGCTTAGCAACTAAATACCACACATTGTAAAACTTATATAGGTAACAACTAAATTATAGACATATTCAAACTTTAGTTACACAATCACTTACATACATAAATAAAAGACTAAATAGTGCACTAAATGTATAGTAACAGTATGATGTTTTTCAATGACACTACAACTGCCAATCAAGGGACTTCCCCAACCAAAGACAAATTTATTACTATGAAATATTGGTAATATCATTAGAGCAAAATATCAACTAATCACCTGGTGATTATGAAACTAATTTATGCTATTAGTTAAATAGATTTCTTAATTACATCAATTGTTTACATGTAGATAATATCTTAATGGACTAAATAGTCATTACAAACTTCTATTGTTCCACACAGGAATTAAATTCATCCTAAATTAATAATATTCTTCTACTATTTATGTATGTGTAGTCATTGAAACAATAAAAAAGAATAATGAGTTACCACTCCCCATAAGACTATCAAGGTCCACTGTTAAACCTAGGTCATAAAGGGGATAATGCCATATATGCCACGCTTGAAATGCGGTTTGTCGATCGCAATTGGTGTCGAGTCTTCCAGGAGTGTCCATCTCCCAGTGGCTGTCCTCTTAATTGGTTTTTACGACTCCCATGGGAAAGCAAGAGGATTCTTTTGTCACAATACTGTAGGAAGCAAGATTAACTTTCTGTGCTGGAACTAAAACCATATTCATCCTATCCAAGCTTGGATTACCAGCTCAAGAACTTTTTTTTTGCATAGAAGCTTCCATAATGCAGAACTTGATTAGACTTCAGTAGTAATTGAAGTTACAAAAAATATAGGACAGTTACCTGTTGGTACATGAAAAACTTTAGTAAAGTATTGTGGCTTCAAGTATCCTTTCTTATCACCTCTTGTTAGTATAGCACCGTTTTCTGACTCAAAGAAGTTAATGCCATCGGCCAGCGCTTTCCTTAGGTCAATATAAATGTGTACTTCTACATTTGCCCTTATGCCACTAATAACACTGCCATCTCTAGATATCCCTTTGGCAAAATGTATATGGTTTCGCTTCATATGATGCAAGCCGTCTTGTTTGATATATTTCCAGCATTCGAGATAAGTACCGTGGACCACTGTATCATATATTGGCTACAAAAGTAACAAATATTCATATTAAGAATGAGTGGAATGAAACCATGTGAAAATGATCTTATACTATTTAATACTCTCCCTCAACAATATATATTTCTTTTTGAAAATAATGGGACAATTCTCACCATTCGAATTTTATCATGATTTCGTAATTCATATTTTACTTAAGAGAGATTGGCATGGCAACGCCGTTGTTTGCTGCCGGGCCATCAACGAGGATGATACCCGGAAGGATAATCCAGGTCAGCCACGGATGTCAAGGAAGCGATACCAATTGCCGACCCAATGGCGGTGATAAGGGAACATGGTGGTTTATGGGATCATACACCGCCCTTCCATTGCCCCAGATGGATTGGGCAGGGTGCGTACAGACCATAGCTTACCAAAAAAAACGGGGAGGGGACTGGTCCATTCTCGAATTCTTGAGAATGAACCAGTGACACTTTTATAAAGTTTGAAATCAGTTTTTCTTTTGATTTTGTGATTCATCCATATGACGAGAATTGGCACCCAGGTGTCCTTTTCTCTTTATTTGCCAATGTGTATACAAATTCCATGCTGATCCTTAATACACTGACAACACATTTTCAAAATCTTAGCTATTCAATGGACAGATAATAAATTCACAATATAATTGGCAAATCACATTATATTGTAGGTAAATTACTGATATTTAGCAGCAACAAATCTATAGACCTAGCATAAACTACAGGTCTCCCAAAGAAGGAATGTCACAATACCAACAAGGAAGGCGAGACTGGAACCATACTTAATCTGCTAAGTTTCTCAGTAGAGCTACTCCCCTTTCTCATGGTGATCTTTCCTAGTTCTAATAACTTTTATGGTTACATAAAGGATAATTCTTAAACAATATAGAAGGATGATACAATTGATAAGGATTCTAAATAGATAACTAATATGAGAAATATAAATTATAAATAAATAAAACATACCGTGGTGATCGGTTTAAGTCCTACATCAGTCACTAATGAAATGCTATGTCCATTTGTGGCCTTGATCTCTAAGACCTGTGTAGCTGGGTTATTCCTCAACTTGAATCGCTGCTTAGAATCATTGGCGACAACTCTTCTTATATCTTCAATTTTATATTTATTATACTGGATTTTTGGGTGTTTTATTAATTTATTTACCTCGATATAACCTTCTGAACTGAAAAAAAATAATAGCTACTAGTGATTCTCACCCACAATGATTGTACAATGGACAGTGGTTAAAATATTAAAATTGCAAGGTGTTCTGAGTTGAGTTCCCATGCAGCACAATAGTTTGTGAGATCTACACAGTTGTTCTGAGTTTGGGTGTAATTTGTATTCCTTAATTATACTTATATAAAGTGCTCAATATAACTACTATGCCCTAAGCGCAGGGCGATATCTTTAAAAAAAATGGGAGGGAAATAATAGACCTACTTAATCATTGTTTTAATATAAGTCAATATCACTTACAATGATGCATACATACACAAGTCCATTAGTCATTACAATATTTCATTTATCAATCATTACAATATAATTAATAAAATGTATTCTTAACTTGTCACTCATCATTCACCTACTCTTATCCCAATTACTTGGGGTTGATACAATATGTACTTTTATTTCGTAGTGCATATTGTAAAAGTTATTTGCAATAGTTTTATGACTGGCCGCTTGCCAGGCGTCAACCCTCCTCAGGAATGTAATTGTTGACCAATCGGCATCAGACAGCTCAGGTCGTTATAAGGCTCTTAGTCACCTTTTACGTCATCCATGAGTAAATAAGGGTTGGTAGTATTCTTAGTTGCTACCAAACAGCATCTTCTTCATTCATATTGTTCTTCTTTATTTTTACTCTTCACTGTAGTTATATACAGAATATCTTAGTTTTAAGAAAATTATAATTTGCAATAAAACAATTATTATTAATATAAAATTTTATTACCATTTAATAATTTCATATATAATTTCTTATAATGTTGTGTGGTAGCTGCTACAAACACTACCATCCCTTACGTTGCTCATGGATGCCGTAAAAGATGACTAAGAGCTTTATGTCAACCTGGGCCAACTACTGCTACATACATACATATAATCACGCCATGTCCCTTGCAGGGTAGGCAGAGAACAAAGTGCCAGAGAACTCTATCCTTGCATACTTCACTCGCTTCCTCAACATTCATAATTCTCTTCATACACGTTCGCCGGTTTCGGAGACTCTTGACTCCACCTTCTTTCAGTACATGACCGATCTGGTCTAGGTAGGTTAGTCTCGATCTCCCCCGGTACCTACATCCTTCCACTTTCGCATTGTATATCTTCTTAACCAGACGTTCGTTCGACATTCTTTCCACATGCCCGAACATCATCAAACATCAGAGCATTCCCTTTCGCATATTTACACCAATACTCTCTTTCATACCTACTCGCTATCTTACGTCGTCGTTACGAATGCGGTCGGTCAGCCTTACTCTACAAATTTTCCGCAGAGATCGCATTTCCACCGCATTAATTTTACTTTCATACTCTTTTCTGCATACCCAACTCTCGCTTCCATACAGTGATGTTGGGACAAGCACTGCGTTATGTATTGCTATACGTGCCCTCTGGCTGAGGTGGTGGCTACCGAGAAGTTGCTCCAAAGCTGCTCCGTTCACTCTATATCCCGCATTCACTCTTCACTCTATATCAGTGGTGTACCTTCCATCTCGGCTACATCCACATCCAAGATATACAAATTCATCCACTTGCTCTAGTACATCATTACCTATTGTAACTCTTATATCTGTTCTGGCTTCATCTCTATCAAAGACCATTATTTTGGTTTTGTTCACATTCACGCGTAGACCCCTTTTCTTACAATCTTCTGTCATTGTGTCGACTAGGGTCTGCATGTCAGTTGCCGACTGTGCCAGCAGGACTGCATCATCTGCATAAAGCAGAGCAGTGACCACTGAGTCGCCCATCTGGACTCCCACATTCATATCGTTCAACCTTTGGAGACATTTATCCAGATATATGATAAACAGCCTGGCTGACAGAACGCACCCCTGCTTAACGCCGATATTGACATCAAACCAAGGCGACATTCCATCATCCAGCTGCACACAGGCTCTACAGCCCATGTAACTGGACTGCACAATGAATGTAATGTACACACACAACTAATGCTGTTTGATCAATAATTACATTCCTAAGATGGATTGACCCCGGGTAGGCAGGCGGCCATAGAATTATGGCCAATAACTTTTGCAATTTGTACAAGTACATAATGCATTGCTCCCAAGGAATTGGGGTAAGAGCAGGTGAATGATGATTTAATAATATCATAAAATATCATTAATGATTGTAAATACATTTAATAATTAAATTCGCTGTATGGTGGCAGAGTAATGCCAACAACCAATTCCATATGGTTCTGTCTGGTTAACAATTATATTCTCAAAGAGGATTATCGGGCAGGCCACTAGTCATAAAACTCTTGAGTCAACTTAGAATTAATATGACAAATTATTTTTTTTTAAGTAAATTAGAATTATAAAAGTCTAAAAATTAAAAACTACTACTTACAAATAAAAACCCTATTTGATCAATTTAAAATGATTTTAAACCAATACACTACTTAATTGTGTGACTTAATTATTCATTTCGCAATGCCTAATGATATATGCTTTGTAAGTTTGTACAGCTAAAGTAGGTATGTATCCATGTAATAAGCTTAACTTGCAAATATTTACTTTGAAATAAAATATGTTTATGTATGCATGTTTATCAGTTCTAAATACTAGGTAATTCTATACAATGACTTCCAACAGGCATCATATTACAATTGTTAAATATCTAACAGAATTATATAGCTATACCATTGTTTATGTAGTTACAGGTGCCCGACATCAAAATGCCATTTATATGAGGTACCTACCTCAATTCGAAGCCGTCTCCGCATGCTCCGTGTCTAAGTAACCAGCTCAATGTTTTGCTTAGGTACAAATCCTTATGAAACCTAAAGGAGAGATTTCATAAATAATAATAATATCAAAACATGTCGCGCCATTTCGAATACGTACATCTATAAAAAAAAATAATTTGTCAACTGTTTACAGCGCAGATATTAATGCTTATGTAAAATTAAAATGTATATTTGAAGATAGATACAAAATAAAAAGCAACGTTAAATGTGATTATCAAGTCTTACACGACTCAAAATTTGCTCAATATGTTTTGTAACTCAAAATTAGAAAACAAAGGACGCTGTTGTCTTAGAAAAAAAAAACCATACATACAGGTGACGTAAATATCTGTGTTGCCACTTGCCAATAGTTACTAAAAATAGGCAATTTTGGTGATTTTGGTTGTTTGTACTTTTTGGTGCTTAATCACAGAAAAAGTACCTATCTTTTTGAACTCTTTATTAAATGACAACTATGTGATCTTAAACACTTTACATTACTATTGAATACCTCTTAGCTAAATGTACAATTATTTATTTATTTATTTAGGGGGGCATAGTCCGGAGCGTGCTCGTTCGCGTCCCCTGCCAGTCTAATTAGACTGTTAATCCGGCTCGATATGCGTACCGCAATATGGGTTAGGGCGTCCCCCGGAGGCGACGCGTACCGACCCGCCCCCGTCGGTACGAACTTCGGCAGTTGCGGCGATGGGGGCCGCCACCCATCACGCCTTGCCCAGTCAGGCGAGTCGAGGAGAGCAGAGTGCCGGGTGGGCACGTGGAATGCGAAGGGGCAGCGACGCCTGCGATCTTCCTGGTGGCGGGATGGCTCTGTGGTCTGGTGTACCACAGAGCGATCGAGCCAGCATGGGGTTAGGAGTGCTGTTGTCCTCTCGCTTGGCCTCAGGTGTGAAGGATTACGGAATGTATGATCCCAGACTTCTTTGGGTCCGTATAAAACTAGGTGTCACCAAGGTATTCATGGTTGTAGCATATGCTCCCGTAGGATCCTCGGAGGCATCAGACCTAGGAAAGTTTTGGGATAATGTTAGGGAAGTTCTGGATATGGCAGAAACCAGTGAACGCGTGATTGTATGCGGAGATTTGAACGGATGGGTGGGGACCAAGCGTCCCGACTATGAGGACGTACTTGGTCCATTTGGTGATAAGAGAGTGAACGACGCAGGTAGGCTTATAGCGGATGTATGCATGGAGAGAAACCTTATTGTGTCAAACACATTTTTCCAACATAAGGACATCCATATGTATACATGGAGAAGGAATGAACAGAAAAGTATAATAGATTTAATTTTGGTAGACAGTCGCCTCCGAAGCAAAATATTGGACGCAAGAGCCTACAGGGGCCCCACAGTCGATACGGACCACTATCTCGTTATTGCGAGATTTAGTGGTCTGTTCAGAAAGTGGAGGCACTGGCGAGAGCGTGTCCACTTCGGAGGGCTTGAAAGAATAAGGTTGAAAGGTTGCAAGAAGAGTGTGTAAAAGAAAAGTATGCAGAGAGTGTCCGAGAACGGCTGACGATGGCAAGCCAGCCGCAATCGGACATTGAAGAATGCTGGAGAGTATTGAAAGAGAGTATGGTAGACACAGCGAAAGAAGTATGTGGAAGTTCAAAGAAGCATAGAAACATAAATGGTGATGCATGGTGGGATGCGGAAGTGGCAGCTTCCGTAGAGCAAAAGAAGAAAGCGTGGCTGGACTATGTCTCTTCTTTGAATCTGAATGACAGTATGACTGAACAGAGGAAAGAAATATATCGGCAATGTAAGAATGACACCAAGGCCTTAGTGAAAGAGAAACGTGATAGAGCAAGTATGAGTGCAGAAGATAGGCTGACTAAAAACTTCGAGGGTAACACCAAACTCTTTTGGAGGGAGGTGAAGAAGTCTCGGGGTGGTTGGTCAGCCTTCAGAATGAATAAAATAAGGTCTAAAGGTGGAGACATTCTTACACAAACACAAGACGTGTTAAGCCGATGGAGTGAATATTTTGGCGATATGTATGCACATGCTACGGTTGGCGCCGGTGTCGCATGTGGTCTAGTAGATCAACATTCGGCGACGGCGTCCTCCGATGGTATTAGTATGGATGAAGTTGAATGGGCGATAAGAAGTTTGAAAAATGGTAAGCCAGCGGGCATTGATATGGTGTCTGCCGAGATGATCAAGCTTGGTGGCTCCTGTGTCCGGGAGGCGTTCCTGTTGCTCCTCAATTTATGTTGGAGCTTGGGAATGGTTCCCTGGGACTGGAATAGCGCAGTCATCGTGCCTTTGTTTAAAACAAGGGTTCACGTTATGACTGCGCAAATTACAGAGCCATAAGCTTGACCAGTTTGGCAGCAAAAGTGTATGGTAAAATTATTGAAAGGAGAATGAGGATGGTGTCCGATGGTTTACTGTGTGAGACACAAGGAGGTTTCAGGAGTGGAAGGGAATGCATGGATCAAGTGTTCTCTCTGCGCAACATTGTGGAGAAGCATCTGGCCCTAGGTCAGAGGGTTTTCTGCAGTTTTGTGGATCTGGAGAGAGCATTTGACACGGTTGTACGAACGGAACTTTGGGACATTTTACCGGAGTATGGTATTAACGGTAAACTGCTGCAGGCTGTGCAATCCAGTTACATGGGCTGTAGAGCCTGTGTGCGGCTGGATGATGGAATGTCGCCTTGGTTTGACGTCAATATCGGCGTTAAGCAGGGGTGCGTTCTGTCAGCCAGGCTGTTTATCATATATCTGGATAAATGTCTCCAAAGGTTGAACGATATGAATGTGGGAGTCCAGATGGGCGACTCAGTGGTCACTGCTCTGCTTTATGCAGATGACGCAGTCCTGCTGGCACAGTCAGCGACTGACCTGCAGACCCTAGTCGACACAATGACAGAAGATTGTAGAAAAAGGGATCTACGCGTGAATCTGAGCAAAACTAAAACAATGGTCTTTAAAAGAGATGAAGCCAGAACAGATATAGGAGTAACAATAGGTAATGATATACTAGAGCAAGTGGATGAATTTGTATATCTTGGATGTGGATTTAGCCGAGATGGAAGGTACACCACTGATATAGAGCGAAGAGTGAATGCGGGAAATAGAGTGAACGGAGCGTTGGGACAACTTCTCGGTAGCCACCACCTCAGCCAGAAGGCACGTGTAGCAATACATAACGCAGTGCTTGTCCCAACATTATTGTATGGAAACGAGAGTTGGGTATGCAGAAAAGAGAATGAAAGTAAAATTAATGCGGTCGAAATGCGATCTCTTCGGCAAATCTGTGGAGTTAGGCTGACCGACCGCATTCGTAACGACGACGTAAGAGAGCGAGTAGGTATGAAAGAGTAAAGATACGAAAGGGAATGCTCCGATGGTTCGGACATGTGGAAAGAATGCCGAACGAATGTCTGGTGTGTGTTTACGTGTAATAATAATAATAATAGCATCGGTACGTCCTATACCTAGCGCATCCAGTGTCAGAATTGTGTCCACGAAGTATGGAGTCACAAGGAGTCCGATCGTGATGTTGAACGAATGGTCTCAATTTAGGGGACAGAATTTTTGCATGTAGAGCGCGCCACTTTTCATGAAATATTCATTTAAGTTCTTACGCGAGGAAGTTTTGTCGCTATTGACTGGAATGTTTTGTTCCTGTTGACAGCTCTGGAATGTTGTATTGCTATTGACAGCTCTGAAATTTTATATTCAAATTAATTAAATTCAACATTCGGGAGTCAACGCGTGTTTGTGTAATAATAATAATAATAGTATCGGTACGTCCTAAACCTAGCGCAGCCAGTGTCAGAAAAGAGAACTAAGATCTGGGCTTATTATTGTGTCCATGAATACTATGGAAAAGCCTATACCGTTCGGACTCATTGTATGTGCCTCAAACCATGGAGACTAGAGTATAAGGAGAATCATCTGTGTATATGAAAAGTGTCCGTCGAAATGTATTAAAAAATAAGGGTGGCGTCATATTAGCATCAAGGTAAATAAAAGGAAGCGGAAAAGGAAACTAATAAATCAATAAGCTATTCACAGTTTACGAAATAAAATCACTTTAGGTGTATGCAGTGGCGTAACTATGTCATCTGGGGCCCGTGGCAAATTCTTTTGAAGGGGCTGTATCAGTAAAAATCATCACGTTGTACTCACTTTAATTTTAATAAACTTCGAGATTTTCAGCGTACTCAATTACACGTGGTATATGTCCCACTAATGGCCATAGGCTTTCTCTCTTAGGCGAGAGGGAATGGTCTGTAATCCCCACGCTAGAGACTTCACATTCATCCATAGAACATAATATCTCAATGCATTCATCATCTATTCGCTAGCTTTTCGGTGAAGGAACAACATCGTGAGGAAGCCTGCACACATTTACAATGAAATAATAATAACAATTTAATTTCAATGAGATATTTATCAAGAAAAATCTTTTTTTGGAGCAATTGTTTCGCAAGAGTGTCTATAACATCATCAATGTTTAAAGATCGGGCATAGAATTTTCAATAGACAGAATAGCCAAGTTACATAACCTGTCTTGTCTCATAGAGTTTCTTAAATAAGTTTTTATCAAATTTAATTTTGAAAATGATCGTTCAGCACTAGCTGTAGTCACATGAATTGTAAGAAATAACATTAATGCAGTGCATACTTCAGGAAAGCTGCAGGACATAAAATGTTTTTTTATTATTAATAAATCAGCAAGGTCTAGAGAAAAATCTTCGTGTATTAGAATACACGAAGATTTTTCTATTTCGTCTCTGAAAGTGGATCGAAAACTGAGAATTTCTCTGGCAAATGATTCAGATATGTCTTTTTTATATATCTCAACAACTTCTAGACCTTTTTTTTATAGATCAGTGTCATTTAAAACTTTCAAAGTAGAAGGCTGCAAAACACTAAAATTTGAAACAATTTCATTCATTGGAAGGAAACGCGATTTCAATTAGTTTATAATGATGTCCAATACTCAATAAAATATGTTCACTTTGAACAAACTTTCCGGATCTTGGAGACGCTCATCTTCGCAAAGCTCATCAAAATGGCGTTTTACCTTCCTCTAACGAGTTTTAGTAAATTCAGGGGTGATGGACCATTTTTCTGCTACACTATTTGCTTCCATTTTTAAATTTTCAAATTCCTGTCGATACATTTCCAATTCTTCTAGGCAAATTTTCAAACGTTTTAAGGAATTTGAAAGATCGGTGGCATCTCTAAAAATGAATCATCATTTTGTTTAGGTTCATTAAAATGGTTAACGATTAACTTGAAATTGTATTATGGTCTTTAGTTGTTTCACTTTGGATTTTAAGCAGAACTTATAAAAATATACTTTTCAAATAAAATAATTTACTTAGGTACAATGTAAAAAAATATTTTTGAGCTCGCGGCCTCTTGGGTCGGGGCCCTCTTGGGTCGGGGGCCCGTGGCATTTTGCCAGCCCTGCCACCCTATTGTTACGCCACTGGGTGTATGTTTTCTTCTAATTATTATTGAAGGTTATAAATGATATTATTTTTTTTAACTCGGCATACTTCAGTTCATTTACAATTTCTATATTCATACCATACCTTTTGCTACACCTGCGCGATTGTGGAAGGTTTTTGCACTGTTATTTATAGCATACAGCTGGACACTTTTTCAACTTTTCTCTCATATGAGATTGTTCTCCTTATACTCTAGTCTCCATGTCTCAAACGAAGGATTATACAAAAATCTCTATAGTTCAAATCATAGAAGTTTTCTTTTGGTTCTATAATCGTGATATTATAATATCGTAATATTCAAATAGGTACCCGCAAACTTTTCAATAAATTTCGATGAAATACTAAAACAATTAATGTAATGCAAAAGCGTAGTATGTGATTTTTATGTTATAGATTTAAAACGTTATAAACAAAGAGTAAAGTTATTAAACTGAAAAAGAGTGGCAACTCCATGATAAAATATGCATGTATGGAAGGTGCTGCTACCCAGAGTTTACGCGGTGAACTAAAGTTGAAGTGATATATATACATATCTACATGTGTATGTGTAATTATATAGAATTTTCTTTTACTATGAAAGCTACCCTGAAATATAAAAAAAACATATCAGCTGATAACGAAGCAATAATAATATCAGCTTAACAATGAAAATTGAGATAATTTTCAGAAAGTACATCAATAACCGTAAATAAATTGATGACAATAAGTACCTACGCTAGGAACAAAAAATAATAATTCTCAGTTGTCAAACGTTTGACATACAGGACAAAATGGCAGCCGTTAAGTTTGTACAAACAACCTGTAGGCGGCGCGACGGTCAGTAAAAATAAGTAATGTTTTAAGTGTGCCCCCCCAGGTTATAAACCAAAACCTGTAATATGAAATTTAAAGCCACCGTATTAAAAGGTTAAAAAGTAGGGGTGTCCACTTTGAAAAAACATCAATGTTTTTATCGATTCGATAAATCGAAACTGTACATCGATGTCTTTCGATGTATCGGATCAAAACATCCATGTTTTGTAAATATCGAGTACTTTTCTAAAATATATTACAAAGCTAAAGTCATATCAAAAGTGATACTTCTCAAAACAGATCTTCTTTTTAGAGTGAATATTTTTGTATTTGAAGGTTATGAAAAGAGCTAAATCCATTATTTTACTACAGTTTAAGTATTTCATAGACAACTCACTAACTTTTTCTTGCTTGCGTAGTGCTGCCAATATCATCAGTGCTTCCAACTGCCTACATCATTTCTATGTTGGCCAAACCGCCACGCCCAGATTTTTTAAAATCTTTATTGGTATATTTTATTATCACTCTATTTCCGATAATTTTACAAAAAAAAATATATTTTTTTAGGTATTGTGGCATTTATACCCATTCCAATCCCTTATAAAACTGTAATTTATTATTAAAAAAATATTTATATTACTTTGAAATATCATTGAATCATTTATTTAGACATAAACTTGAGTTTTTGTGATATTAACTGGTTGTCATCGATTTGATGTTTTATGAAAAAACATCGATACATCGAGTATATCGATAGCTTTTCAAAACATCGGATCGATTCGATGTATCGCATTGTAAACATCGATGTTTTCGATGCATCGATGTATATCGAATATCCCTATTAAAAAGTCGACTACAACTAATAAATGTATATCTTACAGTTCATAATGCACACTTTATTGTCGTCTGACGTCATGTTTGATTTTATTACATTAAGGTCCTTTAAGGTTCACACTGTTGTCAGCTTTTTGTCTAAAGTCGCGGACCAATTCATCTAGAGTAGTACCACACTCTTGCAGAAAGTCAACGTTTCAGCAGATGCAATGTGCTGTTTCGCTTCGTTCAGTGAGTGAGAGAACCGGGAGCCTAACTTTCTGAGTGTGTTTGCTCTGGTATATCACTTAACTGGTATACCTACCATATAATACAAAGAAAATTCAATAAAGGAGTATTTTAATTTTTCAAGGATGATTTTCTTAAATAAGACGTTTTGTTTTAAGTTTTTTTTTATGGAAGTAGCTGAAGTTACATTTGAGAAAAACATCACATTTGGGAAAAAAAATGGGTCAATTTTTATTTTAATTTTATTTATTAAAAGAATAGGTACATAATCTGCAGTTTGCATACTTTTATTGAATAAACTATTTTCCTCTCTTAATAATATTCATTACCCACATAATATATAAACACTACATATGGTACCGTCTTGCTGTGATTAAACTGCGTATGAAATAAACGATGCATTTTCGTTATAAGCTCGTGTTAAAGTAAATAAGGCTGGATTAATTAATGTACGACCTACTTAGTTTGTGGTCGTTACCAAGTCACTATTATTTTTTAAATGAACTGTTCTTTTTATATATAACTAGCTTCTGCCCGCGGCTTCGCCCGCGTAAAAGGTCACTTTCCTAAAGTTTTTCATCTCCTATTATTATTTTACCCCTTAAGAGTAAATTTTTTTACGAAATTTTAATGTTATATTTATTTATATCTAATCAATAGCCTAAATATAAGTTTCAAGCTTCTGGCTTTAAAAATGACGATAATTTCTTACAACTTTTCATCCCCCTTTTAAAAGCCTTTTTTTGCATTAAAAAGTAGCCTATGTCCTTTATCAAGCTCTAGACTATCTGTATACCAAATTTCATTTAAATCGGTTCAGTAGCTTTGGCGTGAAAAAGCGACAGACAGACAAAGTTACTTTCGTATTTATAATATTAGTAAGGATTATATTCGAAAAATATATGTTCTGGCGTTAACAGTAAAATAAGAGATAAATAAAATATTCTTTATTATTTTATATACTTACAATAGCTCGTACACATTTTTTTACGTTTCAGCCGAAAATGTAGTCTTTTTAAATGCTACATATTGAAAAGCTGCAGTATCACGAGTTAAAATAAATATTATACATGTATGGTATTCTTCTCAGTCCATAGAAATCCTTTTGTTAGGGGCCTTATCTAGATAAAAGGATTTAGTATACTACACACTGATCAGAAGGGTTATACTAGGGTTTTATTTCAAGATTTTCTTCTCTTGAATGATCTCTTCTATATTTCCCTATCGATTTTTACGTTATTCAAAAGGAAGGAAGAGTGGTGGTCATTGTATCCCTATTCTGTCGTTACTTGAGCAAGTTTGATAATAATTTTTATATATTGGTAGCAAATTTATCAATTTTATGTCTATTAAAAATAAACATTAATGAGGATGGGAAATATTATTACTATATATTTTACACGAGTTCAAGAAAATCAATGAAATATTAGGCATAGACACAGAGGCATAGAGCTTTGGTCAGCTGACTTCACTTTTATCATTGGTCTTGTGATAAGTTGCTATCCTCCGCCATTCTCTGTCCGTCTTTTCCATCTTTCTTGTCCTGTGAGTTGGAATTTATCATTTCTTACTTGTAATTCGGAAATCATTTTGTTCTCATTCTCGGTGTATGTGTGCTTTGCTGTGGATATTTATTTCTTTTCATAATTATTGGTAAGATCGTTCTTGACTTTGCCATAATCTAGTTTTAGAGAAACCGTGTAATTTTACGCATTCTATGATTATTTTAATAAATCCTACGTTAAACCATATTTTTAAGTGCTAAGAAGAATTCGCTCAGAAATAGTACTAGGACGTATTTGGCATTTCTGAGTTATTGCAATTATATTGCTTAAAATTTCCTTACAGCCATTTATCATGTGACGGTCGGCAATGGGTAATCAATAAAAGTATATATTCAAGTACGTTGTTAAGTATTAATTAAAGTTACTAGAAAGAAGAGCATGCTTCATTGCAGGAAACTTTTATCTTCATTTTAATTGTAATTGATTCAGCACAGAAAATCAAGTAGAATATTTATAATGTAGAATACTGGCCTTAGCCCAATTTTTCAATTGGGATTCTTATTGAATTTACACAGGGGATATGTTCGATAAATACATTACTATTTAGTTTATACCATGTTCATAATTATATAAATTAAATATTAAAAAATATATATCTAACATTATCACCATGATTTAGTGGAAGTTACAGATTTTGCTGTACTCTTCCTATGGTAACTATAAAAAATATGGTACAGCACAAATTATTGCAAACCCATTACTCTTTTGTACTACATCTTATTATTAATTGCATGTTTCTTATATATTATTGTTGGTCTCCCATCTATTTTAAATACTTCTGTAATTTGCTATTTTTATAAGAAAATCCATCTAAAGGGGTTATATGTTATGTAAAATATAACTACTCATAAAGTACCTAATTATTTAGTTGATGGAGATAAATTATGACCCTGTAAAAGAGATTTCGAGTCCCAAGTCAAGTCATATGATTTTAAAGAATGCATGTGATAGAAAATGGAATTGTACCAATGTTAAAGTGCTAGGCACAGGTTGTTGTTCAATATTTAGTAAGATTTTATTGTACTACTATTGAGAGGAATATTTCCATATTATTTTTCTTAAATTTTCTCCCATAAATATGACATTGATGGATGTCTGTACATGTTTATCAGTTCTTATTGATAAATCTAGTCAGCTGATCAGTCAGTCTATGGTTGCACTACTTTTTCAATACGTGAATATCATTTATTCATAATAGTAACTTAGAGGTAATTATATAAGAGAGTTCTTATATTTTATATAGTTGTAAATATTTAAATATTTTGTATTAAATAATCTTTGGCCCCGATTTATGTTTTAGGGTAAGGCAGTTTTAGGTGAAGTGGTATACTAATTTCATGTAAGCTCATTTCCTTTCCATAATCTTCCTATAAAAATATTTTTTGTAAAGGCATAAGTGACGTTAATATGGCTAAATGCATCTGTTATGTATTTACATGGTTCAATATGGCATATCAGGAATGATCTTAATTTTTTTGGTCTTAATTTACTACTAGGTGTATTTATCATCAAAAAATTAACATCATTAACCCACTTTATATAATTAGTACTAGGCTTGGTTCTATTCTTATAATGAATGTATTTTTAGATATATTTCACTATGCTATTATTTACTGTGAGCTGGTAGATTTCATTGAGTAAATCTGTCAAACTGCATGTCTGTCTGCTTTCACTCTATATATTTTTATTCATAGAAGACCACAATTTCTGTAATATTATAATGTTAATGTTGTTGGTATAGATGTCTAATATCTTTTATTTTTGTAACAGGTAAAAAAGAATAAATAATTCAAAATGTCAAAGGGCGGTTTGAGGACAATCGCCGCGGAGGAGAATGAGGACAGGTTCGGCTATGTATTTGCTGTATCTGGACCTGGTAAGTCTCGAAGTGTGGGCAAGGTTTTTGTATGGCCTTTCAGTGGTGCCTTGATCTGGGACCTAAGCAGATGTTGATAATAAAAATTATTTAATAGTATTATAGAGTTGATATAAACTATTATAGTGAATACCACTATGTTTCTGTGATCTAATTGCAGATATTACAGATTATATAATAGTATCAAAGATCTTGGATGTTGTGGGCTTGCCATTTTTACAGTACCAAACATGGAACATGAAATATGAATGATATGCACCCATCAATTCGAATATAATAATATAAGTTCATTAGCTCCTCCCAAGTTGTCTCGATTGAAGAGGGCTGTTTGTGGCTTGATGCCTGTGGTGTGTGTGTGTGTGTGTGTGTGTGTGGTGTAACCTGTAAAATTGTAGTGTCTATAAAGTGAGTGACCAAAGTCGAATTCTTGACATCAGTGGTCCCATCTGGTACTACCCATATATTGGTTGACATAGGAAATTAGTGGCCTTCATTTCAAAATAATAATTGATTTTTGCCATGATCACTTAATGCATACAATTATTGTTAATAATATCATCATTCTCCTACTCTTATCCCAATTACTGGGGGTTGATACAATATGTACTCTTCTTTCATAGTACATATTGTTTAAGTAAATGGCAATAGTTTTATGACTGGCTGCCTTCAGCTGGTGTTGGCCTAGATCGTTATAAGGCTCTTTGTCGTCTTTTACGTCATCCACGAGCAAAGGGTTGGTAGTATTTGCAGCCGCTATCACACGCAACGCAATGCAACAAATTATTGTTAATAATAATGAAATTCAAATGCATACAAATGAAAAGATTGATGTATGTTAATTATGTTAATATATTAACATATCTGATGAGTTTTCAGATGATAGATTGCAAATATAATAATTATTGCGATTTAGATTTACAGAAAATCGCCTGCGTAATATTAAATAAAAAATCATGTATTGATGTCAGACTACACATCAATGCTATGACAAGATCATGTATTTATGTAGAGTTTAATGTTTGCAACTCTACCTTTTTGGTGTTAGAGGCATAATTAGACCAATGGTATTTCTTTTTTTAAAAGGCGATCTATTTTCTAGCTGAAAATTATGGCGACACCTATATATAAAGAAATGGCTATATATAAAGAAAAGTGATCTCAAATACTACATTTATAATTTTCTATCTTTTGGAAGTTATCTTGATTAAAACAATCATTTTACTGTGGGACATTTTAAAATAAATATTATATAAGAAGTTTGAAAATGATTTTATTATTTTTAACTCTATAACAGAGCCACAGAGCCATTCTGCTGATAATTTTTTTTAAAAAACTTAAGGCTATCCTTTTGCCTGAAACTATATTTTTAGTGCAGATAGTGTAGTGGTCAAGATACCGACTTTTCATGCCGGTGTCGTGGGTGCGATTCCTACACAGGACTATACTTTGTGTAATCCAATTGTTGTTCTGAATTTGGGTGTAATTTGTCTGCATTAATTGCATGTTTGTAAAGTCCCCCGCAATACAAGGATTGATTTCCTTAGTGAAGGGTCTTTAAAAAAAATGCTACAGTTACGGGTTCGAATCCCAAGGAATAAGACTGTTGTTGTAGTGTTAGTGGAAGTCTGTAGCTATGGACACTTTACCGAAATATATAACTTTTAAAAAACTACATGGCTCTAAGAAAATAATTCTTGTATTATGGGACACGTTACCAACATATAATTAATGGACAAATTACATCCAGACTCGGAACAACAATTTGTGCATCATATAAAGTACATATTGTACTGTCTGAAAATTGAACCCTCTATACTTACTGCACGGTCGGTATTTTAACCAATACGCCATCTGTACAGCCAAGTACAGATTGTTGCTGAAAAAATGGCCTGAAATATTTGAAGCGTTAATAGCCTAGGTACTTGATGACTTCATATCTCGTCGTGCAGATTACGTCATCAGATCAGGCGTTAGATCGCAATCAATTTTGATAAATGAAGACTTTGGTTTTGTTATTATATAAGGGCTTCAAATTATGTTTTTCATTTAATTCACTTAAATTTATTTGCTTTGACTTTTAGTTAACACACTTGGTCAACAATTATATTTTGTTTTTGGAGTTGATACAGTGTCTTAATTTATTAAAAAAAAAATGTTAATATTGTAAATGAATGCCTTTTATGTTTGTACGATAAAATCCCATTTCTGTAATCTAAACATTTAAAAAATATATTCTTTAAACCTAGGGCTCTGAAATGCATTGTACCGCTGAGACTGGCGCAATGGATCCCGTCACTATGAGCGATATGAAGCTTAAAGCACTAGTACTAATCAGTTATGTTATTTTTATATGCCCATTTATATTGAGGCCGGCTTTCTAGTCGAATTATTAATATGTACTCATAGGAAAACTGGATTCTCACATCGCAATTAAAGCTTAGTGCAAGGAACTAATTGCAGATTTCTTACGATACGTTTCTTCACAAATATTATGCGAATATAAGATTGTCAGTTGCGTTTTCACATTTTAACTATGCGATTGATTGTTTTGAAATTTCGCATACATATTGTCAGCCATTCATAAAAGGCAGAAGAAAAGTACGGGTTTCAAGTCGATAGTTAAGAATTAAATGAAGGAGCATCTAAGTCAGAAATGTCGGTGATACTCTTTTGAAATTAGACCCCTGTGTGGCAGATGCTACTGGTCGTCTAACAATGTAAGTTGTGGCAACAATTAATGATAATGTGTTTTGTCTGACAGTCGTAACGGCAGAGAAAATGTCCGGATCTGCTATGTACGAGCTGGTACGTGTAGGCTATAATGAGCTGGTCGGAGAGATCATTCGTCTTGAGGGTGACATGGCCACTATTCAGGTTAGTAATTTTTTCACTTCTAAATCCTAGAATTGTTTAAATAAATAGATTTTCCAATTCTACATATTTGTTTTTGCTGATTAAATTTATTGTGGATCGTAGATGAAAGAATTTCCTTTGACTTTAATCTGATTATTTGTGTATTGGTTTCAGTAGCAACTTACCATGTCCACTGTCGTGGGTTCGATACCCAAGTGAATACCCTTTTTTGTGCAATTCATAAAAGATGAGGTTTGGGTATAATTTGTGTCTGTTAACTGTATGTTTTTAAAGTCGCTCTATAGTGATTGTGGGTTGCTGTCCCTTTAAGAGCAAATATGTAAGGAATGCTATAAGTTAATATTTAATTATGCTTTACTCAGGTATACGAAGAAACATCTGGTGTAACAGTCGGAGATCCCGTACTGCGTACCGGCAAGCCTCTGTCCGTGGAACTTGGTCCAGGTATCCTGGGCTCAATCTTTGACGGTATCCAGCGCCCTCTGAAGGACATTCACGAGCTCACCCAATCCATCTACATCCCTAAAGGTGTGAACGTGCCGTGTTTGGCTCGCGACATCAGCTGGGAGTTCAACCCATTGAATGTCAAGGTTTGTTTTAATGTCAAAATAATTTATTAAAAAGAAATGCACCTTTATTGAAGACGGTTAAAAGAAGAACAAGATTGCGACGATTTTATGTCTAAATTATAACTTTAAATTCTTTCATTTGTGATAACGTGATAAGAGTCATTATATAAATTATATAATACTAGTAAATACCCTCGGTTCCACTCGTGTAGTGCCTGTGGAAATAAACTATGTAGTTTTACATTGGTGAAAGTATTTTAAAATGGGGTTCGCTTCGCTCACAGCCGCGCGTGAACGGTCGTGATCGCGTATGACTGATGCGCCCAGCAGATGCGACAATAGTATGAAAATGTATGGCGCATCTTACGTCAGTCAGTTTGGTGACGGAGTAAGAATTATAATTCACAATACCCTTTCTTACCCATGGGTCATCTAAGGGACGACTAAGGGACACCATCAAATAATACTACTTCTAGAGAACTAATACTAGCTATAAAATCCTATACCAACCCGTTTGACCAGTGGTATAGTCAGTAATTTTCACGTCGTACTTTCCTGGATCAAATCGAAGATGTGTTAGTGAAAGGTCAGATTAAGAGTACGCGTAATCGTAGAGCATGCATGAAGACTGTGATGAGTGTGAATGAAGCGATGGAGGTATGTCAGGATCGTGGTTTGTGGCAATCCGTAGTCTCTGCCTACCCCTCAGGGAAACAGGCGTGAGGCTATGTATGTATGTATAGTCAGTAATTTTTTTCTCACTGTGAAAGAGCAGTGACACTTTTATAAGCTGAAGCAAAGTCTAATCATCTGATATTATATTCTTCCTCCACCACTTCGATAGGCTGATGAATAATTGATAAAATTTAATGTATTTTTAACAGGTTGGCTCTCACATTACCGGTGGTGATCTATACGGTATTGTACACGAGAACACACTGGTGAAGCACAAGATGTTGATGCCACCCCGCGCCAAGGGTACCGTCACCTACATCGCACCAAGCGGCAACTACAAAGTCACTGTAAGTCACTACATCTTGTTTCCGGCTCATTTCATTGTCTACAGGGCATTTCAATGAATAGATTTTTTTTTTTTAAAGTAAAGCTTTTTATGGGAAGGATTTTAAATTCTGATCTTTTTGGATGATCGTGAAGAATAAAGTTTAAGAGACCGTTGTATTTGCTTAATTACGTATATTCTCTTTGCAACAGTCATTTTAAATTTATTGCTTGACTAACGCTTGATACAAAGCAGTAGCTTGATAACGCTTATTGACGCATTGGTCTCTGTAAATCACCAGAAATGACAAAAAGTAGTGGCATAAAATTAATAAGTTAAAAGGACTCTTTAATTGAGATTGCTTGTGTGTTATAGGACGTAGTGCTGGAGACAGAGTTTGACGGGGAGAAGGCGCAGTACACTATGTTGCAAGTGTGGCCGGTGCGACAGCCTCGTCCAGTCACTGAGAAAATGCCTGCCAATCACCCACTGCTCACCGGACAACGTGTATTGGACTCACTGTTCCCGTGAGTTACATATTCTACTATTGACTGCTTTGGATACCAGGAATTTAATGTTGTAATTGGAAATTTGTATCAAGAATTTTGTAATAACAGGCGGTTAAAGAGCGCATCCATTAATTACGTGAGGCATTTATGAGGATATTTTGACCCTCTCTTCCCCCCTTGGTAAGATATCGTAAGATTTTCTCGATCCTCTCCCGCTTCCCCAATTTCACGTAAGATTTTTCAACTTGTACTTGGATATAAAGGTTTTTTTTAATGTCATTTAATTTTAATTTAACTCGACTTTCACGCAGTTTTACACCATATACTGCTAAAAAAAATACGTGATTTTTTTACAGGACTCTCTCCCCCAAGTAAGATAAGATTCGCTCGACCATAGGACATCCACGCGAGGGAGGGTATTCTTATTCCGTCACCGCACGGAAAAGTGTGTGATTGGTCTTTTGAAAAATAAAATTATATATTTTGTTTTAAAAGACAACACCTGGCACAAGGAAATAATCCTCGTATTGGCGGGCAGCTCACAAACATATGATTTAACGTATACAAATTACACCCAGACTTAAAACAACAATTTGTGGTACACACAAATTATTGTCCTGCATGGGGATCGAACCCATGGCACTGGCACAGTAGTTTGGTATTTTAACCATTTCGCCATCAGTGCAATCAATTTGGATTTTAGAGAAGAAAATCTCGAAATATTTTTAACAATCTGTATGGTTGCCTGTAAAATAGAAGATCTATTTTTGGTCGTCCAAAACGCACCGTGGGGCGTTATTTGTTTAAAATTTTGGATCAGTTAATAAATACGAGTGGTTTGCAAGACATTATGAATATAGCTAAATGTGACGGTGTTTCCTCTACAGTTGTGTCCAGGGCGGTACGACCGCCATCCCCGGAGCTTTCGGTTGTGGCAAGACTGTCATCTCACAGGCTCTGTCCAAATACTCCAACTCTGATGTCATCATCTACGTCGGTTGCGGGGAGCGTGGTATGTATATATTTTATACTAGTTATTGTCGCAACTTTAATTTAAAAAAAAAGCTGTTATTTTGAATTACTTTATTTTCTTTGGAGTACTTCACTTCGATGACAATTTATTATGAACTTGTTATCACGATGGTTATTATGACAACAATACTTATCTAGCAACGAAATAAGTCTCATTGTTAATATTTTTTCTCGATTTGCCAATACTGATGGTCACAGCTCAGCTCTCTAAACATATAATTGAGAAAAACTAAGTGCAAAATTCATAAATTTTTATATTTGTTAAACCATTGTGAGTTTGACAACATAATTCGATGGAGATTATCTTTGATGGGATGAGGAAAAGAACGAAGGATTTTGATGGGATTGTTAGATTTTTATTTAATTGTATGTGATGACGTCAATTGTGACGACACAAAGACGTACATTTTTTTGTTATATGCTTAAATACAATTTGATATAAACTAAAAACACGAATAATATAAAAAAAAATCAATTTGCTGGTTATTTTGTGTTCATAGTTTAAAAAATGTTTATTACAAATTCGTATTATGTTGTGCAGGTAACGAGATGTCTGAAGTACTGCGTGACTTCCCCGAGTTGACTGTGGAGATTGACGGTGTGACTGAGTCCATCATGAAGCGAACAGCCCTCGTCGCCAACACATCCAACATGCCTGTCGCCGCCCGAGAGGCCTCCATCTACACCGGTACGTACATACATCCGCCTGGTGCTACACACCAAGGGAGCATCGAGACAGTGAGCAGTAGTGCTCTCCTGGGTAACTCATAACGTCAACTGTGACCGCCAACTCCTTCAAAGAGGAGCGATTGTAACATTATAACCTTTTTGTGGCAAAGAATTTTAATCAGAAAACATCTTTAAGTTGCCTTGTTGAATGTCTCTGAGTATTTAATAATAGGTAATTAATATCTTCCGTCTATTAGGTATCACCCTTTCCGAATACTTCCGTGACATGGGTTACCACGTATCCATGATGGCTGACTCCACCTCCCGTTGGGCCGAGGCTCTTCGTGAAATCTCCGGTCGTCTGGCTGAGATGCCTGCCGATTCCGGTTACCCCGCCTACCTTGGTGCTCGACTGGCTTCCTTCTACGAGCGTGCTGGACGTGTCAAGTGTCTGGGTAACCCCGACAGGGAAGGTGAGTGGCGTAGCGGAGAAATTATTAAAAGAAAACTAGTTTGGTAATAATTTAATTGCAGAGATCATAGTGGTACTGACATATCGTGCTGAGTGTCGTGGGTTCGATTCTCATGCAGTACAATGTACAAAATACAAAGTACAACCTTGTGCGATTCACAAATTATTGTTTTAGATTGAGTATAATTTATGTAAATTTCATGTTGGTAAAATCGTGACCTACTTTTCAAAAAAATCGGTTCATCGACAATCTGTCCTCTAAGAGGTCTGTATTAATAAAAAAAGACTTCAATAACTGTAGTAGTCATATATTTACTTTATATACAGGTTCCGTATCCATCGTCGGTGCCGTATCTCCACCCGGTGGTGACTTCTCCGATCCCGTAACTGCCGCCACACTGGGTATCGTACAGGTGTTCTGGGGTCTCGACAAGAAACTCGCCCAGAGGAAGCACTTCCCGTCCATCAACTGGCTCATCTCCTACAGCAAGTACATGCGCGCCCTCGATGACTTCTATGACAAGAACTACCCAGAGTTTGTGCCACTCAGAACTAAGGTTTGTGACAATATCTATATATATATATGATCTCACGATCATTGGCATTCTAAAATTGTATTACCCTACTCTGAAATAGATAGAATGAAATATGAAAAAAAAAGCCCGTTAAAATCGGGTTAGCCGTGTCAGGCTAAGATGACCAGAATTGACAGTCAGACAAACTAACAATTTTAAAATTGTTTTATTTTATTATTATCAGTACCATATATACTGTCATTTCTACGTCGAGAAAGTATATCATTCAATGGATCTTATCTTATTCGTGAATGTCGTAAAAAGCGACTTAAGTATATGATATGCAAATAAAATCAGTACAATAGAAGGAAAACTCAAAAGAAAATCCTATACTCACACATCTGATCAACACTTAATCCCTATGGATGTATCTGTATGGCTTTTTGAAGTGAAAACTTTGTTATCAGCGTTGTACTTACTGGTTTGGGATGGGTAAAATATGTCAAATTCGCGTCAGGACACGACCTGATCGAAAATTCGTAAGACGGAGCGAGAGTAGACCGTAGAAGAAGTAATAGTATAATATTATATATTTAATATGTGTATTTATTGTATGGTCACACCCATACGTACTCCCTGGGGCATACTTTATATTTTTTTGTATTAGTTTTTTTTCGGACATGTGGAAAGAATGCCGAACGAACGTCTGGTTAAGAAGATATACAATGTGAAAGTGGAAGGATGTAGGTACCGAGGGAGACCGAGACTAACCTACTAGTCCGAGAGCCAGTAACAGATATATATGACCAAGTTCCTCTCAAGTGATAATTAGTAAAATGCATCAGAAAATCGAACCATAAAGTCTCATGAACGTCAGCTGCGGCTCGGTGGGTGGGATGAGCAGTTGTAACCCCGCACGCTCGAAGAAAAAAAAAATACATTCACTCATTTCCTCTCGGCTAAAAATTTATCAAATTATAGCTAACCCAATATCTCAACAAAAAAATAAAATCAGCTGGCTATAACATAGTGTATTGTACGTCAGCTGATGTCTCGATCATGGGAAAAAAAACTTCACTTTCAGTGATATCCTCTCAAATAAAAATTTACCTGATGATAGCTTATATGTAACTATTGATAAATATATACGTCAGCTGGCTGTATCTCGGTGGAAAAATCGTCAGCTGATAATTTGAAGGTCGTTACGTAGAAGTTAGCCAGAAGCATTTACTGACTATTTAAATGCATCAGCTGACTAAGTTTCCCTCCACTTACTGCTAGCTGATTTTTTTTTATTTATCACAGAAATATATTTAAAATCAGCTCACAAATTTTCATGTGCGAGGAAATGACGTCTTTTTAATTATTCTTGTTATTTTTAAAGATTCAAACAATACACGCTAGCATAGCATAGACAGTATTAAGGTACGCTTGGAGGGGGTTAGTTGTACGCATGCTCGGGGTACCCTTTTGTTGAGGGCACTGGAAAACATTTTTAGAAGTAGAAAAGAAAGGTACTAATCATAGAGTAATATAATACATTGGAAATAGAGAGGCCACTCTCATCGATTTTTTTTGTCGCCAAAAAAACAAAATCTATTTCTAATTTAAAACCGTTCAGTGAAGAAAATCTCATTAAGTGCAGTGCTATATTGAGTGTAAGAAAAAATAATAAACTAAGTGGACACGAGGCTGTACTTCCGACAGAAAAAAACAATTTTCAGCTGTACCACAGTGAGTGTTATAGACGCTTTACGGCTTTGCCCCCAAAGTATCGCAAAATAATACCAGAAGATGCATCTGCTGCGAGATTACAGTATGTATATAAATTATTATTTTTTTGGGTGGGTAGGAAATAATTATTGAGTCGCGTAATAGATGGCGCTTTCATTGACATTAGTGGCGACAAAAAAAATCGAGAGTGGCCTCTCTAATTCCAATGTATTATATTACTCTATAATTAGTACCCTTCTTTTCTACTTCTAAAAATGTTTTCCAGTGCCCTCAACAAAAGGGTACCCCGAGCATGCGTACAACTAACCCCCTCCAAGCGTACCTTAATACTGTCTATGCTATGCTAGCGTGTATTGTTTGAATCTTTAAAAATAACAAGAATAATTAAAAAGACATCATTTCCTCTCACATGAAAATTTGTGAGCTGATTTTAAATATATTTCTGTGATAAATAAAAAAAATCAGCTAGCAGTAAGTGGAGGGAAACTTAGTCAGCTGATGCATTTAAATAGTCAGTAAATGCTTCTGGCTAACTTCTACGTAACGACCTTCAAATTATCAGCTGACGATTTTTCCACCGAGATACAGCCAGCTGACGTATATATTTATCAATAGTTACATATAAGCTATCATCAGTTAAATTTTTATTTGAGAGGATATCACTGAAAGTGAAGTTTTTTTTCCCATGATCGAGACATCAGCTGACGTACAATACACTATGTTATAGCCAGCTGATTTTATTTTTTTGTTGAGATATTAGGTTAGCTATAATTTGATAAATTTTTAGCCGAGAGGAAATGAGTGAATGTATTTTTTTTTTCTTCGAGCGTGGGACGTTACAACTGCTCATCCCCCCCACCGTGCCGCAGCTGACGGTCATAAGGCTTCATGATACTATTGTCTGATGCGTATCACCAATTATCTCTCGAGAAGAAATAATTAACCAAATTTTCACCTGGCTCTTGGACCATACCTAGACCAGATCGGTCATGTACTGAAGGAAGGTGGTGTCAAGAGTCTCCGAAACCGGCGAGCGTGTATGAAGAGAATTATGAATGTTGAGGAAGCGAGTGAAGTATGCAGAGATAGAGTTCTCTGGCACTCTGTTCTCTCTGCCTACCCTGCAAGGGATATGGCGTGATGATATGTATGTATGTAGTTTTTTTTCATAGGTTGAAGTTTACACTTCTGTCGGTAGTCATCGTGACTGCTTTGTGTTTCTTTTTATCATCCTCATCACCATGATCATAATAAATATCTGCCTATTTACATTGTTCAGGTCAAGGAGATCCTTCAGGAGGAGGAGGACTTGTCAGAAATCGTGCAGCTCGTCGGTAAGGCGTCACTCGCCGAGACAGACAAGATCACACTCGAAGTCGCCAAGCTGCTTAAGGACGATTTCTTGCAACAGAACAGGTGATTACAACTTGTGTGATAAATATTGTGAGGCATTTTAATGAAAGTTTGATGCAAAAGTAAAATGGTGATAGAGAGGCCAGGTTATAGGGTTGCATACCGTCCTTTCCACTACCCTGGGTTGTTTGGGGGGGGTTGTAATCGGACCACAGCCGATCCCAAAAAAAATGGTATAATATTTGTGTCTGATTTTTTTGGGACTAATTGGGATTACTACAAATTCCCATCAATGTTACTACTTTAAGCGAAGGTATACAATGGCCTGATGACACCGAGGTCTGATCTTCAGGTTATCTTGGGAAATGCTTTTAATAGTTTTAGGACCCGCAATAAATTGCATTAATTTATCAATATGAATATATTTGGGGGGCATAGTCCGGAGCGTGCTCGTTCGCGTCCCCTGCCAGTCTAATTAGACTGCTAATCCGGCTCGAAATGCGTACCGCAATGCGGGTTAGGGCGTCCCCCGGAGGCGACGCGTACCGACCCGCCCCCGTCGGTACGAACTTCGGCAGTTGCGGCGATGGGGGCCGCCACCCATCACGCCTTGCCCAGTCAGGCGAGTCGAGGAGAGCAGAGTGCCGGGTGGGCACGTGGAATGTAAGAGGTTGTGTGGAAGGTAAGTTGCACGAGCTGATATCCGTCATGGCGGACAAACAGCTAGACGTGCTCTGTGTAACAGAGACCAAGCGAAGGGGCAGCGACGCCTGCGATCTTCCTGGTGGCGGGATGGCTCTGTGGTCTGGTGTACCACAGAGCGATCGAGCCAGCATGGGGGTAGGAGTACTGTTGTCCTCTCGCTTGGCCTCAGGTGTAAAGGATTACGGAATGTATGATCCCAGACTTCTTTGGGTCCGTATAAAACTTGGTGTCACCAAGGTATTCATGGTGCTCAGCTATGCTCCCGTAGGATCCTCGGTGGCATCAGACCTAGAGAAGTTTTGGGATAATGTTAGGGAAGTTCTGGATATGGCAGAAACCAGTGAACGCGTGATTGTATGCGGAGATTTGAACGGATGGTTGGGGACCAAGCGTCCCGACTATGAGGACGTACTTGGTCCATTTGGTGATAAGAGAGTGAACGACGCAGGTAGGCTCATAGCGGATGTATGCATGGAGAGAAACCTTATTGTGTCAAACACATTTTTCCAACATAAGGACATCCATATGTATACATGGAGAAGGAATGAACAGAAAAGTATAATAGATTTAATTTTGGTAGACAGTCGCCTCCAAAGCAAAATATTGGACGCAAGAGCCTACAGGGGCCCCACAGTCGATACGGACCACTATCTCGTTATTGCGAGATTTAGTGGTCTGTTCAGAAAGTGGAGGCACTGGCGAGAGCGTGTCCACTTCGGAGGGCTTGAAAGAATAAAGGTTGAAAGGTTGCAAGAAGAGTGTGTAAGAGAAAAGTATGCAGAAGGTGTCCGAGAACGGCTGGCGATGGCAAGCCAGCCGCAATCGGACATTGAAGAATGCTGGAGAGTATTGAAAGAGAGTATGGTAGACACAGCGAAAGAAGTATGTGGAAGTTCAAAGAAGCATAGAAACACAAATGGTGATGCATGGTGGGATGCGGAAGTAGCAGCTTCCGTAGAGCAAAAGAAGAAAGCGTGGCTGGACTATGTCTCTTCTTTGAATCTGAATGACAGTATGACTGAACAGAAGAAAGAAATATATCGGCAATGTAAGAATGACACCAAGGCCTTAGTGAAAGAGAAACGTGATAGAGCAAGTATGAGTGCAGAAGATAGGCTGACTAAAAACTTCGAGGGTAACACCAAACTCTTTTGGAGGGAGGTGAAGAAGTCTCGGGGTGGTTGGTCAGCCTTCAGAATGAATAAAATAAGGTCTAAAGGTGGAGACATTCTTACACAAACACAAGACGTTAAGCCGATGGAGTGAATATTTTGGCGATATGTATGCGGATGCTACGGTTGGCGCCGGTGTCGCATGTGGTCTAGTAGATCAGCATTCGGCGACGGCGTCCTCCGATGGCATCAGTATGGATGAAGTTGAATGGGCGATAAGAAGTTTGAGAAATGGTAAGGCAGCGGGCATTGATATGGTGAATTATGGTGTCTGCCGAGATGATCAAGCTTGGTGGCTCCTGTGTCCGGTAGGCGTTCCTGTTGCTCCTCAATTAATGTTGGAGCTCGGGAATGGTTCCCGGGGACTGGAATAGCGCAGTCATCGTGCCTTTGTTTAAAAACAAGGGTTCACGTTATGACTGCGCAAATTACAGAGCCATAAGCTTGACCAGTTTGGCAGCAAAAGTGTATGGTAAAATTATTGAAAGAAGAATGAGGATGGTGTCCGATGGTTTACTGTGTGAGACACAAGGAGGTTTCAGGAGTGGAAGGGGATGCATGGATCAAGTGTTCTCTCTGCGCAACATTGTGGGGAAGCATCTGGTCCTAGGTCAGAGGGTTTTCTGCAGTTTTGTGGATCTGGAGAGAGCATTTGACACGGTTGTACGAAAGGAACTTTGGGACATTTTACCGGAGTATGGTATTAACGGTAAACTGCTGCAGGCTGTGCAATCCAGTTACATGGGCTGTAGAGCCTATGTGCGGCTGGATGATGGAATGTCGCCTTGGTTTGACATCAATATCGGCGTCAAGCAGGGTTGCGTTCTATCAGCCAGGCTGTTTATCATATATCTGGATAAATGTCTCCAAAGGTTGAACGATATGAATGTAGGAGTCCAGATGGGTGACTCAGTGGTCTCTGCTCTGCTTTATGCAGATGATGCAGTCCTGCTGGCACAGTCAGCGACTGACCTGCAGACCCTAGTCGACACAATGACAGAAGATTGTAAGAAAAGGGGTCTACGCGTGAATGTGAGCAAAACCAAAATAATGGTCTTTGAAAGAGATGAAGCCAGAACAGATGTAAGAGTAACAATAGGTAATGATGTACTAGAGCAAGTGGATGAATTTGTATATCTTGGATGTGGATTTAGCCGAGATGGACGGTACACCACTGATATAGAGCGAAGAGTGAATGCGGGAAATAGAGTGAACGGAGCGTTGGGGCAACTTCTCGGCAGCCACCACCTCAGCCAGAAGGCACGTGTAGCAATACATAACGCAGTGCTTGTCCCAACATTACTGTATGGAAGCGAGAGTTGGGTATGCAGAAAAGAGTATGAAAGTAAAATTAATGCGGTCGAAATGCGATCTCTTCGGAAAATCTGTGGAGTTAAGCTGACCGACCGCATTCGTAACGACGACGTAAGAGAGCGAGTAGGTATGAAAGAGAGTATTGGTGTAAAGATGCGAAAGGGAATGCTCCGATGGTTCGGACATGTGGAAAGAATGCCGAACGAACGTCTGGTTAAGAAGATATACAATGCGAAAGTGGAAGGATGTAGGTACCGAGGGAGACCGAGACTAACCTACCTAGACCAGATCGGTCAGGTACTGAAGGAAGGTGGAGTCAAGAGTCTCCGAAACCGGCGAGCGTGTATGAAGAGAATTATGAATGTTGAGGAAGCGAGTGAAGTATGCAGAGATAGAGTTCTCTGGCACTCTGTTCTCTCTGCCTACCATGCAAGGGATATGGCGTGCTGATATGTATGTAATTTATCAATATGAATAACAATATGAATGTGGTTTGAAAGTAAGAACCATGGGAAACCGAGAAAATAATAGATGGGTTTTGTGAATGAGGATATGCGTATGACAGCAGTGAGTATAGTAGATATGACAGCCGACAGACAAGGACGTGTTGTGCCGATCACATCTTGCGTAGGATGAGGGTATTGGGACTAATCCCACCGCACATTCCCACCATTGTAACTCCTGTAAGCCAGGATCCACAATGGTCACTATAAATGACACCGAGGTTTGACCCTCAGGCAGTCCCGGGAAATGATTTTAATTGTCTTGGAACCCGCAACAAATTTAATTAGAAAAGTTAAAGAGGAGGAGTTGGAAAAGAGTGATTCCACTTCCCTCCCAGGCAAAGCGGGAGACAGAAAGCAATATTGACTAGTCAGCCAATAAGTAAAGGGTTGTACAGCTACGATAAGCGCAGCAGTACGGCACCACGGATACGGGATAACTTAACGGGGCCTATATGTGAGCCTTAAGATTGGTTGCAGTAGTAGGTATGGCAGAAACGCCTAAACGCACGGAAATTTTCTCGAGTTGCTACAAGATCCGTGTAGTATACTACTCCAGATGTTACTTGCAAACTGTCTAACATAAGGTCGCGCTCGTTACGCCAGAGATCGCACTCCCAGAGAATGTGATGTGCTGATTGTTCATACTCGCGGTTATTTGTAGAACATTGACATAGTGGTGAAGGTACGAGTTTAAAAGAAAATAATTTACTTTTAAAGTTGCCATGTCCAGTTAGAAATTGAGCTACAAAATGGTCAACCTCCAGCCACACTCTCTCTAGGCGCTCGCGGACGCATGGGAAAAATAGATAGAGGTGACGGCCCTTCGATGATGAATCCCATCTTTCTTGCCATTCAATTAAAAGTTTTTCATAGACAACGGACTGCGGTGCAAACAATCGAGCGATTTTATTACGGTCGCGCGGTAGAAGGAAATCTGTGTTCATATTTTCCCTTGTCGTGTAATACATTGATGCCCGTCTCTGAATCTCCAAGTCAACCGGAAGTACACCCGCGAGTACCGGCAAAGCCTCGGTACTGACCGTCCTGTAGGCTTTACACAAGAATATTAAGGCCAATCGTTGGCTTTGTAATAATTTAAGGCGAGCTGCCCCTATGTAGCCCTATCAGCCCAAACGGGTGCAGCGTAACAAATACACCCCAAATATGTGGCCATATATATAGTTGTCAGTGTATTAAAACGAAGGCCCCAGGTAGACGTTGATATTCTAGTAAGCGCATAGAAATTTCGTTTCGCTTTTTCACCTACAGTTTTAATATGCTCCACAAATGAAAAATTTTTTTCTAAGAGTAGACCAAGATAGCAAACTGAATCTTTCTTTTTGACTGTCATATTATTGAATTTTATACGCGGCAACGATTGTAAATTTCCTTTTAATAAAAGGTGATACGTTTTTTGTGGGGCAAATGTAAGCCGATTTCGTGTGCCCCATTCGAATATATTATTGAGACAAATTTCTGCTAATTTCTCTAAACCGTCTCTAGTGTTGGATTCTACGAGTAGAAGACCGTCGTCGGCATAGCCGATCAATTGACAGTGTTTCGGCAGAGGTAATTCGAGGAAATCGTCAAAACCTAAATTCCATAGTAATGGACTTAGCACCGAACCTTGGGGGCAGCCCATCGTCAGTGCCTTCGACACAGCATGGTGTCCAAGTTTCAGTTTAGTCGAGCTTTGTGAAAAGTATGACTGTATAATTAGGTAGATGTTCCTATAGCACCCACGAGTCTTTAATTTAAGAAGTAGCATTGGCCACCAGGCGTTGTCGAAGGCACCTGAGATATCCAGGAAAACGCCTAGCACGTATTTAAAAGCGGATGTATTAATAACTTTTCTCACCGCAATGGCTGCGTCGATAGTTGATTTACCGCGAGTGAAACCGAATTGCTTATGGTTGAATGTTGGTCCACCCGGCAATAAACGAGGAACAATTAGCCGTTCTAAGAGTTTGCCTAGTGATAGGATGCCTAGGATGAGGGTATGCTAATTTTAATAATTTTGTATTTCTTTTTTGTTTAGTTACTCTGCATACGATCGTTTCTGTCCGTTCTACAAGACCGTCGGCATGCTCAAGAACATAATTACGTTCTACGACATGTCACGGCACGCGGTCGAGTCCACCGCTCAGTCAGACAACAAGGTTACGTGGAACGTGATCCGCGACGCCATGGGCAATGTACTATACCAACTGTCATCCATGAAGTTCAGGGTAAGTGAACCACCTCACATGTGTATTGATTTTATTATTACAGAACTGTAGGAGGGATGGAAAAGTTTTGGTCTTCAACTGTAGGTTATCAGTGATCATTTCTCCTACACTTTTGAAAAATATGGAATGAACTACTTGCTGCAGTATTTCCCGAGTGTTATGACGTATCCTCTTTTAAACGAGAGCGAAAAACAATGAAATTTAAATTCTATGCCTCATTGTCTGGTCTACTTGGTATTGAAGGCTATTGTGAAGGAAGCTTTTGTCCAACAGTGGAAAGTAGTATGTAGACTTTAAATGAAATAATAGAAAGAAATTTATAAAGACTTATTGATATGTATTTAAAAATAGTGAGCCAAATTGTTTTACGACCTATTTTGAATAGTTTATCTGAGATTGTGTGAGTGATTTATCAATAAATCTTTAAACATAAATAGCATTCAACGATTGCTGGGCCATAGATAAATAGATTGTGACAGAGTTGCCATCAATGTCATAGATTATTGAAATAAGATTATCTTTTAGAATATAATATATTCAAAAAATAATTTGTTTCGTTGTTTGTTGGTTTGTCTCATCGCGATTAACGTCACACAATCAATTTACAAAAATTACTAAATTAATTTAAGATGATCCCTATTGATTTAGGTTATCAGAGTCGGGTATGTTCATAGTTTCTAATCCCCATCGATTGATATTATAATATTAAAGTTCTGTAACAAAACTAAAATGTATAACTTAAACTATTTTAATGTGTTGTGGACATTAAGGTAAAGATTAAATTAAGATGAATGTTATCCTTAGGGAACATTAAAATGAATATGCCTGACTTTAAGGTATAATTTTTAAGAGTACGCATCCTCAAAATTCCATCTAAACGGTATGGAAAATTAGCAATAATTTAAAAATTGACAAAAAATTCAATGAATTTCTCAACCATGTTATTTTAGATTTTAAACCTTTCTTTGCTTTTTTAGGACCCCGTTAAAGATGGAGAAGCAAAGATCAAGGCAGAGTTCGATCAACTGCTAGAAGATATGTCCGCCGCCTTCCGCAACCTCGAGGATTAAGCTTCGCACCGCCACTTAATGGGACGGGTTTGCGGTCACCGACCATCACCGAAACACCACTTGGAGCTACCCTCGTTGTGATCGCAAGCACTTATTGTTAATACACTAAATAGACATAAAGATATTATAAATGTTCTAAATAGTGTTTAGGTTATATATAATGTGTATTTAGTAGTGTTTCAATGCAGAATTTGTGATTCCAATTGTTGAAATATTGTAGGAATTTGTCATCCGTTTGTAAATAAACCCCCTCCCACACACGGACCGGCCGACTGTTCCACAATAAATTGTTATTTATATAAAAATATATGCTGTTTATAATTCAATTTAGTGGCGGTTACTGTGGGATATTAACCGCCATCTTGATTAATTTAAAATCATTTTTGAAACCGATAAAAAGTAACTTATTATTTCTCTTTCTCTTCTTAATGTATTTGCAATATAATGTCCGCTATATATATATTTTTGAGTGTTTCAATTGTATCGAGTTTTTATTTGCATTCCACATTATTATTAGATTTAAACAATTTGTTATGAAAAGCTTCAGTTTGATAGCTGTCTCGATATAATCGTTTGTCAGCTCGTCGGCCATTTTGTTTAAGGAGTTCAGTATTATGTACGTTGGCGTATTTAGGCAACGACCAAGTACATGATCAAACCGGACCGTTGCTTGTCAGAGTGGTCTTTGAATAGCAATCGCCTGGTATGGGTATTTCCCTGATATTATCCTATATACGCCAATGTTGGACGTCTTTTACAAATATATAAATAAATAAATTATGCGCAACAATAAAAAAAAATATTTATTTGCTGTTTGAATATATGTGACTTCGTGTTGCGAAGACGAAAGTTATAATTATAGTAAATAATTATATATAAAGTGTATAATGTTATATTATTTGTGAATCCCTTCATTCTTTATTACGGTGGTCAGACTAAATGGAGACCGGAAGGTAGGTAATACGGCGGGTTATGAGGTCGCACGCATCCCAGCCGTCGCTCCGAACAAAACAGGCGGACTGTGTCCTGACTGTGACCTGTCAAAAAAGAAAAAATAAAAAAGACTATTAACATAGGTTGCTTTCTATTTAGTTAACACAGAGGGACTCTGCGGTACATTGTGAAACACTGCCAAACACTGTGTAAAAGTTTAAATGAAACAGCTAGTTGTCTCAAAATAACACTAGAGTGCGTCAATATCGCAAAATTATGGGCGTTGTATACCTAAATGCAAGTTCCTTGACAAAGTCTTGGCTCAATAATTTATAAACATAACCACATTATCAGGGCTCACTTCAATAGTGCAATATTTGCATTTGAACATTTTTATTAAATTTTAATTAGCAGTAAGAGACAAGCTCAATTTAATAATCTCAAATAATACTACTAGAATATGCCGTAAATAAATTGCGAGGTTAAGTAACGATACTTAATTCAAGCAAAGTAGTACCTATATATTTAAAGTACTCTATGAAAGTAGATAAGCATCTGTCAAACACCACTTTTTCGAGTGTCGGACAGTGTACGGCTGTGTTCAACAGTGTCGTTGATGGAAAGCGCTTTATCGAACACTGCGTCACTTTTTAACCGACTTCAAAAAGGAGGAGGTTCTGTTTCATTGTATTTTTTTTTTTCATGTAATAAGCGATATTTTTGTCAATTGTGGGCCGATTTTCAAAATTCTTTTTTCTTTCTAAAGGGTATACTTCAGAGGTGGTCCCATTGTCACCAAGTCATGATCTGATGATGGGAAGTCATGGAAATCGAGAGCAACCCTCAAATTTTATAGGCACATATTACGTGTCTCATATATTTTCAAAAGCTCTTCAAATATCTGCATCTGGCAGTGATAAACTCATTTAGGTGAGCTGATGATGGAAGGTTTATCTCATTAACGGTTAGGAGTTGCAGGATAATTCTTTCAATATCATACGCACGCATAGACTTTTAGCTATATTCTTTCAAGTTAACTTCCAAGGTGGTCCCATTGTCATCAAATCATGATCTGATGATGGGAATTCTTAGAAATCGAGGGCAACCCTTAAATTTTATAGGCACATATTACGTGTCTCATGTATTTTTCAAAGCTATTCAAATATTTGCATCTGGCAGTGAACATTTCATTTAGGTGAGCTGGTGATGGAAGGTACATCTCTTTAGCGTTTAGGAGTTGGAGGATAATTCTTTTAATATCATACGCACGCATAGACCTTTAGCTATATTCTTTCAAGTTAACTCCCGAGGTGGTCCCATTGTCATCAAATCATGATTTCATGATGGCAATTCTTGGAAATCGAGGGCAACCCTTAAATTTTATAGGCACATATTACGTGTCTCATGGATTTTTCAAAGCTATTCAGATATTTGCATCTGGCAGTGAACATTTCATTAAGGTGAGCTGGTGATGGAAGGTACATGTCCTTAGCGGTTAGGAGTTGGAGGATAATTCTTTCAATATCATACGCACGCATAGACCTTTAGCTGTATTTTTTCAAGTTTCCCGAGGTGATTTCATTGTCACCAAATCATGATCTGATGATGGGAATTCATAGAAATCGAGGGTAACTATCAAATTTTATAGGCACATATTACGTGTCTCATATATTTTCCAAAGCTATTCAAATATTTGCATCTGCCGATGATAATCTCATTTAGGGATGTGAGGTTACTGGAAAAAAATCGATTAAATAAAAATCGATTTTTTTTAAACTTAATATTAATCGATTTTTCAAAAATCGATTTTAACCAAAATAAATAATCGATTTTTACGAAAAAATCGATTTTTTCTACATACATATCATCACGCCATATCCCTTGCAGGGTAGGCAGAGAGAACAGAGTACCAGAGAACTTTATCCTTGCATACTTCACTCGCTTCCTCAACATTCATAATTCTCTTCATACACGCTCGCCGGTTTCGGAAACTCTTGACTCCACCTTCCTTCAGTACGTGACCAATCTGGTCTAGGTAGGTGAGTCTCGGTCTCCCCGGGTACCTACATCCTTCCACTTTCGCATTGTATATCTTCTTAACCAGACGTTCGTTCGGCATTCTTTCCACATGTCCGAACCATTGGAGCATTCCCTTTTGCATCTTTACACCAATACTCTCTTTCATACCTACTTGCTCTCTTACGTCGTCGTTGCGTATGCGGTCGGTCAGCCTAACTCCACAGATTTTCCGTAGAGATCGCATTTCGACCGCATTAATTTTGCTTTCATGCTCTTTTCTGCATACCCAACTCTCGCTTCCATATGTTTGTATGTTGGGACAAGCACAGCGTTATGTATTGCTACACGTGCCTTCTGGCTGAGGTGGTGGGTACCGAGAAGTTGTCCCTTATCGCTTGGGTGGCGATAAGTCAAAGGGTTTTAGCGCGCTAATATATCGCGCTCTGTGGTTAGACTAGCGTTTTTCATTTCGGCGGAAATTTTCGATGTGTTTAGACGCGTTCGAGGATTTCAGTTAATCAATTAATATGGAGTGCAGTGATGAAATGGTGTTAGAATTTTTACACCATTATGAAGCGGAACCCATGAAGGGATAAAAAAAATCATTATGTAATTATTAGAATATAGCTGTAATAGTAAAGCAATTCGTCACCCATAGTTAGACGCATGAAAATGATTTCGGCCATTTTTAATTATTGCACGATACTTCGTGTAAAATACCGAAGTCGCTAATGTGACCACAGTATTATCGCGATAACTTTTTAGTGTAGAAAACGTACGAAGCTACGCCACACATTACTTCGGGACGATACACGCAGGTGCGGCCCTAGCATTAATGCTTCGCACGTTTTGTACACTAGAAAGTTATCGCGATAATACTGTGGTCATACTAGCGACTTCAGTATTTTACACGAAGTATCGTGCAATAATTAAAGATGACCGAAATCCTTTCGATGTTCAACTATGGATGACGAGTTGCTTTACTTATACAGTTATAATATGTTAATAATTTCATAATGATTTTTTTGGATTTCATCATGGATTCAGCTTTATAATGGTGTAAAAATTGCAACACCATATTATCGTTCCATTCCATATTTATTGATATATATATATATATATATATATATATATATATATATATATATATATATATATATATACACTACCGTCCAAAAGTTTGGAAGCAGCAAGGTAAAATCGAATAAAACCAAACTAAGTCATTTAAATTTAAATGTATTGATAAAAAAATAAAGAACAAACAGAAACTAACTTAAACAAAATAAAAAAATAATATACAATGGTAAATTAGATTAAATTTTAGCTTCATCAAAGTGTCCACCTTTCTCCTTTATAATCTTCTCACATATTCTGGGCATTCTATTAATCAATTTTTTAAAATAATCTTTATCTAATTTGTTCCATTCGTTCTCTAATAGCTGCCACAAATGTTCTGAGCTCGTAGGACAACGACTTTTCACCCTCCTGTCAAGTTCATCCCAAACAAGTTCAATGGGAGAAAGATCAGGGGATTGAGATGGCCATTGCATGATGTTTAAAATGTTTTCAGCTTTTTTCTTGTTTAAAAAGTTCTGGCACAATTTAGACGAATGCTTAGGATCATTATCCTGTTGAAAAATGAATCCAGAACCAATGAGACTTAGTCCACTGGGTATGGCAGAATCTTGGAGAATTTTTAAATAGCCTTCCTTGTTTAATTTTCCGGTTATCCTCACAAGATTGCCGGGTTTACTGTTGCCAAAACACCCCCAAACCATGACATTACCACCACCATGTTTGATGGTAGGCACTGTACATGCCTCTGAAGCCCTCTCTTCTTTTGACCGGCGTACAAAGACACGTCTATTGGATCCGAAAATCTGAAATTTTGATTCGTCACTCCAAAGGACATTTTCCCATTGTTCTATAGTCCAGTTTTTATGCGCTTTTGCCCATTCTAGTCTATTTTTCTTATGTCGATTTGTTAGTTTGGGTTTTTTAGCAGCAACACATCCTCTTAATCCCGCAGACAGTAAGCGTCTTTTAACAGTAGTTGTTGAAATGGGTGTTTCTCGCGTATCATTCAGAGCTGCAGTGATCTGTGGTGCAGTTAAGCGTCGATTCCGTTTAGAAAGAACTCTAATGAAGTTGTCCTCTTGATTTGTTGTGGATTTGGGCCTACCAGATCTCTTTCTATCTTCATTTTTCCCCGTTTCTTGTTTTCTAGCAAGGGTATAGTGGACACCTTTACAAGAAATTCCGAGCCTTTCTGCGATTTGACGTTCACTGTATCCTTCCTCGCGTAGAGTGCAAATAGCGCTTCGCTGTTCAAGCGTGATTTGCTTGCGTTTTGCCATTTTCAGAAGAAAAAATACGGTCAAAGTAGTAGCCGATATCTTTCGAATACAGACAATGTTAATATCACAACTTTCACGTGCCAATGCTCAAGTGCGACTGAATAAGGTCTAAAAAAGTTAAAACCAGCAAACATTATCAATAAAACTACACCATTGCATAGGATAAAGTAGCCGACGGATTAAGTCATAAAACACGTGTTTCGTCAATATTAAGGAATTCCATAAAACTTGATGAATGTAGGATAATAATCCTTTTGTGTTTGTGTAGACAGTCGTAAAAGGTTGTAAAACTTAAGATTATTGCTAATTTTTACCGCTATTAGTCGGCATTTATTTATTTTGTTTGAAAACAGGTGTGCTTCCAAACTTTTGGACGGTAGTGTATATATATATATATATATATATATATATATTAGCGCTCTAAAACCCTTTGATTTATCAGCAACCAAGCGATAACGCACACGAAATCCGAATGTTCACGACGATAGCCGATAATGACCGGTCACATCTGCGTGTATCGTCTCATTGCACGAAGCTTCGTGACGATACACGCAGGTGCGGCCCTAGCATTAATGGTAAAATATTTTCGCCAACCGCTTTTAGATGTTTTACTATTGGAAGACATTTTTATTGTTTATCAACAACTACATAATATTATGGCACTCTAAACTTGTAAATAATAATGGATTTACTTCGAGTTTTATTCATCCGTTCCATAGATGGCGCTTTTCATAAAAATCGATTAAAATGCGTAATTTATATAATCGATTTTTTAAAAATCGATTATTATTAATATAAAAATCGATTATAAAAAATCGATTATTAGAAAAAAATAATCGATTAAAATAAAAATCGATTATTTTTTAACATCCCTAATCTCATTTAGGTGAGCTGGTGATGAAAGGTACATCTCCTTAGCGCTTAGGAGTTGGAGAAAAATTATTTCAATATCATATGCACGCATAGACCTTTAGTTGTATTCTTTCAAGTTAATCACGTAAGCTTATAATGTAAGCTTATAACGATTAGGAGTTAGGTAGGTAATTCTTTATGTTGGCGATATAGTAATCTTTGTTACGTAGAAAATAACATACTAAGCTGGAAGGATGGACCTTTTTCAATTCACCTTTCTCAAAGTCGAACTGTTGTAAATATGTATCATCATCTGGACTTAGCTTCTCTCATATTTTGTAAAGTACCCTGGAGTTTATATACCGTAACCGCCCAACGGAAGATTAGCGGAAGCATTTTCCGTTCATTATCCCGTAACCTTTCGTTGCCTGATATATGGTTGACATACGCACTATGGTAACTAACTCGTCACTGTCTTTCACTTTTGTGGCGATAATGTCGTCATTAAATTTTATAAAAACCAAATCAGGTAACTAGCCTGTTTCAATTTGGTCACAACGAAGGGGAAGCCTACAAGTTTGGATATTATCCCTATTGCCCGCTTACCAAGCCATTAATGACCGAGATATTGCATCTTACCATGACTCTGAAGCCTATGTCTAGTTTTAACAATTGCATCAAACCGTCTCAATTATTTATATCACTTGAATGTTGGTAGTATCTCATACCTAAGTTGCTGCCTCACGTGACGCATCAATAGCACATATGGTGTATACGCGAATTGATTGAAACAGTGAAATTTAAACCATCGGCAACGAGATACAGCATTTCATTTCCATTTTTTTCGAAATACGTTCTTATTTTTTTAATTTTGATTCCCTACTTCTATTCTTCCTCGTGCCACGTGTATTTTTGTCGATCTACTCATAGTGCTATATTTAATAAATAATTTAATTTATATGAACTAGTTAAAATTATTACTTAACTACGATTATTTACACTAAAAATTTAAAAATAATTAAACTTTAAAAAAAAAAATGTTACCCGACTTCAAAATAGGATCAGCAAAAACCCATACTTACTTAAAACACTAAAAATCGAAAAATAATATGAACTATTTAATTCTTGTCTAATTCTAATTATGTATTAATTTTTATAAAATATAATTACAATGTATGCTAGAAATACACTAACACGATTTGAAGTCGGTGCCAAGCTTAAATTAACAAAAAAACAATAAGTTTAATGATATACACACAGGGTGAAAAATTAATAAAATCAAAATATTAAAGGAAATAAGAATTAAAAGATGTATTCAGAACACTATAACACCACAAATTTAATACCATTTGACACAACCGTGAACGACGTCTGCCCGTATGGATTAAATCGCTTAACCGCTTGCGCGTTCAGATCACTTCAGTCACAATCGCGGCGTGGTTTGAATGTGATATAGTATACCTATTTGGCTTGGCGCCGACTTCAAATCGTGTTAGTGGATTTCTAGCATACATTGTAATTATATTTTATAAAAATTAATACATAATTATAATTAGACAAGAATTAAATAGTTCATCTTATTTTTCGGTTTTTAGTGTTTTAAGTATGGTTTTTTGCTGATCCTATTTTGAAGTCGGTTTACATTCTTTTTTAAAAGTTTAATTGTATTAAATGGAAAGCACACATAAGCATCTAAGTGTGGACGAGTTGCACCATAATGACCAGGCGTCAGGTAAATTGGTGATCGCACTTGGTTTTATGTTTCCTTGGAGAGGAGTGCTGCCGCTTATTTTGGTCATCTTTCAACTGGTTTTTACGACCAGGAGAGTAGGAACTCATGGTCTCACGATCGCTAGTCACTAGAGTTATTTACGCATATCTTGTATATATCTTTGAGTAGCTCTGTAGACCTGGATTGTGTAAGGCGTTCATCGCCCATTCAGCTCTAGTATTATACAACGATTAAGGAGAAATTGTGTTGACGCAATGTGTACATACTATACTATACATATTGCAAAAGAATTGACAATAATTTTATGACCGGTCGTCTGCATGACGTCAACCCTCCTTGTGAATGTATTTATAGCATAAAGGAATAAATGTTTGTGTCGTGGGGAAGTTATTAGCTATTGACGGACACAAATTACATTTAAATTCGGAATCATTTGTGGATCAAAAAAAGAATTTCACAATTTTAAATTTTTATGACCTTTGGCATTATAGGTCGGTACTTGATTACTGCGGGATTTAGAAGTATATTTACAAAAGTGCACGTTTTATGCCAAGAAGTAGTCTTATCATTATCTTATTGTTAGCTGAGATCGAGCCTCCTTCATAATAGGAGGGAAGTTGATCTACTCTATTACGCTGACTAAACGCGTTGGTACAGGGTTTTTATTTAGTGTTTTCCTCAAATTACTGAAATTTAGCATTTAACATGCTTGATTATTTATAAAAAATGATTACGAGCAAAAAATTATTGTCACACATGGGATACGAACCCACGCAATCACGAAATCCGTTCCAATCGTGCTACCACTTTCACCAACGTGAGCTGCCGTATAATATTCAATTTTCGGCTCGTATTATATTTTCGTCTTTAAATGAGACGTGTGCCATCTACCCGATAATGTTTACACATTATACAGAAATTATGCAGTGTTTTCTCTCTCTTGCATAAATATCGACATATAATAGACCTAAAACGTCTGTTACGATACCCACAAGCAAGATAGAGGGTGATGAATGGTGATCTTATTCCGTCAATACACGGATAGAATATAATATAAAATATCATTCAAAGTAGGTAGGTACTTGTTTGTAGGCGGTTATCTATACATATAATAAAAATATAACGGATCGCTGTCTGTACATGGAAGATATATGAGAAAAATATTACTGGGACCTTTATCAACACAAATAGAACCCAAAACAATGATTGTTAAAATTGTTGTCTGTTTATCTGTGCGTTTGTGCACGCTAATCTCAGAAACGGCTTATCCAATTTAGACGCGGTTTTCGCTAATATATTGTGGTAAGCTTCACTTAACATGGGCTTTATTTCATGTCAATTGGTTTATAAATAAAAAAGTTATGTCAATTTAAAAATGTTCGGTGAAAAAAAATCTTTATCGATTCTTTTCAAATTACGTACAAATTATCTTCAATAAAAATAAATAAACACATGCTTCAGCATTTGTTAATTTTCACCCTCTGGGGGCATAAATTAGGCCTGCAAAGCGGGTTGAACGACTCATTAAGTCATTAGCGCCAAGCCGATATTATTGAAGCTGGCAACTTGAAATTTTGGCAGTGGTTTCTTTCTATGACGCAGAGATTTACTAAGAAAGGATTTTACGAAATTACACTCTTAAGAGGGTGGAACAGAGTGGCAAAGTTTGTATGGGGAGAAAAAATCGTTATTGATTCTTTTCAAATTACGAGTCGAATCAAATATTCTATGATAATATCCGGCATTTGTCAATTTTCACCCTCTGGTTGTGTAAATTAGGCCTGTGAAGCGGGTTGAACGACTAATTACCGCGGAGCGAAAACTACTAAAACTAGAAACATAAAATTTTGAAAGTAGCTTCTTTTTATGATGTAGTAATCCACTAGGAAAAGATTTGCTGAAATTTCGCACCTAAGGGGGTGTAACAGAAGGGCAAAGTGTGAATGGGGAGAAAAATTCATTATAGATTCTTTTCAAATTACGTACAAATATTCTTAAAAAAATAAATAATCACGTGTTTCTCTCTCCCTCTCCATCAACCCTGCACCAGTGCCGGCGTGAGAGCTCACACGATACACATAGTAGACGACAATAGGTTCTTGCCTAATAGTTTAAGAGACAGGTTAAGTTTAGCTTCAAAAATGTTCACTCTATAACTCAAATAATAAATCATATCTCACGAGGTCGCAACTCTGCTGGTGAAACAAAACAGTTAAATAAAGGGCGGCGATGACCATGGCCATACCGTAAATAGGATATTAAAGGCAATATAATTTGTAGAATGAATAGAACTTTGAACCACCTTTTTCTTTAGTGACCGGCTATGGTATATAGACACGCGCGCCGTACACGTACATCTACGTTGTGCGGGCGGGCCACCGCAACCGGGTATCATCTCGACTCGAAGCCCTCATGCAGTGAACCTCAATACAGGTAATCACGCTTGCAGCGCCCAAAGTACCGACGGTAGAGCGAGTCAACGTAGAGTATTATCTCTCGGACCCACCCTATTCCCTAATTCCGTTAGACAACTAACTCGCAGAGGGCGGTGACCGCATCCCAGTTTCTGACGCTGTTGATCATCGTCATAGCGACAAACCTTCAACACCTTGCATTGCTTTTTCTATTTAACTCTGTCAGAGATGATTTCTGCGTGGACGAAGTCGCGGGCGAAAGCTAGTTAAGAATATATTTCTGTTGAAAAACAATTGTACTAAACTTTTGAAAATATCAATATGTATGTACCTACTTATTGTCCAGAACTCCAAAATGACTCGTACTTGTTTGTTTTTTAATTAAAACAGTTTAGATTTCAAAGGCCTCCAAAATCCAAGGTGTAGGCCTGAAGTAGACTTCTCAGTTCTCTTCTTGATTAATACTTTTTGGGGTCTAATAGAGCAGCCCATTTGTCAATTTTGTAGTTGTCATAAATAATTGAAGAATTGTTAGCAATTTTTCAGATATTTTTGGTTGTATTTATTTTTTAGATTTTTAAATATTAAATCATGATGAAAAGGAGTCCTAGGTATGTGGATGAACCTACAATGAGTGATAAAACGCTTCTGCTTAATGTTGAGGATCTTATTAATGTGGCTTTCAGCACAATACAGGTTAGACGTGTTATTTAATGTATAATATCTACCTCTATCAGGATATCAACGTGCACAACAGGCGTGTTGTCTCCCTTAAATAGACCTAAGTATACCATAACTTAGGTCTATTTAAGAGAGACAACTCTGTAATCGCCACCCTTAACATGCAGGTCAATATCGCAAAGATCAACATCACAATTGCTGTCATAATTTTCCTAGTAGTAGTAGAGATGATGACCATTCCCATGGCAATTTCTTAGCTTTTGATGGTTTTTACGACCTATGGGAAAGGAGTGGTTGTATTCTTAATTCATTACCAGCTGTAATACGTCTATCACTAATAGCCATAGCAATAGTGAAGTCTTTTTGTCGTGCAATTGTTTGGTCACACCCCGTTTCAAAACTCATCGGCAACGGAAGGTACCCTACCTTCCGTGCATGCAATTCCATAATCTACAGTATTGTAATGTATGTTTACTAATGTGTATACCTCTCTTTACAAGTATAGTACCCATCCTTACTTCCTTACTAATATTAGAAATGCGAAAGTAACTCTGTCTGTCGCTCTTTCACGCCAATACTTCTGAACCGATCTAAATGAAATTTAGTACACAGATGGTCTAAAGCCTGACAAAGGACATAGGCTACTTTTTAATGCAAAAAAAAGGGTTGTAAAGGAGGATGAAAAGTTGTAAGGAAGTATCGTCATTTTTAAAGCCAAAAGCTTGAAACTTATTTTTAGGCTATTGATTAGATGTAAATAAATATGACAATTATGTAAATAATTTATCCTTAAGGGGTGAAATAAAAATAGGGGATGAAAAACGTTAGGAAAGTAACCTATTACGCGGGCGAAGCTGCGGGCAGAAACTAGTAGGTAATATATATTGCACAACGACTTTTGGAAAGAGACTACTAACTAATTTCGGCTTCGTAGAGCGCTGTCCCTGTCACACACTACTTGTTTGACGTTGTACGGAGCGCTGACAGTCTGTTATCTATCAGAAGTTATTAATTTTGTTACTAAATAAAACAACCTTTTTTACTTTAATTTGTAGAGGTTTCAACAAAACTGTATATTGTTCTTTGGCTGGACGAAACTATACCATTTCGCATTTGTACAACGACTGACAAATGTCACGCAAATAGGGTGCTACAGAGAACGCTCTGCGAAGCCGAGAATAACCGCCTCTTTTCAAGGACATGGATGTGCTATATTTATTTTTGGGTACCTACTGTAATAAGCTACTCGGGTTTAGCTTTAGTTTGTAGACATTGATTGAAACATAGCTCACGATATACGCGCTTTAAGTTATTGTTATAACTTTTTCTTCTTTAATCAAGACACTCAGAGCTCTGGTTTGGTAAGAACTGGTTTGGCCTGAACTCCTTGTAATGATAAAATATAAGCAGACTACCTAAGATAGGAAGTCATTTAATGATCCTATAAATTGTTACAGAATAATGTAGTGGATTTCAAATTGGTACAGTCAATATTACATATCTTAGCTCGTCAGATGCGTCTTCTAGAGCAAGATGTCGAAATTAAACTTGCAGAAGATGAAGAAAAACTTGCTGAATTGCAGCAACAAAGCGAGAAATATGAACGTGACGCAGAATATTACTCAGAAACGACTCGGTCCGAAACTTCTTCTGACGAGGCAATTGATACAAGTGAGGGTATAACGACAAAAAAGAAAACTTTTAAAGATATTGATGGGAAAAAGTTGGATAAGGATTCCAGGCAATTAAAAAGGGATGAAAGAAATCAGAAAAAGCCTGATAGAGAAATGGCAAAGGATGAAAAGAATTTGGTTAAAGGTGAAACGAAATCAGGGAACGATAAAGAGAAAGTTGGTAATGCGAGAAAGGGTAAAGATAGGGGCGCAGATTCATCTGAACCAACGGAAAAAGTGGGAAAAGATAGAAGACAAGAGGAAGAAAAATATTCAGATGAGAATGCTAAAGAAGAGAAAGATAAAACTAAAAAGAAGAAGCAAAGAAGAAGGGAGGGTGACAAGGGGCTTAAACGTGATGTAAGTTAATATTGAAATAAAATTAGTAACTATCGCTATGTTCCAAATGCAACAGTTACCTATTATCTCAAGGGGCTAACTGACTTTCGATCAAAAAGCACTGAATTGCGTCCGTATTTGAAATAAAACACTGACTATGAATTGGATATGAATGATATATGGATTTAACGTTAAAAATAGATTGGGATTTTATTTTACCTCGTAGTTATTTTTTCTAATATATAAAAGACTTAACTTTTTAGTATATCTGCAGTAGTTCTGCTTTTATGTACCTAAAGGTAGACATCCCTACTCTTTTTCTAGCCACGTTAGCATGTGTTGACCTCATTTAGGATAGAATTTTTTTTATCGAAATTCTCTAATTAAGATTTTCTTTTGTATTATTTTTTACAAACGTCATAAATTAATTTATCAAATTTCATCATGATCGGGATCAAGTAATTATGTTATCAGATAGATCTAGATTTCTAGGATCTATTTTTCTACATTTTCATGTCCACTTTGATGTTGGAGAATTACACGTTTGACTTTATTTTTGGCCCTTTTGTAAATTAATTATAATATAAATATAAATTATTATTATTTTCACAAATACATACCTTATATGAATATAAAAATATTAAAAATGTAGCATTATTTTTACCCGACTGTAAAGGAGTGGTATTGTGTTTAACAGTCTATGTATGTATGTATGTTTGTATGTTCCTTTGAAGCACTATATATACCAAACGCCTGAGCCGATTTTTATGATTCGCACGTCAATCGATTCCTCTTAATCCGGCGAGTGTCACTAAAGATATGACGTTATTGAAAATTCAATATGGCGACTACTGGACGCCATATTGTCAAAATAAAAAAAAATAAAGTCAACAAACTATATCGAGTGGGGTATCGTTAAATAGGTATTTAAAAATCATTTTTAGTTTTCCCTCAACATTTTTCGATTTGACTGGCCGTTTAGGATCTATATCGATTTAAAGTTTCGAAAAATTCATATAACTGGATGTGGATGGACATATACTGAAGTATCTAGTAGGTATATTGTCCAATATACCATAGGTAGTCCTACCTAAAGTATCTAATGTCTTACGCGGTCGCCCATCTCCAATTTCTAACGATTTAGTACTCAACTTCAGTCGAAAAACTATATATAGTTAGGTACTTACCTACTTATTAATAAATAAGATAACTATAGCTACCTAGGTATTTATAACTAAAAAGTATAAAATAAAAAAAATGATTAAAAAAATCAAAAAACCCGACTGCGTAAAAAGTCACCAAAACTTCGTACATAATAAAAAACTGAAAAGAAAAAAACAAGCACTTAGATGTCCGGTGGTCTAGAATTCCATAATATATTATTGAATAAATACTATTGCAGAAAATGAAATATATTTTAATAATAGAACATGACAACTGAACAGTCGGGATCCTTTATTCAACAGCAAATCTAATTTTTCAATGGATCCCCACTGTTCAGTTGTCATGTTCTATTATTAAAATATATTTCATTTTCTGCAATAGTATTTATTCAATAATATATTATGGAATTCTAGACCACCGGACATCTATGTGCTTGTTTTTTTCTTTTCAGTTTTTTCATTATGTACGAAGTTTTGGTGACTTTTTACGCAGTCGGGATTTTTGATTTTTTTAATCATTTTTTTTTATATTAGATTAATTTGGAACCCAGTATTAGGTAGTTACTGTAATATTATTAAAAGTGTTTGTTCGCAGCAGAACTATTAATTATTTTGATATATTTTTAGCGGCAAGGAAGTGGCATATCAATCACTGGTAATACTTTTTACATATCTGCTCTGGATAGACCTTTATTGACATTATAAATTGATAATGTTTATGAACTTTTGTTTAGAGAAAATTCGCAAGGGCGGGAAGGGCGAAACGGACAAGATATTAGTTGGTAAATATATTAACTTTTTTAAATTAAAAGTAACAAGTCAATGGAAATAGGGTTTGAGACTTTTATAATTTTGATATAGTGTGGGCCATAAAAAGGTGAGAGAGTTACAGAATGATTGTTGTATAATTCTTTCCTTATAAGTCTTTTTCTTTCGTTCTTATGGGTGTCGTAAAACTATCTTTTATTTTTCTGTTGGGGTCTTAAAAACCAACTGAGGGATAACTAGGGGTTTGAGTAGCAATACTGTCCTGGGAAACTATCACCACTTGACATTGCGTCACTACCATTTCCTGAAATTGGTTTCGTGCCGTCATATTATTTGGCAATAAGTAGAGCGACAGAGACATGAATATAATATGCCTTTTTGGCATAATCTTTATGCGATAAATCATGCTGCATGGTCTGACTAATGTGTTTGTGACCAAACTAATTATTAGGTACTCTGTATATTAAAAGAGAATGTGTGGGATTTATAAAACAATATTTTTTTTTACAATTTTCTTTGCATTGTCCAGCTTTTTGAGAAGTCTGCTTGATGATTCTTAAAAATTGCTTTCAGTGGAGAAAGGTCCTACTACTCGCGGTAAGTACCCATATTATCACAGCTTCACGTTTGTCAGGTATGTACTTTTTTTAAAAAGGTCAAAGCATTTTTGTAATAATATTACGAACCAGTGGCACAATAATCATGTTGGTAGGTGGGAGTCGTAAATACTGGCTAAGAGAGCACCAGCAACTGATGGAAGAATAGAATTGTAATAGACCATAAAATATGAAAATACTATTTGATACGACGCAAAGGAATCTTATTTTCCTTTCTTCTCTTCTATTATATGAAATGTAGTTATATTTTTTTTATTCTCACTCTGTGTGGTTGACGGACATTTCCTATGGCTATTGTAGAAACCACATATTGGTTCACCAGGATATTGTTTTAGACTAGGTACCAACACCCGCTCGCGTCTTGAAAGAGACTGCATAAGAGAAGACAAAAAAGGAATAACTTAGATCATCAGCATTTAATTAATGAAAGAGTAAACAATCCTGGTTCAAATATTAGGCATTAAATTGTATATATATTTTCTAATAGAACGCTTGTAATATGTCCTGTAAAGACGATAATGCAAGTCACAATTCGATTATCATACATACCTACCCACACTGGTCTAATTGGTAAGGCAATGGATTTCTAATAGACATGAGTTCAAGTCTCACGTGTGATAATATTTTATAGCAAATAAATTTTGAAACAAAAAGAAAAACGTCTGAAGCATATAGTCATTTTACTAAGACACCGTATCATTATCTCAATTCTGGCCTCAAGCTTCCTCTGCAATAGGAGTGAAATTATTCTGCTATACCGCACCCACCATCTGCCTGCGGCTTTGCTCGCATAAAGAGTAACTTTCTGAAAGTTGCACTATTATCTCAAGGGAATACATTACCGAGATAAAAAGTATCTTATGTATTAATCCTGGAATTGGTCTATCTATGTGTCAATTATGTAATTTTCATTAAAATTTGTATAACGGTTTTCGCGTGATCGAATAACAAACATTTAAATATCTTCCTAAACTTTCACATTTATATTTAGTAAGAAGTAGAATAGTAGGATGTATCTTATATTCACAGATTCCCGTACTCGCGTTGGCAGCATCGAAGTAGTCACTCGCTCCGATTTCGACCTGCTAGAGTCAACAGTTGAGGATCTCGTGTCCTTGAAAGGTCCACTGCCCATGCCGACCATGCCTAACGATAAGAAATTAAAGTCTGCTCTTGTAAAAGGCACCGCCTCATTACCTGATATTATGGAAGCTATGCAGGCATGTATTTAAGCTGTCATAGTTACTACTGAATGCAATGTTCATCACCCCCGGTCTAATCTATAGTTATTTACAGAAGGAGTTTGTCGTATAACAATTATATACATCTATCGAATCGTCTATTAACGTCTACTGCGAGGCATAGACGAAGGTAGATAACGTCATATCGTTCTGTTTCGTCGGACTGACGATCGCTATTAGTTTTATAAGCTTCCCAGGCGGGTGCTGCTGACCATTATACCGTCCGGTTTTTCACAGAAAAGTAAATAGCCAAATATTTGATGAGATCTACCTGGGTCAATTAAATTGAATACCGTTTGGTTAATAGTTTCTAAGGTAGATTGACGTTAGGAGGGGAGCCGATCATAAAACTATTGTCAAAACTTTTGCAATATATACGATGGAAGAGGAGTAGGTACATATTTTAATTTTTTTTTTCTCGCTGTGGCAATACATTTACGCACTATCCCCCCACCTGTGTCAGACGGGGAGATTTGTGTGGGACTCACCGGCTGCCGCGTGACCGAAATAATACCCACTAATACCACAGCGGCCCCATCCGCGCTTTTAAAGGGTGCTGAGCGATCGTCTGATGACATTCAATCCCCCACACCCCAACGCATGGGCGTCTGGCCACGTTCTGTCGTCCTTTAAGGCGGTAGGAGGAGAAGCGCATATCTCCGCATCCCCCTCCCTGGTCGCCGCCGTCGGAGTGAGTCAGCGGATGCAAGCACCTTGCGCTCCCGCGGCTTCCTTCCTCCTTATGATGGTCTCACAAAAAGAGGCCATCGACGACCAGCACCTGTCTCTACTAAGCATCTTGGAGATGATGGTCGGCAGCGACAGGTCCATTCCTAATTCCGCCGACAGGTCGTGGCACTAGAGCTCCCATGTATATTTATGTATACTGCCACTGTGTGGCGCGCATCGTCAATTAGCGCGCCACAATCATGACATCCTGGGGGTCCCTGCCAATTTTATGCAAGTACTTACCGAAGACCAGCGTGTCTGGTAAGCATCTGCACCATCCTAAATGTTAGGCTACTTTGCCTTCTCGCGAGCCAGCGGTGGAGGTGTGGCGCAATCGTCTATACAATCCCCCGTTCTGCTACAGGGGACTTCAGATCTGCCCTCCACCGCTGGATGACTGTCCTGTGGCCCACTTCTTGTGCTCTGCCCAGTCTCCTTGCGGAGACCTACTCGCCGTTGGCCCGCGCTGTGGCGCGGAGTCGGTAAACCTCCGCTAACGCCTTAGCCACAAGCGGCCAAGGTGTGTCACCTGCCAGTAGCAAAAGGTGTACATATTGCGCCGACCACAGGTAATTGGGATAAGAGCAGGACGACGATGATGATAATGATGATGATGCCTGCCTTTCTTGTGGTGATGCCACATGGGGCTTATACAGACCATAATAACTAGAGAATATTGTGATATTTCTTCTGTTACAGGTCAACGCGCGAATACAAGCTGCCGAGAAGGCAGTCACATGCATGGCAGATTTACTCACTCAACTCGCGGCCGCCGGCGCCATACCGCCTGGCTTGGCAGGCAAAATCGATCAAATGAAAGCTGAAGTTCAACAGTTATCTTTTGCAGCCGAAGCAGTTACTGGTCGCACTGAGGTAGAACACATTTTATTTACGCCATCCATGTGCGAGATAGGAGGTTGTGAATTGTATTCTTATTTAGTCACCACACGGTTTCTTTTTTGCATTGCGGGATTTTTTGAGTTATAGCCAAGGGCGTGTCCAGAAGTTACATCATCACATACGAAATAAGTAAGTATAAATTACCAGCATTTGTTTGTCCATCAGAGATGTCAAAGGAAGCAAACATGAAAACAGACACAAACATGAAAACAGACTTAGCTCAGCGGCTTATGCGGTCAAAAAAAGTCTAGTATTGACTGATATTGAAACAGCTAGAATAGTTTATTTTACTTATTTTCATAGTTTTATGTTATACGGAATATTACTGTGGGGATGCGCCGCGGATCTGAGTAGTATCTTTGTTCTCCAAAAAAGGGCTGTCCGCGCAATTTATAATCTAGGCCCAAGAGTTTCACTTCGAGAGAAATTCAAAGAAGTAAATATTCTGACTATTGTATCACAATATATATACGAGAATGTATTGTATGTGAAAAGAAATATCAGTAATTTTGAAAGATATTGTGACATTCATTGTGTTAATACTCGGAATAAGAACAAATTACTTGTACACACTACTCGTCTTGAAAGAATAAATAGGTTTTTCATGGGGCAATGTATACGCTTTTATAATAAATTATCAAAAAATATCCGAGACATGCCTGTGAATAAATTTAAACATACATACATACCATCACGCCATGTCCCTTGCAGGGTAGGCAGAGAGAACAGAGTGCCAGAGAACTCTATGCTTGCATACTTCACTCGCTTCCTCAACATTCATAATTCTCTTCATACACGCTCGCCGGTTTCGGAGACTTGACTCCACCTTCCTTCAGTACCTACATGACCGATCTGGTCTAGGTAGGTTAGTCTCGATCTCCCCCCCTCAATAAATTTAAAAGGGCTGTCAAAAACAGACTCTGTAAAAGAGGTTATTATAAAATCGCGGATTCATCATCATCATCACAGCCCATAAATGTCCCACTGTTGGGCTCGGGCCTCCTCCGTAATGGGAGGGAAATTAACATACTATACTGCGCTGGTCAGACGTGTTGGTATAGGGTTTTGTGCCGAGTTTTCCCTCTCTCGCATAGATGTCATATGCGTTTATATCTCTTAGTCGTCTCGTACGATCACCTACAGGTAAGATATGGGGTGGTGAATAGTATTCTTACTCCGTCACCACACGGATGAATAAAATCGCGGATTATCTAAGCGATACTACAGACTGGCTATGAGCAGCTCCTCATTCAGCAATTACTATATCTTTGTAAACTGTTAGTTTTTTTTATAATATTTTTACATACTTGTAAAGCGTAGCGTGTTTTGCCCGACGAATTTTGACTTTGGTTAGCGTTTGTAACTCATGGTACTGGTCATGCTCACTGAAAGGTCTTCTTGCGGTAGTTGCGTGGGGCGGGTCTCTCCCTTCCCTCCAAGGTGGTTGAGGGGAGTGATGGCTGCCCTAGTAGTAAACTCGTGATCGGGTGCCGCCTGTAGGATCTGGTCCAGCCGTGGTTATTTTACATTCTATTTGAATTATTGGGTTCGCAGGGCATCACACTGGAGCTAATTCTTATTAAACATGTGGTACCATTTTTTTTGTAAAAAAAAAATTGAAAAGAAATAACAATAATAAACAAACCCACAGAGTTTATTGCCGGATCTTCTCAGTAGTGCTCTACTTCCGATCCGGTGGTAGCTTATTGTATTAATTTAATATGTTAAAACTGACAATATGTAAGTGCCCTCGCAGGGTCTATGCATAACGAATTTGAATGGAGTGGGTTAGGGAGCAGCACTTTGTCACGAAAAAAATATATCGTAGATAAATGGTAATGGTGTTTGAAATTGTGTGTGTGCCTAGGATCCTTAACAATACTAATAAGTACATATGTGAATACTGCTTTCGTCATTAAAGTCATAAATATTTTATTAGTACTGTAGCGACAAACGATAATATTGCTGTGTGGTAGCAGCTACAAAAGGATTGGTAGTAACCAATCCTTAGTTTGCTCGTGGATGCCGTAAAAGACAATTAAGAGCTCTATGGTGGACGGGACACGGTGGAGCATACAATAGAGGTTTGCGTGACCTGGGCTCAGCAGCGCCGTGGCCTTGTCGCTGCTATCGGTGCCTACCTCTCGCTGCCGGTCGTCGTGAAAGCGATGGTCGACAGCGAGTGGAATTGGGACGCGATCGCCTCCTTCTGCGAATACGTCATCTTGCAGAAGGAAGCGGTGGAGCGAATCCAGGAGGATTTCCTTTAGGAGGATTCGTGCCGCCGCAGGCGACTGGGGGGCGTAGGCGCGAATATCTGCGTCTCATGCCATCCTAGCCGAGACAGCGGGTGACTGGACCGGAGAATAGTCTGGTCGCCCTTAGAGCGAGGCCACCGCGTGAGGACGATGCCCGGATGCAAGACTCATTGGTCGAGCTATCTGGGCGTCGACATGAGATACCCGTGAGAGTAGACCGCTGGGTGGGCCACTGAAGAAAAAGACCACGTTCCTCGCACGGCGTCGAGACGTACATATATGTAGGGCGGGTCTACGGGGTCGTGCGCTGCCTCTCTGTCACCCCGGATGGATCAGCGGCGTGGTGTAGCGCGCCGCCAAAAAAAAAAGGGTTGTCAGGCAGCCGGTCATAAAATCATTGCCAATAACTTTTGCAATATGTATGAGTACATCTTATTATCCGTGTGGTGACGGGGTAAGAATACAATTCACTACCCCCTATCTTACCCATGGGTGATCGTAAGAGACGACTAAGGGATATAATATGCATATAACATCTATGCGAGAGAAGGAAAACTCGAAACAAAACCCTATACCAACACGTCTGACCAGCGTGGTATAGTAGGTCAATTTCCCTCCCATTATGGAGGAGGCTCGAGCTCAACAGTGGGACATTTATGGGCTGTGATGATGATTATGATGATGAAGACACAAGTTTGCGCATTCACTGCAAAAAAGGACCCCTTTGTCATGGCGCCTCAGTTCCAAGGAGTAACTCTCCAAATTTCCGAGAGTATTGGGATCCTCGGCGTCGAACTATCAAGCAAAGTCCAGTTTGGGAGTCATTTGGAAGTCAGAGGCAAATGGCCAAGTAGAAAGCTGGGCGTCCTGAACAGAGCTAGGCGATACTTCACACCGAGACAACGTCTTGTGCTATATAAGGCACAAGTCCACCTTCATGTGGAGTACTGCTCACATCTCTGGGCAGGCGCGCCCAAATATCAACTAGACCCACTTGACTCTCTGCAAAAACGTGCTGTTCGAATCGTCGGTGATCCCAATCTCACGGAAGGACTGGAGAGACTTTGGGTCTCTCTGTATACTCTACAGGCTTTTTCACGGGGAGTGCTCTGAGGAACTGTTTGACTTGGTACCACCGTCACCATTTTATAACCGTACCACTCGACACCGCAGCAGGGTTCATCCATTCCACCTCGAAACGATACAGACGTCAACCGTACGTTTTAACGATCATTTCTCCCACGTACATGCAAGATCTAGAATGACCTACCTGCTGCTGTGTTTACCGAGCGCTATGACATGTCCTTTTTTAAACGAGGTTTAAGAAGAGCACTTTCTTCACGGTTGGCAGCATCCTAGCTATACCCTGGTATTGCAAAGGTCCATGAGCGGCAGTGTCACTTACCATCAGGTGTACTGCTGGCTCGTTTGCCACCACCGGCAATAACAAAAAAAGCACCCCCTTAGTCGTGTTTAGCCATCTGCAATACTTTAAATTCTTACTTCTTTACTGCAAAGGTAGCGTGTATCGAGATGGGGGTGGCGGCGGCGCGCATGCGCGGCGAATCCACCACCCCCGGGCCCGACGGTGTTCCTAACCGCATGCTGGCCCTGGTCCTCGACCACCTGGGTCCCCGCCTCAGTGGGCTGTTCGACGCGTGTCTAGCGTCCGGGCGGTTCCCTGGGTGCTGCAAGGAGGGGAGGCTGGTGCTCCTGCCGAAACCGGGACGGTCTGCAGTGTTGGCCTCAGCCTACAGGCCTATCGTGCTGCGCGACGATGCGGGCAAGCTATTGGAGAGAGTGCTGGCTGCCCGCATCGAGCGGCACCTAGTCGGCACGGGGCCCGATTTGTCGGACGCCCAGTTTGGGTTCAGGAGGGGTCGTTCGACGATCGCGGCTCTGTTGCGCCTGAGGGCCGTGGCGACTGAGGCCGTCGTCGGCGGAGGAGTGCTGTTGGTGGTGTCCCTGGACATCGCCAACGCATTCAATAGTCTGTCATTTAGCTGCATCAGGGAGGCGCTCCGATACCACGGGGTGCCAGTTTACCTGAGGCGGCTAGTGGCAGACTATTTGGAGGGGCGCAGCGTCCTCTACACCACATTGTGCGAACGCCCATGACGTGCGGTCCCTCACAGAGGTCGGTCCTCGGATCCACCCTATGGAACATCGGCTACGACTGAGCATTGAGAGGGAGCCTCCCACCCGGGCTGGGCGTGATCTGCTACGCCGACGACACGGTTGTCACAGCCCGCGGTGGGACGCTTGGGTTGAGGGTGGCCCTGGACAAAACGGAGGCCCTCTTATTCCATGAGCCCCTCCCATCGGTGTCTCGATCACCGTCAATTCGGTTGACATCAGCATCCGGACCCATATGAAGTATTTGGGCCTGGTGCTCGACGACGACGGGCGTTGGTGGTTTCGGGAGCTTTTCCGCAGGCTCGCTCCGCGCGTCCGCCCTTTCGTGGCTTATGCCAAATGTGGACGGACTGAGCGCTACGTACCGACAGCTGTACGCGGGGTTCGACCGGGCGATGGCCCTGTACGGCGCACCGGTGTGGGTGGGGTCCCTGACCGTCCGACTCGGGGCTCTTCTGTGGCGACCACAGAGGTCAGGGCCACACGCGGGTACCGCACGGTGGCGACGGAGGCAGCTTGCCTGTTGGCCGGGAGTCCTCCGTGGGATCTGGAGGCGGAAATGCTCGCCGATTTGTATCGGCGGGTGTCACGGGTGCGAGCGGGGGCGGTGTGGTCTCATTGAGGGAGCTCACCGCCTGGCGCGTCGACGCCCGCCGAGACGTCATTGCCCGTTGGTCAGTCGGGCTGGAGAGGCCTCGGTTCGGTGTGCGGACCGTGGAGGCCTTCTGGCCGGTGCTGATGTGGTGGTTAGAACGGCGGCACGGGGTGCTCTCCTTCCGACTGGTGCAGGTTTTGACGGGGCATGGATGCTTCGCCAAATACCTGCACACGGTCGTTAGGAGGGAGAGTACACCGTCCTGCCACCAATGCGACTACGAAGAGGATACGGCGCAGCATACGCTCGAGGCTTGTGCCGCTTGGGCAGAGCAGCGCCGTCAACTCGTCGCAATCATCGGTGCTGAACTGGGACGCGGTCGCAGCCTTCTATGAGGCAGTAGTCTCGCAGAAGGAGGCGGCGGAGCGCGTGCGCGAGGAGTGTCTCCTCGACGTCGCGAGCCGTCGCCGGCGACTGGGGTGGGGAATTAGTCCGTCACCCGCCGAGAGGCTGACCACGAGGAAAAGACCGACGTCCTCCCCGAGGGAGGGGATGTCGCTCAAGAGGGTACCCCTCAGGGGGTATTCTGTCGGGCCGGCCACTGACGACAAGTTCACGCTGCTCCGGTGGCCGGTCCAACAACGAAGGCGAGGTTCACGGGTGGGTTACGGGTGTGCGTGCTTACGCCCCTCTGTCGCCCCAGACGGAGTGGTGCGAGGAGCGCGACGACCGTAGCCCACTAAAAAAAAAAAAAAGTAGCGAGTACGAAAAAAGAAATTGAATAGTTTGGAATGATAATAGAATTAGCTCTCTATTTATTATTATGTCATCACCCCTTCCTTATCCGCATATAGTTGTAAAACTAAAGGCCATAAGATCAATTATATAATAATCACACAATTATCTAATAATACTGCAAGAGAAGTAAAATTTGACTTCACTAACGTCCGTCTGTCCGGCATATAGTAATAGATTAATTTCCCTACCATAGTGAAGGAGGATCTTGCTCACCAGTGAAACGTGTACGAGTTGAGCTGTTGATGATTATGATACTTTTATTCCCAGGTTCGAATCTCGAGTCAGGCAAGTCATCATCATTGGCGCCCATATATTTACATCTAGATCTAGAATTATATAGAGTTTACTTCAAATAAAAAAACTGACATTGATAGGTTATGCGGGGAACGAGCAAATCCGTGGCGATATACTCGTCTTCGAGGAGGGATCCGGAAACAGCTGGCAGAGAGACCGGCGCGCTCCCCGAGACAGCATCCACCCTAGCTGATAAGATCTCAGCCTCGATCGCATCCAAGATGACTACGACCGTCGACCCAGCCATGACAATTACACACAGTGAATTGGAGTTAGTTTATGACATTGCTCTAACTCTTATTGCCCTATTCGATAAATATAAAGTTTTATTGAAAATCATGGTTTTTAAAAGGTGATTGTCGCTCGTTAAGTTTACAAACTAGAGCCACAACTCAGCTGCTATTGAAAATTATATATTTTTTTCTTTTTTATTGATTTTGGTGACAAACGAGCAGTCAGTAACACACACCACCAGGTGTGCTACCTGGTGGTGTGTGTTACTGCCGCTCACGGACCTTTGCTATACCAGAAGTATAGCTGGGCCGCAGCCTACGAATATAAACCCCAATCCCACCCAGTTGAGCTGCCGGCTCTCTCGCTCAATGAACGAAGCGCAACAGCACATTGCCATTGCTCAGACGTCGATCTTCTGCGAGAGTGTGGTACTACCCCAGATGGATCGGCCCGCGGCTGTAGACAGACATCTGTCAACAGCGTGCTCCTACCACTATCAAAATATATTTGTGTACATTTTTGTGACTGAAGCAACGTATATATTTCTTAAAATTAACCTTAGACCACGTAATCCCAGTTGTGGTAAGCGTTTCGGTATTTTGTAGTATTATATTCTAATGGAAAAATATAGTGTACAGTCGTATATGACGATAAATATTGCATATTGGCTCTTGGTAAAATGCAATCGACTAATTTCGGCTTCGTAGATCGTTGTCTCTCTTGCACGCTGCCTGTGTTATATCGCACTAAGCATAGACAGTCAATCTGTTAGGAGCTGTTCAAACAATAATGACTTTTTGTTATTAAATAAGATACACATATTTTTTTCGAGCTTTATTTTCGAAAATGATGCGGTTTTAACAACTCTATATAATTTTTGACTGGACGAAACTGTTCTTTCTCTTATGTTTGTACAATAACTGACAAACGTCACACAGATTGCGTGCGAACGAGACGATACTTCACGAAGTCGAAATTAATCGGTTGTCTCTTTCCAAGGAACGATGTGTAAAATCTATTGCCGGACACTGCAAATAGTATAATAGTAAGGTTATATGGCTAATCATCAATCTTTTATCTCTCTTCAAAAGGAGACTATTGATAGTTCGCTAAAAGAAAATGATTTTATATTTTGCATTTTCTATACAGTGAAGCTTTGCACCTGATGAAAACTGAACTGTTAAAAAATGTAACAAACATAACAGTTAAAGACTCAATAGTGGCTGATAGCGCCAGTGCTATGGTGAATTCTGTTGGTTTGTTTTCTTTTGATTATTTTTTATTTTTCGTTCTAAAACCGAACCTATCTCTGCAAGCTTTCAAATCATAGATAATCTAAAAACCGTTCACCTCATAGATAATCTCAATGAAATACGTCTGAGACGGTATGGTCATGTAGTGAGAGATCCTGAGGCACATATGACAAGACAAGAACACATTTCATACGTATTTGCATGCTGTAGTTTTTAACATGGATGTCGATAGTCAACAATGACCTAAGAAAGTCTAAGTAAATGAGTTGACGACCCATTAAAAAAGTCTGCCAAAATTGACCAGGGAGAGACGATCTCCATTGAAATAGGATAAAACCTTTCCTTTTTTAATTGCCGAGTTAAAAAGTTTGCCATTAAAAATCATAAAAAAAAACCCATTAAAATAAAAGTAAAGTACGTGTGGTGACGGAGTAAGATTACAATTCATCACATCTTACCCGTGGGTGTAATAAAAACAATTAAGGAATATAGTATGAAGAGAACATCACTGCAAGAGAAGTAATACATACATACATATCATCACGCCATATCCCTTGCAGGGTAGGCAGAGAGAAGAGAGTGCCAGAGAACTCTATCTCTGCATACTTCACTCGCTTCCTCAACATTCATAATTCTCTTCATACACGCTCGCCGGTTTCGGAGACTCTTGACTCCACCTTCCTTCAGTACATGACCGATCTGGTCTAGGTAGGTTAGTCTCGGTCTCCCTCGGTACCTACATCCTTCCACTTTCGCATTGTATATCTTCTTAACCAGGCGTTCGTTCGGCATTCTTTCCACATGTCCGAACCATCGGAGCATTCCCTTTCGCATCTTTACACCAATACTCTCTTTCATACCTACTCGCTCTCTTACGTCGTCGTTACGAATGCGGTCGGTCAGCCTAACTCCACAGATTTTCCGCAGGGATCGCATTTCGACCGCATTAATTTTACTATCATACTCTTTTCTGCATACCCAACTCTCGCTTCCATACAGTAATGTTGGGACAAGCACTGCGTTATGTATTGCTACACGTGCCTTCTGGCTGAGGTGGTGGCTGCCGAGAAGTTGCCCCAACGCTCCGTTCACTCTATTTCCCGCATTCACTCTTCGCTCTATATCAGTGGTGTACCTTCCATCTCGGCTAAATCCACATCCAAGATATACAAATTCATCCACTTGCTCTAGTACATCATTACCTATTGTTACTCTTACATCTGTTCTGGTTTTATCTCTTTCAAAGACCATTATTTTGGTTTTGCTCACATTCACGCGTAGACCCCTTTTCTTACAATCTTCTGTCATTGTGTCGACTAGGGTCTGCAGGTCAGTCGCTGACTGTGCCAGCAGGACTGCATCATCTGCATAAAGCAGAGCAGTGACCACTGAGTCGCCCATCTGGACTCCCACATTCATATCGTTCAATCTTTGGAGACATTTATCCAGATATATGATAAACAGCCTGGCTGACAGAACGCACCCCTGCTTAACGCCGATATTGACGTCAAACCAAGGCGACATTCCATCATCCAGCCGCACACAGGCTCTACAGCCCATGTAACCGGACTGCACAGCCCGCAGCAGTTTACCGTTAATACCATACTCCGGTAAAATGTCCCAAAGTTCCTTTCGTACAACCGTGTCAAATGCTCTCTCCAGATCCACAAAACTGCAGAAAACCCTCTGACCTAGAGCCAGATGCTTCTCCACAATGTTGCGCAGAGAGAACACTTGATCCATGCATCCCCTTCCACTCCTGAAACCTCCTTGTGTCTCACACAGTAAACCATCGGACACCATCCTCATTCTCCTTTCAATAATTTTTCCATACACTTTTGCTGCCAAACTGGTCAAGCTTATGGCTCTGTAATTTGCGCAGTCATAACGTGAACCCTTGTTTTTAAACAAAGGCACGATGACTGCGCTATTCCAGTCCCCGGGAACCATTCCCGAGCTCCAACATAAATTGAGGAGCAACAGGAACGCCTCCCAGACACAAGAGCCACCGAGCTTGATCATCTCGGCAGACACCATATCAATGCCCGCTGCCTTACCATTTTTCAAACTTCTTATCGCCCATTCAACTTCATCCATACTGATGCCATCGGAGGACGCCGTTGTCGAATGTTGATCTACTAAACCACATCCAACACCGGCGCCAACCGTAGCATCCGCATACATATCGCCAAAATATTCACTCCATCGGCTTAACACGTCTTGTGTTTGTGTAAGAATGTCTCCACCTTTAGACCTTATTTTATTCATTCTGAAGGCTGACCAACCACCCCGAGACTTCTTCACCTCCCTCCAAAAGAGTTTGGTGTTACCCTCGAAGTTTTTAGTCAGCCTATCTTCTGCACTCATACTTGCTCTATCACGTTTCTCTTTCACTAAGGCCTTGGTGTCATTCTTACATTGCCGATATATTTCTTTCTTCTGTTCAGTCATACTGTCATTCAGATTCAAAGAAGAGACATAGTCCAGCCACGCTTTCTTCTTTTGCTCTACGGAAGCTGCCACTTCCGCATCCCACCATGCATCACCATTTGTTTTTCTATGCTTCTTTGAACTTCCACATACTTCTTTCGCTGTATCTACCATACTCTCTTTCAATACTCTCCAGCATTCTTCAATGTCCGATTGCGGCTGGCTTGCCATCGTCAGCCGTTCTCGGACACCCTCTGCATACTTTTCTCTTACACACTCTTCTTGCAACCTTTCAACCTTTATTCTTTCAAGCCCTCCGAAGTGGACACGCTCTCGCCAGTGCCTCCATTTTCTGAACAGACCACTAAATCTCGCAATAACGAGATAGTGGTCCGTGTCGACTGTGGGGCCCCTGTAGGCTCTTGCGTCCAATATTTTGCTTCGGAGGCGACTGTCTACCAAAATTAAATCTATTATGCTTTTCTGTTCATTCCTTCTCCATGTATACATATGGATGTCCTTATGTTGGAAAAATGTGTTTGACACAATAAGGTTTCTCTCCATGCATACATCCGCTATGAGCCTACCTGCGTCGTTCACTCTCTTATCACCAAATGGACCAAGTACGTCCTCATAGTCGGGACGCTTGGTCCCCACCCATCCGTTCAAATCTCCGCATACAATCACGCGTTCACTGGTTTCTGCCATATCCAGAACTTCCCTAACATTGTCCCAAAACTTCTCTAGGTCTGATGCCACCGAGGATCCTACGGGAGCATATGCTACAACCATGAATACCTTGGTGACACCTAGTTTTATACGGACCCAGAGAACTCTGGGATCATACATTCCGTAATCCTTCACACCTGAGGCCAAGCGAGAGGACAACAGCACTCCTACCCCCATGCTGGCTCGATCGCTCTGTGGTACACCAGACCACAGAGCCATCCCGCCACCAGGAAGATCGCAGGCGTCGCTGCCCCTTCGCTTGGTCTCTGTTACACAGAGCACGTCTAGCTGTTTGTCCGCCATGACGGATATCAGCTCGTGCAACTTACCTTCCACACAACCTCTTACATTCCACGTGCCCACCCGGCACTCCGTTCTCCTCGACTCGCCTAACTGGGCAAGGCGTGATGGGTGGCGGCCCCCATCGCCGCAACTGCCGATGTTCGTACCGACGGGGGCGAGTCGGTACGCGTCGCCTCCGGGGGACGCCCTAACCCGCATTGCGGTACGCATTTCGAGCCGGATTAGCAGTCTAATTAGACTGGCAGGGGACGCGAACGAGCACGCTCCGGACTATGCCCCCCACAAGAAGCCCCAAGAGAAGTAATCCTCGAAATAAAACCTTATACACAACACACAGTCGAAGAAGTCGTCAGAAGTAAACACGTCTGACCACCGTGATATAGTAGGTCAAATTTCCTTAAATTTTAGGAGAGGCTCGAGTCCTGTAGTGGCATCTATATGAGCTGAGATGATGATGATAACGGTGATGGCAAGTAAAGCAACGGAATTATTTATCTATCACTTATAGTGTTTCATTTCTGTATGCCAGACTTAGATGTCAGATTAATGTCGCTATCTTTTCAGTGGGAGTAAAAACTGGTAACGGTATTGCTCAGCCAACACACAGGTGTAAAACACCTATATTTTTTGTATATTATTCGTCACATTTTCTTCTATTAAAGGAGACTCTTTTTGCCGCTTCTGAGAACGTCTTGATAAATGAAATTCAGTAAAATAAAGCCTTCTCTGACCTGCCCATGACTATATATTTTTCAGCTGAGAAATTGAACGTAGCTTTGAAGCTGGATGATCGGATTAGTGCTCTGCATTCGCTCACCAAGGACTACGCTGACCAGTTGAGTGGTTTCGATTCAGGAGTTGCATTCCAAGTACGTAAACTAGTTTCTCCCGTATGTTTAAAAGTGGACTAAGCTGATGGATTATATTGGATTGAATATCAGGCTGGTCATACGAATTGGCTTATCTGCTTGCATTCTCTAGTCGTCTTTTACGATTCTTACGGAAATGAAAGAAGTGGTGAATTGGTTTATTGTTACTTCATCATCAAACGAATGTTTACAAAATAATGATTTTTAAAATGTTCTAAATTAAAATATCTTCGTATCCAAATCGGATTATTGATATCTCTCATAATTACTGAAATTTTTAGCATTTAATATGCTTAATTATTTATAAATACCCGAATACGAAACGAAAAATTATGGCACAAGCGGGGTTCGGAAAATAGTTCACGATGGTGTAAGTGGCAGCGCGGTTGGGCCGGATTCCCAATAGGTACGGGTTCGAACCACGCTTGTGACATAATTTTTCGTTTCGTATTCGGGTATTTATAAATCTCTCATAATGTTAGAGCACAGCGTGCCGCGATAGCCAGACACATTAAAAACCCGCGTTGCCCGGGGATGCCGTTGTCGAAATTCTTTGTATTTAGAAGCGAAATGAGCAATACAAGAATAACAATAGACACTGCTCTAGTAGTTAACTCATGATGGGCTGACGATTGTGAGATGCGGTCCAGTTATAGGTACACTATTTCCATTATCATTAAAAAAAAATTTGCTGCAGCTGATTTTTATTAAACATGTTTTATACAATTTTATATTAAAGTGGTAATTAAAAAAAATATGATGAGTCTGTTGCGTTTTTTGCAGGCTCTTCTCAGCTTGCACTCCGATGTGGTGGCAGATTATTGAATTAATTTCATACAAATTATAAAATTGACAATAATACATAAGGGCACTCGCGGGGTTTATACTTGATAGTTTGATTTAATAATATAGAATATCGATCATAACTATTAATATAACGATCAGCACAACAGGTTGACACTTAGGGCGTTTAAATTGGCGATATGTACAGATATAAAATGTATCTAACCTATAATTAAATGATACAAAATTAAACATCATCAACATCATTCTCCTGCTCTTGTCTCAATTACTTGGGGTCGATACAATATGTAGGCCACCGAAGACAAAGATCGGGTACCGGTGGCCCGCTCGCACGGCGAAGAGAGGTGCTTGCAGGATGGGTCCATGGGGTTGAGCGCCGCCTCTTTTTAACGTCCCGGACCGATTTGTCGGGGCGCGACCACATCAAAGGTCCACCTTGAAAAAAAAAAGAACACAATATGTACCCATCTTCCTACATATTGCAAACCGGCCGCCTGCCTGACGTCAACCCTCCTTGGGAACATAATGGTTGACTAAACGGCAACAGGTGGTGTTGGCCCAGGTCGATATATTAGTCGTCTTTTACGACATCCACGACCAAAGTAAGGGTCGGTAGTATTCGCGGCCGCTACCACACAGCGATATACAAAGTAATACATATCTAGTAATAAGATGTATTGTGAAAATTAATTGTTAAAGTTCGTATCGAGTACTTTAACTGTACTAATGCATTCGAAGTATTCTGTTACAGATGCAAAGTTTTCAAGAACAAATGATGCAAATGAGGGACGACCTCAAGGGCGGTCTCACTCAGTTGGACAATATGCACAATAATGCTGAAAATACCGGTAGTATTTTTTTATAGATATGTAGGTAGTTATATCTATGTATGTGCCGCATGATGAAAATAGATTAAATAAGGAATGAATTTATAAAAGAGTATTTGAAAGCAGCGACAGTGATGGAGAAGTTGGAGTGAACAACAGACCATGTGATGAGACGGATAAAGTATTGTTATGAGGAAAGTTATAAGTATGAATGCTGAAAGCTTTAGGGATAAGGGATGATCAAAGAAAAAAGATAGTCTGTCATCTTGAATTCACCTGAACACGCACAGGAAATTCATTAAAAGCGGCGCATCCCATACATATGTACAGCGGAATTGTATATATAACGATGAAAGATTAACAAAAACACTATTTTTTACTCCATCCTTCTTTATTGGATTTACTAATTACAGAATAATATTTAACTTAATTTTTTTCAATCCACTAAGCGTTACGATGTTATTTTTTTTATTTATTGTTTTTTAATCTACCTTCTTCTATGGATATGTCCAGCGTTGACGGAACTGAGGTCGGCCTACGAGACTCTCGTGACAGACTTGGACACGACCCTGCACACTCACACCTCACTTGTTACCGTACAGCAGCAACTCGGAGAAGAGCTACGAGTAAGTTCGCTTTTTAACATTTTTATTATTTGAAAAATACGGATAATCTCTACCATTTTGGACTTACTTGTCCTTTGAGTCGTTAAATCGACTGAGAGAGCATCATCATCAGCAGCTTAAAACAACTTATACTAGCTAATCCGTCTGTTAAGCGTGGTCTCTCAAGGAGGCTTATGAATATTATAATGGAAGCCCAGAACCCGTCATACACCTAACTCTTTGTATTTGAGAATACTACTAACGGTGTAGAAATCGTAGGAGGGTGTTGAAAAAGTTATAGTATGCCAAATTCGCTCTTAGCAGGCAGAGACTTCAATCCAACAGCAGGATTTGTATGGGCTAAAGAAACTAAGATATTGGATATTACAATGGTTTGCATATTTTAAAGAATTAAATTATTGGTGATATTTAATATTTGAATAGTCAGAGTCTATACTTGGGGCTGGATTGACCATTAGGCACGGATGGCAACTGCCTAGGGGCCACACATTGGGCAAGATCCCGTGCGTACAAAAGAAATTTAAAATATTTTATCGAGTGAAAATTTAATTGCAAATTATTTGTCATACATTCCTTCATAAATTAAAAAAAAGAGCCGACGATCTTCAAATGGCTGAAAACGTACACCGAGAATAGCGTTGCCTTTTTGTGTAAAAGTTATGGTATAGTCACACACCGCCCAATTTGTCCGGGCGTACCCTGCGTTGTACCCTGGCGGAAATTAATTGTGTCCGCGTTAATTATCACCAGGGTTTGATCCAATGGGTGGAGATGCTTCGGGAACAGAAAGCTGATCGGGATGAAGTGCTAGATGGACTCCGAGACAAGGTGATCCTTATTTAAATTAAAATGCAAACATTTATTTTATAAGATATTGCATTATTTATATTGCTGGATACACACACACACTTATCTATAATAGTACCTAATTCCTGTAATGGACGTGGTCATTTCGTGGGGAGTTAACGATAGTATTTTTGAGTAACCGCTGAGCTACTGTGGTCTAGTTAGTAGCAATCCAATTATGTTCCACTGTTGTAATGATTTCAGATATTTATGGGAGTATTACACATGAAATGAAACTATTTTTACAGAATTTACTGCGTTTGTATTTGATTTTACTTTCATCTCCCTCTAATCCTCCCGTGACCATAAAACATTGAAGTGTTCGGGACATTGAGAAAGTAAATTTTAAATATAAATGCGATATAATCGGTAAAAATGGTTTTTATTCTCTATCATCTTAAGATTTTGGCCTTCACTTAATTATAAGAATTATCCATATCTAGGACTTTAAGATATAATATCTTAAAGTCCTAGATATGGCGAATTTTCTCTTTCACAATTTGACTTTATTGTGATGAAACTTGAAAACGGTGACTTTTATGATGTGATGTGTTTTGAGACGTTTGCTCTAAGATTTTTTTTAGATCAGTTGAATATTTTTGAGTATATTTACTACGCTATTTTAGTGCCCAATCTGCTGGGTAAATGGCAATTTCTTTTGAATAGTCCTCTTGCAGTGATGTTACAGGCTTTCGTCTTTTAATACATCCGCGGGTAAGGAAGGGTTGGCGAAAGATTATATTTTTTATCTATTTTGTCATTAAATATTAAGAATATAACATGTTACAAGACGAAATATGCAATGAGGCGAGTTATACCCCATTCTGTTCCCTGGAAGTGAAAGATTGTGACTGTGAAACATTTCTTAAGAAATTTTTGTTCATAGGCGGACCTGAATCGATTAAACGGACTTCTGAATTGCGACATCTTCGAAGCAACCCGCAAGGAACTTTGTGATAGACTTGAAATATGTCACGTGAAGTTCCAAAAACAAGACTCTGTGTGGATGGTAAGTGAATCTCCCATAATTTGGAAGGTTGGTATTAAACTTATTGCGTGAATTTTTTTTTATGAAAATTTGTTTCCTATGGAAGATGAAGGAAACAGAAAAGCGTTTTTCTAATTCTTTTCTATGGCCTGTAGTCTGATCTTGCCTCGTCTGGTCGTCGGAGTTGCTAGTACGGTGAATCTATTTCTATATATCTATTCACCGGCATCTATTGTGCCACCATACTTCGTCTTTTGGGTGGGTTTTGCTTTACCTTTTCTATGTCGCATATCTGTTTTTCTCTCCCCGTGTGGCGACGGGATAGAATACATGTGTCGTCACCTCTTGCTTGCCCGTGGGAGTCGTAAAAGTCGACTAAGGGTTCAACAGGAGAGTGAGCAGCAGCTCTCTCCTGGGAAACGTATAACACCACACTGCGATCGCCAACCCGCCTGCCAAGCGTGGCGATTACGGCTCTAACCCCTAATGAGGAACACAAATAAAAAAACGCCCCCAGTCACGGCAGCTCCGCTATATTACAGGCTCATCGTGGTAGCGGGCCTGGTAGTGATGGAGTAGGGGGTGCGAAGAATCTCCGGCAGCGATCCGGCTACTAATCAAAACGACCTTTGGCCCTGGTAACACACAACATTCGGACACTCAGGACCGATGAAAAGGTCATCGAGCTGGAACAGGAATTGAGCGAAATCCGCTGGGATATTGTAGGATTATCAGAAGTGCGAAGAGAGGGCGAGGGCACGATAATCCTACGTTCTGGAAACTTGCTCTTCTACTGGGAGGGAGATCACCCGTCCCAAGGTGGTATAGGGTTTATCGTTCGCAGGTCTCTCGTAGGCAACGTGGAAAGGATCGAGAGTGTGTCGGCAAGGGTAGCATACCTTATACTCAGAATTACCAAACGGTATTCGTTGAAGGTCATACAGGTATTCGCACCGACCTCGGCAGACTCCGACGGCAGACTCCGATGGCGAGGTGGAGGTCTTTTACGAGGATATCTCGAAAGCCATACACGCGTCCAAAACCCACTTCACGGTGGTTATGCGAGACTTTAACGCGAAACTAGGCAAAGAGAGTGGTGATGAGTTGAGAGTGGGGAAACATGGATATGGACAGAGAAACCAGAGGGGCCAGAAACTAGCTGAATTTCTGGAGAAGGAAAGCCTCTTTATGATGAATTCCTTTTTCAGAAAGCAGCCACAAAGGAAATGGACCTGGATTAGCCCCGATGGTTCAACAAAAAACGAGATAGACTTCATCTTGTCGGACAAACGACATATATTTAATGATGTCTCAGTGATCAACAGGATTAAAACTGGGAGCGATCACCGAATAGTACGAGGCACATTAAATATCCACACAAAAGTCGAACGGTCACGCTTGATGAAGTCTACCCTCCGACCTACACCTGTCCAATACCAGAACCTCGAAAACTTTCAACTCGAACTACACAATCGCTTCCAATGTCTAGACGAGTGCGAATCTCAGAACGATATGAACAACAGGTTTGTGGAAACTGTCCATGCGGTTGGGTCGAAGTTTTTCAAGGCTCACCGCGCCAATAGACTTAAAAAACTTTCTGACCAGACTCTCAAGCTCATGCAGCGGAGAAAAGAAATGACAGTACAGTCTTCAGCCGATTAGTCCGAATACAGGCAGCTAAATAGGCAGATCTCCAGGTCTGTGCGTCGCGATATTTGCCAATTTAATACGCTCCGTATTAAAGAAGCGATAGAGCGGAATCGTGGCTCAAAAGTGTTCGCACAAGATCTGTCTATTGGACAAAGCCAAATGACTAAGCTGAAGACCGATGACGGCACTGTCATTTCATCCCAAAGTGAGATCTTGAGAGAGGTCGAAAGGTTCTATGGACAGTTATATAAATCATCCCGAAATCCTGTTGTCGGCTTGATCCAAGATCCCAGATCCAAGCTAACTCGGCACTATACCGAAGAAATCCCGGACATTAGCTTGTGCGAGATCAGAATGGCTCTCGAACAACTAAGAAACGGTAAGGCACCGGGAGATGACGGAATTACGGCAGAGCTCCTGAAGGCAGGCGGCAAGCCGGTCTTAAAAGCTCTTCAGAAGCTATTTAATTCCGTTATCCTCGGGGGCGACGTTCCAGAGTCGTGGACCAGGAGTGTGGTGGTGTTGTTCTTCAAGAAGGGTGACAAAGCTCTTCTAAGGAACTACAGACCCATCTCACTCTTGAGCCACGTCTACAAGTTGTATTCGAGGGTCATTACCAATCGACTCACGTGCAAGCTTAATGACTTCCAGCCGCCCGAACAAGCTGGCTTCCGAAAAGGCTATAGCACCATAGACCATATCCTCACGCTTCGGCAGATTATCCAGAAGGCCGAGGAGTACAGTCGGCCTCTGTGTATAGCGTTTGTGGACTATGAGGAAGCCTTTGATTCAGTCAAAACTTGGGTTGTGCTGCAGTCCCTTCAGCGGTGCCAAATCGACCATCGTTATATTGAGGTGCTGAATTGTTTGTATAGGAACGCCACAATGTCAGTCCGTATTCGGGATAAGAGTACGAAACCGATCTAGTTGCAGAAAGGCGTGAGACAGGGAGATGTCATCTCTCCGAAACTTCGTTCACCACTGGAAGATGTCTTCAAGCTCTTAGACTGGACCGGACTCAGCATCTACATCAATGGCGAATACATCACTCACCTTCGATTCGCAGACGATATTGTCATCTTGGCAGAATCCATGGAGGACCTGGGCACCATGCTCAACGATCTCAGCAGGGTATTCCAACTAGTGGGTTTACGAATAAACATGGACAAGACGAAAGTCATGTCAAATACCCATGTTATTCCTGTACCGGTCCTAGTAGGCAATGCGATTCTCGAAATTGTCGATCATTATGTTTACCTTGGACAAACAGTCCAGTTAGGTAGATCCAATTTCGAGAAAGAGGTCAGCCGACGAATCCATATCGGTTGGGCAGCGTTCGGGCAACTTAAGAGGATCTTCTCATCCAACATACCTCAGTGTCTGAAAACTCAGGTCTATGACCAGTGTGTGTTACCAGTGATGACTTACGGCACGGAAACGTGGTCTCTAAATGTATGTCTCATAACCAGGCTCAAAGTCGCTCAGCGTGCTATGGAGCGGGCTATGCTCGGGATTTCTCTGCGAGATAGAATCCGAAATACAGAAATCCGCAGACGAATGGGTGTAACCGACATAGCACGAAGAATTAGCACGCTGAAGTGGCAATGGGCAGGCCACACCGCTCGAAGAACCGACAACTGCTGGGGAAGAAAGGTTCTAGAGTGGCGACCACGTACCGGATGACGCAGTGTGGGACGCCCCCCCACTAGGTAGACAGACGACCTAGTGAAGGTTGCTGTGCGTCGTTGGATACAGGCAGCACAGGACCGCACTCTGTGGCATAAAATGAGGGAGGCCTACGTTCAGCTGTGGACGGCAATAGGCTGAAATGATGATGATGATGATGATATCTGGTTTTACCAATTGAGTAGATGTTATTGCGGGTTATAAACTATCCCGTGTTCTCGAATAAGATACCAAATGAAATGAAATGAATGAAAATATTGCATTATTTACAACCAGGGTGCTATAAAAGACTTGTCAAATATAGCGAACACTAAGGCTGAAGTGGCGCAGTTGATGTCTCTGCGGGACTTCGTCACGGACAATCTCAAAGAGATTCGCGAAATGATACGCCAATTGGAAATTTTGCTTGGAGAACCTAAGGTATGCTGTCTTTCGATTTCATTATGTGAAGACAAAATCGAATTTCAATCGATTAAAAAAAGAACTGAGACCTAATCGAGCTTGAAGCGATTTAGAATTGAGATCGAATCGAGATTCATTAATTCAAATGATTTGTTACCGATAAACCCTGCCGGGGCAATTAGATATTATCGATTTTATATTTTACCTGAAAATTAAGATGACGACTGAAATATTAAATATTTTATTTAAATCGACAATCTAGTACCGGATAGGTATGCTCATGCCACTGAGCAGATCTGGTAAGAACTGTCCCTAGTTATATCTAAATAAAAAAATAAAAATACAAATTATTATAAATTTATATTTTTTTACATATAAATTTGAAAAAAAAAAGTAGTAATAATTAGAAAAAAAACGCAATTGAGTTATAAGCTTTATTATATTTTATCCTTTTCTCGCACAATTATATTTGCTTAGAGCAGATGCAATCTGCATCTGCTCTAAGCACTGTGGTGATGGCGACCTTGAAGTTACATTTTTTGTATTGTTTTTTTGAGAATACGATATATTTTTAATCTGTTTTATATGTATTTCGTAAAAAAGTTGACATTCCAATTGTACATATATATAACACATATAGTAACTATTAGTTTCAGCATGAGGACCATCGAAACCGGTTATAATGCCCGGTAAACTAGTAGGGATAAACCGGTTTAACTACTAGAAGAGCCATCGCTCCACTCAATGATATTGGTAGAGGCCTGCTCCATGTAGATAGAATTGAAATAATATTTGATATACAGGCGGCAATGATAATGCGTCAAATATCTCGCAATGCACATTGTGGAGCGTGCCTGGTGCCGGCGCTCATACTGCCCAAGGACGCGCACTACGGGGCGCCCGCACCCTTTCCCACGCTACAGTTACACGATCAAAGTCCTGCTGAAGGCGAGCCTTGCACCACAGGCGTGAAGATTCCTACACCACCAGATGCCAGGTGATAACATAAGATCAATTCAGATTATAACTTTTAAGGGTACGCTACTACCCTATTGACAGTTTTCTGTATACAACCGTGGCGCGCGGTAGTAACCACGGATGGACCGGCCCGCACTACCACACTCTTATAGAAGATTGACGTCTTTTTTTTTTTTTTTTTTTTTATTTTTTTTTTATTGGTAGGCTATGGGTGCGTCTCGCCCCGCCGAATCGGTCCGGGGTGACGGAGAAGGCGGCGCGTGACCCCATAGACCCACCGTAAAATCCTCTCTCTTCGCCGTGCGAGCGGACCACCGGTACCCGATCTTTGTCTTCGGTGGTATAGAAGATTGACGTCTGAGTAATGGCAATGTGCTATTGCGCTTCGTTCGGTGAGCGAGAGAGCCGGCAGCCCAACTGGGTGGGTTTGGGGATTGTATTGGTAGGCAGCAGCCTAGCTATACCCTTGGTATTGCAAAGGTCCATGGGCGACAATAACACTTACCATCAGGTGTGCTACTTGCTCGTTTGCTACTATAATTAATAAAAAAAAGTTCTTGCCATCTTGAAAATATCAAATAAGTTTAGAGTTTTATGATGAATGTAACAAATTTTACTGTTATGTCATCATCTCAGCTCCCATTAAGCCTTATTCACAAGAGGAGGTCAAATTTACTTCATCTCATCATCATCATCATCTCAGCTCATATATGTTCCACTGTTGGGCTCGAGCCTCCTCCATAAACGAAGGGAAATTGACCTACTATACCGCGCTGGTCAGACGTGTTGGTATAGGGTTTTGTTTTGAGTTTTCCTTCTCTCGCATAGATGCTATATGCGCTTTATATCCCTCAGTCGTCTTGTACGATCACCCACGGGTAAGATACGGGGTGGCAATTTGTATTCTTACTCCGTCACCACATGGAAAAAAATACTAGGTATATACCATGTTGGTGCAAACGTATTCGTATCGAATTTTATTCAGTTTTCCTTGTACATACATACATATATACCATTACGCCATGTCCCTTGCAGGGTAGGCAGAGAGAACAGAGTGCCAGAGAACTCTATCCTTGCATACTTCACTCGCTTCCTCAACATTCATAATTCTCTTCATACACGCTCGCCGGTTTCGGAGACTCTTGACTCCACCTTCCTTCAGTACATGACCGATCTGGTCTAGGTAGGTTAGTCTCGGTCTCCCCCGGTACCTACATCCTTCCACTTTCGCATTGTATATCTTCTTAACCAGACGTTCGTTCGGCATTCTTTCCATATGTCCGAACCATCGGAGCATTCCCTTTCGCATCTTTACACCGATACTCTCTTTCATACCTACTCAATCTTACGTCGTCGTTACGAATGCGGTTGGTCAACTTTACTCCACAGATTTTCGGCAGAGATCGCATTTCGACCGCATTAATTTTACTTTCATACTCTTTTCTGCATACCCAACTCTCGCTTCCATACAGTAATGTTGGGACAAGCACTGCGTTATGCATTGCTACACGTGTCTTTTGGCTGAGGTGGTGGCTACCGAGAAGTTGCCCCAACGCTCCGTTCACTTTATTTCCCGCATTCACTCTTAGCTCTATATCAGTGGTGTACCTTCCATCTCGGCTAAAACCACATCAAAGATATACAAATTCATCCACTTGCTCTAGTACATCATTACCTATTTTTACTCTTACATCTGTTCTGGCTTCATCTCTTTCTAAAACCATTATTTTGGTTATGCTCACATTCACGCGTAGACTCCTTTTCTTACAATCTTCTGTTATTGTGTTGACTAGGGTCTGCAGGTCAGTCGCTGACTGTGCCAGCAGGACTGCATCATCTGCATAGAGCAGAGCAGTGACCACTGAGTCGCCCATCTGGACTCCCACATTCATATCGTTCTACCTTTGGAGACATTTATCCAGATATATGATAAACAGTCTGGCTGATAGAACGCACCCCTGCTTAACGCTGATATTGACATCAAACTAAGGCGACATTCCATCATCCAGCTGCACACAGGCTCTACAGCCCATGTAACTGGACTGCACAGCCTGTAGCAGTTTACCGTTAATACCATACTCCGGTAAAATGTCCCAAAGTTCCTTTCGTACAACCGTGTCAAATGCTCTCTCCAGATCTACAAAACTACAGAAAACCCTCTGACCTAGAGCCAGATGCTTCTCCACAATGTTGCGCAGAGAGAACACTTGATCCATGCATCCCCTTCCACTCCTGAAACCTCCTTGTGTCTCACACAGTTTTCCTTGTCTTAGATATATATTGTATGCATATCATATCGTTTAGTCGTTTTTTATAATCAATCACGGGTAAGATAGGGGATGAAATGCACTTTCACTTCGTCACCACACGAAAATTTTATTCTTGTGTTAGAAATTATTGTTTTTATTCAAGTAGTAAAAACCAATGAAAACTTTATTCATGTAAAAGGCGATGAAAATGGTAAATTACATTCGCTGCGTGGTGTTACAATTCATCACTCCATTCTATTGATATGGGTGACGTAAAATACGACTAAGAGACGTCACCGGGTAATATCACTATAGAAGAGCGAATACTTGCCTTGTCTTGAATGATGCTTGATAGTAGTACCTTACAGAAAGCTGTACAAAAAGATTAAAGAGGTCGAAATATATTCTTGTTACGTTCATTTGAACAGGGAGCACATCTGTCACCGTTGGGTCGGAGGCTCCCATACTCTGGTCTCCGAGCACGTAACCCGCGAGAGAGCATCGTTAACGTTTGACCACGCACCTTCTAGACGATACACCGGCTACGGGAGCGATGGACGAGTAAGTTACAATCATTTTTATTTAACTATTTTACAAATAACTTAAAAGTATTGTTACATGTGGTGTATGAAGTCTTGGCATCTCTTAGGTCAACAGGTTTCATCAGAATGTTATTTTTAGCAATCGTGAATGTATATTTTCAACCATCTATTCAAGTCTACTATTTGACAAGACAAAGGTGAAAAATGTTATAATCGCCAAGTATGCTTCACGAGTTGGCTATTAAAGTTTGTGTTACGAATCGCCCAGCAGAAAGCTGCTGCCCATATCTATAGTGTTCCCTTAGTTTTATACGACTTCCACGGGAATGAAAGGGTGTGCGACAAACTGTATTCTTATTCAGTCATCACATGAAAAATTTATGTTCAAGTAGCTGAAAAACTGTTGGCCTCGAGCTTCGTCCACAATGAGAGGACAGTTGAATTTACTATACGACACTGATGTGACGGATTGATATAGATTATTATTTTTAGTTTTCCTTTTCTTGCAGTATGTTGTCTGCATATTATATCCCTTTATTTTGCGACACTCATGGGTAAGAGTGGGGGTTGCGAAATGTGTTCTTATCTAGTCATCATACGAATAGTGAGTTTAAATTTTATTTTGACATTAAAGTTAATATTTTGTATAGTTTGTTATAAATAAAGACACTTATTTTGTTACTGAATGTTCTCAGTGGATGCCGTGGATTTCCATTTATTAGTATAGATAGTATACTAAGGTTGAACGATATGAATGTGGGAGTCCAGATGGGCGACTCAGTGGTCACTGCTCTGCTTTATGCAGATGATGCTGTCCTGCTGGCACAGTCAGCGACTGACCTGCAGACCCTAGTCGACACAATGACAGAAGATTGTAAGAAAAGGGGTCTACGCGTGAATGTGAACAAAACCAAAATAATGGTCTTTGAAAGAGATGAAGCCAGAACAGATGTAAGAGTAACAATAGGTAATGATGTACTAGAGCAAGTGGATGAATTTGTATATATTGGATGTGGATTTAACCGAGATGGAAGGTACACCACTGATATAGAGCGAAGAGTGAATGCGGGAAATAGAGTGAACGGAGCGTTGGGGCAACTTCTCGGTAGCCACCACCTCAGCTAGAAGGCACGTGTAGCAATACATAACGCAGTACTTGTCCCAATATTACTGTATGGAAGCGAGAATTGGGTATGCAGAAAAGAGTATGAAAGTAAAATTAATGCGGTCGAAATGCGATCTCTGCCGATAAATCTGTGGAGTAAAGCTGACCGACCGCATTCGTAACGACAACGTAAGAGAGCGAGTAGGTATGAAAGAGAGTATTGGTGTAAAGATGCGAAAGGGAATGCCCCGATGGTTCGGGCATGTGCAAAGAATGCCGAACGAACGTCTGGTTAAGAAGATATACAATGCGAAAGTGGAAGGATGTAGGTACCGGGGGAGACCGAGACTAACCTACTTAGACCAGATCGGTCATGTACTGAAGGAAGGTAGAGTCAAGAGTCTCCGAAACCGGCGAGCGTGTATGAAGAGAATTATGAATGTTGAGGAAGCGAGTGAAGTATGCAAAGATAGAGTTCTCTGGCACTCTGTTCTCTCTGCCTACCCTGCAAGGGATATGGCGTGATGATATGTATGTATGTAGTATAGATAGATAAAAATAATACTCATCACGTTATATAGGTAACATTTTATTTAAAGGATGTGCATAAAAAAATGACTAGCCCGTCGAGTTTCTTACTAGACCTTGTCAGCTTGCGCCCGCGTTCCAAAAATCATTCATAAAAAAAAATAACAATTTGTAATTGCTATCGCAGGACTTGTATATAGTGCTAGGACGGCTACGGATGTCAAGGAATCGTACAAGTGCTCGGTGCAATGGCAATGCCAATGGGGAGGGTTTATGGGGCCGTATGCCGCCCATCTGTCACCTCGAACGGAATGGGCACAGTGTGTCCAGACCATAGCCAGTTATAAAAAGGGCTTATATGTATTAAATAATTTGATTTGATTCATTGAGTTGCTTGCCACTCCATTTTATTCCAATTGTACGTGCCATCATTTTATTTTTACTGCGGAGTATTTGTTTACTATCAGCTATATATGTTGGCGGAAGAACTTCAGCCGTGCGTGGAGTGCAACCAGCTGGCTGCGGACAAGCCTGACAGTGCTTGGCCCCCGTCTCAAGCAGGGGATGGTGATCACCAGGGGAGATCGTGTGTTGGCGAAATAATATATGAAAAGTCTCTAGATGATATGGGTAAGGCGTAAGGTTACTAAGAACTTACCAGTTATTAAAAAAAGTAGGACAGGAACTTCAACTTTTACCCTTGCATAAGACAACTTATGTTTTTCATCCATACCATATTACTTTTCTGTCACCGCTGGACCGACTACTGGCATCGATTATTGCACTTCAGTAGCATGAAACCAGCTGGACAACAACAACCAAGCTGGACTTAGTCGACTAACATTCAGATGCACCTACCTGTCTCCTAAACTTTTCAGTTTACTTTAAAACTAATATTGTTTACTGTTTGAAATAAAGATTTTTTTTTAAATTGAAAATAATGATCAGATTTTGGAAATGTGGGCATAGTTGTAATAGGTTCTGTTCCCGCCACATCCTTGAAGCATGATCTTATAAACATATTTGTCTCTTGTTATAGATATATGCGAATGCTATAAGGAAGGTCGATGTGCAGATTGAGTATTTGCAGATCTCAGATACCAACATAAATATATCCATATATTATAAAATGCAACATTGTGCCTATATTCAATATATTTCATTACAATATTTTCATGTTTATTAATTTATGAAGTGACTAAGTATACAATTCACCACGTGGGTGATTGGTAAAGACGACTGAGGTATAAATAAAGATGACATCACTACAAGAGAAAAAAAAAGTTAAGCCCTATACCAATTCGTCTGACCAGCGCGGTGTGGTATAGTGAGTCAATTTCACACACATTGTGGAGGCAGCTTGTGCCGAGCAGTAGGATGTATATGAGATGATGACGATATTCATGTTTTAAAATTATAAAATGTATTATTTCTATTAATGGCGATGGGATAAGAATACAAATTGATTGGTCGTTGGCGTCGAAATCTGCAAAAAAGGAGTTAGAGTCAGGAGAATGGGCAGTAGATCCTATTTTAATTTAAGAGATGTATAACACCCACTGCGATCGCCAACCCAACTGCCAACTGATGATGATTTCGTCATTATCCTTTCATTTATGAGGGAGACCAGGTCCAACTATGGACGGTGAAAGACTGAATGACGTTGATATTGGATTTTATCGCACAAATAATTGGTCTGCGCGAATGGAACACCGACTGTGGAACAAAAGGGCAATGTTCCATCTTTATCATGAAGAAAAGAAAACTAGAAAATGTTTTTGCCATAAGTCATATACAATTAGGGTTTTTTTAGTAAGCTACGGCAGACACGGGACAGCTACGGGAGTTCTGGTTGTTGCCTATACTTGAATGATGTTTGATTAATTAAAACGTGATTGTGTATGACTAGGCGTTTAGTTGATGCCTATTTTATATAGAAATAATATTCCCTGATGGTGACAGCAGAGACTTTAATTATCATTTAAGAGCAAAAGAGTTTAAATCATAAATAATATTAGAATTGCACGACATAAACTAGAAAAATGAACCACATTCCTTAAATAATTACATCAATTCATTAACCCATACTTGATTATTATTGGACATAGGTCTCCCTGCATCCATCATTTCCCAGCGACTTTTAATATGGGATCAGCTGACCTTTCATGTCCTACTTTGCATCGGCCAACTCGTGATCACCACTTTCTTCTCCAACGTTCTACCATCGACGCGGCCCGCTTATTGTCATTTTAGAGTGAAATTGGTATTAAATAAAATAATATTAGAAAATAGACTTATAAACAAACAATAGGTTAATTATTTTAAAATATTTTATTTCAATCGTAAAAAATAAATAAATAATTTACATTATTTATAAAAGCGTATTTACATCTTATAGCGCCATCTACATTTAAAAAAAAGTTGCGATATTATAAAGTTATATGAAGGAAATAATATCTTAAAACTATGTGATTGTTGATAGTGATATTTAGTTTTGCGTGTATAATTTTAAAATTGTTTAGGTTGTAATTATTACAATAAACTACAAGTCTACTAATAATCACCATCAACATGAAATGCTGTGTGTATTAAATACAATAATTTACTAAAACGAATTGATTAAATACGAATAATTAATTTAGTTACAACAAAAATAAATAATAATTTTACGAGATTAGTGTGTTTGAATATTATAATTATTTGGTAACAATAAATACGAACATGTGAAGATACCGGGTGACAGACATTTAAGCAAGATTGTCAGGGTTAGGTGGAATTTAATCACGATCAGAATACGATTTTTTTTTAATAAGTATCTACTTGAAATAATATATCTTACTAGATTATATAAAATGATTTAAATGTTTAGGCACTAATTTTTTTTAGTAGGCCCAATTAACAATGATCTATGCGCTGAAGGTTTTAAAAAATAGTTGCGCGATAATTAATAGGTACATGGACATAGGCTGAATGAAGATATCGTTACAATCCTTTTGATGTGCATATATTAGCTTTACACTTTTAATGATTGATAGAAATGTTATAAATTAGATTTTCATTCGAATTGATCGTGATCACAACCGCGGAGAGTACTAAATATTGAAAAAGTAAAAATGACTAAATATGGCCGATGGCGCCATAGTCATTCGTACAGGGCCTGCTAAGCGAATTAATCGATGTATTTTGATTACTCTTCATATTGATGAAGTAGGTACTCTATTTACAATTTGTCACATCATTTATTTAGTACACCGTGTACAATAGTTTAAATACTATAAGTACTAAAGTTTACGTGCCATAATTGTTCATTTGCATAAAATATAAATGTTGCCATTTTTTAGTATGACAACTCATGGCGTATATTCTATTTTATTTAATTATATTGTACACTTTGTTTTAATTAAATAAACAGTGACAATCTCACCCAGGAACCTTAATAAAACAAATAATTATTAAATTATTTAATTACTAACTTAGCAACTAAAAAATAAATAAAATAAATTATTATGTGTCGATCACTTCTGACATTATTATTTGAATGTCATGTTTCAATTATACTTTTTTTCTTATTATTAAAGATAATATAAAAAATGAAATGTTACAAAAGTTATTCGACAGTATTAATATTGTACCTACTGGTACCTACATAAACTCTAAATCTATAAGATTTAAACAAGACGCCATATTGGAAAAGCGATTCCTTTAAAACACAGTAAAAGTAGAGAAAGCACCAAGTTCATTGTTCCATTTCACTAGGTTTCCAACTCATTCATTACGAGGCAATATTTCATATTTCACAACCACTCATAAAGTTGATTTGTCAATCAACCATTCAGTTTTCCTAAAATATACGCGTACAATTTTTAGGTCGGTAATTGTTTTGTGGACTTTTTTTCAACTGTTCTCATTTACAATAATGATTCGTTCGGAATCAGCGTAACTTTTAAAAATACATTGTTTATAATTCTTATAAGGAGGTATATTACCTATCAGACTTTGTAAATTTATCATTTAGGAATGCTCAAGGACTTGATAATAAACTTTTACAAAGGGAACAATTAAAATATAATTTCACTTTCATTTCTTCTCATTAGTCGTATGTGTTTGCCACATTGTTCCGACTAGAACGTTTTTTTATTACGACGAATTATTCTAAAATATTGACGTGAGAATAAACAGTTTATTCTAAATTATATGTTTGTGTGATCAATTATATAAAATAAAAAAAAAACTGTTAACTAATCTAATAAACGCAAACTGTTACTACGACAAACGTTTAGTAAATAAAAAAATAATAATTTAGAATATATTGTAATATTTTACGATGATACTGTTATCATCTTAATCCCAAAATGTATGATTGATCGAGGTAAACATTTATAGACCAAAATCACATGTTGGAATGTAAATAAATAAATGAAATATCAGCTCTTTGTCGCATACCATAATATGTCAAGCGCGATTGCCTGTCATTCTAAATATTAAGATTGACAACCACTCTCGCTGTAATACCACGTTACCGCGGCATGGAGCTGTCATTACGTAGACCCGGACTTTTCATGCGTTATTTTGCATTCACTTCAAATTCAATATCAAAGCCGATTATTCAAATGAAATAATAAAAATATTTAAAATTACTGACCCGATGTTTTCTACGTTTAAGATACCTTTTCAGTGACTAATAAGATAGAATCTATTATAACTTGTAATTTAATATTAAGAAGCAGCAATCCTACGTCTCCGAAATAAATTGAAATTCAATATTATCACCGATTTCTTTTTAAGTAATAGAACAGGGCCACAAAACTATTACTAACGTAGTGTACGGTCCAGATTCGAATGTGGTGTGTTAGCGCAGATCGCACTGAAACCGCTGGCAATCGTGGTCTCTGCTGGCGGACATGACGTCACCGAGCTGATGCGCGACAAGTGATGCACTGGCGCCGTTGCCACGGGATATGCTGTAATACAAAACATACAAAAGTCAAAGTCAAATAAAAATTATTTTAAGAGATGATAGTAGTTTAAGTTTGTTGTAGATAATATCGTAAAATATCTATCCCTGTGGTGACAGAGTAAAAATACAATTTATTCAAACCCTCTGATCGTATAAGATAAGCTTTAAATTTTTTTTTGTCTCCAGATATAACTGCTATATTCAACTTCGAAAATAGTACATAATAAATGAATATTATATATATTTTTCATATTTACATATTTCCAACATTAAATCGAATTGGCGTTTTCAGAGAAACGTACAACCATTACCTTTCTTTTGCTAATAGATGGCGCTATAAAACGCCGCAAAACAACACATTCGGCAGTTGTTTCGTGCTGTAGTTTGCCTTCTAAGTCTTACTAATATGTTATTAAGAAATCTATTGTATCTTAAATTAGTTAGAGGCTTATAACAAGTAAGATACTTAAAATTACGGCCATCTTTACTCATTTTGATAGATAGTACCAAATCCCTTTAAGGCCTAAACTCTATACGCGACGTCCAAGTGATTTTAATCAACCGTTTATGACTGGTAGTGTAGTTATTCATAGCCATAGCCTAACTATTTTACTTACCGCGAACAATGGTTTACTTAAATCTCGTTTACACTTTATTTTCTTTGTTTAACCTCATTTTCTAAGGCGCGTGATAGCGTAACGCTCGCTGTTCACAACCAGGGTGAAAACAACTGCTGTTGGCATCGTTTATTTACTTCGCTTGGACGTATATACGATATTTGACAATTCGTAATTAAAGAGAATTTAAACGGCTAAAACTCTATGATCCACACATAACAAATAGGTATTTGGGGATCTCATAATCATGTGGGATTTGTTATACGACTGTCGCAGTTAGATGGCGCTACGAATATTACCAACATTTACATGATTAGTTAATGTCGTAAAATACGAATAATGCTAAAGCTCTTGGTCGTCATTCGACTGTATCACAAGGTGTTGGTCAGGTCGATGTTTACATCGCCAGCTTCTTGTCAACAATTACATTCTCAGGGACGGTTGACGTCAGGCAGGCGGCCGGTCATGAAAGTTATGTAAATGTATAAAAATATGTACAAAGGTACTCTTTTTTTTTTTTTTTTGGTGGGCTATGGATGCGTCTCGCTCCGCCGAATCGGTTCGGGGTGACGGAAAGGCGGCGCGTGACCCCATAGACCCACCGTAAAACCTTCTCTCTTCGCCGTGCGAGCGGTCCACCGGTACTCGATTTTAACTTCGGTGGCCACAAAGGTAGAACCCTACATTTTGTGTCAACCTCAATAATTGACATAAGAGCAGGATAATGACAATCTGGGAGTACCTACAAGACTCGGCAATTGAATTCTCTACTTGAAATACTATACCATCTCTGCTGACAAAATATTAAGATCAAAATCACCACCACCACCAGAGTATCTATCCACTATGGGAGGAAATAAAAAAGAGGAAGAAAAACATTCCGTGTGGTGACGGAGTAAGAATACTATTCACCACACTATATCTTACCCGTGGGTGATCGTACGAGACGACTAAGGGATATAAAGCGCATATAGCATCTATGCGAGAGAAGGAGAACTCGAAAGAAAACCCTATACCAACACGTCTGACTAGAGCGGTATAGTAGGTTAATTTCCCTCCCATTGTGGAGAAGGCCCGAGTCCAACAGTGAGACATTTATGAGCTGTGATGATGATGATGATGGGAGGATATGCTGGGCTGGGCATCCAGCCATAGGATTTTCTTTCGAGACCACAGTAAAAGATATACAGACATTATTTAATCGTCTCTTGCCACGAGAGCAAGTGTGTTCTTAATACTTTACTATTACATTGCATATTTTTATAAATATAGATTTACTTTTAGAAAAAAATATATCGAATATTAATTTTTTGGACGATTCTTTTAGTCTCGAAAAATATGTACGTAAGTATATTTATTTGCGTCAAATAGCTATAAGTAAGAAATAACCTTATAACATTTTCTACTGGATTCGTACGAAACATGTAATTCTGTTCGGAATGTGGTCGAATCACTTTCACTGGGTTTCCGAACACACCTTGTTATGTAAGAGGTTACGATTTTGGCGGCAAGCCGTCTCAGATCGAGCGATTAGTAAAAAAGATAGTCTGTTACAACTTAGCAATTGTTGTCGCTGAAATGTTTTTTAAGCTCTTGATAGAAATATATTTAACGTAACATTATTTAACATGACGGCTAGAAAATGTATAAAATATTAGGTAGTGCGGCAAAATAAGATAAATTAGAGAAAATAGGTATACTTTACTGTTGCAGTCGTAATCTATACTGAGAGATCACCAACAAAATGGACAACAGCACTCTCTTGGGAAACTATGGGTTGTATTGATAATAAATCATTTACAACAAATAATCAATTTTCAAATTTATCATCAGTACGAAGAAATAAAATGTAATAGACATAACAATTTATTTCTCGAGTATGATTGTTTTTGCGAACCGATTCTAGAGCTTTACGACAAACTATTATTGTCTGTATACCTATATCAGCGCTTGAAATCGAATTTGCTGAATGGTAAGTGCCTAAGCTAGCGTACCTACTTCTTTGTTGATCGATTGTGACGCAACCATAATGTTGTTACATCATTTGGGTAGTACGTGAGATGGTTCCACGTTTGGATTTAATTTAATGTATGATTATTTATATTTGTCCTTTTTTTTGTCTATGAATATTCGTTGGTAAATTAATAGTAGCAGTTTTAGCACGGTCAGAAATGATGGAACATTGGCTGTATACTGTACAAACTAATTTTTTTTAACCTATGGCAAATTCGCGAAATATTACTTGACGTTTCTTATTTTTCCCTCCTCACTTCTGTACTTACTCCTCGTTGCCAAGATTACAAAATATTACAAATGACGTCATTGTTACTACGTAGTACCACGTATTAATTTGTGATTAAATCTGCTAAAGCGTCTTTTAACAAGTGTGTGTTGTTATTTATATTCGTGAAAAGATTTTAATTGTCTTTGTGCTCCACAGACAGACTGAATAGTGATTCTCCATATATCTTTGTGCGAAAGGACTTTTAGTAGGATTACAGTGTAAATATATTTACGATAGGAAGTTTTGTTTAGTGCAATTTTATGAAAGGACATTGAAACCTAAATACAAGCGTAACAATTGTAATTTTCAAAGCATTGGCATATATCTACGATGTAGATTGAAGCAGGTGGTAAAAGTGATTCTAAAATTGTAATTTAATTATGAGTGTCTATATGTATGTAAATATGAAGTGAAAACAATAATTATTATTTGAATAATAACTTATAATTATTTTGACGTATCTGTATATTTTACTACTATGCGTAATGAATAATGTTAATGTACTATCATAAATAAATGTTGAAACGTATGTATTCTTTTATTTGCCTGGGCGAACGCAATAAACGAAAATAAGTATAAATATGTGTGTGTGTGCCTCTCCCTCCCTCTCTCTCTCTCTCTCTCTCTCTCTCTCTCTCTGTGTGTGTGTGTGTGTGTGTGTGAACTGTCATGCTCTAAATTGCTCACGGTTGAAAATTTTGTTCTACAGATGTCCGTCTATATTACTACTTAGTCTGTGAGTTTTAACGGGCAAGGAAAAGTGTCATGTGGTGCTCTTGTATTATATTCAATATCTTAGGTTGCTTTCCATTTGGTTAACATAGAGGGACTCTGCGGTACATTGTGAAACACTGCCAAACACTGTGTAAAAGTTTAAATGAAACAGCTAGTTATCTCAAAATAACACTAGAGTGCATCAATATCGCAAAATTATGGGCGTTGTATACCTAAATGAAAGTTCCTTGACAAAGTCTTGGCTCAATAATTTATAAACATAACCATATTATCAGTGCTCACTTCAATAGTGCAATATTTACATTTGAACATTTTTATTAAATTTTAATTAGCAGTAAGAGACAAGCTCAATAATCTCAAATAATACTACTAGAATATGCCGTAAATAAATTGCGAGGTTAAGTAATGATACTTAATTCAAGCAAAGTAGTACCTATATATTTAAAGTACTCTATGAAACTAGGTAAGCATCTGTCAAACACCACTTTTTCGAGTGTCGAACAGTGTACGGCTGTGTTCAACAGTGTCGTTGATGGAAAGCGCTTTATCGAACTTTTTGTATTAAATGGAAAGCACACTTAGTGTTTTAACGTGTTATATTAAGTAATTTTGATGGAATTTTATGTAATCTGATGAGCAGGTAGTACTAATATGATATAGCAGTGCCTTACATATGTTTTCGTTTTCCACTAAAACTTCCAAAAGATACCTTTAACAGTGTGGCTATGGCACTGTTGAAGGCGACGATTGACTTACTGCAGGACGATAACTTTAAATTAAGTTAATTTATAAACAAAGACTTGGTTTAAATGTTTTACTAACCAAGCCATAACCCCAAGCAACAAAAAAAAGAAAAAAAAACAGTATGCCGCAGTGAAAAGCAATGACTCAATGCTACACTTAAGGATTATTTTTGCTGTTCCCATAATCCATAATACGTTAAATTCCGCGTATTTTGATTTAAGCAAAAAGGCAATTTGCCCGATGTTATAAACACACCGCATTTGCCTAAATAAAACATTTTAGTTCATATTGTTGTATTAAGCACCTAGTGTATTCACGTCGGAAATAACGAGTGAGGTTTTAACGAATACTGCCTTTAATCCAGGGTTATATAATCAAATATACATCAACTGAGAATGTAGCAAGGTTTATTTATTAACTATGAAAAGAAAACTTGTAAGAAAACCCCATTCCGAACCGTCCACTCAACAAGGAATTATCACTTTCTCTGCTATTATGAGTCATTTATAGGCTGAAGAAGATATGCCATTTCCTTAATGGTTATTTAGTAGTAGTTTAAATATGTAAGTCTAGTCCCTGATCAACGATCAGCAAAATTTCAATATCTTAGCCGGTATTACGTACTGATGGGCTCGGGCCTCCTCCATTGTTGGAAGAGAAATGAGCTGTTACATCATGCTGTGATAATACAGTCTTCTTCAAGGTTTCCTTCTCTTAGATATAGTATATAGAACCAAAAAGTGTTATATTTTGTATTATTAACCACGCCTTGATGATGTTTTTACTTCTGCCGTGTGATCTTAAGAGCGATTTAGTTTTTTGGTAGGCTATGCTCTGTTCATTGTCTGTCTAAATTGCCAGGGGCGATAGGAATGCCGTTTTTTGTGGTTTGCTGGTAATCTATCCGGTATAATCTCAATGTTGCCGGTGCATCGTTCTCGCGTATTGAGTTAGCAGTCTAGTGAAAGTATGCATCGGTCGTGTGACGGTACTGATAATACGATGTGAACTGATAACAGGAGTTGATCCGACCGGTCCTCTCATGCGCCAGTCGTGTCTACATCACGTACGTGTAGAAAGTGATCGTTCAGCGTGTATAAACTAGAAGCGACCATATATGTATATAAATGTATTCAATCTTGCAGTTTTTTTATATAGTTTGTGTAAGTTTAAAGAAGCGATAATAGAGTTGGAGACGAATGGTATGTTATAAAGATATCTCGGGTTCGATCTTCACGATGCACACATATGACTTCATCATACTCATCCAGCTCTTATCCCAATGACTTGGGGTCGACGTAATGTGTACTCTTCTTCCATTAAGACAAATCGTGTACTAATTATATTTAAGAAACCACTGTAACCTTTTGAGAGAAATCAATTATTTTATTATTATATTATTATTATACAACTATATCATCACCTCTATGATCACTCCGTATCTATCCATGTTATGATTCACGCATTCCATCCGTCTTTTTTTATCTTTTCTCACTCCTAAAGCCTGTAACATTCATACTTAAAACTTGCCCCACAATATTACTTTATTTCCGGTTCATCACATGTCCATACCACGTGAAGCGTTCTCTCCTTAACTTATCCGTCACTGGCGCAACTTATAAACTTCCTTTAACATATTCATTCCTTAACAACATATGACATATGGAAGTTATTTACGTATATTGCACGCCTCTCGAGGTCTTGCTCTACTCTCGACATATGAAAATCAAGCACTTTTCAAACATAAAAATACACATACATACATACATATCATCACGCCATATCCCTTGCAGGGTAGGCAGAGAGAACAGAGTGCCAGAGAACTCTATCTCTGCATACTTCACTCGCTTCCTCAACATTCATAATTCTCTTCATACACGCTCGCCGGTTTCGGAGACTCTTGACTCCACCTTCCTTCAGTACATGACCGATCTGGTCTAGGTAGGTTAGTCTCGGTCTCCCTCGGTACCTACATCCTTCCACTTTCGCATTGTATATCTTCTTAACCAGACGTTCGTTCGGCATTCTTTCCACATGTCCGAACCATCGGAGCATTCCCTTTCGCATCTTTACACCAATACTCTCTTTCATACCTACTCGCTCTCTTACGTCGTCGTTGCGAATGCGGTCGGTCAGTCTAACTCCACAGATTTTCCGAAGAGATCGCATTTTGACCGCATTAATTTTACTTTCATACTCTTTTCTGCATACCCAACTCTCGCTTCCATACAGTAATGTTGGGACAAGCACTGCGTTATGTATTGCTACACGTGCCTTCTGGCTGAGGTGGTGGCTGCCGAGAAGTTGCCCCAACGCTCCGTTCACTCTATTTCCCGCATTCACTCTTCGCTCTATATCAGTGGTGTACCGTCCATCTCGGCTAAATACACATCCAAGATATACAAATTCATCCACTTGCTCTAGTACATCATTACCTATTGTTACTCTTACATCTGTTCTGGCTTCATTTCTTTCAAAGACCATTATTTTGGTTTTGCTCACATTCACGCGTAGACCCCTTTTCTTACAATCTTCTGTCATTATGTCGACTAGGTTCTGCAGGTCAGTCGCTGACTGTGCCAGCAGGACTGCATCATCTGCATAAAGCAGAGCAGTGACCAGACCACTGAGTCGCCCATCTGGACTCCCACATTCATGTCGTTCAACCTTTGGAGACATTTATCCAGATATATGATAAACAGCCTGGCTGACAGAACGCACCCCTGCTTAACGCCGATATTGACGTCAAACCAAGGTGACATTCCATCGTCCAGCCGCACACAGGCTCTACAGCCCATGTAACTGGACTGCACAGCCTGTAGCAGTTTACCGTTAATACCATACTCCGGTAAAATGTCCCAAAGTTCCTTTCGTACAACCGTGTCAAATGCTCTCTCCAGATCCACAAAACTGCAGAAAACCCTCTGACCTAGAGCCAGATGCTTCTCCACAATGTTGCGTAGAGAGAACACTTGATCCATGCATCCCCTTTCACTTCTGAAACCTTCTTGTGTCTCACACAGTAAACCATCGGACACCATCCTCATTCTCCTTTCAATAATTTTACCATACACTTTTGCTGCCAAACTGGTCAAGCTTACGGCTCTGTAATTTGCGTGCAGTCATAACGTGAACCCTCGTTTTTAAACAAAGGCACGATGACTGCGCTATTCCAGTCCCCAGGAACCATTCCCGAGCTCCAACATAAATTGAGGAGCAACAGGAACGCCTCCCAGACACAGGAGCCACCAAGCTTGATCATCTCGGCAGACACCATATCAATACCCGCTGCCTTACCATTTTTCAAACTTCTTATCGCCCATTCAACTTCATCCATACTGATGCCATCGGAGGACGCCGTTGTCGAATGTTGATCTACTAAACCACATGCAACACCGGCGCCAACCGTAGCATCCGCATACATATCGCCAAAATATTCACTCCATCGGCTTAACACGTCTTGTGTTTGTGTAAGAATGTCTCCACCTTTAGACCTTATTTTATTCATTCTGAAGGCTGACCAACCACCCCGAGACTTCTTGACCTCCCTCCAAAAGAGTTTGGTGTTACCCTCGAAGTTTTTAGTCAGCCTATCTTCTGCACTCATACTTTGTATATCTTGGATGTAGATTTAGCCGAGATGGAAGGTACACCACTGATATAGAGCGAAGAGTGAATGTGGGAAATAGAGTGAACGGAGCGTTGGGGCAACTTCTCGGCAGCCACCACCTCAGCCAGTAAGCACGTGTAACAGCAATACATAACGCAGTGCTTGTCCCAACATTACTGTATGGAAGCGAGAGTTGGGTATGCAGAAAAGAGTATGAAAGTAAAATTAATGCCGTCGAAATGCGATCTCTGCGGAAAATCTGTGGAGTTAGGCTGACCGACCACATTCGTAACGACGACGTAAGAGAGCAAGTAGGTATGAAAGAGAGTATTGGTGTAAAGATGCAAAAGGGAATGCTGCGATGGTTCGGACATGTGGAAAGAATGCCGAACGAACGTCTGGTTAAGAAGATATACAATGCGAAAGTGGAAGGATGTAGATACCGAGAGAGACCGAGACTAACCTACCTAGACCAGATCGGTCATATACTGAAGGAAGGTGGAGTCAAGAGTCTCCGAAACCAGCGAGCGTGTATGAAGAGAATTATGAATGTTGAGGAAGCGAGTGAAGTATGCAGAGATAGAGTTCTCTGGCACTCTGTTCTCTCTGCCTACCCTGCAAGGGATATGGCGTGATGATATATATGTATGTATGTAAAAGCTTCATAATCGCAACGCACTGTTTCCTTTCGAAAATGGCTTGGTAATACTTTGTCGTTTAATTGCAATTAATAAAAAACTAAAAACTAAACTGCTTAGTCATTAGTATATGTATACCTTATGAAAATTGGGTTCGTTTACATTTTTTTGTTTGACCATTCGGACAGGCAAAGGAAATAAATCCCACTCAGCCTATACAGCTATGTTTAGCTCTACGTCGAGAATGGCACGAAATTTCAAAAATATTTCTTTTCTTTCATTACAAGCTTATATTTAGTTTCACCTGGCCCGTTGTCTGTAATCAAATCTTGCAAGTTAAATTGGATCCACTTCCTGGTTTCTGATTGAGCTGAAATTTTGCATGCATGTATAAATCGGATGACAATGCAATATTATTGTGACATAGAGCTGATCTGATGATGGACCTGGAAGCCGGCTATAGGAACTCCGTAATTAAACGACGCAACCTTTTCGAGTTTGGGCTTATTTGATTCGTCTTGGTGAGTACTTTGATACTATATGGAAACCAGGGTTTGGTCATGGATCTGGAAGTTAGCCATAGGAACTCTATAATTAAACGACGCAACCTCATCGAGTTTAGCCTCGTTTGATTTGTCTTGTCGAATACTTTGAGACTATATGGTAACCAGGGTCTGAAGATGGGCCTGAAACCCGGCCATAGGGACTCCGTAATTAAACAACGAAACCCCATTGAGTTTGGGCTCGCTTGATTCGTCTTTTAAGAATAAGAACAATAATCATTTATTTTGTCTTGACGAGTACTTTGATACTATATGGTAACCAGGGTTTGATCATGGACATGGAAGCTCGCCATAGGAACTCCGTAATTAAACGACACAACCTCATCGAGTTCGGGCTCGTTTGACTCGTCTTGACCAGTACTTTGATACTTTATGGTAACTAGGGTCTGACAATCTACCTGGTAGCGGCCCGCTACTAGCGGGCCATAGGAACTCCGTAAGTAACCGACGCAACTCCATCGAGCTTGGACTCGTTTGATTCGTCTTGACGGGTACTTTGATACTATATGGTAACTAGGGTCTGATGTTTTGGACCTGGAAGCTGGCCATAGGAAAAAGAAGGTGCTAAATGTTCTTAATCATACCATCAAAATGTAACACGCTTTTATTTATAAAATTGGGTCTGTGATAGAAACGGGAAGATTTAATAATTATGGTGTAAAGTTTTAGTGTTAAACATATATAATTATGTACGATATTGAATTATTTTGTAATAGACGAAGAAGCTTAATTATCGTTAAAGGTTGCAATGAACTTATAAAGTGTATATGTCTTAATTTATTTTTAACTTTTTATTTTATTAGCAAATAATAAAAGTATGTTTTTAAAAAAGGTTTTTCTTTAATTTTATTTTTATTTTTGCCATTGACTAATAGTAAAAGATAAATAATATAAAAATTATGAGGCGTGAACTTTTGTATTTTTTAAATTATTTTTTTAACTATAGCTCACTTTAACTGTTAAGGCAAATAGTAATATATTGAGGGAACCCACATATTTTCTCATTATCATTATTTTACATCATTATACCACGCTTGCGCTGGTTTGAAATGTTAATTTTTTTTCGAGTTTTCTTCTCTTGTAGTCATATTATCCGTTTGTTTTCTAAAGTCAGGAGCACCCACGGTGTAGGCATTCTATTCTTACTCCATCGCCATAAAGTAAATATATAATTTCTTTTTTTTAATATTTTTATTGCTCTTGGTGGCAAACGAGCACACAGCTAAGAAGCAGCACAGCTGATAGTAAATGTTACTACCGACCATGGAACTTTGCAATACCAGAGTATAGTTAGGTCACTGCACATTGCCATAACTCAGACGTCGATTTTCTGCCAGTGTGTGGTACTATCCCGGATGGACCAGCCCGCGGCTGTAGGCAGAAAACTGTCAACAGTGTGTCCTACACTATTCAAATTATGAGTCCTAGAAATATATTAGTAGATTGAACCTTTATTGTGCTTTATAATATTATAAAACATTTTAAGGTGTAGATATATGGGTTGCGCGGCGCCTCTTCCGTCGCTCCGGACCGATTTGACGGGGCGCGACCACGTCCATAGCCCATCGCAAAAAAAAGAAAAAAAAAGTTTAGATATATGTGACAATGTCGGGTAAATGCAGGTGAGGGGAGCATTTTAACACGCTTATATTAGCTTGGTTTGTATGTACCTAATGGAATCTTTGAACATAGTTTTACCCACTCCACAACAGAAACCAAAAAGCGTAAGTGTTTGATGTCAATTGTTATAAATCTTTTATCGATATTGGTAAAAGTGAGAAGACATTTTGAGAATATCTTAAAAAGCACTCCACGCTTTTTAAAATTTCTTTTTTCCTTAATTTAATTTTATTGATCTATTTTCTACTTTTTAGTTTAGTTTACTACAAAATATTGTGACTGCACAGATGGCGTAGTATTTAAGACACCGAACTTCCGTGTCAGTGATGTAGGTTCGATTCCTACGCAGGACAACACTTAGTGCGATTCACAAAGTGTTGTTCTGAGTCTGGGTGTAATTTGTTTGCGTTAATTGCATATATGTAAAATCCCCCACAATACAAGGATATTTCCCTAATACGGGGTGTTGTCTTTTTTTAAAAATAAAAATGTGTTTTTTTATTATTTTGAAACTACATATTTTAATTATAAAGTATTTTAATCATTTTCATTGTTTTTTCTTTTATATGTAAGGTAGTATAAATTAGGAGGTTTTTTTCACGTATATTTTATCTAATTATTTCATTAGTTTATTTTATCAAAGAAAGCTAATTATTTAAGAAATTATATGTAATGTGGCATGAAATATATATCGTTGCGATTGTTATGAATATTTGTGACGGTTGATATGAGCACTCTGTGTCTTCAAATATCCTGACGTCTGATCTAAATATCGGTTAAGGGATCACCGGCGAAATTCATAACAACAACTGCAGTTGCCAGCTTGTTTATCTGTCAATTATGGCATTCTCCATTGGGTAGATTTAAATCCAATATTGGACGTCGACAGGCTGGCGGATGGACAGATTTAATTTAAGGTACCTAATATAAGAAGCGAACAATTGGTCTTTCTTAAAACAGGCATTTCCAATTTTAAAGGCAATAAAACTTTACATAGAATTATCGGACACAAATTACACTCAGAACATCATTTTTTGGATCAGACATAGTATTGTTCTACATGTGAATCAAACACGCGACACGGTAGGTCACTATTCTAACCACATCTGTGCACATATGACAAAATATGACTACACTTACATCAGTATGCGACTGGTGGTCAATTCCTACCATAGATATTGTTATTCTACGTGCGCTTGCAACACTTTCATGTAGCGTCCGTCAACTAACACGTAACAAATATACTTACCGTATTCACACAACAGACTGCGAAAGAAATTTTAAAGGAATTTATTCAAATCAATTGATTTTTATTGAAGAAAGTAAACACGTGTGTTCGCGTGTTATAACAAAACTATAAATAATACTAATAAACAATCTAACAAGACAGTTTTGTATAATATGATAGCCATTTATTGTGCAGTAATGGCGCGTTAGATTGTGATAGTCTAATGTCCCGTTTTCACAAACGATCCTTAAAGATTAGGTAACACCTGATATATATACACATAACATTCATGTTTTTAACATTTCCGTGTGGTGACGGAGTTAGAATACAGTTCACCATCCCCTATCTTACTCGTGGCTATCATAAAAGAGAATTAAGGGATGTAATATGCATATATCATCTGTGCAAGAGGAAAACTCGAAATAAAAGCCTATAACAACACGTCTGACCATAGCGGTATAGTAGGTCAATTTCCCTCCCATTATGGAGGAGGCTTAAGCCCAACAGTAGGACATATGTGGGCTGAGATGATGAGATGGACATTATAAAAATAAATTAACCTCAATGTTGTGTCATTTATATCGATATAGGTGTTTCCTAAACTACCTATAGTTTTAGAACGACTCCTATTGAAAATAGGCACAACTCTAAAATCTTAGATTTAGGTTCAATTTCACGCCATTTACTTATAGAAGTTATGTTTCTACTTGAATTTTAAATTATAATTTATCACCTGCTTCTTCTTCCTTTTTTCGTATTGGCAATCTGCTACTTTACGAGCCCTCTTTGCCAGTGTCGAGTTATAACTTTCTTCACGTCTTTAATATATTTATGTTAATCATTGTCCGTCAGTGAGGCAAATCGTCGCCTTCAACAGTGCTATGGCCACACCGTTAATTTGGAGAATTTGTATGGAAAACGAAATCGTAAAACACTTTTATATAATATTCACTACACCCCAGCAGTTCCGTCACATCACGTTACATAAAATGCCATCAAAATTATTTAATATAACACGTTAAAACACTAAGATATCGAATATAATACAAGAGTCAGATTCCTGCCAAAAGTCCTATCACCTGCTTTATCAGAGAAACTTCGCGGTGAAAAAAAAATATTCTGCCAAACGTGATGAATTATAAAATGAGACTAGAAAGCCGACGTTTAATATGATGACTAGAGGACTGCTATGATGATATACTTAACTGAAGAGAAACTGCTATAACTAAAATATATGGTCATGTTTAAGCGTCCCCAGGACACTGTCTCATGGCATATTATGAACAAAATACCAATTACAAAGGTCTGTACCGAAGTCGGAATTTTTTTATGTATTTTAAAAGATTATGGGTGGACGATAACTTAGAGTACAGTTTGTAACACATTATTAATGAAACTACTTCTATTAAAAAAATATATTAGTGAATTGCATATTAATCGTTTAATTTGCTTCATTGAGAAGAGTTATTCTTTCTTTCAAAAAACTTCTAAAGGTTTTTCAATTTGGATCTGTATTTTTTTTTTAGAGTATATGACTTGGTTACTAAGACTTGTAAGCAAATCATTGTTTGTAAATTAACTTCATTCAAAGTCATCATCCATCAGTAAGTCAAATCGTCGACTTTAACAGTGTCATGTTAAAGGTATTCTTTGAGCATTTTGGTGGGAAACGAAAACGTATGTAAGGCACTGTAACACCTCAATACTTCCTGCTCGTCAGATTACATAAAATGACATCAAATATAACACGTTAAAACACTAAGGTATTGAATATAATACAAGAACACCACATGACACTTTTCCTTTCCCGCTAAATCTCGGAGATTTATAAATAATTTTATATTTGTGCGGCCATACCTCCGTCATATGTAGACGGATTTGCAATACTCTTTTTTTTGTTTGAAAAATGTTTAGTTTCTATCCATCTTATTTTAACTTTATAAAACTGTGATGATTACTTTCGGAGACATAATCGCGCTTTTGAATAATATTACTGCGATAACTGTTTTTTTTTTTAAATATTTTCATCTCGTGTTGTTTTGGTTGTCGGGATATCGTAAGCGGAATAAAAAATGACTGCAAAGATAACGAAGTTGTTTAAGTACTAACCTGGGTTCTATCCCCAAGCAGAATATTTTTTTTTTCAAATTTGTTCTTAAGGAGTAGATTGTATACGCATTGCGTGTTTGTCAGGTCCCTCGCTATATAATATTTTATTCCTTACTTCGTATTGTCTTTCTATAATATATCATCATAACTTATAATTGTATAAATATAGATTTAAATATTAAGTCAAACAAAACATTAATAACCTTTAGTTTTGTTGTCTGTAACCGTGTACCATCAATTAGATTGTATCAATGATAGATAGTGTTATGTGAGTGCACGATTTCTATTGTTATTTATCACGTTGTTAACTAAAGGGCTCGTAGAATAAAGGTCTAGAACTTTAGATCAAATATCGTGACCAATCTTGAGCAATTAAATTTAACTGTACAGATAGCGTAGTGGTTAAGATACTATCCTACCGTGCAATGGATTCGATTGTCAAGTAGGACAATACTTTGTTCGATGTACATGTAACTGTCATTCTAAGTCTAGGTGTAATTTGTCTGCGATAATTGTATTTTTGTAAAGTACAGGGTCCATAATAGATAGAAAATTGATATACTCTAACCATTCTGGTCAAACGGATTGGTTTAGTTTTATTTCGTTCGAGTTTTTCTTCTTTTGAAGTGTAGTTACTTACAGCGCCATCACATCATCTGTTTCAATTAGCCACGAGAAATGACATATAATAAGATTATAATTCAGCACCCTTTCATTCCAACGGGTAAAACGACTATGTAAACAGATTCCTAGATGAAAGTCTCGAAATAACACCCAATTCCAATCTGTATGAACGCAATGTTATAGTAGGTTACTTTTATTTCTATTGTGGAGGAGGATTGCTCTTAGCTATGGGATGTACATGAGGCAAAGAAAATAAGTTATATTACTTACAGTTTTAGTAAAGACTCCATTTTCTTTTCCATCGCGAAGATCGAATCCGATGGTTGTGACGTCAACACTTTGCAGAATGTAAATTTCGCACACTGTGAGTCTCGCCAGTTGGTCTGCTTCACCAGGCTCATGGCTGCAGATGTAAGCGATGACGAACTTGAAGCGCCGTCTAAATGCTGTAAATCATCAACTGAATATTCATTAAGCGACCTTTTCGTTAAACGCTTTCGTTTCACTCTTCTTAAACTAGCTCCTTCGTAAATCGGTTCCTGCATGAAATTCATCAAATCGCGTTTAGTACGCGTCGTTTCACCATCTGGTGACATGACTACGTATACATTTTCACTTGGCATCTTGTAGTTATCATCGTAAACCTTTTGAGTGCTTAAAATTTGTTTATCGACATCGACTGCGTCAAAAGCTCTCTTGTGTTCTTTTTCTAGTTCTTCTTGAATGTCATCCTCACTCAAGCCAGCGCTACGCATTAGGTTTACGTCTAAAAATCTGCCCATGGCAACTGCTCCGAGTCCCAATGCTGCTCCACCTGCTACAAGTCCTATAGCAGGCAATACAGCTGGTGCACCAGAAGCAACTACTCCAATCTTGTCTTGAGCATACCTCTGAGATTGAATAGCATTTCCATTATATAGACCCAAGTTTGAAGAGATTTTCTGAGTGGCTTCTACAATAGGATCGAAAACGGGCTGTGTCACTTTGGCGATGGGTTCAATTATAGGTCTAGTCAATTGTTGAACAGCGGAACTGGCACTGTTGATAGTTTCTTTCATAGAATCAGTAATTTTTTTCCATAGAGATGGTTCTGGTACACGTTTAATATAAGCATAGCTACTATATGGGTACCTCATCTGATTTGGGTTGTAACTGTTGTCGTAGTAAGAAAACTTATTATATTCATCTTCATAATACTTATTAGCGTTAATATTTGCTTGAGAGCGTTGCTGTCCATAGCCATTAATGGGTTCCATTGGGTAGGGGTGAGCACTTTTCGGAATATTATCGGTGTAATATTTTATTTTTCGTTCTTTATTTTCGTGGTGTTCCAGGTTATCGCGGGTTGCTTTTGCGGGTTGTACTCCCAAGTCAGGATGGGCATATTGAAGTACGGGGTTTCTGACACTTTCGTCGAAACCTGGCTTAGCATTTTTCGGGGTATACATAGCAGAGTTAGGGAAATTTGTCTCCCCAGGGTGCTGCAACATTCGCCTCTGGATATGGCTTTCTGAATATTCTGAATCACCACCATGAATCTTTGAGCTGCGACCGCTAAAATAATCTCGTTTTGACTCTTGCTCATTAATCTGTTTAATATATTCAATAAGTTTCGAGTTAGCAACTTTCGAATTATCAGCTTTAGTGAAAGGACCGTAGCCGGATTTGAGGTAATAATTATCTTTTTTCTGCTTGTAAGAATATGTGGGATTATCACTCGTCATATATGGTCCAGCATCTGATATTTCAAATTTCAAATTATCCATTTTAGTGAACGGTCCGTCCTTTGGCTCAAAATTATCTTCCTTGGTAAAAGGTCCTAAATTCTGAGTACTGTCTGAGGCCGTAACGTCAGGGTATACGTCAGCTTCTGGAATTACCTTGGGTGGGATATAGCCTTCAGGATAAGGAAGTAGTTCTCCATTTACTACTCTTGCATTGCGCCAAGTTTTTTTGTCAGATTCATCGTCTGGCATTCTTATGCCTTGAATTTCTGGAATACCATCATCTCCAAGAGTTAGAATTGCTCTACCTCTTTTATTAAACTTTTCGATAGCTTTCTTTATATACATTGGTTCAGAACTAATCATAACAGGATCTGGAATTTTCAAAGATTTTCCTTCACCTTCAGAGACCTTGGTGCTCACAACTTCAATGTAAACAGGATTTCTATCATTTTTGATTACAGGATTATTTGGATCAAAGCGATAGTTTTTGATGGGTCCACCATAATCTAAAAGACTGGTTGATGTTATATATACCTTTTTGTTCTCTGTTTTCTTCTCATTATCATATGTAGGGTAGTAGCTGGACGTCTCGGAGTCCGATAGTGGCGCTTTACCATTTTCTTGAATATGAGATTCTGGATAAACAGATACTGGTGACCAATTGCCATACTCTGCCTTAATATCACTTAATTCTTCGTGTTTTTTGTCGCGACTTAGATAATAGTCGTAGCCAGCTAAATCACTATTGACTGTGCCCATGAAATTTAATTTCCTTTGGTCCCTAGTTTCTGACTTATTTTCGTCGGAAGTCGTATTGAAATTTGATCCTGTAGATTTAAGAGACGCAGTGGTTGGTGCTGCAGTAGTACTACCATCGTAAGTAGTTGATTTATCTTTCTTTTTAACGATCAATTGAGTAACATGACCGGATTTTGTCCTGACATTGAGAGTCTGTGTTTCGAGAGGGTTAAGACTTCTAGAGACTTTGAGCTCTGTCCTCGTAGTCCTTGACGGCAGGATCGTGGTGCGAACTGCTTTTGTAGTGGTAGTGATATTTTGTTCTGTAACTTCGGCGATTACCGCACTAAAAAGCCACAGTATGACGCCTATCCGTATCACGGGATTCATCTGTAAAGAAAAGAGAAACTCGTGTTATTATAGTTGTTCATACATCAAGTTTTGTGTGCACTCGCGGAATGGTTAATCACCTTGGTGATTTTGTTTTATTTTATAATTATAAGTTTAATTACCGTCCTACAGAGTTCATATATTTAAAGTGAAAGTGAATAATGTTTGTTTTTCACGGTCCGCGGTTACTTTATTTTTACTTCCTTTAATGTTACTTTTTAGAACAACTTTTGTTTTGTTGCCAGTGTTGCAGTTATACTACGTTTAATTAATTAGAGCGTCAAATAACTTAGATTAGCAACCTGGTTTCAATTTTAAGTATGACATAAGCCCAGAGGCACTTATTTAAATATTCTCTGTTAACATAATAACAATTTGTTTTTCTTGAGGTAGTTTAAGGCAATTACTTGTTCAGCCTTGTTTTTATTTATAAATATGCTTAACACTGATAAAGCCAGTTGTCTTTGCCCTTAAACTATAAAGTTGTTTACAATTAAAAAAAAAAAATAACTTATTAATTATCTTAAATACTTCATCCGTACTTCCACTAAGTAGTTCTTATCTGTATCTGTCAAATGGCTCTTTGTATTTTATTATAGACCGATGTGAAGACTAATCAAAGAAAAATATCGGACGAGGCGGCTAAGGCAATTAGTTTACGCTCCATGAGCATGCAAACAACAAAGCTACGGAAGGTATCAGCCATATTTTTGATACCTTACCAGGATTTATAGTGCTTCATCATTGGCGACTACATAACTATTTATCATTAAGTTAATATTAGACCTCCTCCAGAAATGAGAGCTCATAATCGCCACGCTCGGTAGGCGAGTTGGCGACTGCAGTGAAATATTATACGATTCTCAAAAGAAAGTTGCTGTCCACTTCTTCTGTTAAGATTAACCAATATTTACAATTCTCAGGATTAAGTGGCAGGGGTGATGGCAATTGTATTCTTACAAGAGAAATCAATCATCAATCCATTCAATCAAAAGTAAATATCTACATTTCTAGCGTTTCTATAGTAAAAAAAAAAGAAAATATAGCGTCTAATTTGTTTAAGTTAATATATAGTGTGATCGTATATGCTATACCTGACGTCAATAACATAATATTAAATAACCACAGTATCAATTTATTTAATTCAAACGACAGTAAAAGTGTGCATTGACGCATTAATAGCCAATCACGAAAACTATAGAAAATGCAACGATAATCATTTAGAGAAATCATGATACAGTCTTAGCTTTGCTTGTCAATAGAAAGTGTTTAAGAAAAAGTGCTGTTACGTTTGCTGCTTTTCCAATGTTGTAATGTGGCTAAAATGTCCGTACATGGCCATGTGTGGAATATTAGTTAGTACAGGCTAATGCTTGATTACATCTGATAGGCAAGTTGTAATGTCAATTTTAGATAGAGAAGCCTACTGAATTGGTAGTAGTTAATTAGTTTCAAATCTATATATTTATAATAGAAACAAAAAACTCTTTGTTATATTGATTTTTTATATTAATTATTTTATTAATCGGATTATATAGATTTACTCAAAATATTTTAATCGAAAAAAGAATATTAGATTTGTACAACGTGACAATGAAACTATGTTTCATATCAACCCGTGACACGAGGATGTAAGAAATCATAATCAAATGAAATATGATAGAATAACAAATATTTTATTACAGCTGTATTTATGACAGCGAAAGTAACGATATCGAATTGAATGCAGTAGAAATACAAAATATTTTATTGGAAGAATTAAAAGCATGCATAAAGTAACACTAATTAACTATTTATACTTAATTTTGTTGGTGTTTGAATAGTATTATTGACAAGAGAGAGACATATTAGACAAATGTAGTGTTCATCATCTGGGCGAGTGTGCAGCCGCTTTTGCAAGTCTTATACCTGCACTGCAGTACTAAGCATTGGATATTATGGAAACCCGGGTAGATGTAATCGATACTAACGACTGAGTCTATTGTTTTTATACAATTATCTAATTTATCGTTTTTATACAATTATCTAATACGTGTCAAACTTACAATAATTTCAAAACTAAAAAAGGCGGGCAATATATATTTTTAAGCTTGTTCTAGTGCGAGGCACTCTAGGTACTCTGATGCTTATATTTTAGTTAGACAATTCGTTTATAAAATCCGATTACGAAATGAAAAATGATGTCGCAAGCGGGATTCGAACCCGCGTCTATTGGGATTCCGGCCCAATCGTGCTGCCACTGCACCACCGCGACTAATTGTAGGACATGCAAATTTCACTCCGTATTATATTTACGTCTTAAGGTGACGGTATGCTATCTACCCGACAATGTTTACACATTGTTATAGGCTTAATACTTCAAACTTTACAGTTAGAATTGTATTAAACGATGACACAACCTTGTTATTTAAATTACTGAAATTTAGCACTTAATATGCTTAATTATTTATAAAATCCGATTACGAAATGAAAAATGATGTCGCAAGCGGGATTCGAACCCGCGTCTATTGGGATTCCGGCCCAATCGTGCTGCCACTGCACCACCGCGACTAATTGTAGGACATGCAAATTTCACTCCGTATTATATTTACGTCTTAAGGTGACGGTATGCTATCTACCCGACAATGTTTACACATTGTTATAGGCTTAATACTTCAAACTTTACAGTTAGAATTGTATTAAACGATGACACAACCTTGTTATTTAAATTACTGAAATTTAGCACTTAATATGCTTAATTATTTATAAAATCCGATTACGAAATGAAAAATGATGTCGCAAGCGGGATTCGAACCCGCGTCTATTGGGATTCCGGCCCAATCGTGCTGCCACTGCACCACCGCGACTAATTGTAGGACATGCAAATTTCACTCCGTATTATATTTACGTCTTAAGGTGACGGTATGCTATCTACCCGACAATGTTTACACATTGTTATAGGCTTAATACTTCAAACTTTACAGTTAGAATTGTATTAAACGATGACACAACCTTGTTATTTAAATTACTGAAATTTAGCACTTAATATGCTTAATTATTTATAAAATCCGATTACGAAATGAAAAATGATGTCGCAAGCGGGATTCGAACCCGCGTCTATTGGGATTCCGGCCCAATCGTGCTGCCACTGCACCACCGCGACTTATTGTAGGACATGCAAATTTCACTCCGTATTATATTTACGTCTTAAGGTGACGGTATGCTATCTACCCGACAATGTTTACACATTGTTATAGGCTTAATACTTCAAACTTTACAGTTAGAATTGTATTAAACGATGACACAACCTTGTTATTTAAATTACTGAAATTTAGCACTTAATATGCTTAATTATTTATAAAATCCGATTACGAAATGAAAAATGATGTCGCAAGCGGGATTCGAACCCGCGTCTATTGGGATTCCGGCCCAATCGTGCTGCCACTGCACCACCGCGACTAATTGTAGGACATGCAAATTTCACTCCGTATTATATTTACGTCTTAAGGTGACGGTATGCTATCTACCCGACAATGTTTACACATTGTTATAGGCTTAATACTTCAAACTTTACAGTTAGAATTGTATTAAACGATGACACAACCTTGTTATTTAAATTACTGAAATTTAGCACTTAATATGCTTAATTATTTATAAAATCCGATTACGAAATGAAAAATGATGTCGCAAGCGGGATTCGAACCCGCGTCTATTGGGATTCCGGCCCAATCGTGCTGCCACTGCACCACCGCGACTAATTGTAGGACATGCAAATTTCACTCCGTATTATATTTACGTCTTAAGGTGACGGTATGCTATCTACCCGACAATGTTTACACATTGTTATAGGCTTAATACTTCAAACTTTACAGTTAGAATTGTATTAAACGGTAACACTCATTTCGTAATCGGATTTTATAAATAATTAAGCATATTAAGTGCTAAATTTCAGTAATTTAAATAACAAGGTTGTGTCATCGTTTAATACAATTCTAACTGTAAAGTTTGAAGTATTAAGCCTATAACAATGTGTAAACATTGTCGGGTAGATAGCATACCGTCACCTTAAGACGTAAATATAATACGGAGTGAAATTTGCATGTCCTACAATTAGTCGCGGTGGTGCAGTGGCAGCACGATTGGGCCGGAATCCCAATAGACGCGGGTTCGAATCCCGCTTGCGACATCATTTTTCATTTCGTAATCGGATTTTATAAATAATTAAGCATATTAAGTGCTAAATTTCAGTAATTTAAATAACAAGGTTGTGTCATCGTTTAATACAATTCTAACTGTAAAGTTTGAAGTATTAAGCCTATAACAATGTGTAAACATTGTCGGGTAGATAGCATACCGTCACCTTAAGACGTAAATATAATACGGAGTGAAATTTGCATGTCCTACAATTAGTCGCGGTGGTGCAGTGGCAGCACGATTGGGCCGGAATCCCAATAGACGCGGGTTCGAATCCCGCTTGCGACATCATTTTTCATTTCGTAATCGGATTTTATAAATAATTAAGCATATTAAGTGCTAAATTTCAGTAATTTAAATAACAAGGTTGTGTCATCGTTTAATACAATTCTAACTGTAAAGTTTGAAGTATTAAGCCTATAACAATGTGTAAACATTGTCGGGTAGATAGCATACCGTCACCTTAAGACGTAAATATAATACGGAGTGAAATTTGCATGTCCTACAATTAGTCGCGGTGGTGCAGTGGCAGCACGATTGGGCCGGAATCCCAATAGACGCGGGTTCGAATCCCGCTTGCGACATCATTTTTCATTTCGTAATCGGATTTTATAAATAATTAAGCATATTAAGTGCTAAATTTCAGTAATTTAAATAGACAATTCGTTTTAAAAATGATTTATGTATACAAGTAGCATATGTATTACGATAATTAAATAATTATAATGAAGTTAATGCATACATAATACATTGCTACATTAGATAAATAATATAGATATAGTAACGTACTTATATAACTCGTCATAAAGAGTAGGTACATAAGAATTGCATCGCAGATAATTTTTTGTAGATTTTCTTTTTTTTTAATGATATATGTTATATTTTTTTATTATTTATGTTTATTGCCTTTGATGGTAGACGAATAGGCAGTTCGTCTGATATTAAATAATAATTTCTGCTCATGAACTCTTGTAATACAAGAGCTAGATTCTAATGTAAAGTTTGGCTCCGGATTTCTTGCTCACTAAACGAAGCAAAATAGTAAATGACTACCATTCAAACGCAGATTTTCTCTTTTTTTGCAAAAGTGTAGCGGGTTAGTATATTCTAGAGCTCCATTTTTAGCTGCACATAGAAAACTATCAGCGTTGTGGTCCTAACACTAGGCGTAGGTACTTTATATCTTGCATTAATTAATAAACACATGAGCTACTTTTTATCTAATAATAAATCGTTCTTATGAGATTGTGGCATGTACCATATAAATACTATATTTGCCACGTTTTAAAATTGGTGCTATCAGTCAGATAATAAAAATAGCAGCTGTTGATCAATGTAAGAAAAATGTAAAAGAAAATAAATTTAAGATAATTAAGTTTATATTCACTGTTCCTTTACCTATTATTCCGTATAGAATAACCATCCTCGTTTGATAAGTGTAATACGAGTCTAATACGTCATCTGGATCTCCAATAAGTATCTATCACTTATTATAAATAATAAATACTAAAAGCTGTTATCATTCATTTATAGGATCGAACATTTTTCTTATTGATACATACATACATACATACCATCACGCCATGTCCTTTGCAGGGTAGGCAGAGAGAACAGAGTGCCAGAGTACCTTTATCCTTGCATACTTCACTCGCTTCCTCAACATTCATAATTCTCTTCATACACGCTCGCCGGTTTCGGAGACTCTTGACTCTTATTACTCTTATTACTCTTACTCTTATTGATTATGGTGACAAACGAGCAAGCAGCACACCTGATGGTAAGTGTTACTGCCGCTCATAGACGTCTGTAATACCAAGGGTATAGATAGGCCGCTGCTTATCAATACAAACCCAAACCCCCTCTAGTTGATATCCGGCTCTTTCGCTCACCGAACGAAATGCACATTGCCATTGCTCAGACGTCGATCTTCTGCTCAGTGTAGTACTACCCCGGACGGACCGGCCCGCGGCTGTAGACAGAAATGTCAACAGCGTGATTCTACCACTATTATAAAGTCACTATTATAAGTATAATTTAAGGTTGAAATTATGTTTTCCGTTTTCCTGTTTGTTTGCTTATTTGTCGTAAAGTAGCCACGTGTTTGTATTATGCTTTCACCGATACTTAGGTAATTTCCCCCGGAAGGTTTTACAATACTGGTATTATTTTTGAATGTATTAATTTCTATATTTTGTAATCAAGCCGTTAAAGTACCTATAGTTTTTATGGCGTTTAATTGGTCTCCGCTGTCTAAATCATAAAATATACATTAAATTAATGCTGATTTATTCTTATAATAACAGCTCTTAAAATATCAACAAAAAATACCGCAATATGTAGTATTTCGACTGTAATGATCTCAGGTGATGAGTGTTCGAGTTTGATCATCAGGCAGTATTTTTATTAGGTAATTTTTATTTAGACACGACCTGTGCGACTAAGGAAATAATCCTTGTATTGCGGGGGACTTTACAAACAAATTTCGCAGATAAATTACACCCAGACTTACAAAAACACTTTGTGGATCGCACAAAGTATTGTCCTGCGTAGAAATCGAACCTAGGCTACTGGCACGGCAGGTCACTATCTTAACTACTAAGCCATCTGTGCAATTTATAAATGGTTTTAATAAACTAACAGAATATTCTTTTCATCTATGACTCATAAATCAGTAGATGTGGAATGTTGGACCTTGGCTTCCTAAGGAGAGTATCAGGAGTGTCAACGAGATTGGTCCTGTGACACCTATATCAAAAGCTCGTATGACAAGTAATGACATTTTTTTTCCTTGCGATGGACTATGGATGAGGTCGCGCCCCACCAAATCGGTCCGGGGCGACGGAAGAGCCGGCGCGCTAACTCATAGACCCACGCTGCAACTACACCTCTCTTCGCCGGGCGAGCGGGCCACCGGTACCCGATCTTTGTCTTCGGCGGCCCAAGTAATGTGACCTGCCCTGTAACGTGCTATTTCTTAAAACTATGTTGGTTACACCTGTTCGTCTACGTTATCCGCAGAATCCTCCGCTTATCTGGTGAAGTTCCACGCCCAATAGTAGGACATATGTGGTATACTCGTGGGCAGAGTATACTCTGTCTGTGCAAGAAATAATAAAATAATATGTAACCCAAGTACCGTTACTTGCGTTACAGAATCGATATGAAAGAAGTGAAGTCATATTAAGTGCGTGTACACTTGTATAAATAATAAATATTACTTTTTTTTTCTGTAATATAATTAGTAATTACCCGTCATATTACAATTCAAATTATGCGATGCGTTTAGAAGGCGTATTTTGTAATTATTTTTACTAATTATGTGCGTCTGAGACTTGCGCAGGTACCTACCTGTGTGTACGTAGCGAAGTGATTTTTTAATATAAATTTTAAGATTATAGCAGCGATAGTTAAATGGATAGATAGAGCCCGACATTAGTGCTATGTGGTGGTTTTATATTCTAAACCTATGTTTATTTGTGTGTATTTTCAATTACAATTTCTTAGTTATTTATCGCTTTAACGACGAACGAAGACACCATGAAAATACTACAGATGTAAGAGTGTTATAAAAAAACTTTCATAACATCGATGCTTCGGAAGTAATTACAAGGCTTTATATTATTATCATTATTATCAAAAGCAGCAGCTTTTATCCCAATTCTGTTCTTCTATCATACATATTGAAAAAGTTATTGGCAATAGTTTTCTGACTGAACCTACCTAACGTAAATCCTCTTTGGGCATATAATTGGTGACCAAACGGCATCAGGAATTGGTCCAGATTAATATAACGCTCTTAGTCGTGTCTTACGACATCCACGAGTGAAGGAAGGGTAGACAGTATGCATAGCTGCTACCACACAGCGCTAAATACTAAGTAATGTTGAATCAATGTATATAAAGTTATTGTAATAAAATTCTATCCTTAAATACAGGTGGCTAGCAGCTAAAACATTTAATTGTAAACCTATCTGAGTCTCAAACAGATAGATAAATACTTTATTATTGAAGTGATACTTTTTTATAGACGTATGGAAGAAATTGTATATTGTAACGTTTTTATGTTACGCGCCATCTTTATTTCTAAGTCACATTTTTTCGTTACGCGCCATATTTATTTTGAAGTGAAACTTCTTTGTGCGCATGAGGGTAAAATTTTTATATTGACATACACTGTTGAATATGGGGGATAGCGTTATAATAGTTATGTTTTGGATTTGGTGATGACAGTTGCTGTTAAAAGTGCTTTAATGTTTGATCACTTTTGTTGGACGTAACTGCTTAACTGTTTGAGTATAGTATAGACTAGCAGCTTATATATATTTTTACCCTTTAACCCCAAAAGAGTAGTCAGAGGTAGAGTAAACACTTTTCGTTAGGTAGCTGTTAATTTTTCGTAATAGTGGTGGAGCCTATTGCCAAATATAGACAATATTCCAGCAATATTTTTGTTTGTTTTATGCGATGCAGGATTTGAACCAACAATCGATAGTCTTCATATCTTTGAATTATTATATGTTATGAAATTGTCAAACGAGACAGTCCATTTATTACTTTGTTATTGTGAAAAAAGATATAGAAACTTGTTAATGACATTTCCTTATGACCTTCGCGGAAACGGATGACAATTACAATGCGACGGAAGAAGCGACCATATACGGTGACATAACGACTGAGCTTTCTAACGATTAATCGGTAAAAGCTACAAATCGATTATTCGCAATCGAATCTAATCAGCAAAAAAACCTGATTAGCGATGATTAATGGTTATTAATGGTGAAACTTGGAAATTATTATTGGATTTAGTCATAATCAGAAGTGGGGGAATAGGGTCTTGATAGTAAACCGAATTCAACTATTGATGTAATAGCGACCATGTTTTATCTCTTTTTTATTGCTTATGGTGGCAAACGAGAAGCAGCACACCTGATGGTAAGTGTCACTGCCACCCATGGACCTTTGCAATACCAAGGCTATAGCTAGGCCGCTGACGCATGACGTCCGTGGGTGACGGAGTAAGAATACAATTCTCCACCCCCTTTCTTACCCGTGGGTGATCGTAAGAGACGACTAAGGGATACAAAACACATATAACATCTATACAAGAAAAGGAAAACTCGAAATAAAATCCTATACCAACACGTCTGACCAGCGCGGTATAGTAGCATAATTTCCCTCCTATTACGGAGGGGGTCCGAGCCCAACAGTGGGACACATATGGGCTGTGATGATGATGATTTGCTCTCAGTAAAAATATATAAGCACGTGTTTCAGCATTTATCAATTTATATCCTCTAAGATTTTTATTTATAGATTCGTCTTGATATTTTATTGATTTAAGAATTAGCACAAATGAGTAATGAATAACAAATTCTGTCCTTTAGATTATATATTTCTTTCAAAGTGTGAATCAATGAAAAAATGTGAATGATATTTTTTTTTCTTTCCGTGTGGTGACGGAGTAAGAATAATTCACCACTCCTTATCTTACCCGCGGGTAATCGTAAGAGATGTCGAAAGGATGGAGCCCAACAGTGGGACATATATAAGCTGAGGTGAAATACAAAAAGAATTGAACGATCGAATTGAGAACCTCCTCCGTTTTGGAAGTCGGTTAATGATATTTGACGGAGAATTCGGATATAATTTTCATACGGACGAGGTAAATATAAGCTAAATATTACTAGTAGATAATTATCTGTGTGGTGACGGTGTAAGAATACAATTCACCACTTCTTATCTTACACGTGGGTAATCATAAGAGATGTCGAAGGTATATAAAACGCATATAAAATCTATGCGAGAGAAGGAAAACTCATAACAAAACCTTATACCAACTAGTCTGACCAGCGTTGTATAGTAGGTTAATTTCCCTCCCATTATGGGCGAGACTCGAGCCCATTAGTGGGACATATATGAGCTGACAGGAAATGATATTTGAAGGGAATTCAGACATAATTTTCATGCGGACGAAGTAAATATATGCTAAATAGTACTAGTAGATAATAAATCATTGGAATTATTATATAGGGCCCACTTTTCGTAGCTAATCCACAGTGTATTTACACAGTTTGCTCGAAGGCTCAGTTCGAGGTTAGTACCCATTAACGATCACAATTACACTCGCTCTAGTTACTTCATGTATCTATTTGTACATCTGCTATCTCTGTGATTTATTTGTTCCTACATTATTTACATTTTGCACTCATTAATTAACCACCTTGTACCTGCTGCGATAGCGATCACTAAATAATAACCAACATAATGAACATTCAAATTACGCCCGCAAATATATTGTGATAAGGTTTCTAAAAAAAAAAAATATTTTCATGTACCGACACTAACGGATAAGTTTATGGTGTTGTAATAAAAATACAATTAACTGCACTGATGGCTTAATGGTTAATCTCTATAGCTTAACCGTAGGTTTATACAAATTACTGAAATTTAGCATTTAATATGCTTAATTAGTTATAAAACCCGATTACGAATCAAAAAATGATGTCACAAGCGGGATTCGAACCCGCGCCTATTGGGATTCCGGCCCAATCGTGCTGCCACTACACCACCGTGAAGGTGAGTTTGAAGTATTAAGCCTAAAATAATGTGTAAACATTGTCGAGTAGATGGCATATTAAAGGCCTTTTTCTTTTTTTTTTCTTTATTTTAAGAGTTTATTCGCCACTGCGAATATGCCACTCTGTAGATTAAACACAATAATACTAGCTACTTATATCTAATGTGAACAATATAGTAAATGAACAATATGGTACCTTTTTTTCAGGGCAGACTTAACCATGCTTAGTATGTCTGACGTCTTGTCGGACAAGGGCTCAGATAAATTTATGTTAACTATTATCTCGATGAAAATATGCAAGGATAGAGTTCTCTGACACTCGGTTCTCTTTGCCTAACCTGCAAGGGATATGGCGTGATAATATGTATGTATGTAGGCGATTTGACTATTCCGACATTATAGTGCAGTACGGACGATGTGATAACTCCAACTCAGTTCAATTGTTCGTTCGTACGACATTATTATAATTTCTCTACACGCGACAACGTTGCGTCCGAGATAATTGGAGCGTACGGTGAAAATATACGAACGTACGTCGGCATACATTTATCTCTGGTACTTGTGTTCGTTCAAACTGTTAGGATACTTTTTTAATTCAGATAATAAACCAACGACTATTATTTCGAGGAGTTATGAGAGTGGTATCTGTTTTGTCTATAACTAAAAATTACATACATACATACATACCATCACGCCATGTCCTTTGCAGGGTAGGCAGAGAGAACAGAGTGCCAGAGAACTCTATTCTTGCATACTTCACTCGCTTCCTCAACATTCATAATTCTCTTTATACACGCTCGCCGGTTTCGGAGACTCTTGACTCCACCTTCCTTCAGTACATGACCAATCTGTTCTAGGTAGGTTAGTCTCGGTCTCCCCCGGTACCTACATCCTTCCACTTTCGCATTGTATGTCATCTTAACCGACGTTCGTTCGACATTCTTTCCACATGTCCGAACCATCGGAGCATTCCCTTTCGCATCTTTACACCAATACTAAAAATTACGCTGTGCAATAAACTTTCTGCTTTTAAAAGATAGGTCACACCATCTACACCGGACTATTACTATCATAAACATATACCATTCGATATGGGGGGTATATTTTTTTATTGCAGTTGTGGTCCTTTATGGAGCTGTCTTGGGTTTTACCGGTGGCCCGCTCGCACGGGAGGAGAGGCGCTTTTGCAGGGTGAGTCTATGGGGTCGCGCGCCGCCTCTTCCGTCACCCCGGACCGATTTCGCGGGGCGTGACCACCTCCATAGTCCACCGCAAAAAAAAGGGTCTAGGAGGATATTAGAGTCGTGTAGCACCCTATAAAGCGTTAGCGGGAAACACTACTTTTAGACTATTGACCGTAGAAATGATTATTGTATATTGTTATAGAAATCAGGAAGTGTTCGTTTGTCATTACCATTGCTCATTAAGTCTACTCTAGTCTACTCTATCAGCATATAGGTGTCACGTTGAACATAAGCTGCCCCATCCGTGGGGTCTCGATGACTAATGTCATAATCGTATAAAAAGTCGACGCAAGTTAGTGTTACTTCCAGGAGAGCACTGCAGGCTGCTTTTTTAAACAAGTTATTATCTGGACGTTTGTTGCCTAAGCTGTCTGGAATTGAGTAAGGACAGCGTGCAGACCCCATAACTGTACCTCCTGATCGCAACTATCGCTGACGACTGGTGCTCCTTTAGAAGATTTTCACGTCTCCATTGGTAAAGTAAGGTATGGTTATTAATCTTAACCACAATCACCACATTTTCCAAGTACTATTTAAATTTTCACCAGTTTTCCTATCATTGTAAACTGAATCAGTTCACACGAGGTGAGAGATCCGACCTATATTCTAATGTATTATTAAATTTCCTCCTTTGTGCTCCGATCGTGTCTACGAACTCAGTCGTGTGATTTTTTTGCTGTTTGTTTTTTTTTTTCGTGTTTTTATTGTGTAATTGTTAGATCATTGTGACATTGGAAGTGTGAGAGACACTTGTTGCAATTGTTATTTCAAAGTAATTGGTTATTAGATTACGAAGAGATTTCTTTCGCTAAAATTGTTTACACAGATAAATAAAATTTATTTGTTTCTTTGTAATTTCAAAATAAGTTTCTAATCATATATATGTATAACAAAAAAAAAAAATGTTGAAATGTTTTATATTTTTTTTCTTGATTATAGATTTTCTTGATATATATCATAATGGCTAACTCTTAAACAGATGTACACTCACGAGGTATACTCTTAAACTCTGTGTTATCATCAATAGATGGAATCGAATACATTACGTTTATTATGACGTAAGTAAACAAACCATATCTTTATAAATAATTATTAAAATAATACAAATTACAGCTTCATGTATATTTCTACCACAATTCGGTGCTAACACAGCAATATGTTGGTTATAAGTAACTCAACGCCAAACCTTTAATTAAGATCAGAGTGCATTAGTATTTAACATGCTAGGCTTTCAAATTACGAGGCCTCGGGTGATCGGACCGGGGAATTGTCCGGTCACCCGACGTGAGGCCACCGCGTGAGGGCGATGCCCCGACAATCTTCGGGGCGTCGTCGAGAGGAACCCGCGAGGGTAAACCGCCGGGCGGGCCACCGAACCGCTGGTCCGCTCGCACGGCGAAGAGAGAGGAGTTTTACGGTGGGTCTATGAGGTCACGCGCCGCCTTTCCGTCACCCCGGACCGATTCGGCGGGGCGAGGCGCATGGATGCGCCTCGCCCCGCCGAAGTCGAGTCCACAAAAAAAAAAGTCTTTCAAATTACTGAAATTTAGCATTTAAAACGCTTGATTATTTATAAAAACCCGATTACGAGCGAAAAATTATTGTTACAAGTGGGATTCGAACCCATACCTATTGGAAATCCGTTCCAATCGATTGGAACGGATTTCCAATAGGTGAATCCACTTGTGATAATCATTTTTTGCTCGTAATCGGGTTTTTATAAATGCTAGGCTTTATTATAAAACTGATGTGTGTCCCTTAAATAATATTTATCGAAGATTGTTTATTACAGGTAAGGTTAGAAAGTAGATTAAATGTTAAATAATTAGTAAATAGGTCCATTTGGTAAGTTACGCTTTCAATTATTTAGTGTGCTAACCCTTTTTGCTATGTCAGCTAAATATAATATTACAAAATAATTAATAAAAATGCACACGCATTTGCTTTTATATAAAAAAATATCTGAGATTAGTTAATATATTCATTAAACTAATATATATGCATGCTCTCATTCATTATATTTTTTTTTTTCACTTTCATTGCGTTGGAACCACGGAGCAAATACAAAGAGGAGCTGTTGTAATGAATATTTTCTATGAAACAATGCGTGTCACTTACAGGGGGTGAGGGGGTCGCTGCTAATGAAGAAAGTGAAACAAGTAATAGTGCTTGTCTCACTCACTCCTTTATGACCATCTGCCGGCTATTAGCACAACTACTAATTTCGTATATTGTATGCAGTTGAGCTATCTTGCATTAGATGTCAGTAAGTGTATAGTATAACAGGGACGTACTCAGAATTTACCTATATCAAGGAGTGCTAATTTTTTTTTATTTCGAAGATACAAACAAATCTTATTAGCTGTTTGCTCTATTCAAATACAAATGTTTATAATCAAATAATTCTGCATAGCGAATAGGTGTATGACTACTGTTTTTAACCGCAAATTTCTTTATAAGGCTTGTCAGCATTGTTAATAATTTTATGAAAAATCCATCTTTTCTTTACTGTCATTCTGATAAACTCAGAAGTTTAGAAACCTTTTTTTCTTCATATTTGTGTCCTTTTCATACGACCAAATAATACAATTATTTGTTTGGGTTTCTAACAAATTGTCGAATGAAAGTAGTTGGACTTTTAGTAAATATGTTAGTTACACGGTATTATTTCCTTCCTTTTTGTCTTTTCCATATAAAAAAAGAATCAAACCACTCTATTAAAATAAGGCTTCATACAATTGATAATGCAACAATGGTGTCAATGACCAAGACATGTATAAGAGTATTTCAAGCGAGCAGACCAGCCCCCCCTGGTAGCAACCGTTTGATTGACGCACGGGCCATCTAAAACTTAGCCATGCCAAAGGTAACTTGAAGACCCGGTCTTCGACGCCACCACCATTTTGAATATTTTTGTGACGTGCTCAACCTCGTTAATCTTATCAAGAAATTGCATCGAGTGCAATTACATTATTAATAAATGACATTAATAAATGACACAAAGGAGAAAGGGTGACATTGGTTCCAATAATAAAAATGAAATACTCTTTGGTATCATATATTTCTTGAGCTATACCTAGTCTTGCCCTAAAGACTGTAACAAAGAAAAACCTTTTTCTATTGCAAAAAATATTTATGACTTTTACAGTGTTAGTTTAATACATAAATATAAAACAATTTAAAATATAAAAAGCTTGTTCGAAGTGGTTTCTATTGGCTGCAATACAGTCCTTTAAATCTTCATTGTTAAAATGAGAAGAACAAATCTTTGTATATTTCGTAGGAGTCCAGTTTTTCTATTAATTTTTGAAATCCATTGCTTCTAACATCGTCATTGAACGGTACTCTAAAACATACAAAATTTACAGTTTAATTATAATAGGTTCATTTAAAGTAGTGTAAAAAATATTTTTCTTTGATGAAAAATCCGAATGTTATAATTATATTCTAATTACGACCCTGGATTTTTGACACTTTTATAGTTCTTCATAGTTAACGACAGCTGGCGTATTGCTTACAAAATAATTATTAACTACATATAAAACTCATATTTTTGTTGAGGTAAACGGCTTTGGGTATAAATTTTAATACTCATGGTTATTAGTTATTACAATAATCTTAATAGTTTGAACTGTATGTGCTTTTATTGTTCTGGGTCCTATTACGAAAAGTGGTGCCATCTAGCGTTGAGTAAAATTATTTCTGAACATGATACCGTCAAAAGAACTTTCTAGAAATTATTTTGATAAATTATGAATAAAAATACTTACAAATGGAATGTGATTCTTTCCATAGCATCTGTACGTTTATTGGAGTAGTTTTTACATGATAAAACACAACACTTCATGGTTTTCTTCGTAATAACATAAAAATACACCAAAAATATAATTTTATGCACCGTACGAACACCGTCAGCGACGACAGAAGACTAATAGGCCACGCCTACTATTGATGTTAACGTGATGACGTCACGGCCTACTTGAGAATCACAGTGCACAGTTACTTAGGCCGTCTCCTCTTTGTATTTGCTCCGTGGTTGGAACTGACTACGAACTGTCCACTCGTTTAGTTATTTTAAACAGTCCGCACAGAGTAATGAATTCATAAGTCGTTGAGTATTTTACAAGTAGATTCACTCATGGATATTTCAAGGAATTATCCGCCGTAGAAATCATATCAATTAATCAGTTTAGATCTCTATAAAATATTTCGTATAATAAATAGTTATATAAAATAGTTTCTATAATATGTATTAAATAAATAATTAAAATCAAATCTAATTAAATTATTTAATATTAATACAATTGTTGTATAATTTTTGTTTTTGAGATATTATACTTTTTATGTCATTATGAATTTTTAGATGCGTCTGACTTTTGAATTAGTTTTAATTTTTAAATTCAACCATTATATTGTATTTAGTAGGTAAAGGAATATTATTGTCACTTTAAAATTCTAGAAATTTGTGTAGTTAGGCTGATCGATCGCATTCGTAACGACGACGTAAGAGAGCGAGTAGGTATGAAAGAGAGTATCGGTGTAAAGATGCGAAAGGGAATGCTCCGATGGTTCGGACATGTGGAAAGAATGCCGAACGAACATCTGGTTAAGAAGATATACAATGCGAAAGTGGAAGGATGTAGGTGCTGGGGGAGACCAAGACTAACCTACCTAGACCAGATTAGTTACGTACTGAAGGAAGGTGGAGTCAAGAGTCTCCGAAACCGGCGAGCGTGTATGAATGATGATATGTATGTATGTATGTATTAGAATACAATAATTATTTATCCTCCAATCCAATTGACATGACGCTGGCCAGATATAATAGTAATATTATGAAGGGACAATTTTGAACTTGGCCATCATTTATACATTTATGTATTTGATGGGATATTAATACATATTGTATCAATATTAAGGTTTAATACAGCATTTTGAACATTATTTTATTGTAGCAGTTTTTCTCACTGCAAAAAGCAAAAGCTAAAAAATTGTCAGCGTATATTATATATCGAGTCTACTTAACATGGTCAGTGGTCACGTTAAGTGTTTAGTCATAGTGAATCAGTTGCCAGTTTGCGTTGATTAACATTATAAATCAAGTGATAGTATCAATTAAACAAACTCTTATTTTCTAGGGCCGGTGTTTCACTTTCGTCGGTCGCGCGGCCCGGGGCGGGTCGCTGACCGCACGCTCACACGACCCACTTAGGGCTGCCTAGCACAACATAAACTTCACTGTTAATTTCATTATGTTTTTTAAAACGTACTAAGGATTAAATTCTTGTTACATTGTTTAAAAATCATCATCTTCATCATCATATTTATTATTCTCATCGTCGTTGTCATCATCGCTATTATTGAGCCTGGGTGACACGACAGGGTGTTATAAGTCTTCCACGAGAAAATCGCTGTCCATACTCCTAGTGATACTCAAATCCATTTTTTCTTACGGGCAAACAAATGACAATTGTATTCTTATCTCATCGCCAAAGGAAATTTACAAACACAACATAACAATTAGATTCAGAATAATCGTCTGTGAATCCCTCAAGTAAAGATGTAAATATTGAACTCACGTCATTTGGCATGGGAGTTGGTCACTAAGATCACTACGACATCTGTGCAGTTAAAACCATTAGTGCATTATTTTATCGGCAATGTGTTTGTATAGTCACTAAGTTAATGAAACCACTTTTATTTGTTTTTGAAGCAGTTGAGAACCCTTTAATTTGGATATATAAATCATCCCACTTATTTTTCCTTGGAAGCTATAAAGACCGGCTGATAGATTACTAGAAAACTTGATAATATTTTAAAAACTATATACCAGCCGCAATCACATTTATAGTTTTTGCTTTTTGAACGGGCCATCGGTACATTAACCTCGCTTTCGATAGTAATTTTTTTGCGGACAGTCTTTGTTTGGGTAACATTCTGCCTAAACCTCTCGGGGCAGCTGAAGAGACGGCGTACAATTCCATAACCTGCCGTACATGTATTTCTTTATCGTCATGTGGGCGACCAGTGGTATACGGTGGTTTGCCCGAAATAATTGGCAACCCTAGTTGCTAGCACTGATTGCTGTAGTCCGGCACGTTCCTTGACTGACACACGCTCATTACCTAATCGAAGACTTTGAGTAATCACTAGTTGGAAATTACACAGATTTATTATACACTAGCTATGCTCGTGGCATCGTTCGCGTTACTATAGACTAAGGACGGTTATAGTGCTGGCAGGTTTTGTTTACAGCGATGAGTGGGTCGGCTCGTCCGAAAAGAAAATTGATGTTTGAGTAATACCAAATTGCTACTACAAGGAGTAGTGAGCGGTGAGCGAAAGATTAGGAGTCTCTAACGGTAGGTCACTACCTACCGTTAGAGCACTCCCTAGCTGTATTTCTTGTATTACAGAGGTTTGACAGTTACTACTTACATTCAGGTCGGCTTTTTATTGTTCTACCACTTATTTTGGCAGGTTTAGGGCCTGGACTCACCACCGAAGACAAAGATCGGGTACCGGTGGCCTACTCGCACGGCGAAGAGAGGTGTTTGCAGGGTGGGTCTATGGGGTTGCGCGCTCCCTCTTTCGTCACCCCGGACCGATTTGGCGGGGCGCGACCACATCCATAGTCCAACGCAAAATAAAATAAAAAAAATTAAAATAAAAATGGGTCTGGACGCACCCTGACCATTTTATCCGGAGCAATGGAAGGGTGGCGTGCGGCCCCATAACCCACCGTGTACCCATCTCATCGTTGTTAGGCCGACAGCTGGTACCGATTCCTTGACATCCGTTACCCTTTCGGGTATCATCAACATCGACACCCACGGCTTCGTACATCTTAATATAGTTACGGATATATTTTTTCACGTTAACCTTTTCAATGGATATAAGCTACTTTGGTAGAAAGCTTTTCAATATGTCTGATATATTCTTTGCAAAATAACAATAAGAGCAAATTACTGAAATTTTTAGCATTTAATATGCTTAATTATTTATAAATACCCAATTACGAAACGAAAAATGATGTCACAAGCACAATTGGGCCGGATTCCCAATAGACCCCGCTTGTGACATCATTTTTCGTTTCGTAATTGGGTATTTATAAACAATAAGAGCAGTTAATTCCTAACAAATAAACAAACTTATATTCGCATTCACGATATTAGCGAGGATGTGCCTCAAAATCAGAGCGACCTAATTTTTACTGTCACCTTTTTTCTCACCACCTCCTTTAGAGCGAAATTTGAATACCCATCAAGTTACATAGTACCAAATGCGAGATTAATCTATGATTGACATCTGCTTACGCTTTACATGCTATAGTAGTGCGACAAACATGTGTCATTTGGTTTATTGAACTGTGTTGCCCGTCGTTATGTATTACGCGTTAGCCCTTCAGCTCAATTGTTATCTGTATAATATAATTATATTTGAGGTCATCAATTAAATACCTTTTTTTAAATAGATCTCTATTATTACTTCATCTAATATTACAATGATGGCATAAGAATAGAAATTAATCTACAGGTTATTGAGAATGGCTGACAAAGGCACAATAAAATTGTATAGTCACGCTTACATAATGACGGTGATTGGTATATCACGCGCCATAGACTAAATAGAGATTAACATAGCAAGAAGTCTTTGTTTTATCTGATCTCTATGGTTAGAATAGCCGTGTAGTAGTGTCTCATCTCTTTCCTTTTTATCACCTTACGTATATTTAATTTACATTCGTTTATTAATCTGTGCTACAACATCAATGCGTTCAAATCAACTACAATTGCATAATTACAAACACTAGCTCTTCAAATTTAGAACTAAAGGTCACAAATTAAATTAAAACATTTTGATTATTACGTGTAAGTAGGTAATACCTAGTGTTTGGCCAACTGAACGAATAAAATAGCGTTCATTAACGGAAGTATTATTAAATACGCGGGGCGGGTATTACGACATTGTGAGGAAACAGATTCAAAATTCGAATAAGAAAGTTACGCATTCCATTTATAAATTACAAAACCGATCGGCGTGTTTGCTTTGGGCGCTAGTGAAAGCAATTGCGTCATTTCATTTCTCGTTGATTGGTCGCGCGGCACCCGAGCGCGCGGCGGACGGTCTCGAATGCACCCGAAGTTTAACGAACGACGCTTCCCACGAACCGACATTACGTTTAGTTATTACTAATTAGAGAGTAAATGCTTTTACACAGTACATTGTAATAGCTGTTTTGGTGTATTTAAGTAAATGTTGTGAACTTTTCGGCTACCCTCCATTTTCGCACGTTTAGCGTAACCCATTATGATTTAATGCGCATCGTAATAAAATACGATATACTTACTTTCTTCTAAATTGATGGCTCACGGAGCGGCTAAAGTGTCCGCAATCACGCCAATGTTATTAAATGTAAATAATTCTATTTGATTGCTTAATCATAAATGATCATAGCAATAACAATGACTGTTAATTTTTGTGGAGATGGCGGTCGTAATTATCAGTTCTATTACGAAAGAAACTGTTTTTGTTTTGTTGAATGTCACAATAGTATAGGGCTTTCATTTTTAATTTTAAATAAATAAATAATATTTTTATTATTACATACTAATTAATCTCAGCACCTCCAGAATTAGGTACAATTTCTAAACATTTGAGGATACTCAATGATCTCCAATGATGTTACTAAAGTTGACTTTGTTTCAGGTCCTAGAAGTGTTTTAAATTGTCTTAGAAACGGAATCAAAGTATGTAATTGAAAAAGGTAAAACCTTATCTTTAATGTTCTAATGCATTACCATTTAAAAACTGTTAAATACCGTAAATAGTATGTCAAGTGAAATGTTATTTATGTAAGTATAATCTGTTACCTTGGGTATGTGATAAGTCGTGTTTACGTACTTAGATATAGTATGAAGGTGGTCGTAAAGTTTATTTAACTCTCGGGTTTTTTGCATTTATGGCATTGGTTGACCTAAATAAGAATCAAGGTATCGCTTTTAGTTAGATCTAGATAGCCTTTTCTAGAATTTAACAGAAAAGGTGCAAGAAATTCAATGCGTCACAGCCGTTCCTATTCCCGCAGGTGTTGTAATAAAACGCACACAGCTCATTGGTAAAGAAGGAAACAATAAAACAAATGCTAAATAAATACTGATTCAAGGACAGAGGATTCAAACAAGAACAAAAGTTGTTATTTTGAACAAATATGTTATTGGGTTGTCTAAAACTTTGCTACAGGCGATTTTAAAAATTGAATGATCATAAGGGTCAAGTCTATTGCTGTTTATCGTGGAGAGCTTAAATCACAGGACGAAATTATATCTTAACTTACATATTCGACTATAAAAAGTATCTTAAAAAATGAAATATTTTACACTAGTGATAATTGGTAATCTTAACGAATAGAAGTAGCAATACCAAAAATCAAAGGCGATCCAGGATCTATATGTTGAAAGGAGGGAAGAGCCATGATATAAAGAAAATTAGATAAAAAAGAATTTGATAATTGGTAATTTAACCAAGAACCGTCCACTGAAGTTAACGATATTTAATTATTTATCAAGAAATGATACAGTGAGTCAAATAATTCGCATGTCCGGATGTCTGATGATGCATCACGCTACACGCTGTCGCGTTACTTTCTAACAGGCAATCGGCCTACATAGTGCGTTGTGTCGGCACACTTGTAGACAACTTGACGTAACTATAATTTCACACGAGAAACACCGGCCATATTACGTAATATAACACAACTCACGAACTTAGGGCTGTATAAATAAATACCAATGTAATAAATCTTCTGTGGTAAGGCCACGCCTTTTTTTGAGACAGACTATGGACTGAAAACCCAGATCAAACTGGCCGGGATAGTGGAAGGGACGATGTATAACCCTATAATCTGCCGTACTATACTTCTTTATCGCCATTTACGATCTGGTACCGAGTTCTTATCTTTGGTGGCCAGTTTGGTGGGTTACACTTTCGGGTGCCATCTTCTGTTACGTATCCTTCGCGGTAGTAGTGCCTGGCTACTGGTCAGTTCCTTTTATGTTTATTCTAAGGATGTTAGTTCTCAGATGAATACACCTTTCGCATCGAGCAGCATCGAGTTACAATTCTTTTCGTAAATTATCAGATTCTTCGCACGTTTAGTTTCTTCACATTAGTCAATGTCCGTAAATAAGTTAAATCATCACCTACAACAGTGCTATGACCTTGTGGTCATAGCACTGTTGTACCGTTAATGGTCTCTTATGGGAAAATTGGTGGAATATGAAAACATTTGTAAAGCACTTTTATATCATATTTACTACATTTCAGCGGTTCCTCCACATCACATTACATTTAATGGTATCTCCGTTAGTCTGTACATGTTAACTGCTAGACATAGGCCTCTCCACAAGAATGGTAATTAGAATGGTCCTGCGCTACTTACATCTCACCTCCCACTAAGTGAACTGACGACATCTTAAGAGTCTCAGGAAGCTGTAGGATGCAAATAGTATCTAAATTATTTAATATAACGTGGTAAAACTAAGGTATTGAATATAATAAAATCCAACACTACATGACGCTTTCACGTTCCCACCAAAAGTCCTACATTTTCTTTTATACGGGGGTGTTGTTTAAAATATTTTTTTTAGTAATTTAAATAGTATGGTTGGTAGCCCTGAGCGTAAAGTGTAAGTACTAAATCGTGCTCTCGATTCGAATAGTTTTTGTACAGTTTTATCAGTTGTTAGCTTACCTAATGTCACGCTGTATACATGTAGGTACCTACAGTTTTTTGTATACACATTGTGTACATAATGTGGAGCTATTTATTGATAACGTTTGCTTCATCATTCGTCATTATTAGACAATGAGAGAATATGAAAACGTTGTTGTAACAAACTGATTATAATGTAAGTGTAAAGAATTGATATGTATAAATTTACGATAGATCAACGCATCCCTTAAAGACGAAGAGTGAATGAAAAATTTATTACTAGTAGCTTAAATGTTGACGCAGTTAGAAAGAGTAACTAGTAGATGCGTGTTCAAGTTCTCTTTGCGGTAATCTATTTTTCGTTAATGAGTTTTATAAATTGCTTTTTTCTAAGAGGCGGCTGGCGATAACTTTTCCAAACAGTTAGACACGAGACTCCATAATCTGTAGTAATCTCCTAACCTGCATTTTTTTTTATTTATCGAGCGGATTACTGGCATCAGAAGTTATCTATAAGAAGTCCAACTTCTCAAAAGCTGAATCAACAAAAATTAATCATTAAATAATTAAGATTGGATAAAATTTTACGAAGTCACCACTCCAATGTTAAGAATATTTTTTTTAAAGTTAACATCCCGCACTAAAGAAATAAATCTTTTATTGCGGGGGACTTTACAAACATACAATTGGCACAAATTACACCCAGATTCAGAAAAATAATTTGTGGATCACACAAAGGTTTGTCCTGTGTGGGAATTTAATCCGTGACACTAGCACGGGGTTATCTTAATCACTATGCCATCTGTGCAGTATAGTCAATTATTGCTATAGTTCAACAATTTAAAATACTACCCAATATTGTTTAATTTAATTAAATTTGTGCCAATGCCGTGGGTTCGATTCCTACGCAGGACAATACTTTGTGCGATTTACAAACTGTTGTTCTGAGTCTGAGTGTAATTTGTCTGTGTTAATTATATGTTCGTCCATTCCATCTGTGTGGTGACGGAGTAAGAATTCAAATCACCACACTCTATCTTACCCGTGGGTGATCGTACGAGACGACTAAGGGATACAAAAGGCATATGACATTTATGCAAGAGAAGGAAAACTTGAAACAAAACCCTATACCAACACGTCTGACCAGCGTGGTGTAGTAGGTCAATTACCCTCCCGTTACGGAGGAGGCTCGAGCCCAACAGTGGGACATATACGAGCTGTGATGATGATGATGAATTATATGTTTGTAAAGTCCTCCGCAATAGAAGAATAATTTCCTTAGCGTAGGGTGATTGTATTTATAAAAAAAACAACAGATAATTTACATATTTAGAGGCTTTACATCCAATTAGAATGAAATAAAACTAGTTTCAATGATCATATAATTGCCAAATTGAAATAATTTTCAATGTTAGGCTCGCCTACAAGTTTAATTGAAACTGCAAATTGTGTATAGGTCAACGCCATTAATATTTATATTTATAACTTTATATTTTATTGTATAAATGGTTTTATGTGAACCATTTGGCCCGTCTATACTGTACTGTATTACATCATAAATTATTTAGTTTCATTTTAATATCCTGCACTAAGGAAACGATTTTTCTTTTGTAGAGGACTTTACAAACGTATAATTAGCGTTTTGGCGGGAACGTTGAAAGCGTCATTTTGTGATCTTGTATTATATTCAATAGCTTTGTGTTTAAATGTGTTATTTATATAATTTTGGTGACATTTAATGTAATGTAATGCGGCAGAACTGCTAGGCTGTAGTGAATGCCACTGAAGAAAAAGACCGCGTACCAGTGACTCACCCGCACGGCGTCGAGAGGTATATTGTAGGGCGGGTCTACGGGGTCTGGCGCCGCTTTTCCTGTCGCTCCGGACGGAATAGCGGGGTTTGACGTACCGTAGCCCGCCGCCAAAAAAAAAAAAAAAAGGCTGTAGTGAATGTGATATAAAAGTGCCTAACAAGTGTTTTCGTTTTCCATCAAAATTCCTAGATGATACCATTAAGAGTGTAATCATAGCACTGTTGAAGGCGAATATTTGTCTTACTCAAGGACAATGACTGGCATGAAGACACTAAAGATTAAGAATCTGATAATCTGTGGAAAAAAATATAGTTTGATATGGCAACTAGCTCCTATTAGTAGCTGATTGCCAACACAAAAAAATAAGTAGAAACATAATTTTTGGATATAAATTACATCCAGAGTCAGTATAACAAATTGTTTTATCGCATTAAATATTATTCTGCGTGGGAATTGAACCTGCTACACTGGCTAGGCCGTCATCTTAACTATCGCCATCTATACAATCTAAACTTGTATAGCCAACTATACCTAGTACGATAATTTTTCTCTCATCATTGATAAAATTTGCATTGGGACGTATACGAACCGTATTAAAAAAATGGATTCGGTTTTTTTTACTTAGTATTTAAGCAAATTGTAGTATGAATACGAAATCAGTGGTACGCTACGCCCGTGACATCAATGAACTCGGCAATAACTATTCAGTTTGAGTACTATATCACAACTAAATATTTCATCATGGCAGCACATTGCTACATATGTATATCGGTTGAATGTTGATAGTTAAATTGTATGCGGGTCAGTCTGCTCGTCCTTACAGCATTAGGTCAATGCTATTTGCGATATATAGGCATAATTCACTTGATAATTTTCCTTCTTATGTACTTGTTACACAGAATAGGACTGATTCATAGGAAGGCGTCATATTTTTTACCGACTTCAAAAAAGGAGGAGGTTCTCAATTCGTCTGTATTCTTTTTCTGTTTTGTTTGTTACCTCATAACTTTCGACTGGGCCAAGTGATTTTAATGATACTTTTTTTATTTGAAAGCTGGTGCTTCCCGTATGGTCCCATTTTAATTTGGTCCAATTCTGACAATGGCACCCATGAGAAAACCATATAAGTCTAAAATTAGCATTAAGTATATATGCGGCAAATGAACGAGTAACTCAAGGCGCGCTACTAATATAACAACCTATGTGTGTCTGTAATACTAAAAAGTAAACATTAAAAAATAAAACTACGTTTAAAAAAACCAACTTCAAAAACTGAAAAGTACAGAATAGCTTAAAATACTATCATTTGTATGTGCTATCTATTGATAGGTTTGAAGTCGGTGCCGGTATCTTTAGTGTAGGAATTTCATTACAGTAAGTAAGATGTTTATAATTTTGTTAAAGGCTTGGCGTCGCTTGTATCATTGTATGTAATGTAAAAATACATTTAAGATTCAAATAAAAAAACGGCTACTTTCAGAGCAAAAGTCGGATGTTGCTTATAAGTGAAGAGAAAAAGAATCTTACTTGTAATCACCTATATACTGGATCTATTATTTACCATTGATATTATATATGTGTAAATCCTTAATAAATATTATATATGTATTATTTTAAAATATATATAATAGTATATGTATCTATGTAATTATCGTATTGTTACTTAATATTGCTGATATGTCGCCTTCAACATTATTATTTGTTAGGCAGGTAACCAAAATTTATTAATTTTCTATTCTCTTTCCAATGCTGCAGCAATCTTTTTATATCTTCATTTCTAATAAAGAAATAAGTGAATATGTTATTAGCATGTATGTGAATGTATGTGTATATGTATGTATGCATTATGTTTAAGTGTATGTGTGTGCAAACGTGTATGTGTATGTATATTGTATGTAAGTTACAAATGATTTTGGCACTGTGTTTAGATCTATATATTGCACCTGTATATATTTTTTAATGTTGTAAGAAAACATACTCTTACTCATTCTCTCAAAGGTTTTACCTGAAAATCAGCGCTGTATCACGTTTGTGATGCAGCTTATGCTGAGGTGAGACCTTTTTCGGTATCCTATGTACCTATTTGAATTTGTAATTATCAATTTGTATTATTTTGGAAGCCGAAATAAATGATTTTCTTTCTTTTCTTTCTTTCTTTCTTAATGTCAACAGGTATCATGGCGGCTATTATTGTAGTGTTTTGTTTGGTTTCGTTGTCGGGAGATAGTGAACTATTTTACGTGGATACTGTGCTCAGTTAATCTAAGTTCCCGCTACAGTACCAACCCTTATTTTGCTCGTGGATGTCGTAAAAGATGACTAAGAGCCTTATAACGACCAGGGCCAACGCCATCTGTTGCCGTTTAGTCAACAATTACATTCCCGAGGAGGGGTGACGTCTGGCAGGCGGCCGGTCACAGAACTATTGCCAATAACTTTTACAACATGTACTATGAAAGAAAAGTACATATTCCATCAACCCCAAGTAATTGGGATAAGAATAGGAGAATAATTGTGATGATTATCGAAAATAAAGCTTTAGGTATTTCTGACTTTCTTATATATGTCCTACGTATGAGCACGTATGTTCTCTACAAAGAGAGTGAAGTTTATCTATAATACCACGCTGGATAACAGGTGTGGCTAGGCTTTCATTGCGGTAGTCTTTTCCTAGCAATGATGTTATCTATTTAGGTATAGCCACCTACTCCTTGATCGATTGCTACGACTACCGTTGCCAAGGTCGAATTCGGTTGGATTTTTTTTATTACTTATGGTGGCAAACAATCAAACAGTACACCTGATGGTAAGTGTTACTGCCGCCCACGGACCTTTACAATACTAGGGGTACAGCTAGGCTGCTGCCTACTAATAAAAAACCCAAAACCCACCCAGAACTCTTCGTGCACACCAAACGAAGTGTAACAGTACATTGCCACTGATCCAATGTCAATTTTCTGTGACAGTGTAGTACTACCTCGGATGGACCCACTCTCGGCTGTAGACAGAAACCGTGCGTAATATAAACACTATTAAATTTTCTGTCTTAAAGGATTTGAAAACGCCTCCCGATTTGCACCTGGGGCCCTACCGTACAAGCAATGAACCTTATGTTAAACTATCAAACTACGTGTGGAGTCTTATTTAATTAGTTAAATTATCCTGTAATATGGCTAAAATATAAATAGAGCGGTAATATAATAGTATATCTATACGTATATTTAATTAAATAAAGGTACCATTTTATAGAGTAAAACAATTTTATATGACAGGTTGTTTCGAAGGCCATTGGTCTACATGGTAAGGGCGCTGATCAAAATCCCAATATACTTAATAAATGACAAATATTGAAATTCAAATTCAATACTGATTCACTAGTAATATTTTAGAATAAAACTTGATTTGTACCGATTTACTACTCAGAATCCCGATTTAAAACAAGTTGAACCTGGCAACACTAGTCACGAGAACTTTGGGTAAGAAAGTTGTGATGATATATTTTTAGCCCATTATCATATGGATAACAGTTACAGAAATAACTAGTTATAAATAAATCTCAATAACTATGTTGTTACGTGAATAGTTTCGTGCGTTTTGGACATCGAACTGTACAAGCGGGAAGTATTATAGACACGCAAATATTATAATGTATCAATAACTAGTTTACCTCAACTATATAACTGCTTTTATTTTTTTTTAATATAATTTTCCGTGTGTGTAAGAATACAATGGTCATCTTCCTTTACTTTCCCGCGGGTGTTCGTAACAATCTATTAAGATATAATATATAAACCGATTGCAATGAAGAAATTTCCGTGTGGTGACGAAGTGAGAATACAATTCCTCACCTGTTATCTTACCAGTGAGTGTCATAAAATACGACTAAATGATTTAATATACATAATACACATATACAAAATAGGGAAAACTTGAAATGACACCCTATACCAAAACGTCTGGCCAGCGAGGTATGTTACGTCAAATTTCCTTTCATTGCAGAGGAAGACTAGCCCAGCAGTAAGAAGTATATGAACATAAAAATCGAAATGAAACCCTGTGCCAACCTGTATAATCTCCATGGTATGATAGACTAATTTAATTCAAAGAAGAGCCATGGTTTAGAGTTTTGTTTCGAGTTTTCCTTCTCTCGTATAGATGTTATATGGATTTTAGATCCCTTAGTCGTCTCGTACGATCACCCACGGGTAAGATAGGGGGTTGTGAATTGTATTCTTACCCCGTCACCACACGGAAAAGAGTTATGTTACAAAAAGTATAATTAAAAGAATAGTTCTTTATATCATAAATATTGTAAAAATAGATTAAGAGCTCTAGCAAATGACGTCACTGTAATAGATGGAAACCCTGGTAAAATTCCTATGCAAACCCACCTGTCTATGTTGTATTACTCGTTTAGAAGAAGTCCGCGCTCAACAATGATGCATGCGGGTTGAGAGCTTTTGCAAGTCCTATAAAATATGGAAGTCTTTATTGGAATTACTTTTAGATTTCGATTATACTCTTACTGGTTATAATGGAATTCAGCAACGATCTTGACTCGCAAATTGTTAATTTTATTTAAAAACACCCTGCACTGTGGGACTAACCCTTGTATTGGAGGGCTTTACAAATATAAAATTAACGGATATAAATTACAACCAGCCTAAGAAGTTTGTAAAATAAAAAAAGCTTGTAAAAAAGTATTATTTTGACCCTGAAAGCCCCGACATTTGATACAATAGACCGTTATCTTAAATAATCTTAATCACTACTACGTCATATGCGCAGTCAAAAATGTTATCTCAGTTTGACCTGACACGCTTTGCTTATTAGTTCTTTATATAATATATGCCTAACTTAGATAAAATGCAAAATTACAATTTAGAATTAACTTAATTATTTTTTTTGCTATTATTTCACAAATTATCATCATCGCCATCCTGCTCTTATCGCAATCATTTGGGGTCGACGAAATATGTACCCTTCTCCCTTCTCAATCGTACTTACTGCAAAAGTTTTATCAATGATTTTATGGCTAGCTTAATAGTGGTAGGACCACGCTGTTGACAGTTTTCTGTCGACAGCTGCGGGCCGGTCCGTCTGTGGTAGTACCACACTCTCGCAGGAGATCGACGTCTGAGTAATGGCAATGTGCTGTTGCGCTTCGTTCGGTGAGCGAGAGAGCCGGAAGCCCAAGTGGGTGGGTTTGGGGTTTATATTGGTAGGCAGCGACTTAGCTATACTCCTGGTATAGCAAAGGTCCATGGGCGGCAGTAACACTTACCATCAGGTGTGCTGCTTGCTCGTTTGCCATCAAAAGTTATAAAAAAAAAGTAGGTCAGCTCGCCTGCCTGAATGTATTTGTTGACCAAACGGCATTCGATGCAGTTGGTCCAGGTCTACGTAAAGACCATAGTTGTTTTTATTACAGCCACAAACAATGTAAGGATTGGTAGTATTGGTAGCCACAACCACACAGAAATTTGTTATTATATGTATATATGACACAGATATACCTCGTGTGGTAATGCATTTAGAATGTAACATGTCACTATTGCCTACTTTCCTGGAGAAGTCTTAAAACCAGATGATGACGCCTGTCAGAAATAGCAGTGATGGTACTAGGCAAACTATTTCCAGCCGTGGACTTGGATAGCGCGACTTCTGCACTAAATGTTCGTATATTAGTGTCTTAGAATTTCACACGAGATCATTTTTTTTGTATGGTTGTTCTGAGTTTGGGTGTAATTTGTTTCCATTAGTTGTATGTTTGTAAAGTCCCACAATACAGTGGGTTATTTTTTCCAATTAACCAGATGGCGGATGGTCTAGGTGTGGAATATTTGCGCAGAATATGAAAAATATATATAATAGAGCATGTATTGTAACGTCGTCCGGTAAACAAGAATATATTCCCTAGTCTACATTAAAAAAGTGGAAAATTGTGCTTGTTTTTTAAGAAAAAAAAAAGTATAATTTTCGTGTGAGGACAGACTAAGAATACAATCCATCTATCTTACCCGTGGGTATTGAAAAATAACAAAGTGACAAGAGAGTAGCAGATAACAAGAGAAGAAAACCTCTAAATAAATCCCCATAACAACACGACTGACAAATATTATATGAGGCCAATTTGCCTTCTATTTTAAAGGAGGCTCGAGCTCACCAGTGCGACGTATATGCGTTAAGATGAAGACAGTAAAATAAAATACAGTTTTCGCAACAATCTGCATCGCAAATTATAAATATACAATGGCGTAATATTAGTTTAGAACGCGATAAAATAAATAGAAAATATCAATGAACTGTTAACGAGTTGTCGATTTGATACATAATATTATATACATTATGTAAAGGTGAAAACAATTACGTAATGTATACGAAAAGATCCTCTCGAACTCTACAATATAATCGCCATGTTTAAACAGTAATGTTAACTCGAAAGTCACTTGCGTTTAATTATCCCGTTTTCACGGATGAATATGCGACTTCGTTAATTTTTCAACATTAATAAATTCTAATTGTTATAGATAATGGAGGAAGAATATAAATCACTACTTCATGGCCGAAGATCTCGGGAAATGACGGTTAAAGGTTGTTATGTGCAATTAAAATATATGCAAGAGCAAAAAAACACCGAAAAAAGCTGTTTGACCAGCCTGGTATCAAGCGCAGATCCACCGTTCTACGATTTACTCATAATCGGATAATATTATAACCATCATCATCATCACAGCCCATAAATATCCCACTGTTAGGCTCGGGCCTCCTCCGTAATGGGAGGGAAATTAACCTACTATACCGCACTGGTCAGACGTGTTGGTATAGGGTTTTGTTTCGAGTTTTACTTCTCTCGCATAGATGTTATATGCGTTTTATATGCCTTAGTCGTCTCGCACGATCACCCACGGGTAAGATATGGGGTGTTGAATAGTATTCTTACTCCGTCACCACACGGAAAATAAAAAAACCAATATTATAACCAGGGTCTTAATAATAATTAAAAAAAAAAGATTGTGCGTGGATCGGAACGCAGCGAGGTAAAAAGATTAGACTTTATTGCATTCCAAGTTATAGTAGTATCGATCATGAGTAAGCTCATATGCCGCGTCGCACTTGGCTGATTTTCGGGTAGCTGTGACTACAACCTTTTTTAAAAGCTGGATCCACGCTTGCGTAATATTGTGGATCAATTTTCTTCCCATTGTGGAGGAAGCCCGAATCCAGAAGTGGGATATATATGAATTGAGATGATGATAAACATGATGATGAAAGCTTAAACAATTGACTGCACATTTTTTAAGCTATATCCGGTAGAATATTGTAAGACTATTAGAGTAGAAAATTTAGAACTCCGAAATGGCTATCATATGTTCCACGGAAGTGTAAGGCAAATTTATATCCAGCTTTTCAAGACTTTCACAGACGCGACCGATTATTCAAAAAAAAAGGTAGTCTACGACAGATGGGGTCTTACGCCGTTTTCCCCGCCGCCCTGGGCGATTTGGGCGGGAACTTATAAAACGCTATTTATTTTTACGAATTGTTTAGTTTTATGATAATGTATTTATAAAAGAGTGTATTTTTTAAATTATTATTGGCGCTAAATGAGTGTTCTCTTTGGTAATATGTTGGTAATTGAATGGGAATCGAATCCATTATAGATATATCCATCACGATTTCGGTAGATACCTAAGTATTGGTCTTTGAACAATTAGGTACTGTTTTATTTTAACAATGTATTTTATATGCATGGAAGATAAGATGAATGGAAAGTGTGAAGATAGTGAGAACAGAACTCTGGCATGTGTGAAGATAGTGAAAACAGAACTCATATCTGACAAATGTGTGAAAGAAGATATTGGGCTGAAAGTGACACATTGGCATACACAGAATAAAATTAAGATTTAAATATAAGGTGTAACTATTTCGAATTTATTTATGCCGGATTATAAAAAAAAAACTTACGTCCGATAATAGTCTAATATATGGTGTAAGACCTAAAAAGCCACTTAACGATCTTTTAGTAAGTAATGGTAGAATTGAATGAACAAGACGTAACAGATTATACAAAAAGGATTGCATATGTACCTATATTAAGGTCTGTGTACAATAAGCTTTTCAACTGTATCTGTGTTCAGCCACAAACGTTACATAATACAGGGTACTCAATACTCACAGTGCACAGTGTCCCGTCGCGTAGAAAGTGAAAATATCAGCGGCGCTGGCGCATACTCGGCCTGCACTCACTTTCCTCACACCACTCTCACTCGCAACCGTTAAATATGAAATTAAAAAAAAAAAGAATATCACTGATCGAATTTTTTCGTTCTGAATTCAAATTTTGAAAAATTCAAACGCGTCTGTAGTATATATGTTGAAGCTGTTAGTGTTGTCAGGTGTTCAGTAATGGCGGCTGTTGGCGCGCTCGCGTCAGGTGCGACTGGCGGAGAGAGCGCAGCGCGCGCGGCTCGCTGTTGTGTAACCGCCCGAGGTGGGATAGCGTGAAGATATTGACAATTTTTTTTTAAACATTCCATTTGATGTGAATCTAGGTCTCGTTACATCATAACGGTTTTCGGTTATTTTCACCTCTCGATAATTAATATGTCTCGATAACATTCTATCGATTGATTAATGTTATTGGATTATCTGTGTTAAGTCATATGGAACAGGGATAATTAATTAAATAGTAGATCTTCGATTGGTTACGTTTTGGCATTTCGTTTAGTTTTTACTGCGTTTACTTCTTGCAAGCAATTAGAAAGTATGAAATATAATCTAAGTAGCAAATCTTATAAACATTGAAAACGTCCACGATTTAAAATTTTGTGGCATTATTTTTATTTAAAATACAATTCAGCTTAATAATAATATAGTTTAAATTACTGAAATTTAGCATTTAATATGCTTAATTATATAAAATCCGATTACGAAATGAAAAATGATGTCGCAAGCGGGATTCGAACCCGCGCCTATTGGGATTCCGGCCCAATTGTGCTGCCACTACACTACCGCGACTTGCGACATCATTTTTCATTTCGTAATCGGATTTTATATAATTAAGCATATTAAATGCTAAATTTCAGTAATTTAAATAACAAGGTTGTGTCATCGTTTAATACAATTCTAACTGTAAAGTTTGAAGTATTAAGCCTATAACAATGTGTAAACATTGTCGGGTAGATAGCACACCGTCACCTTAAGACGTAAATACAACACGAAATGAAATTTGCATGTCCTACAATTAGTCGCGGTAGTGTAGTGGCAGCACGATTGGGCCGGAATCCCAATAGGCGCGGGTTCGAATCCCGCTTGCGACATCATTTTTCATTTCGTAATCGGATTTTATATAATAATATAGTTATATTAATAAATTATATTTTAAGGTATTTTTAAAATATAATTAAATATGGATGGATCTAAACAACGAAGGCGATTTGTGATAAAACAAATATTTACTTCATATATTTACGTAACCCAATTGGGCTCTAGCCTCTTCCACAGTAGGAGGAGAATTAACCAACTAGCTTTAGTCGTCAGACGTGTTAGTATAGGGTTTGATTGCTAGTTTTCCTTCTATTGTAGTGATATTATCGACTGGCATCCCTTAGTTTACTCCGCTACCACACGTATATTTATGAATTAGCATAATCCTCTGTATATAATCGAGTCTTGTACAATTTTCTTCATAACTTATAATATTATATTCCACTTCTTCATATTGAGTAGCTCATTCACAATAGCAGTACATCAGTAAGTCAAATAGTTACCATAAATTTTGGAACATGAAAATACAAGTAAACCACTATTATATCACATTTATAACACTTTAGCACTTTCTCTGCATTATATTACATAAAATACAAGTAAACCACTATTATATCACATTTATAACACTTCAGCACTTTCTCTGTATTATATTACATAAAATACAAGTAAACCACTATTATATCACATTTATAACACTTCAGCACTTTCTCTGTATTATATTACATAAAATACAAGTAAACCACTATTATATCACATTTATAACACTTCAGCACTTTCTCTGTATTATATTACATAAAATACAAGTAAACCACTATTATATCACATTTATAACACTTCAGCACTTTCTCTGTATTATATTACATAAAATACAAGTAAACCACTATTATATCACATTTATAACACTTCAGCACTTTCTCTGTATTATATTACATAAAATACAAGTAAACCACTATTATATCACATTTATAACACTTCAGCACTTTCTCTGTATTATATTACATAAAATACAAGTAAACCACTATTATATCACATTTATAACACTTCAGCACTTTCTCTGTATAAAATACCACCAAAATTATCCAATATAACATTGTAATACTAAAATATTAAATAAAATTTGAGAACGCCACATAGCATTTTCATTTCCCGCCAAAACACCGCTAAATAAATAGACAAACATAAAGTTCCATATAAAACAAAATATCATTTCAAATTTTGTCATAGTTTGCACCTAGGATGTGTATTACCATGTATGTCTAATATATCGAGCCTTCGTGCCTATAAAACTATAACATATACAGTGCCACCCAATGCGCAAATATTAAAAAGATTAATGGTTTAGTCTTAAAACCTTTACGTACGACTTCAACGTTGCGCACACGCCGATGACGCAACGACGGCCGCCGGACGCGACAATTACAGGAGAAAACTTGTTAGACGAGCGCTGCCGGATAAAGCCGGCCCCTCGTGCCCTGAACACGACCACCTGATCGGTTAAAGTTAACCAGATGTGCTCCTATATATTTACATATACACAGTTATTAGCCGTGACACCTTTACATGTTAATTCATTTAAACCCATCAACTGTGACACAGACGATAAGTCTACATTTTTTTTTTGCAGATAAGCTATGGTTCCCGCTCTAACCACTCGGGGCAACGAAAGGGGTGGCATACAGCCCTATAGCCTGTCGTATACGTACGTCTTTATCTTTTTCTGGTGTATATTGTCCTTTGGGTGGACCGTCAATAGAGAGTAATTGTCTTCAGTGGTAAAGCTACGCTATTGATATTTACATGTCCAGCCATAAACATGTTGGCTCCTCCGGGGTATTACCACATTCTCATAAAAAAGCAGCGTCTAGGTATTAACAATTTGATATTGTGCTTCATTCGGTCAGTAAAAGAGTATGAGACACAAAACCTCACCTTAAGATAGGTAGCGACATGGCCGTGCCACTGGTGGGTATAGGTTCATGAGAGACAATGAGTACCATTTACTATTAGATGAGCTGCTTACTTCTTTACCATCAAAGGCAAACGCTTGTGACCATCCACTCGTCAGTCTATAGTTATTTACTGTTGGACATAGTTTTCACATTTTTGGGCTATAACATCACGCATATCAATTGCCACGTTTAGTAGACGGTTTGATATATATTTGGTGTTGAAAAATAGGAGAGGGTTGCTGACCACAGCAACGCTCTCCTTCTTTTTTAAGGGCAACCTAAATGGCGTAGTGGTTAATATATCCTTTAATTATATTTGGCAATTCCAAATATACCAGGATTATATTATTAGTATATATAGGATGTTGTCTTAAAAAAAAAAGAAATACAGTAGTAGTGAAGAACTAAGGAATAAATTATCTCAGACAAAGAAATTGATGGCACAAGATATTAAAAATTATCTTAAGCGACGATCAAGACCACACTCGGGTCGATACTTAGACTAGCCGGTCATGTATATGAGATCCTCTTTGCCCGTTTCTATCCCGATAAAGTGAGAAGTACCTACATATTTTAATCTAAATTTGTTATTGCACGGCGGTATACTTTAATTCTTATCTTTAAGTTTCACTATAAAAAATAACCAATACTACATGTGTTAAAGTACACACTTATAAATATTTATATAGGTAATAAATAGATATTCGCATTGAGTTTTGTCGGAGACGTGAAAATTGTATGTTCCTGTAATCATCGTCATCCTGCTCTTATCTCAATTACTTGTGATCGACTCGTTGTGTACTCTTCTTCCGTCATACATATTGCAAGTGTTGAGTTTCTTTCTTAAATTGACTGGCTGCGACTCTCTGAAGTCAACACTCTTTGGAATGTAATTGTTGACCAGAAGGTATGAGATGGAGGTGGCACAGGTGTATGTAAAGCTCTTAGTTGTCTTTGACTACATTTACGAGCAATTTAAGGTTTGTTAGTATTCGTAGCTGCCACACACAGTAGTTTCTGTCATTTGCATATTTTAGTGAAGTGAGGTGATGACATTTTATGTAATAGACTACGACGAAGTGCTAAAGTCAATTAATTAACAGTTCTTTACGTGTCATTTCCATGATTCATTTAAATCTCGGATATAACTTTTACTAGTGTGGCCGCAGCCATTGTATTTGTAAAACATGATCTCTTAAATTATAGCCAGATAATGGATTTGAATGAAAGGATAAATGTCATAAATTCCTGTGTATCGGATTAATCGGATGAAGAATACAATATTTAGACTTTTGGCTGGAACGTGAAAACCTCATGTTCTATATTAAATATCTTAGTATTTTAACATGTTAGTTTATTTTGATGACATTTTATGTAATTACATTTAATATGATGCGGAGGAAGTGCTGTATGTAGTGATTATTATATAAAAGTGCTTTACATATATTTTCGTTTTCCACCAACATTTCTAAAAAATACAATTAAGAGGATGGCCTGGCACTGTTAAAGGTGACAACTTACTGACGGCCAATGACTAACTTGAAAAAATTATAGATTAAAAATTTCACAATTTCTAAAGAAGACTAAGATTAGGTGCTGGCAATAATGGGCACGCATTAATAGCCGATTTTCAATAAAAAATATATACAATCTTTTACCACTTGGTGGCAAACCGAAAGACAGCAATACTCTCTTGAGAATCTTATAATTTCAACTGCAATCGCCAACTCTACCAAGGGTGGGAATAGAAGAACCACTATTATGTTGTTAGGTTTCCGTATATTGACGGATTAATCATTTCAGCATTTTCTTTTCTTAGGCGAGAGCATATAATATACAAGAGAAAGAAAACTTGAAATACAACCCTATATCAACCCGTCTGACCAGCGTGGTATATATAGTAGGTCAATTTCCCTCTTAATATGGAGACGTGTCTAGCAGTGGGAGACATACATGTTGAGGTAATGATGATGATTAAAGGACCTTGTGACAAGGCCGTAAAACTAATATGTATAAAAAAGTTTTGATATCTTGTAAATTAGGGCAGCTTGAATCATGAGCTGTTCACGACGATAATGAAAGTGTTCGATTGTGGACTGCAAGTATCGGATTGTAAACAAGTTTTTATGTGTACGTTTACACTTGTCGCATTTGTCAAGCGACGACAGGGGACATCGTGTAGTTGCCGCCATGTTACCGCGGCCGCCTCTCCATTTATTATTATTATAATCGTTTCCTTCGCCGGTCCAACTGGCGCCTAACTTTTGTCATTATGTAACTAGTTAATAGATTTAGAACCTACATTCGGAAGTAAGTTCGGAATTGTTGGAGGAAACTTTTTATATTCTATACCTATTATTGTGCTTACAAAATCAATAGAGTTGGCGGGAATGTGGAAGTGTCATGTAGTGTGTATAAATTTTACTCAATATGTTAATTTTTTTCGTGTCGTAACGAACTATAGTGTCATTTTATGTAATTGAATGCAGCAACAGTGCAAAAGTGTATTAATTAGGTTTTAATGATGGTTTACGTGAATTTGTATGTAATTTATGTTAAGGTTCAATTATGTATTTAAGTGTATTCCCGTCCAACTCTCGGTTACAACCTAACGCGTATCATTTCTGCGCATGTATCTTTAAGAATTGCTTATAATTGATTAAACCAATTATAAAAACAACAATAGTACAACAGTGAGAACCTATTGGTATACCTGTCAGTCCACAATCTTGACTGCTAGCATGTGTGCTTATGTAATTTAATGCAGAAAAAGTGCAAAAGGGTATTGAGATTTTAATGGTGCTTTAAGTAAATTTGTATGTATTAAAATTAAAGGATTTATTTAAGTATATAGAAAAAGAAATAAAAAAAATTAAGTCTCTGTATTTTATTAACATACAGCTTTCAAAAAGTCATGAAACCTGTCTTTCGAAATATCCGATTAAGGAAATCGCTCCCAATAATCCTCGGATCAATACCATCAGGATCAAGTTGAACAATCTGTGTGAAAATTTCATGAGAATAAGACCTCTTTGGTATGAAACAATACTACTTTAATGGAAATTATCAGATAGACTTGTGTGACACTATGATCACTGAAAAATGATCGAAACATCGGCAAAGTCAAAATCAAATACAAAGCCGAATTTTTTATTGCTTTTGGTGGCAAACGAGTAAGCAGCACACCTGATGGTAAGTGACACTGCCGCTTATGGACCTTTGCAATATCAAGGGTATAGCTAAGCTGCTGCCTACCAATATTAACCCCAAACCTACCCAGTTGGTCTCTCTCGCTCACCGATTGAAGTACAGCAAGCAGCACATTACCATTGTTCAGACTTCGATCTTCTGCTCAGTGTGGTACTACCCCGGACGGACCGGCCCGCGGCTGTAGACAGAAAACTGTCAATAGCATGGTCCTACCACTATTGAAGGTACTTTTACTTGGAAGTTGGTAATTTCACTAATGTCCAATGTCCTACGATGCTACAGCAGAAGCCAAAAACAGAGAGTAAAAAAAACCAACCTTTATAAATGCCGTGAAAATATTTTTTGTTTCATATGTGTAATACTCACGTATACTTATCTGTGTGGTAGCGGCTACGAATACTACCAACCCTTACTTTGCTCGTGGATGTCGTAAAAGACGACGTGTCTTATAACGACCTGGGCCAACTCCATCTGGTGCCGTTTGGTCATCAATTACATTCCCAAGGAGGGTTGAAGTCTGGCAGGCGGCCGGTCATAAAACTATTGCCAATAACTTTTACAATATGTACTATGAAAGAAGAGTACATATTGTATCGACCCCAAGTAACTGGGATAAGAGTAGGAGAATGATGATGTGTAATAGTCACGTAAACATCAGAGACCTGTTTCGTACTTTATAAAAGCACTCAAAAACTTACGTTACAGTAAAATTATTAGCATTTTGAATCGGCGCTTCGACAGGAGTCAATTAACATATCATTTATGACTTGAATAAATTGCTTCTTTCGCCATTTTAACCTTTTCATATGATCGCCACAATTTGCAAATTGACAGATTAATATTTTGACTGCACAAACGTTGCAGTGGTTTACGTCGCCTCTCATCCAAGTATTGTGGGTACCCCAAGCAGGACAATTCTTTGTACGATTCTTTGACGTGATAATGATTGTTGCCGATTTTGGGTGCAATTTGTTTTCGTTAATTGTTAAACTAGTTAATCATTTTACTCGATTAAAACATATAATATCGTGTAGTGAGGAAGTAGGAACTATTTCTTTTTGTGGATGTAGTAAAAGATGACTAAGGGAGGTGAGCAGGGAATATCGCTGCCAAAAAGGTAAAATACGAAGTAAAACTATATACCAAAACGTCTGACCAGGTCAGCGTAGTTTGTATTGAGTCAGTTAGCCTGTCCTTGTCCTCCAAGAAGAAGAATATATAGAATGGGATGGCGATTTATCTTTAAACTACTATGTGAGAACATAGACACGAATGACGATAATGAATTGCCTTTATGTATCATCTAATTCAATCAATTATTAATTAAAATAATTAAAAATCAACTTTTACTCAATATCTTCAGAATCTCTGGGAGTTGCAGAAATTATGAAATTCTGCGTAACGTGCTTATATCATATTCACTACGACTTAGCACTTTCTCTGCATTAAGTATTTTAAATAATGTTTTATTATAAATATCATGCTATATATACGGGTAATATAATAAAACATTAAAATAATGAATGTAATTTGAGTGAGTTACATGACATTTCCACGTTCCCGTCAAAACTTCACGGACACCTTGGTCGTATATCTAAAAATGAAAGTAAAACTAATATGGCGGCTGTATCTAACATACACGTTGACGCCATTAACTGTAAGTACGCGGCCAGTCATTATCCGATACCGGATACCACTCTCGATGCAATTGAAATTTTAATTAAATTACCACTTGAGCCAACTATTAACAATTTCGTAACAAATAGTTGAATCCACTGTTCGTGCTAATTAATTATCATCGCGCGAAGAAAGTTTATATTTCATATTTGTAGAGATAGCGACGAATGCTTGTCATGCCCTGTAATGGCCGACTCTAACTTGTTATATTTATGTAATAGTTGAAATATAATATATACGTTAAACACACACAGTCATTGTCAAAAACTATAATATATGTATATATCAAGACATACAAGCATTCGAAATGCTTAAAATTTACAGAGTACGAACAAGTAACACCGATTAAAATTCGTGTAATTTGAAAAATTGTGTAGTTATGTGAAAAATACAAATAAAAATTTAAATTAAGCTCTGTAATACCTTCGTTTGCAAAAAGAAAAATATTTTTATTTGACAAAATAAGTAAATTAAAATAAATATACGTAAGGCAGTGTCATTTGTACAAGTCGCCTATTTGGTGTGTTGCAGTAGACTAATTCCCTACTTCTGAAGACGATTAATGCCTAAGCCGTATAAGAAGAATACAAGGTAGTCATACGATGACCGTGGGTGACGCAATAAGACGTCATCTAACATGTGCGATAGGTGACAAGAGACGGGAGCTTCGAACGCTTTCTCTAACATAGGGTTATCAATATTTTCTCGAACTATAAAATTTCATTAATATATTTTAATTATTATTAGTGATCCTAATTATCGCTCAATCAATTTCTATGAAATAAATTATCGTCGAAAAGGTTTTAATTTTAAATGTGAAAATAATTATCGTACGTTTCTTTTTATAAAAACTGTTATCTGCCAGTAGTCCCGTGATAATCGTTCAACCGTTTCGAAAATTGGTCGAAATAAAAAAGACCTTTAAATGATCACTTTAATTTATGAATAACCAGATTACTACACATGGTCTTGGTGTTAACTATTGGGTTGAGGTTATCAGATGAAACATTAGATACACATATAAATGTAGACAAGTACTTTCTGATGCATATCATGATCACTTTATGATATTGCCTCCCTTAGATTGATCCATTCATAATCCATTACATACGTTAGAAAAATTATATCTCGGTTCGAAGGGCATCTGTAAACTAGAGCGAGTAATACATATTGTATAGTATTTAATATAAAATATAATATAAAAATATCGAGTCCGCCGAGTTTGTTGCCGAATCTTCTCAATGGCGGCTGTGTTTCAATTTATTGATGCTTTTGTAATTAATTTAAGACGAATTTAATAAATTGTTAATACGTAAGCGCTTGAGTTTACATATCCCTTTCTTTGAATTCATATTATTTTTTTGAGGGGAATAATGCCATAATTGCGATGCTTGGCAGGCGGATTGGCGATCGAGGTAAATGTTATGAAGTTTCCCGGGAGATAGCCGCTGCCCACTCTCCCGGTCATCAGCCCTTACTTGCCCGTGGGAGTCGTAAGACCGGCTGACCCCTAGCCGGTTTTACGACTCCCACGGGCAAGTAAGGGGTGACGACAATTGTATTCTTTTCCCGTAGGTAAATGAAGATGATTTCTCCAAAAGGAAAATCATCTTCATTTCCCTGCGGGATCTTCATTTCCCTATGGCTTGTATATTTATCAAGTGTTTATTGTATCAAGATTTTTGGCAAATATTGGTAGTTGAAGATATTAATTGCTCCTTAACTAATTGAGATATGCTATTCAATAGAGTAATGGTTACGCTAATAACACATATCTTTGTGAGTTTTAGCAAACATGAATACGCAATTAATAGCAATTTCATTTCTTACCTAACTGTAAAACAATAATTATGGAATAAAAATACCTCAATTATGCAATAAAAATTCAATATCATAACAGATAGTAATCGTATTTGTATATATAAATAAAAATAAATAAATAATAAAATAAAAATGTTCAATCAGCACTTGCTGTATCAAAGTCATTTATAAAGATGATCGGGCAAAAGAGCGTTTAGCCTTTTGAATATAAAGTGAAATGTCGCTATGAGTTCGTATTATATAATGCTTATGTACTAACCTTATTTACATAAAATAATGTCGGAGAATACATAAATATATTATCATCGCATTCCTGTCTATGTTTGTTATAAAATGCAGCTCAGAAATGAACGGCGAGAACTAAATAATAAAGACTATGGCTAATTTTCTTTTAATTAATTTACATGATTATTTTTGTTCTAGAATTCATGCTTTCTAGAACAAAGCTTTTTATTAACATTATATTTTGTTGATAGAATTTTGTGAAGAAGTAGGTTTTCAATTCGCCAACCCATTTTTTGACCATGTATATCGTAATAAGATGACAAAGGGAGAAAATTGACATAGAAACGTATGCCAAACCATTTGATCAACTTGGTGCAGGTCAATTTCCCTTCTATTGTGGATAAGGCCTTAGCCATTGTGGGTCGTACAGGAGATGAGGAAAAAGATCATCATCACAGCCCATAATGTCCCATTGTTGGGCTCCTCTGTAATGGGAGGGAAATTAACCTACTATACCGCGCTGGTCAGACGTGTTGGTATAGGGTTTTGTTTCGAGTTTTCTTTCTCTCGCATAGATGTTATATGCGTTTTATATCCCTTAGTCGTCTCGCACGATCACCCACGGGTAAGATATGGGGTGGTGAATAGTATTCTTACTCCGTCACCACACGGAAAAAGATGGGGTATATAAATACATATAACATTATTAACATTTTGTTTGTTCGTCCTACATGTACGTGAAACTTAACTAAAGGAGATTAGCGGACAAGAAGGAAAAGTTGAAATAAACCGTTATGGAAATTTGTCTGCCACCTTTCACCCTATCGCCGAGCTGGATGTTCGTAATATTCGTTGTAGAAAATGGAAGTTGCAATAAAGATTCTTTTTTCCGTGTGATGACGGAGTAAGAATACAAATCACCACCCCATATCTTACCCGTGGGTGATCGTACGAGACGACTAAGGGATATAAAATATCTATGCGAGAGAAGGAAAACTCGAAACAAAACGGTATACTTAACACATCTGACCAGCGTGGTATAATAGGTTAATTTCCCTCCCATTACAGAGGAGGCTCGAGCCTAATAGTGGGACATTTATGGGCTGTGATGATGATGATGAATAAAGATTCTTTATATTTGAAGATGATCCTTCTTAATTCCATGTCGTTTCTTTCCTCCAAGCTTCGTAATATAAAGTTGTTTACGCGAATATTAATTATGAAATAATACATTTTGTTTAAATTTCATCACAAGTTTACATTCTCGGAAGGTACTTAAAAAGTCGGGTAATTAAAAATATTTAAAAATAAATTTTATTTTATATACAAATAAATATTTTAACTTGCAATTTCACAGTCAGCGCTGATTCCAGTTGCGGCAAATAAAAAAAGAATTGAACCTAATTATTATTTAAAGTATATTTCAGTGAGATTATATTTAGTGCCTGAGGGAAAAGATTTTTCATTGTATCCTTTTATTATCATATTCTGTGTTCATACAGTTGTTGGTATATCACGTAAAGAGTAATGCAATTATTTGTTGAAGTGACAGCCCTGAAGTTACAACATAAAAGACAGTGTTTTTGTTTAAAATTATACCTATAGGTGTTAAGTAACAAGTAAATATTCTCAGACGCTATTATGTGTATAATTTGTATGTACGTGCAGCGGCCTGCCTGTAACGAAGTGAGTGGCTCTCACTGGGACACACTGCCGAGGTAGATCCGTGTTGTATTTACTATTTGGTAATTCAGCGCTGTTGCTGATAGATTTAGCGCTTTTTGATATGTGTTCTATTAAATACTGTCAAAATTTCGTATTTATAAAATTTGACCTTGAACTTATGGCCTCATAGTTAATAATATCATATCCAGCAGCAGCAGGTATCTATTTAATATTTTGTAGCAATCCTGTACTCAGGAACTAATACTGGTATTGCGGGGTACTCTACAAACGTACAATAAACGGATACAAATTACACCCAGACTGAGAACAACCATTTGTGGATCATATCCAATATTATCCTGCGTAGGAATCGAACCGAAGATACTTGGTACGCTAGGTCAATGTTTTCTATTCGAAAGGGTAACTCGCCGAGACGGCCACAAATTCAAGCTATCGGTGCCAGTGGTCGACCCAATGGCGACGGGAACGGAACACGGTGGGTTCTGAAGCCGCACGCCGCTCTTCTCTCACATGTGTGTCCATCAGTGTGATATCTTAACCACTACGCCACCTGTGCATTCGTTTCCCATGTGGTGATGGGTTAGAAATTCAATGTATTATAACATCTTACTTTCTTGTGAAATTTGAAAAGAAAGGTTCAGTTATCACTGTGTAGCACTCTCTTGGTAAATTAAAAAAAAATTAGGTTCGCCAATGGATAATGGACACGTAATGGAAAATGAACTGCGTATTCCTCCACTTCATATTCGTAGGAAATACTTAGTCTACAAATTTCTTTTAAAATTAAAATCAGTACAGAATTAATTCTAAAACCATCATATTATTAAATAACCTTTTAGAAACAAAAAATAGTAATTTCTGGCTAAACAAAAAACTTCCATTGTTAATTAATATCTTGCCTCAACTTGACTCGTTATCAATACACTCAAGTATGCAGCTTGAGATGTTTTCTTTAAATACGTGAGTATATTGCTTATAAATATATCCCACATGATAATTGATCATATACCCACTATTTCTCTTTCTAAACGAGACTATAATATGTTGCAATAAAAAAAAATATGTTTGACTTATATTCAGGAACGTTACACAAATTACCATAAAATATTTACAGATGGTTCAAAAGACTACAAGTTGGGTGGTGCGGCGTTTTGTGATCCTTCGCTTATGACATCTATGAAGTTTAAAATTGATTCAGATACTTCGATATTGCATATTGAGTTGATCGCCATAGCGGAAGCTTTGTCATACATTCAATCAGTAAATAATGATAACTTTGTTATTTTGACTGACTCTAAAAGCGCAGCAACACTTGGCTCGACACACCTCGCATGGGCGAGGTGTGTCGATAGCCTACACGATATATGAATCAATTTTAAAACTCCATACGTCAAAAACTATATACTTCCAGTGGATACCGTCTCACAATAACTTAGATGATAAGGATAGGGTGGACACATTGGCCAAAGAGGAGGTTGTGGATGGAGTTAGTTTCGAGGTCACACCTCTTTATTGTGATCACATTAGAGCGGTTTAGGGGTGGCGTTTAAATGATTGGCAGGAGTACTTTGATGAGAGATCAAAGGAAGAAGGAATTTGGTATCGGACTATCCAACCAGAGGTATCCCGAACTCCATGGATTGACTGTACCCTGAATAAACTTACTACGACAGTAGCTTTAAGATTTCGATCTGGCTACATTGCATGCAACAAATTTTCATATTTGATTAAGAAAATACAATCACCTAATTGTATAGATTGTAATGTTGTCGATGATCTTTACCATGTTCTAATGGAATGCGTTCGGAATGAGAAAACCAGAAATAAGATTTTCGGATCAAAAAATAAAAGTATGGCATAGGCTACTGTAATTCCATTCTCGCGTTGATACTATCAAGTAAGGTTTTAGAATTATACAAACTAGCTATAAGATAGTATATACATATTTATATTTATAATGTAATTAGATATAAATCTAAATTAAATATGTGTATTGGGCGATAATTATAGTCGCTAAGCGACAAAGGCCTTTTTTTTCTCAATAAATAAAAAAAAAAAAGAATCGCCAAACCGCCTAGTAAACTTGGTGATCGTACTATATATAGTCCTTTAAGTATAGCTACGTCTAACAGTATGGGATAGGTAATAGGACGTTGACAGGCCGATGGATGAATGGAAATTGAATGATATGAAAAGTAGACGTTCTCCTTTCAGTGAATTAAATGCTTTCAAGAACTAGGTCAGATGTTTGTCATTGTTATATAATAAAATGCAAAGTTATTTTATTAGAAATTTAGAATTAACATAAGAATGCAATTATTGAATCTAACTTTCATGGGCTCAGTTTTAAGAACTAACTGTGAAATGAATTATATTTTAATTCCCGATGAACTTCCCTCATTGGCATAATGAAGTAATTTCTCTGATTATTCAACAACTATTATTAATACTATTTTTTTGCCAATATTTTATCAATATTAATAATATTCTATAAGATGCGATTTACATAATTTTCACTAAGTATAGATAAGAATAATTAAAAAAAATTATATCAACATAGATATGGATTTGTATCTATTTAAATTAAAATATTATTAGAATCAAATATTGATATCATCAAGCTCATATCTCTTCCGTCAGGTGAATGATCCAAAGTATGTCATCGAACAGGATATAAGCTGATAATAAGCAAGAGAACGAAATCTTAAAATGAAATCTTATTATGCCAACCTGTCAGGCAGAGAGAATAGTGGTAGGACCACAAAATTGGTATAATAGTGTTCCGTCTACCGCCGTAGGCCGGTTAGTCCAGGGTAGTACTATACTCTCGCAGAAAATCGATGTTTGAGCAGTGTCAATGTGCTGTTGCGCTTCGTTTGGTGAGCGAGAGAGCCGGCAGCTCAACTTGGATGGATTTTGGTTGGTAGGCAGCGGCCTAGCTATATGTATATATATCTGGTTTTACAATGGTCCATGGGCGACAGTAACACTTACCATCAGGTGTGCTGCTTGCTCGTTTGCTATACTAAGCATTGAAAAAAATATTGATCATCATCATCATCATTCTCCTACTCTTATCACGTTTCCTGGGGTCGATACAATATGTACTCTTCTTTCATAGTACACATTATTGGCAATAATTTTATGACCGGCCGCCTGCCAGACGTCAACCCTCCTTTTTTTTTTCTTCGCAAGGTGGGATCTTGGATGTGGTCGCACCCCGGCAAATCAGCCCGGGGTGACGGAAGAGGCGGCACGCAACCCCATAGACCCACCCTGAGTGCAAACACCTCTCTTCGCCGTGTGGGACGGCCACCGGTACCCGATCTTTGTCTTCGAGGGCCGGCCCGGCGGTATACCCTTGCGGGTTTCTCTCTTGTCGATGCCCCAACAGCTTTTGACGATGAATCTCTGCGTTCGTTCATTCGAGTTTTGCAGGTTTACCCCTGAACGGTTTCATGTACTCTTGAACTCTCTCTTCAAAGTTCTTTTCAACTTTCCCTCACGGTACTTGTTCGCTATCGGTCTCGCGGTATTCGCCGGTCCGATCACCCGAAGCCTTGGTTAGGGCGGCATCAGGCGCAGATATTCGCGCCTGCGCCGCCCCGGCCGCTGGCGGCGGCCCGGGTCGCGGGAGTCCTCCCGGCCTCGTTCCGCCGCCTCCTTCTGCGAGATGACAGCCTCGCAGAAGGCGGCGACCGCGTTCCAGTTCCTGACGCTATCGACCATCGCTTTCGCGATAGCCGGCAGCGTCAGGTCGTCACCGATGATAGCGACGAGGTCGCGGCGCTGCCCGTCCCAGCTCGAACATTCCTCGAGCGTATGTTGCGCCGTGTTCTCGTCACTACCGCAATGGTGGCAGGACGGCGTCTACTCCCTCCACACGACCGTGTGCAGGTACTTGCCGAAGTAATCATGCCCCGACAACACCTGCACCAGTCGGAAAGAGAGGACCCCGTACACCCCCGTACAGCCACTTTCGTCGCGCACTGAGGTAACCCACCGGTAGAGGTCGGAGAGCATCTCCGCTTCTAGGTCCCACGGGGGTGTTCCGGCCAGTAGGCATGCCGCCTCGGTCGATACCGTGTGGTACCCGCGAATGGTTCTGACCGCCATGGCTCTCTGTGGTTTCCACAGAACAGCCATGAGCTGGGCGTTCAGAGCCCTCGCCCACACGGGTGCGCCGTACATGGCCATCGAACGGATCACCCCCGCATACAGCCGTCGGCTCTCGAAGCTGGGTCCGCCCACGTTCGGCATGAGCCGTGATAGGGCGGACGCCGCGCTGACCAGCCGGGGAGTAATTCGGCGAAAATGCTCCCGGCACCACCACCGCCCGTCGAGCACCGGACCCAAGTAATTCATATGGGCCTGGATACTGATCTGGATGGAGTTGACGACTAACGAAGCGCCGTTTGGAAGCCTTACGCGTGGCCCATGGAATAATAGGGCCTCCGTCTTATTTAAGGCCACCCTGAGCCCCAGCGCCTCGATTCGCCTGACCATCTCCTCGGTGCCGAGAGTGGCCAGGCTCGCCATCTCTTAGAGTGTCCTGCTCCGGGCTGTGACGAGCGTATCGTCAGCATAGCATATCAATCTCAGCCTAGGGGGCTCTCTCTCAGTGCCCAGTCGTACCCGATGTCCCACAGAGTCGCCCCCAGAACCGACCCCTGTGGAACACCGCACGACATGGACGTCCGCACAATGTCCTCTGCGGGACCCGCACAGAGGACACTGCGCCTCTCCAAATAGTCCACCACCAGCCGCCTCAGGTACAAGGGAACCCCATGAAATCGGAGCGCCTCCCTGATGCAGCTGAATGGCAGACTATTGAATGCGTTGGCGATGTTCAACGACACCGCCAACAGCACTCCTCCGCCGGTGACAGCCTCTGCGGCCGTCTGCCTCAGTGGTAGCAGGGCCCCGATGGTCGAACGCCCCCTTCTAAAACCGAATTGAGCGTCCGACAGATCGGGCCACACCTCGCCCAGATGCTGGACGATGCGGGCAGCGAGGATGCAGTCCAGCAGCTTACCCACATCATCAAGGAGCACGATGGGCCTGTAGGCCGACGGCGAATCCGGGGGCCGTCCCGGCTTTGGCAGGAGAACCAACCTCCCCTCTTTCCAGCACTCAGGGAACCGTCTAGACGCTAAACAGGTGTTGTAAAGCTGCCTGAGGCGAGGCTCGAGGTGCTCGAGGAGTGATGTCAGCACCCGGACTGGTATTCCGTCCGGGCCGGGGGCCGTGGTGGCGGGACGAATCCGTGCCACAGCCGCCCCCACTTCCACGTCAACCCTCCTTGGGAATGTAATTGTTGACCTACCGGCATCAGATGGAGTTGGCCTAGGTCGGCTCTTAGTCGTCTTTTACGATATCCACGAGCAAAATGAGGGTTGGTAGTAATATTATACCACACATCTATAATATAAAAAAAAATATTGATTTAGAGCCGATTTCCCTTTTCTTGTGACAGAACGTCGAATAATAAAATATATGAGTAAGTTGAGAAGGAGATGTAGATGTATTCGGATAATACCTGAATAGATTGATTGTTTAAATATCAATCTTCTGTGTCAAGTGTCTAATGATCGATTCCAAGTAAAAGTTGTTTGTGGTGAGTCCGAGTGTATATTAATCCCATTATTTTTATGTTTATCTCCCATGACTGGAGGATTTTTTTATAACAGCGGGACATTTGAAAAATATATCGCATTTTAATCTTCGAGATTCCAATTTCATGGACAGATTGTAGCCTCTGGAGTGCTGGTGAGGGTTTCGCCGTATGTGTGTTCTACGGAGAGTGATGCAAGGGAATATTATCTAGTATAGTCGTATGAGCCACCTTTATTTCGTCCCCATACATAAACTACATACACACATACATATCATCACGCCAAATCCCTTGCAGGGTAGGCAGAGAGAACAGAGTGCCAGAGAACTCTATCTCTGCCTACTTCACTCGCTTCCTCAACATTCATAATTCTCTTCATACACGCTCGCCGGTTTCGGAGACTCTTGACTCCACCTTCCTTCAGTACATGACCGATCTGGTCTAGGTAGGTTAGTCTCGGTCTCCCTCGGTACCTACATCCTTCCACTTTCGCATTGTATATCTTCTTAACCAGGCGTTCGTTCGGCGTTCTTTCCACATGTCCGAACCATCGGAGCATTCCCTTTCGCATCTTTGCACCAATACTCTCTTTCATACCTACTCGCTCTCTTACGTCGTCGTTACGAATGCGGTCGGTCAGCCTAACTCCACAGATTTTCCGCAGAGATCGCATTTCGACCGCATTAATTTTACTATCATACTCTTTTTTGCATACCCAACTCTCGCTTCCATACAGTAATGTTGGGACAAGCACTGCGTTATGTATTGCTACACGTGCCTTCTGGCTGAGGTGGTGACTGCCGAGAAGTTGCCCCAACGCTCCGTTCACTCTATTTCCCGCATTCACTCTTCGCTCTATATCAGTGGTGTACCTTCCATCTCGGCTAAATCCACATCCAAGATATACAAATTCATCCACTTGCTCTAGTACATCATTACCTATTGTTACTCTTACATCTGTTCTGGTTTTATCTCTTTCAAAGACCATTATTTTGGTTTTGCTCACATTCACGCGTAGACCCCTTTTCTTACAATCTTCTGTCATTGTGTCGACTAGGGTCTGCAGGTCAGTCGCTGACTGTGCCAGCAGGACTGCATCATCTGCATAAAGCAAAGCAGTGACCACTGAGTCGCCCATCTGGACTCCCACATTCATATCGTTCAACCTTTGGAGACATTTATCCAGATATATGATAAACAGCCTGGCTGACAGAACGCACCCCTGCTTAACGCCGATATTGACGTCAAACCAAGGCGACATTCCATCATCCAGCCGCACACAGGCTCTACAGCCAGCAGTTTACCGCTAATACCATACTCCGGTAAAATGTCCCAAAGTTCCTTTCGTACAACCGTGTCAAATGCTCTTTCCAGATCCACAAAACTGCAGAAAACCCTCTGACCTAGAGCCAGATGCTTCTCCACAATGTTGCGCAGAGAGAACACTTGATCCATGCATCCCCTTCCACTCCTGAAACCTCCTTGTGTCTCACACAGTAAACCATCGGACACCATCCTCATTCTCCTTTCAATAATTTTACCATACACTTTTGCTGCCAAACTGGTCAAGCTTATGGCTCTGTAATTTGCGCAGTCATAACGTGAACCCTTGTTTTTAAACAAAGGTACGATGAATGCGCTATTCCAGTCCCTGGGAACCATTCCCGAGCTCCAACATAAATTGAGGAGCAACAGGAACGCCTCCCAGACACAAGAGCCACCAAGCTTGATCATCTCGGCAGACACCATATCAATGCCCGCTGCCTTACCATTTTTCAAACTTCTTATCGCCCATTCAACTTCATCCATACTGATGCCATCGGAGGACGCCGTTGTCGAATGTTGATCTACTAAACCACATCCAACACCGGCGCCAACCGTAGCATCCGCATACATATCGCCAAAATATTCACTCCATTGGCTTAACACGTCTTGTGTTTGTGTAAGAATTTCTCCACCTTTAGAACTTATTTTATTCATTCTGAAGGCTGACCAACCACCCCAAGACTTTTTCACCTCCCTCCAAAAGAGTTTGGTGTTACCCTCGAAGTTTTTAGTCAGCCTATCTTCTGCACTCATACTTGCTCTATCACGTTTCTCTTTCACTAAGGCCTTGGTGTCATTCTTACATTGCCGATATATTGCTTTCTTCTGTTCAGTCATACTGTCATTCAGATTTAAAGAAGAGACATAGTCCAGCCACGCTTTCTTCTTTTGCTCTACGGAAGCTGCCACTTCCGCATCCCACCATGCATCACCATTTGTTTTTCTATGCTTCTTTGAACTTTCACATACTTCTTTCGCTGTATCTACCATACTCTCTTTCAATACTCTCCAGCATTCTTCAATGTCCGATTGCGGCTGGCTTGCCATCTTCAGCCATTCTCGGACACCCTCTGCATATTTTTCTCTTACACACTCTTCTTGCAACCTTTCAACCTTTATTCTTTCAAGCCCTCCGAAGTGGACACGCTCTCGCCAGCGCCTCCACTTTCTGAACAGACCACTAAATCTCGCAATAACGAGATAGTGGTCCGTATCGACTGTCGGGCCCCTGTAGGCTCTTGCGTCCAATATTTTGCTTCGGAGGCGACTGTCTACCAAAATTAAATCTATTATGCTTTTCTGTTAATTCCTTCTCCATGTATACATATGGATGTCCTTATGTTGGAAAAATGTATTTGACACAATAAGGTTTCTCTCCATGCATACATCCGCTATGAGCCTACCTGCGTCGTTCACTCTCTTATCACCAAATGGACCAAGTACGTCCTCATAGTCGGGACGCTGGTCCCCACCCATCCGTTCAAATCACCGCATACAATCACGCGTTCACTGGTTTCTGCCATATCCAGAACTTCCCTAACATTATCCCAAAACTTCTCTAGGTCTGATGCCACCGAGGATCTTACGGGAGCATATGCTACAACCATGAATACCTCTTGGTGACACCTAGTTTTATACGGACCCAGAGAAGTCTGGGATCATACATTCCGTAATCCTTCACACCTGAGGCCAAGCGAGAGTACAACAGCACTCCTACCCCCATGCTGGCTCGATCGCTCTGTGGTACACCAGACCACAGAGCCATCCCGCCACCAGGAAGATCGCAGGCGTCGCTGCCCCTTCGCTTGGGTCTGTTACACAGAGCACGTCTAGCTGTTTGTCCGCCATGACGGATATCAGCTCGTGCAACTTACCTTCCACACAACCTCTTACATTCCACGTGCCCACCCGGCACTCTGCTCTCCTCGACTCGACTAACTGGGCAAGGCGTGATGGGTGGCGGCCCCTATCGCCGCAACTGCCGATGTTCGTACCGAAGGAGGCGGGTCGGTACGCGTCGCCTCCGGGGGATGCCCTAACCCGCATTGCGGTACGCATATCGAGCCGTATTAGTAGTCTAATTAGACTGGCAGGGGACGCGAACGAGCACGCTCCGGACTATGCCCCCCATACATAAACTATACTTCACCAAATATAATAATAATTATTAAAATATGGTTTAACATTCATCATTATATCTTTGAGTGATTTACAGATGTTTATTTCGAGTGTGTGTTCGTTAGTTATATAATTGTAGTGTCCCCCACGATGTAAGTATTTATTCCTTAAATGGTTGCTGTCTTTAAAAAAAGCTGTAATACATTTATTCTCCTTGGTGATCAATTATTAAAATGGTGGTCATCATGTACAATTGGTGACTATTACTACATTTTCACCAGTCACGTGCGTGTAAATTGCGTATTATTAGTGGTTAAGAGTAGTTACCGTTGGATGTTGGTTTGGCTGATACGTGTCTAGTAAAACGGTAGTACCTAGATTTGTACGTGATGGCTTGAAATGCAATTTACAGTCAATGGTTGTAACAGTCAAACTAAGTAGAAGGACATTGGGAAACGGATCTTTTTCATAGATTGTTTTTTATAATATTTATTCATATATAAGACCATAGATACAAAGTTACTGGAATACATTGTTAACTTAACAATCTAAATATAATTAATTGTTGTAATTTTTTTCTTCATAACATATAGAGTAATACTTCGCATATTATATAGTTTGATCATCATCTCTATCCATAACTAAGTTAAGCGGTTATCAAGAATTTTACATATTAACGCTGGGCATTTTAATATATAAATTTTCATGTTCCCGCCAACATTCTCATGGAAGTATTTATCTGTCAGAAGTGACCTGGCTTTGGGAAGTTAGAGTAAATGCTGAATAACAGATCTGTTATTTCATTGAACACTTTGATGGACATTGCAAGTTGATAACTAGAACTCAAAGATGAATAACTGAAAATATTGGGTAAATATTTTCAGATATTCATCTTTATATACAATTTAATCCTAATATCTTTCTTTGAACACCAATCGCTCCCTTGTTGTTGCTGATTTAATATTTTCTGTTTATGTCTCCGTATGGTTACAATATCTTGCCACTTTTTGCACCAGGGAAGTGAACAGCAGCGCTCTAAAGGAAAACATGTAACTAATTGCAACAGCTAAGCCACAAGAGCGACTATGATATTTATTTATGTGAAGAGGCTTGTGACCAATCACCTTCATCATCATGACTATCATCGTTATCATCTCAGCTTATACACATACCTTTGCTGGACTCGTGCTTCCTTTATGGGAGGGTAATTTGACTATCATGCTGGTCAGACAAGTTGGTACAGGGTTTTAGTTCAAGTTTTATATCCCTTAGTTGTCTTAGAAACTCTATGTCCCATAGTCGTCTCTTACGATAACCACGGGCAATATGGTGAGTTGTATTGTTACTCCGTCAATAGAAAATGTCTAATAGTGAATGTCATTAAGTTGAAGTAATAGTGAATATTTTAGCTATCATCATCTTCACAGCCCATATATGTCCCACTGTTGGGCTCGGGCTTCCTCCGTAATGGGAGGGAAGTTAACCTGCTATACCTACTGTGCTGGTCAGACGTGTTGGTATAGGGTTTTGTTTCGAGTTTTCCTTCTCTTGCATAGATGTTATGTGCGTTTTATATCCCATAGTCGTCTCTTACGATCACTCACGGGTAAGATAGGGGGTGGTGAATTGTATTTTGACTCCGTCACCACACGAACAGCTATATTACTGTGGAATTCTATCAGATCTCATATCAGTTATCTATTATGTCGACAGGTGATAGAAAGGTTAATAGTAAAACGCATAATGCGGTCAGGTCACAGACATTATACTTTCATGAATTTGTAAAATTAATTCACGTCATTTTATTGGGTCCACAACTCTTCCGTGGCGTCTGCTCCGTTATATAATAACATTAGCATTAGCTCAGTGTTAACATATAGAATGTATAATATATCCGTATTTATTTATTATTGTTTGTTTAATAAACATTTATGTGAATTAAATACAAAATTTATTTATATATCAACCATATTATAAAGCTTAACCATTTTAGTGATTGCTTTTGTAAAATTTGCATAGAAATTATAACTATTGATTCAACTAAACGAAATGCAAATATAGGAATAACGGATTTATTTTTTATTTAACGTTCATCCATCATTATCCGTATAGTAGTGATACGGAAATACTGACCTGCAGACCCTAGTCGACACAATGACAGAAGATTGTAAGAAAAGGGGTCTACGCGTGAATGTGAACAAAACCAAAATAATGTTCTTTGAAAGAGATGAAGCCAGAACAGATGTAAGAGTAACAATAGGTAATGATGTACTAGAGCAAGTGGATGAATTTGTATATCTTGGATGTGGATTTAGCCGAGATGGAAGGTACACCACTGATATAGAGCGAAGAGTGAATGAGGGAAATAGAGTGAACGGAGCGTTGGGGCAACTTCTCGGTAGCCACCACCTCAGCCAGAAGGCAGGTGTAGCAATACATAACGCAGTGCTTGTCCCAACATTACTGTATGGAAGCGAGAGTTGGGTATGCAGAAAAGAATATGAAAGTAAAATTAATTCGGTCGAAATGCGATCTCTACGGAAAATATGTGGAGTTAGGCTGATCGATCGCATTCGTAACGACGACGTAAGAGTGCGAGTAGGTATGAAAGAGAGTATTGGTGTAAAGATGCGAAAGGGAATTCTCCGATGGTTTGGACATGTGTAAAGAATGTCAAACGAACGTATGGTTAAGAAGATATACAATGCGAAAGTGGAAGGATGTAGGTACCGAGGGAGACCGAGACTAACCTACCTAGACCAGATCGGTCATGTACTGAAGGAAGGTGGAGTCAAGAGTCTCCGAAACCGGCGAGCGTGTATGAAGAGAATTATGAATGTTGAGGAAACGAGTGAAGTATGCAAGGATAGAGTTCTCTGGCACTCTGTTCTCTCTGCCTACCCTGCAAGGGACATGGCGTTATGGTATATATGTGTATGTATGTATAGTGATACGGTAACAATACAATAATCACCCCCCAGATGACAGAAGGCTGAATGATGATGATGATGAATCTACAACTAATAAGACTTTATTGTCTCTAGTGTCGAGGTACGATTTCCTTCATAAATTATCAGATTCTTCACATCTTTAGTTTGTCCAAATTAGTCATTGTACGTCAGTAAGTCAAATCTTTGCCTTCAACAGTGCAATGGCTACACTATTAATGATATCTTCTGAAAATTTTGATAAAAAACCCATTTGTAAATCACTGATATATCATTATACTAGCTTTCGCCCGCGACTTCGTCCACGCAGAAGTCATCTCTGACAGAGTTAAATAGAAAAAGCAATGTAAGATGTTGAAGGTTTGTCGCTAGGACGATGATTAACAGCGTCAGAAACTGAGATGCGGTCGCCGTCTTCTGCGAGTTAGTTGTCTAACGGAATTAGGCAATAGGGTGAGTTTGAGAGAAAATACTCTCCGTTGACATGCTCTACCATCGGTACTTTGGGCGGCGCAAGCGTGAGTACCTGTATTAAGGGTTTACACTATGAAGGCTTCGACTCGAGATGATACCCGCTTGCGGTGGCCCACCTGCACAACGTAGGTGGACGTGTACGGCGCGCTATGGTGTCACGCGTCACCTCGAACGGATTGGGCGCGGTGTGTCTATATACCATAGACGGTACATACATACATACATATCGTCACGCCATATCCCTTCCAGGGTAGGCAGAGAGAACAAAGTGCCAGAGAACTCTATCTCTGCATACTTCACTCGCTTCCTCAACATTCATAATTCTCTTCATACACGCTCGCCGGTTTCGGAGACTCTTGACTCCACCTTCCTTCAGTACATGACCGATCTGGTCTAGGTAGGTTAGTCTCGGTCTCCCTCGGTACCTACATCCTTCCACTTTCGCATTGTATATCTTCTTAACCAGACGTTCGTTCGGCATTCTTTCCACATGTCCGAACCATCGGAGCATTCCCTTTCGCATCTTTACACCAATACTCTCTTTCATACCTACTCGCTCTCTTACGTCGTCGTTACGAATGCGGTCGATCAGCCTAACTCCACAGATTTTCCGAAGAGATCGCATTTCGACCGCATTAATTTTACTTTCATACTCTTTTCTGCATACCCAACTCTCGCTTCCATACAGTAATGTTGGGACAAGCACTGCGTTATGTATTGCTACACGTGCCTTCTGGCTGAGGTGGTGGCTGCCGAGAAGTTGCCCCAACGCTCCGTTCACTCTATTTCCCGCATTCACTCTTCGCTCTATATCAGTGGTGTACCGTCCATCTCGGCTAAATCCACATCCAAGATATACAAATTCATCCACTTGCTCTAGTACATCATTACCTATTGTTACTCTTACATCTGTTCTGGCTTCATCTCTTTTCCATAGCCGGTCACTAAAGAAAAAGGTTGTTCAAAGTTATATTCATTCTACAAATTATATTGCCTTTAATATACTATTTACGGTATGACCATGGGATAAAAATATAATTATCGCCACCCTTTATTTGACTGTTTTGTTTTACCAGCAGAGTTGCGACCTTGTTAGATATGATTTATTATTTGAGTTATAGAGTGAACATTTTTGAAGCTAAACTTTACCTGTATGTTACTTAACTTAACCATGAGGCAAGAACCTATTGCCGTCTACTATGTGTATCGTGTGAGCTCTCACGACGGCACTGGCTGCCACAACGGCACTGGTGCGGGGTTGATGGAGAGGGAGAGAGAGAAACACGTGTTTATTTATTTTCCCGAAGAATATTTGTACGTAATTTGAAAAGAATCGATAAGGAAATTTTCTCCCCATACACACTTTGCCGCTTTGTTACTCCCCTTAGGGGCGGAATTCATAAAATCCTTTCATATTGAATCTCTATGTCATAAAAAGAAACATGCGTCAAAATTTAATGTTTCTAGCTTTAATAGTTTCGGTTTGGCGGTAATGAGTCGTTCAACCCGCTTCATAGGCCTAATTTACACAACCAGAGGGTGAAATTGACAAATGCCGGATATTACCATAGAATATTTGATTCGACTCGTAATTTGAAAAGAATCAATAACGATTTTTTCTCCCTTTACAAACTTTGCCACTCTGTTCCACCCTCTTAGGGGTGTAATTTCGTAAAATCCTTTCTTAGTAAATCTCTACGTCATAGAAAGAAACCACTGTCAAAATTTCAAGTTGCCAGCTTCAATAATATCGGCTTGGCGCTAATGACTTAATGAGTCGTCCAAACCACTTCGCAGGCCCAATTTACACCCCCAGAACAGAAGGTGAACAAATGCTGAAACACGTGTTTATTTATTTTTTACTGAAGATAATTTGTACGTAATTTGAGAAGAATCGATAAAGATATTTTTCTCCAAACATTTTTTAAATTGACATAACTTTTTTATTTATGAACCAATTGACATGATATAAAGCCTAAATGTTAAGTGAAGCTTACCACAATAGATTACCGAAAACCACGTCTATATCGGATAAGCCGTTTCTGAGATTAGCGTGCACAAACGGACAGACAAACAGACAAACAGATAAACAGACAAAAATTTTAACAATCATTGTTTTGGGTTCTATTTGTGTTGATAAAGGTCCCAGTAATATTTTTTCTCATATAACTTGCATGTACAGACAGCGATCCGTTACATTTTTATTGTATGTATAGATATAGATTTACTATACTCTAGCAGTTTCTCTACTGCCTATAGTCCGTACACGTGTGGTCCCATAACCTGGCGTACCACTAACTGCACTGTTAACCTGTTACTTCCCCATCGCCATTAGCGTCAAGCCCTGGTATCGTTGCCTTGATAGCGGTACTAAAATATATACAATCTTTTACAAAAATTAAATTTAATGTAAAATTGCAACTGAAAAGTATTCGACCGTACCTATTTCATTTCTATTCTGTCAGAGCCCGGACAGATGTACTTCTGTGCTTTACTAAGTTTCAATGTGGATGATGACCTCTGACCTGTCTCGTCACCATAAAATATCTTTAAAGGTTTGCGGTTTTCCGTCCAGCTGGTTCATCATCATCATCTCATATACGTCCCACTTTTGGGCTCGAGCCTTCTCCATAATTTTTTATTTTTATTTTTTATTTATTCGGAAAACTTACAGTTAATACATGCTTAACAGTATACTCTAGATAACAAAGCCAATTACAAGTTTTCACATATATTCAATCATACAATGAACAATAAATTGACAAAAATCGTTAAATTACAAAATATAAACGTTTGTAAAAGATTAAAATGTGCAATATGTTTAAAAGTTATCTGTATAAAAATATGCAACATTACTTATATGTTATATCTAAACTTACTATAATGGGAGGCAAATTAACCTACTATACCATGCTGGTAAGACCTGTTGGTATAGGGTTTTGTTTCGAGTTTTCCTTATCTTGCATAGATCTCATATGCGTTTTATATCCTTTAGTTGTATTTTACGATCATCCATGGGTAAGTTAGGGGGTGGTGAATTGTATTCTTACTCCGTCACGTTACAGAAAATTACCAATGATTGCTTATAGAAAATCATCGATAAACTGCCACTACTCTAGTAAAGATGCATCAATTTAATGATTATATTAAATAGAAATAGAAAAGGTTAGAAACAAAAAAAAACATTAAATTAAAAATGTTAATTAAATTAAATGTTTAATAAAGATTTGTTAATAAATACCTACCAATATTTATGGTATGTTGTGATTGGTTTCACTCTTCACTTTCAAATAATTTTGCGTTGGCAAATATTTTGCATAATAATCTATGGGCTCTATGTAAATAAATTTTGGTTTTAGTTTCTCCGAGAGTATGTTCTGGTGTTTACTTAACGAATGAATGAATAAAGTTCTTATATAAGAAAAAAAACAGAAAACCCAAAATGACGGAATGGGAACAGCTTTATTAAATGATTTAAATATGCACTTAAGTTGCATATTTGAATTTCAAAATATGTATAATGCCGACTTGAATTTTTTTGACAATATATTGACTTAAACGCAAAGGAAAGCAAAAATACAAATTTGCTATTTGTATTTTATTCTTCTCAACTTATCTACCTGCCATTATTAAACTCGAACCTCCTGCTAAGTGGAAAGGAAAAAAGGAATATATATCAAGCTGGTTAGGCGTGCTGGTATCGGGATTTGTTTCAAGTTTTCCTTCTTTTTTTCTAATGCAGACATTAATATCTATTTATTTACACACCCCGGTCGTTCGTTGTAATACATATGGAAGGTGGTGAAATTTATTCATAGTGTAAACGAATAAAAAACGTGACATATGAAAATCAAAGAAAAATGATTAAAATTTCTTGAAGACGAAGTTCAATCAGGTTGTTTTTACTTTACAATCAGTATATACAATTGGTAGGAATGCGCGTCACTGACCGGACGGACATGGCCTGTCTCGTAAACAGAGCCCTCTTCACGATAAGAGGGATAGTTCCTTTCCTGTAATACGATGCTGATTAAACTGTTGACTGTTTTGTTTCTAGATTTTTTTACTTTGCGTTGATATTACCTCTCATATTCACTGTCTCGTTTAATAGTTTTTCTTTTTTAACACAACCCTCTGAACTATGGAAATAATATTTGAATTTTGGGGAACATTATAAACAACGATTTGTCGATCGTACAAAGTACCGTACTGCGTGGGAATTGAACCCGTGTCACATGGTAAGGCAGGTCGACATCTCAACCACTATGTCACCTATGTAGTCCATATTACACAATAACAATACATTCAACAGTAAGAGACTATTATAGGTCAAAATATATTTTTAATAAGATTGTTTTTAGCTGCCTCGCACTGTATTTGAAAATTTGTAAAGTGTTTATATTGTCAGTTTCAACATTTTTAAGCATTTTTAATCATTATATATGGTTATGCATTTGCAATCAATTTTGCACAAAGTTCAATCCAAGTCTCAATATATTTAATTGTGGTACCACACTGTTGATAGTTCTCTATCTACAGCCGCGGGCAGGCCCGACCGGGGTGGTACCACACTCTCGCAGAATATCGACCTATGAATAGTGGCTTTTGCCGCTGTGCTTCGTTCGGTGAGCGAGAGAGCCGGAGCCTAACTTTCCGGGTGTGTTTTCGTGTGGTGGGTTCTGGTGATGCTTGAAATTTACGGTGGTAAGGTCTTGGTTGGGGCATTTGGCGTGAAGGGCTGATATGGGGTACAGGGAGACCCGGTGGGAATGGTCACCGCCGGCCACCTGCCGGTCAGCAGGGGACCCGAGCCCAGGACTATCCCCCCTGGGAGGCTGTCCCGCCAACCGGCGAAAATCTCGATGCGGAATCGTCGTGCCGGAGTGGGAGACGGGAGTGGAGCCCGACGACTACGGGCGGGGGGCCGCCGGGGGCCCTTCCGTGCTTCGTGTCAGCTCCTCACAAAACCCACCCTCCAACCATATACTATGCCCCGCACCTTTTTTTTGGCATCACCGGACCCCATTCCACGAAAGTACACTCCGTTCCTCTTCTTATACAAAACCCCACTAATGAAAAGGAAACACAAAAAGAGAAGGTTTTTCGGCGGTCCCTCTATCCACATTTGACGTGGACTTTTGCAACATTAGGGGTTTACACAGCAATCTCGACGCCGTCCACCAACACCTCGAGACGGCGCGGCCTGCCTTGCTCTTTTTAACGGAGACGCAAATAAGTGCCCCGGATGATATTTCGTACCTAAATTATCCAGGCTACGAGTTGGAGCACTCCTTCCACCGTAAAGCTGGGGTATGCGTGTTCATCCGGGATGACATCTGTTGTCGCCGCCTTAGGGCCCTCGAGCATGGTGACCTGTCAATTTTATGGTTACGCGTAGACTATGGAGGGTATACCCGCATCTACACGTGCCTCTACAGGTCCCATGGCAGTGATTCAGGGTCAACTCAGTTATTCGAGAACGTTCAATGGGGGATTGACGAAATATTGGAGCAGTGTCCATCAGCGGAGGTCGTGGTTCTTGGAGACTTCAATGCTCATCATAAAGAGTGGTTGGGGTCTCGAACCACTGACCTCTTGGGTAGGCATCTCTTCAATATGGTCTCGGCCTATGGTCTCTCACAACTGGTAACACAGCCCACCCGTGTTCCAGACATTGAGAGCCATGAGCCCTCTCTACTGGATCTTCTGCTGACTACACACCAGCACGGATACCGGGTAGTGGTCGAAGCTCCTCTTGGGTCATCTGACCACTGCTTGGTCCGTAGCAAAGCCCCTATTGCGAGGCCTAATCGCTCTAAAGCGACTGGGACTCGCAGAGTCTGGCAATATAAGTCAGCAGATTGGGATAGGCTTCGCGAGTTCTACGCATCCTACCCATGGAAGCAGCTTTGCTTCGCCTTTGGGGACCCTGGCATTTGTGCGGATTGCGTTACCGATACGTTTATTACGGGGATGGAATTATTCATCCCCAACACCAAAATACCGGTCGGTGGCCGCAGCCGGCCTTGGTTTAACAAACCTGCAGGACGGCTGCACAGCAAAAGCAGTCCGCATACCAAGCCAGGAATAGGGCCCAAAAATCTATAGAATTTTATTTAAAAGAAGTAATTTGATTAATTACGGCTTTTTTCATTGCTTGTGGTAGCAAACCTGATGCCTTCACTTCTGCAATATCAGGGGTATAGCTAGGCTACTGCCTACCAATAAAAACCCCAAAGCCACTCTGAAAGTTGGGCGTTTTACTGGAACAGTTTGCCGCTGCTTACCCAAATCAACCTCGAAAGCTGGGTTTTTTACTGGAACTTGTCAGTTTGCACCCACATTCCATCGTAATTTCATATTAAATGTAAAATAAAAATATGTAAGCCTCTCAGGGGTATGTATAACATTATAAATAATTTGATTTATTAGACATAAAGAAATATATGAAAAAGTTAATTAAAAATTGTATGTATTTCTTAAAGAATATTTAATATTTTATAAGAGAGTGTCATCAATCTTTTACTTATATAATTAAGACGCAATACATTAAGTACTTTTTTATTTACACATTATATATGATATATAGAAGCGGACGTGTGTAGTGAGCCTCCGACATCCGGTCACAGGTTCGATTACTGCCGCTGTTAATGATATAATTGCTCAACATCTCTACTCATTAGCGATAATTAAATTAACTACGTATTAAGGTTTGTAATTATTATTTTATATGTTTTTCTTTACCTATCAGGGATCTGTGTTTTGCGATATCCGTACAGAAGGACGTGTTGGTGATTATTCTTATGTACTGTATAGAGAAAATGCAAAAATTATTCAGTTTTTATTATATGTGAAAGTGAATAGATTTTATTAGTTTCGGATATGGTCGTTTATTATAACAAAGTAATACAAATGTATATTGTAAACAAATAACATAAATTTGCTGCCATTTTTTTTTCATTTAAATCATTGTTATTTCCTGATTTAATTCTGGCAACCTTATTATTATAATACTAGCGTTCTTACCTCAGTGGGTACAAGTATTGAGGAAGAGATTTTATACACATAAGTTATTTCAATATTAGAAGTAATATCTATTTATATAGGTAGATACACGATAGGGTTGAATAAATTTAAAATATTTATTAGTTAATTAAGACTTAATAATATCATATTTTTTTTGGACGTAATTAGACACGATAAAGATGATTTTCTTTATAATATTTGCGATTTGGTGGGAGAATCTTTTTGACTGTCTCTTTTATTCTCACGCTTATTATTTAGTGATGCTTCTGAATGTAAATATTTTCATCAAAGTACAGATTCTTTTAGTGAGCATTAATTAATTTTAAAACTACACTTTCATCCGTAAAGGATAACTATAGGGGAGAACCCCTCTAGTTATCATCAGGTTGGTTGTAAGTAAACAGCCATCTCAGTATTCTCCAAACGGCCTCCGTGTCCTCGCAGTGGATCTTATAGCAGAGTTTTGTAGTGCGACGGGTTTGTGAAGGTGCCCTGGAAATCATAATATATGCTTTAATTTTATTTTATTGCCCGTATTTTTTTTGTTATTGCTTATGGTGGTAAACGAGCAAGCAGCATACCTGATGGTAAGTGTCACTGCCGACTGCCGCCCATAGATCTTTACAATACCAAGGGTATAGCTTAAGCCGCTGCCTACCAATAAAATCCCCAAACCTACCCATTTGGGCTTTCATCTCTCTCGCTCACCGAATGAAGCGCAATAGCTCATTGCCATTACTCAGACGTCTATCTTCTGCTCAGTGTGGTACTACCCCGGACGGACCGGCCCACGGCTGTAGACAGAAAACTGTCAACAGCGTCGTCCTACCACTATTATAATTTTAGTTAGTATATTTTTTATACTACGTAATTGTAGATATTTAAAATATTTTGTTTGATAATAGTTTAGCTTTGAAAAAGTTACTATTTATGTGGACGAAGCTGTGGTCAAAAGCTAGTAAATAAATAAATATGAATTATGTCATCATCTATGTCTATTATCCCAGCTCATATTGTTGGAGCACAACAGTGGGACATCCCACTCCTCAAAAAAACAAACCAAACCTCCTCCATAATGTGACGGAAATTGACCTTCCATGCCACGCTGGTCAGACGTGTTGGTATAGGGTTTCTTTCGAGTTTTACTGTTTTTGCATAGATGTTATATGCGTTTTATATCCCTTAGTCGTCTCTTACGATTACCCACGGGTAAGATAGGGGGTGGTGAATTCAAACGCTAGTACGCCGGGAGTCACTCCTCCAGCCCAGACCGTGGCTGCCGACAGCTGGGTAACAGTTGTGAGGAAGGGAAAAAAGAAAAAGTCCTCTCCACCGCTACCTATCAACACTGTTGCGCCCTCCACGATTCCCATTGCGGCTGTTTCGGCGCAGAAGAAATTGAAGTTGGCGCTTTCTGCCCCACGCGCCCCGGCTGTAATCTTGAAATTGCAGCCGGAAGCGGAGAAAAAGGGGGTCACATACGCCGATGCGATGCTTCGCGCCGAGCAGGAAGTCAATCTTCAAGAGATGGGGATTAAGGAGGGCCTCAAAGTCAGGCGTTCCATGACTGGGACTAGGGTCCTGCAACTGCCTAAATCCCAGTCAATGGAAGTTGCTGACCAGCTGGCGGCCAATTTGCGCACGGCACTAGCAGGGATAGCGGATGTCGTGCGCCCAGTCAAACGGGCTGATATCCGGGTGACCGGGATGGATGACTCCGCCACCGAGGAGAAGATCCGTGCGGCAGTAGTCCGCACATGCGGTTGTGATGCTGCGGAGGTTCAGGTTGGACAAATCCTGCGTGGACCCCGTGGCATGGGCATGGCGAAGGTGCGGTGCCCCGTCCCCGCCGCTAAAGTGCTCGCAGACGCGGGAAGACTCCTGGTCGGCTGGAGCTCGGCTGGAGTCCAGGTGCTGGAGAGCCTCCCATTGAGGTGCTTCCGGTGCCTGGAGCTTGGACATACGGCTCCGCTGTGCCCGTCCGCTGTCGATCGTTCTACCTTGTGCTACAGGTGCGGCGGCAGTGGGCACAAATCGGCTGCATGTGTGGCCGCGCCGCGCTGTGCTGTGTGCGCCGCGGCTGGTCGCCCAGCAAAACACACGATGGGGGGACGGCTGTGTAAAGCCCCCTCAACGAGAGGCAAGATGGCCCATGGACCTCGGGCCATTCCACCGGTGTACAACCGCAGAGACCAGGAGGGAGCCGAAATGTCAACCTAAATGGGAGACAGAGTACGCTTCCTCCAGGCGAATTTGAACCACTGCGCTGGGGCTCAGGACCTGCTACTGCAGTCCATGGCGCAGTGGGATATAGATTTGACTGTGGCCTGCGAGCCCTACTTTGTCCCCCATTCACCCAATTGGGTGGGGGACAATAAGGAAGACGTGGCAGTCCTGTCCAGAGGATGCGCCGGCCCTCCCCTCTCTACACTGGAGAGGGGCAATGGTTACGTTGTGGTGGGGTGGCGTGACTTTGCGATTATCGGCGTTTACTTTTCCCCCAACCGCGGGCTGGCGGAGTTTGAGTTATTTTTAGACTCCGTCAGTGCCGCGGTTCGCCGTCAGTCACCGAGGAGAATTGTTGTCCTCGGCGACTTCAACGCGAAGTCACGTACGTGGGGAAACCCCACCACAAACGGTAGGGGCACGGCCGTCGAGAGGTGGTCCTTGCTCTCCGGTCTCTCCCTCTTGAACAGGGGGGCGGTCCATACCTGCGTGCGACATCGGGGTGGGTCCGTGGTGGACCTATCGTTTGCCAGTCCCGGTGTCGCTCGCGGTGTGAGCGACTGGAGAGTGGAAGAGGAGGTGGAGACTCTTTCGGATCACCGCTACGTGCGATTCGAGTTCTCCACCTCGAGAGGACCACCAGAGCCCCGGCGCGGAAGAAGAGGTGGACTTCCAAAATGGGCCCTTGGCCAATTTGATCCCGAAATGGCTCGGGAGTCCGCCATAGTGCAGCGCTGGGGTGGCACAGGACGACTACCCACTGATATGGTGGGGCTTGCAGGCCATGTAGCAAGTGCCCTTGAGGTGATCTGTGATGCGGCGATGCCGAGGGCTCGGCGAAGGCCACCGCGTCGTCAGGTGTATTGGTGGTCGTCTGAGATTGCTGATCTCCGGGTGGCCGCCAACCGGGCGCGGCGTGCCTACGTCCGATGCCGACAGCGGACTAACCGGGACGACGTCCTTGAGGGTCAGCTGCGGATGGTGTATAAGACCAGCAAGAAAACGCTGCAACTGGCCATCAGCTAGGCGAAGGAGAGGGCCCGTGAGGAGCTTCTTATGAGCCTTGACAGGGATCCGTGGGGGCGTCCATATCACCGGGCGCGGAACAAACTCCGCGCCTGTGGCGCCCCTATCATCGAATCGATGGATCCGGTTCTCCTGTCGAGGTTAATGGGGGAACTGTTCCCTCGCTCCGTGGGACACGTTCCCCCCCGAATGGCTCCTCAGTCGGAGATGGAGGTGGAGACTTTGGTCCCACTCATCACCGACCAAGAAATGGAAGTGGCCCTCTCCCGATTTCGGGGCAAGAGGAAATCGCCTGGTCCGGACGGCGTCCCGGGGCTTGTGCTTGGCATCGCCGCGGAATACCTCAGGGGTGAACTCCGGGAACTGCTTAACGCGTGCTTGAGGTCCGGGCAGTTCCCGGAGGAATGGAAAGTTGGTAAGCTATGCTTGCTGCGAAAGGAGGGTCGCCCAGTCGACTCCCCTTCCGCATACAGACCACTGGTGCTGCTGGATGAAACGGCCAAATTGTTCGAGAAGGTGCTCGCGGACCGTCTCGTTCAGCACCTCGAGGAAGTCGGGCCGGGACTATCAGAGAGTCAATATGGGTTCAGGGGCGGCCGGTCAACAATCGACGCATTGGCCGCCCTGAAGTCCCTGGCTACCGAAGCGGTGGCCAAAAAGGAAGTTCTCCTGGCGGTCTCGCTCGACATAAAAAACGCCTTCAACAGTCTCCCACACGAGACATTAAAGGAGGCGCTTCGGTACCATGGAGTGCCTCCGTATCTCCGGAGGCTGTTGGAGGCGTACCTCGAGGGAAGGCACGTGCTCTGGGAGGGGGGCGACGGGTGCATACATCGCTACCGGGTGGAGTGTGGCGTCCCGCAGGGTTCGGTCCTTGGTCCGGTCCTGTGGAACGTCGGATTCGACTGGCTCCTACGGGGTCGGCTTCTCCCCGGGATGGGGGTCATCTGCTACGCGGATGATACCCTCATCACGGTGAGGAGGTCCGACTTCCGGGGGGCTGCCCGACTGGCAGAAGAGGGGGTTGCGCTCGTCGTGGGCCGGATCGGCATGTTGGGCCTGAGGGTCTCGGTGGAGAAAACCGAGGCCCTCCTATTTCATGGCCGAGGCCGAGGCCCCCCCCGAGGAGCACACATCGGTGTGTCTGGGGTTGCCGTGCCGGTGCGGGCCCAGATGAAATATCTAGGTCTGCACCTTGATTCTGGATGGAAATTCGGGCCACACTTTGCCCAGCTCGTCCCGAGGCTCATCAAGACAGCCGCTGCGTTAGGTTGGTTTCTGCCAAATACTGGCAGTCCTGGGTCGTCCTGCCGACGATTATACGCTGGAGTGGTGCGCTCCATGGCGCTGTATGGTGCCCCCATTTGGGCGGAGTCCCTCACCGCCCGCAACAGGGCCCTTTTGCGAAGACCACAGAGGGTAATGGCGGTGAGGGCTATTAGGGGCTACCGTACGGTGTCATGGACTGCGGCGACGCTGTTGGCGGGCGACCCGCCTTGGCCGTTAGTGGCAGAAGCTTTGGCGGAGGCCTACCAGATTCGCGTAGCGGCGCGGGCTGATGGCGAGCAAGTCTCCATAAGGGGATTGGGTAGAGCATTGGAAGTGGCCCGAAGCGGAGTCATCCGGCGGTGGAGGGAAGAACTGGAGTTCCCCGTAGCAGGGCGGGGAACTGTGGAGGCGGTTGCGCCATATCTCCACCGCTGGATCAACAGAAGGCACGGCAGCCTAAGCTTCAGGTTGGTGCAGGTGCTTACCGGACACGGGGTCTTCGGTAAGTTCCTGCACAGAATTGGCAGAGAAGAGGCCCCAGGGTGCCATGAGTGTGGCGCGCTGCTAGACGATGTGTGCCACACAGTGGAAGTATGCCCCGCCTGGGGGCCCCAGCGCCTCGTCCTGTCGGCGGTCATTGGGCGTGACCTGTCACTGACGACTATCATCTCGAAGATGCTCGACAGTGACAGGTGCTGGTCGTCGATGGCCTCCTTCTGCGAGGAGGTTATCTTCAAAAAGGAGGCCGCGGAGCGGGAACGCGAGGCAATTGCGTCCGCAGACTCGCTCCGCCGGCGGCGGCCAGGGAGGAGGAGGCGCCGATATGCGCACCTTCTTCCACCGCCCTGAATGACGACAGGACGTGGCCAGACGGCCAAGCGTTGGGGTGTCGGGGATAGAATGTCAGTAGACGATCTCTCCGGCACCCCGTAAAAGCGCGGCAGGGGCCGCTGTGGTTTTAGTGGGTATTCCGGTCGGTCATCTGGGCCGGCGAGTCCCACACGCCCCCCCGTCTGTCACATGCGGGGAAAGCGCGTAAATGCGTTTCCACAGCGTGAAAAAAAAAAAAAAAAAAAAAAAAAAAAAAAGGGGGTGGTGAATTGTTTTCTTTTTCCGTCGCCACACGGAAATAATGAATTAATTACTTAAATGAGTTATGTAATAGCTTCTAATATCTATAGCGGCATTACCATCTCAGCTAATATAACAAATCTGAGACACAGCACATTTGACGAAGTGGCTTAAATACAGACCTCTCATGCCGATTGTCATATGTTTGATGCTCACGCAAGCACAATACAGACCTCTCGTGCCGATTGTCATAGGTTTGATGCTCACGCAAGCCAATACAGACCTCTCGTGCCGATTGTCATAGGTTTGATGCTCACGCAAGCCAATACAGACCTCTCGTGCCGATTGTCATAGGTTTGATGCTCACGCAAGCCAATACAGACCTCTCGTGCCGATTGTCATAGGTTTGATGCTCACGCAAGCCAATACAGACCTGTCGTGCCGATTGTCATAGGTTTGATGCTCACGCAAGCCAATACAGACCTCTCGTGCCGATTGTCATAGGTTTGATGCTCACGCAAGCCAATACAGACCTCTCGTGCCGATTGTCATAGGTTTGATGCTCACGCAAGCCAATACAGACCTCTCGTACCGATTGTCATAGGTTTGATGCTCACGCAAGCCAATACAGACCTCTCGTGCCGATTGTCATAGGTTTGATGCTCACGCAAGCCAATACAGACCTCTCGTGCCGATTGTCCTAGGTTTGATGCTCACGCAAGCCAATACAGACCTCTCGTACCGATTGTCATAGGTTTGATGCTTACGCAAGCCAATACAGACCTCTCGTGCCGATTGTCATAGGTTTGATGCTCACGCAAGCCAATACTGTATGCGATCCACAAATTATCGTTTTAAGTTTGGGTATAATTTGCGTCTGTTAACTACATGTTTATAAAGTCCGGTGCGAAACAACAATTCTTAGTATGAGGCGTTGTTTTTAGAGGAAAAAGAGGAGAATAAGATGAATTTAAAGAAATTCCTACTTATATATTATATAGTATGTTAAGAAAAATTATAAAAATTCCACAACATAACCAGAAATAAATTAGTATTTTAAAAAAAACCTTATTAGAAAGTGTTATTCGTTCGACCTCCGTTCGTCATGCCGGAGTTTTGTGTGCATTCCTAAGTATTGTGGTATTTCCTGAGCGAACACGATTTATATATGCTCCATGAATATAACATATAAATAAATTAAAGTATTCATATCAATTATTGTTTTGTTTCCAGTAGGGTTATGTGGGCACACCTCGCCTGATGCTTCCGAATCTCACGCGTAAGTAAGGGTGACGACAATCGTATTCTCATCCTGTTTTCGCATGGGGAATATTATTCTTAATATCCATGTTTTGCTTTCCTCGTTTGTCACCACTTCACTTTCCCACGGCTGTCGTATTAGTGGTAGGACCACGCCGTTGACAAACCTCTGTTTAAGCCCGCAGGCAGGTCCGTCCGGGGTAGTACCACACTGTCGACGTCTGAGTAATGGCAATGTGCTGTAGCGCTTCGTTCGGTGAACGAGAGAGCAGCCCAACTGGGTGGGTTTGGGGATTGTATTGGTAGGCAGCGGCTTAGCTATACTCTTAGTATAGCATAGGTCTGTGGGCGGCTGTGACACTCAGCATCAGGTGTGCTGCTTGCTCGTTTCCCACCATAAGCAATAAAAAAAAAACGTTTTGAGATATCATCAGAACGATGGGTAGTACTCTCATGAGTTACTTATAACACCAACTGCGATCAATCACCACGTCATCAGCACACATATCAAGCGTAATGATAATGATTGTCTCCTTGGAGAAGACTTAATAAACTAGGTATTTATTTTCACTTTATTTCTGTTTTTGATCGAAGCTAAGGTGGACTATGTGAATTGCTAATAACCTAGGACATATGTAACTATTAGTGTTGCCATTTTTTTAGAGGCAGACTATGAAATCACTCCTCCCGCTCCTTCCGGGGCGACGGAATCTATCCTGCATGTACCTCTCTACGGTCACCGGTACCCGGTCCTAGTATCTCCATTGACATAAATCTACACTACTTCTGTCTTAAGACTACTTGGAATGTTTATATTTGCACAAGTTTCGGAAGATTCGTTTGTGTTAATTTGGTTTTCATTATTTTATTCCCTTTAGTTTCATACATACAAACATACATGGATGTAAGTTTTAATGAAGATATGGCTAGGATATTGCCAGGAACGTAAAGGTTAGAGAGAACAGAAAGAGCACAGAAAGAGTGAATGGAGGTTTTGGGGCTCAGAATATCTTTCCTATACCTTAATATTGGTAAAAGTAACACGGAATATGAAGAAACTCACGATGCATAATATCTATCGGAGCGCAGTTCACAGAGCAGCCGCCGACGACACTGCTCGCTGATGGGCAACATGGTCTTCACGATGGGACCAGAACGGCGCAGGTTACTTGCTGCTTCACTAAAACGATAACATCATGAAATTATTTTTTTTTAAAGACACACACCACCCTGACCTAAGAAAATAATTCTTGTATTGCGGGGAACTTTACAACAATATAATTAACGCAGACAAATTATACCCAGACTCAGAACAACACTTTGTGTATCGCACAAAGTATTGTCCCGCGCGGGAATCGAACCCACGGCACTGGCACGGTAGGTATGTTAAGCACTACAGCATTTATACAGTCAAATATTGTAATACTCTTGTATAGAATAATGATTGGCGAAATTTTAAAAGTTGCGTCGGTGACGGATAAAGTTAGAGTGAACGCCTGACGTGGTGTGAACATATGATGACACAGGATGAAAATAATCTTGCGAGAAAAGATTTAAGTGTGATTATTGAAGGTTTAAGAAGTAAAGAAAAAGCCGAGACTGTAATCGGCCAGCAAACGATGTTGATGATAACACATAATTGCAAGTGTCAGAACACCTAATCGAGCAAATTCTATTTCACACTCGTTTTGATAACGCCTTTCTTTATTCTACTATTAAATTGAATAAGAAACATAACTATGTCAGAATTGTATTAAAAAAATAACAACCTTTTATTACTTACGCACAACTGGGAAATAAAAAAATATTTAGCTTATTAAATATTAAAAAAAATTGTTATATGATAATTATAGAATAAATAAAATTAAAATACTTCCATTTCCTTCTTAGTGTTTTCCTTATACATATTACCTAAGTGTAAGTGTTAAATGTGTAATTATAACTAATAATATAAAAAAAGAATGAAAGTATATATTTTTATTGCTGCAGGTAAGTGTTACTGGCGCTATCTACCAATGAAATGAAAACCCTAAACCCCCCAGAAAGTTGTGCTGCCCGCTGTATTGCTCACCGAAGGAAGCGCGACCGTACATTGTCACTCGCTCAGACGTCGATTTTCAACGAGAGTGTGGTACTACTTCGGACGGATAGGCCAGAGCCTATAGACAGAGAATTGTCAACAGTGTGGCCCTTTTTTTTTTCTTTTTTTTAAAGGTGGGCCATGGATGTGGTCGCGCCCCGACAAATCGGTCCAGGGCGACAGAAGAGGCGGCGCGTAACCCCATAGATCCACCCTGCAAACACCTCTCTTCGCCGTGCGAGCGGGCCACCGGTACCCGATCTTTGTCTTCGGTGGCCAACAGTGTGGCCACCACTATTTTATTTATACTGAGGGCGATGTTTGTGTCTGCTAGGTATACCATCATTAATCAAAATGTTTTTTTATTATGTTGCGTACGTCTAACATTGCCAAATAACCAAGGACCCTGAGTTCTAATAGATAAGGAAATAATTATAACATTAACAGAACCTTCACATGCGGATAACACGTTTAACGTAATCTACCACGTTTAATAAGTTTACTATCAACTAATCTGTATTAGTATTATAAAGTTGAAATATTTGTTTGTTTGTTAGCGCTAATCTCAGTAATTACTAGATAAATTACAATAATATTGAAATAACACCACTTTTACGGATTCTATCGCGTTTGTATTTGACTTTAATTTCCCGACGTTTGGAACACTTTACAGTGATTATGGTCTTCTTCTTCTTCTTCTTTTTATGTATTGGCAATCAGCTACTTATACGAGCCATTTTTGCCAGTGTCGAGTTATAATTATCTTCACGTTCTTAATCTCTTCAGGTTAGTCATTGTCTGTCAGTCAGTCGAATTGTCGCCATCAACAGTGCTATGGTGACACTGTTAATGGTATGTTGTAGGAATTTTGATGGAAAACGAAAACGTTGTAAAGCACTTTTATATGATATTCACTACATCCCAGCTGTTCTGTCACATCATATTACATAAAATACCATAAAAATTATCTAATATAACACGTTAAAACACTAAGATATCGAATATAATACAAGAGCACCACATGACGTTTTAGATTCCCGCCAAAAGACATGTGATTATGGTCAAGGGAGGACTGAGGTGTCTTATGTCCAATATGTCATTGTTATTACAAAAAATTATATCTACCCTATAAGATATTAAATTTTGTCATTTTTAACGCAAATTAATACAAATTCATTGCCAGTACAAAAAAAAAATAATATGAAATTTTATATTGTTTATGATCTGTTATTATTAATAAAGCATTTAATATTAATATTTTTCGAAAAAAAAAATCAATAGTAAAATTAGTATTATGCCTACAGAGTTTTCTTGCCGGATCTTTCTCAGTGTGGCCGCATTCCGGACCGGTGGTAGCTGAATAGTTTTGTTAGTTTTTCTAAAATTGTTAATTGCCAGAATATAATAATTATCATAAATTAAATGCTTTAATAATAACAGATGATAAACAATATAAAATTTTATATATAGAATCATTTTCTTTTTGTACTGGCAATGAATTTGTATTAAATTGTATCAAAAATATGGGTCAAAATTTAATATCTTATAGGGTAGATATAAATTTCTGTAATAACAATGACATATTGGATGTAAGACACCTCAGTCCTCCCGTGACCATGATCACTGTAAAGTGTTCGAAACGTCGGGCAATTATAAATCAAATACAAACGCGATAGAATCCGTAAAAGTAGTTTTATTTCAAATGTGTAATACTCGCGTAAACATTAGAAGTCATTACAATAATATTGTGTCAAACATCCCGCTTATCGAAAGACGTTAGGGTATAATATATAATACTGCGATAAATAGAAGTGGATCGGGGAAAATTATTGCAATAATGTTCGTTAAGAATTTCATAGTCACCGTTGTCATTACAATTGGTGAAATAACAAATTGTGATGATTGGATGTTGATATTATTACTAATATCAGGTAACGAGTAACATGTTAAAACAAATTATTATTATATTAAAGTTATTTAATTTGAGCAAGTAAAGCTGCTGGTACAGCTAGTGTACATATGCATCAGTTCATTCCTTTAGTCTATATTAAAACCATCAAGGTTATTATTTATTTTAATTTCTGTAAGTGAAACTTTAACTTATGGTCATAAACTATTAGTTCAAAATACTTTAGCAGTTGAGCTAATGTGATAACTGCAGATAGTAATCAATTTCTATTTATTATACTTCTTGCTTTTACGTGAAATTCATTTTATCTCATCACATTTCACTTCATTTCAGCTCATACAGGTCCCACTGTTGGGCTTGATCCTCCTAAAACTACCATGTTGTTGCCGTGTGGTGACGGAGTAAGAATACTATTCACCACCCCATATCTTACCCGTGGTTGATCGTACGAGATGACTAAGGGATATAAAACGTATACATGTTGTATGCGAGAGAAGGAAAACTCGAAACAAAATCCTACACCAACACGTCTGACCAGCGCGGTATAGTAGGTTAATTTCCCTCCCATTACGGAGGAGGCCCGAGCCCAACAGTGGGACATTTATGGGCTGTGATGATGATGATGATACCATGTTGGTCAGGCGTGTTGGTAAAGGAATTTATTTCGAGTTTTCCTTTACTTGCATGTTGTATACGTTTTATATTCCTTAGTCAGGTGGTGAATTGTATTCTTACTCCGTCATCATACGGAGAATACGTGCGATTGTAACGTTCAATAGCACAGTTACGGATAAGTATTTAGTTACCATTGAAACTTTGCTAATTATACAACTTAATGTTTTAATTTTTCATCAAAATTCCCAGGTATGATACTAGTAAATTGTCCGGTCACCCGACGTGAGGCCACCGCGTGAGGACGACGCCTCGACGGCGAAAGCTGTCGGGGCGTCGACAGGAGAGGAGCCCGAGAGGGCATACCGCCGAGCGGGCCACCGAAGACAAAGATCGGGTACCGGTGGCCCGCTCGCACGGCGAAGAAGAGGTGCTTGCAGGGTGGGTCAATGGGGTTGCGCGCCGCCTCTTCCGTCACCCCGGACCGATTTGGCGGGTTGCGACGTCCATAGCCCACCGCAAAAAAAAAAAAAAAAGGTATGATACTAGTAAGAGTATAGCCATATAGCACTGTTGAAGACGACGATGTGACTTATTGACGCATAATGACTAATATGACGAGCTGATGAGCTGATTAGCTGTGTGGTAGCGACTACGAATATTACCAACCCTTACTTTGCTCGTGGATATCATAAAAGACGACTAAGAGTGCTATAACGACCTGGGTCAACTACATCTGATGCCGTTTGGTCAACAATTACATTCCCAAGGAGGGTTGACGTCTGGCAGGCGGTCAATCATAAAATTATTGCCAATAACTTTTACAATATGTACTACGAAAGAAGAGTACATACTGTATCGACTCGAAGTCATTGGGATAAGAGTTGGAGAATGATGAATGACTACTATGACAAATCAAAACATGTGAATTAGCTGGTAATTTGTGAAGTAAATTGTAACTCGACAATATGGGCTCATATATATATATATATATATATATATATATATATATAAATCCGCCAAGTGCGAGTAACTCGCGCGCGAAGGGTTTCCTTACTATAAAATATAAAAAAAAAAATGATGTAACTAAAAATTTAAGGTTTTCGGAATTTTTACTCTATACTCGTATTTGCTATAAATTATTGCTTCGTGCTAAATTTCAAGATCTAAGTCGACTGGAAGTACCCTATATGTTTTGATTCCCTTGAGAGTAGTTGCGTGTTTGAAAATATGCGGCTTAAATTGCTGTTTCTTTTGATTGCATTGACATAGAAGTTTAATTTTGTTACAGCATAAAGGTCTTATAGATCTGAGTATTTGATATGAATTTTAATTTAAAACCTCTACGCGTGGCTCGCGTGGCGCTCTATGAGGAAAGGGGTAGTAAGTTTAAAATTATTAAAAATATTTTTATTATATGATGTAATTAAAAATTTACGGTTTCCGCAATTTTTCCTTTATCTGTGCTATAAGACGTTGCTTCGTACCAAATTTCAAGATTCTAAGTTCACGCGAAGTACCCTGTAGGTTTTGATTCCCTTGCGAGTGTCGAAAATTTGCAGAAATTTGCGGCATAAACGCCTGTATCTTCTGATTGTATTGGCTTAGAAGTTTAATTTTTTCACAGCCTTAAGCCTTAAGGCTGTGAAAAAATTATCCCTTAAGGAACAGTAGACTTGAGTTTTTGATATAAATTTCAGCTTGATACCTCCTCCACGCGTTCCAGAGAAAAAGGGTTTTTGCAGACAGACAGACAGACGGACGGACAGTCGCGCGGACCGACGGACAACAAAGTGAATCTATAAGAGTTCCGCTTTTTCCTTTTGAGGTACGGAACCCTAAAAAATATGTTTTTGTTTTGTATTTTTATGACCTAGTAACTAAGAACTTTAGGTCAAAAAATGATGATATAACAGGGCCACTTTCGTACTGTATTTCACTGTTATACATTAGTTTACATTGCGTGTTATACAGGTGAGTTATCACGTGATGTGAGCGTGTTCGCGTGTATGTAATGCGAGCGGCGAGTTACATCCGCGGCTGGTTACGTGCGATATTACTTACGTATTACAGGCATAGCGGATGTTAGCATAAATGATGAATCATAACGAGGATATATTACTTATATTGATGCTGAATAATAGATATTGTTCTTCTGTGAGTTTGTTGATGCTAATCTCAGAGAACACTTGAACGACCTAAGTTTGCTTTTCACTGATGGATTGTGACATATATTGTCATAATGCACACAAGGCTTTTATGTCAATCGTTTCATAAGTGGTAAAGTTATGTATTAATGTAAACTCTCAACGATGCGGTTGTCCATATCAATTAGTGCTAAGTTTAACATTAGCATTTTTGCGCATACATTATCATTTTAGCGTATTGATGTTACGTGCTGACTTAAGAATATATATGCTAAGAATTTATTCTATTGATTTAAATCACTCTATTTTACTATGTAAGTGCCACTTTAGAATCTTTTCGAGAAACTTTCTATATTTTTTTAATAGTCGATAGTCTAGACATAGCCCACCCAAGACATCTAAAATGGCAGGCGTTTGACGTAGAGCCGTCAAAACGAATTTTTTCACAGGTATAGTTTAAATACACCGCACCCAAACCATCTGAGGTGGCAGAAGGGTGACGAGCAAACTACAAAACTACAGTTTTACCTCTATATCGCTATTTGGGTTATCCACCTCACCTCACCTCTTCATGGGTAATAGGCTAATCCCCAGTCCGATAGCTCGGAGTGTCGGCTGGGGTTGTTTTTTCATTAATTAATCTAGACTTATATACATTCCACTGCTGGGATCGACCCTCCTCCACAATAGGTGGGATATTGATATCATCATCTTGCTCTTATCCCAATTACTTGGGGTCAACGCAATATGTCATCTTCCTCCATACAGTCCTATCAGACGTCATCTCTGCAGACACTCCCTGTCTATCCATGTCATACCTCACGCAGTCCATCCATCTTTTCTTTGGTCTTCCTTTACCCCTTAAGCCTGCAACATTCATATTTAAAACTTGCCTCACAACATTACTTTCATCCCGTCTCGTCACATGTCCATACCATGTTAACCTTTCACTCCTTACCTTTTCCGTCACTGACGCTACTTTCAAACTTCCTCTTAGAGGAGGAGGGATATTGATAATAAAATGTATTGTTACTCCGTCGCCACGCGGGAAAAGGGCTATTTAACCGTCCGGAATAGTACTCACCGTTTGTTATCAACGTTGCGTATGGTGATCACCGAAGGGGTTAGCGCCGAAATGATCAGCCCCGCTGGAATGAACGCTGTTATCAGCCGCAGAAGATCTTTCCAAGGGTTCATACTGAAAGTATACATAATCTATATATAATTATACATAAAAGAAAGTTGTGTTAGTTTCAACACTTATAACTCGAGAACGGCTGCACCAATTTTTATGATTTTTATGTTTTTGAGTTTGTTGTCAACGGAAATAGGATATAGGATATTAAAATATGATATTAATAAACAAAAAAAAAATACAGTCAAGAGTCTCCGAAACCGGCGAGCGTGTATGAAGAGAATTATGAATGTTGAGGAAGCAAGTGAAGTATGCAAAGATAGAGTTCTCTGGCACTCTGTTCACTCTGCCTACCCTGCAAGGGATATGGCGTGATGATATGTATGTATGTAAAAAAAAAAATATTATAAAGACATCAATTCTAAACGTTCATTTGTTGATGATGTAACCAATGGCAACTGACAGCTCACGTCATCACGTGGTCTAATGGTTTGTTTGGAAAATACCGCGAATAAATGAAATTAAATTTGACCGGCCAGTGTTCGTTTTGTGCGAGTATTACGAATTTTTACGAATATTGTTATAATAAATCATTGTGCCAAAGTCAACGTCTAGGAGTGGATAATGATGATGACGATATTAGAATTGCCTAATATTACCAAAAGCTAATTAGTATTTGAGATCCTATCTATATATATGTATATAAAAGAAAGTTGTGTTAGTTACAACACTTATAACTCAAGAACGACTGAACCAATTTTTATGATTTTTTATGTTTTTGAGTTTTTTGTTGTCGGCAATAGGATATAGGATATTAAAATATGATATTAATATAAAAAAAAACATTAGTTCTAAACGTTTATTTGTTGATGATGTAACCAAACGCAGCTGACAGCTCACGTCATTAGGTAGTCTAATGGTTTGTTTAGTAAATACCGCGAAAAGTTGATATTAAATTGGACCGGCCAGTGTTTGTTTTGTACGAGACTGCGAGTGATAGAATTATTTGCGAATATTGTTATAATAAATCATATTGTGTCTATATTGTGCCATTAACAATGCCGCAACCAATAAGGTCAAATCTTTCACAACAAAGCCGTAACGCAATTAGAATTCGAAACATCACAAATCTAACCACGGCAGAACAACAAGATATTGCACGGGAAGATCGCCGCGTTAATATAGCCTAACTTTGAGCTTCATAATCACAAGAGTAAAGCGAGGCAGCCAGTGAAACGGATCGGTTGACAATGCGAAATCGTCGAGCAAATCTCAGAGACTAAAAATTAGATTTTCAATGCGCATGAAGAAAAATGTCGTATAATACAAGTACTTCTTCCTCTTGCTAGCAAGAGGAAGAAGTACTTGTATTATACGACATACGTTATTAAAATACTTGATTTTTTGAATTTATATAATATGTATTCCTATTTGTTATCATAATAAAAAAAATAACGTAATAATTTTGAATTAATCGAAATCTGCTCATCTCATTCATAGGCGGAACGAAGTGTGCCGGGTCCGCTAGAATATTTATAAAATACTAAAAATATTAACTGCCTCGATTATACTACAGGAGAAAATGTTCCTTTTGGACGGCAGGTAAAAAGGTTTTCCCTCAGGAAATGTTCAATAATAATACGAAGATTTAGCTGTACAGTTGACGAAGTGGCCTAAGTATCCATATCTCGTGCGCTATGGTGATTGCGACTCCGATATAGGATAGTACTTCGTGCGTATCACAAATTTTATTCTGAGCCTTTTAAAAACCCGCAATTCATCTTTTTTTTTAAGTTAGCCAGATAGGTTGGCATAGGGTTTTATTTCAAGTTTTTATTCTTGTACAGTTACTATATTATCTGCTTAATTTTCATGACACCCACGGCAAAGGAAGGAATCATCGTTATTATCCTGCTCTTATCCCAATTACTTGGGGTATGCACTTCTCCTTCATCGTACTCATTGCAAAAGTTATTGGCGGTAGTTTAATGACCAGCCGCCTGCCAGACGTCAACCCACCTTGGGAATGTAATTATTGACTAGACAGCATCAGAAGGCGTTGGCTAGGTTTTGATATTAAGCTCTTAGTCGCTCTTTACGACATGCATACGCAAAGTAAAGCTTAATATTTGTAGCCGCTACCACATAGAAAAGAAAAACTATGAAATTCTTACTCCAGCACCACACAGAAAAATATAACTATTTCTTATATTGGAATCGACACCATAACCAATACGTATGGTAGCTGTTGCAAACCACCCAACCATACATATAAATACTAGTTGCAAATGTGAGACGTTCACAACTTTTACTCTCACGAACACTTCGATCTTTATCAGTCATCCATTAATGTTATGTTGTCAATATATCATTCCTATATAATATTTTTATTGTAATACACGAGTCAATTGACGGCTGGTAAGTGGTACTGACCACTAATGGATGGTATATTTCATTTTATCTAGAAAAGCTTATGTATTATCGAATATTTTCTACTGTTTGTATTGAGATGAGTTAAGACAATGTGTCATTATTAGACAATCGTGGATTTTAAGTTAAGGTATTGGTCTATCGTGGATCAATTGTAGTGGGTTCGATTCTCAAGCACTATACAGTATTTGTGCAATTTACAAATTATTGCTCTTTCCGGGTGTAAATTATGTTCATTAATTAAATGTTTGTAAAGTCCCCCGCAATACAAGGCATATTTAATTGGTGCCGGATGGTGTCTTTAAAAAAAAAAACAATGTGCACCAACTTTTACTAGTCCTTTTATGATTAAAAGTATATATTTTTTAAATAAAGTATAGAAAGAAAGAGCACCTATTCTCATTGGAATGAATCGTTCGGAGATCAAACTAGTTTGGAATCAAGATTAAAATATGTGCAGCAAATAGCAAATTCAAGGTTTGGAGGCTGTTCATTATACAGGAGTTAGAATTTGCCTTATATTATAACCTATGTTAATCCAATCCTACGATAGATGCATGGTATATTGATCATCCGTGGGAAAGAGGTAGGTCTCCCTTCCCATTCTCTATTTCAAAATAATAATGAATTGACTCGAAGTATCAATCAATTTTATTTTTACGCCCTGCACTGATTATATATTATTATATACTTGTGTTGTATACTTTATATTATATTTATATACTTGTATTGCGTGGGACTTCACAAATATTTGACTTTAAAAGCTTTGTAAAGATTTATGAATCGCAAAAAGAATTGCTTTATGTGTTCTTGACACTGGCGTCGTATCTAACAGTCCATTTGTGCAACCGTAGTTCCATTAATTACATATCTACTGTTCACACGATCAAGACCACTGTAAATTATTTAAGATGGTGTATTCACTCATTTTGTAGAGAAAAAAGATGGAAAAAAGATGCGAAAGTGGAAGGATGTAGGTACCGGGGGAGACCGAGACTAACCTACCTAGACCAGATCGGTCATGTACTGAAGGAAGGTGGTGTCAAGAGTCTCCGAAACCGGCGAGCGTGTATGTAGAGAATTATGAATGTTGAGGAAGCGAGTGAAGTATGCAAAGATAGAGTTCTCTGGCACTTTGTTATCTGCCTACCCTGCCAGGGATATAGCGTGATGAAATGTATATAAAAAGATGGTAATAGGACAAGATTCCCACAAGGAAAGTGAGGTGTAAAATCCTTCCTTCGAGTTAATGTTACATGACGTATATAAATACAAGTCACAAGACTGGTTTATGAGTGTATGTGATATTTCATAAGTGCGCTCATTTCACTCTCTGTATGTAAGTACGTATTTTGTTATCATACGTAATGATACTAATATAACGTTATGTGAAAGTTCGTTTGAGCCTAATTGATGCAGCTAGCTGACACTTGTCGGAAATCCTAGTGTTTGACTTTCCCAAATTCATAACGGCTGTACAACATTTCTGATATAATATTATTTAATAGTTAACAAAGGAAATTAACAGAAGGAATACTCGAAACACAACGCTATACCAACTCGTCTGACTAGCATGGTGTAGTAGGTCAATTTCCCTCCCATTATGGAGGAGGCTCGAGCCCAACAGCGGGACATTTATGAGCCGAGATGAACAAAGGAAATTATCAGGAAATAGGTATACTTTAACAAGAAAATGTAAGTTATTAAAATGACATAGCTTCAAGCGCATTTATTAAAATGAATGCCAGTTGATAGAAAGTTTATTTTTAGAAGAAATATGAAGAATAATATAATTACCAAGAAATATATTTAAATAATTGGGATATAAGAGTATAGAATATATAATGATTTCTAATGTTTACGCAAGTATTACACATTTGAAATAAAGCTAGTTTTACGGATTCTACCGCATTTGTATTTGATTTTTAATATAATAATTTCCCGACGTTTCGAAAATTTTCCAGCGTTCATGAACACGCCGAGCGGGCCACCGAAGACAAAGATCGGGTACCGGTGGCCCGCTCGCACGGCGAAGAAGAGGTGCTTGCAGGGTGGGTCAATGGGGTTGCGCGCCGCCTCTTCCGTCACCCCGGACCGATTTGGCGGGGTGCGACGTTCATGGCCCACCGCAAAAAAAAAAAAAAAAAAAAAAAAGCGTTCATGAACACGGCAGGGATAAGATGTCTCACATAAAATAAGTTACCGTTATTACAGAGATTTATATCTACCCGCTAAAGTATAAGTTATTAATATAGCAAAAACTTTTGAAATTCAATAACACACGAGGAAACTTTACGAGTGAAAGTAAATAAAGTACTTAAGTAATGCCAAAGCGACTCACGTAACTTTTACATATACTGGAAGATATTAAAGTAAATACATAAATATGGTACTGGTTGACCCTGTCGTGGCGGAGTAATCGCTACTTCATTGTCAACCCCTTACTTTGCCCGTGTGTGATCGTAAAAGATGACTAAGAGACACAAAGAAATAAGATCACTGCAATAGCAAAAGTCCGCGACATAAAACCCAATAATAACTAACTCATCCAGCGTGGTATAATAAGTTAATTTCGCTTTAAGTTGAAGGAGATTTGCGCTTGAGACGAAGATAATAATAAAATATACATACATACATACATATCATCACGCCATATCCCTTGCAGGGTAGGCACAGAGAACAGAGTGTCAGAGAACTCTATCCTTGCATACTTCACTCGCTTCCTCAACATTCATAATTCTCTTCATACACGCTCGCCGGTTTCGGAGACTCTTGACTCCACCTTCCTTCAGTACGTGACCAATCTGGTCTAGGTAGGTGAGTCTCGGTCTCCCCCGATACCTACATCCTTCCACTTTCGCATTGTATATCTTCTTAACCAGACGTTCGTTCGGCATTCTTTCCACATGTCCGAACCATCGGAGCATTCCCTTTCGCATCTTTACACCAATACTCTCTTTCATACCTACTCGCTCTCTTACGTCGTCGTTGCGAATGCGGTCGGTCAGCCTAACTCCACAGATTTTCCGTAAAGGTCGCATTTCGACCGCATTAATTTTGCTTGCATGCTCTTTTTTGTATACCCAACTCTCGCTTCCATATAGTAATGTTGGGACAAGCACTGCGTTATGTATTGCTACACGTGCCTTCTGACTGAGGTGGTGTCTACCGAGAAGTTGTCCCAACGCTCCGTTCACTCTATTGCCCACATTCACTCTTCGCTCTAGGTATATCAGTGGTGTACCTTCCATCTCGGCTAAAACCACATCCAAGATATACAAATTCATCCACTTGCTCTAGTACATCATTACCTATTGTTACTCTTTGTACATTACTGTATGGAAGCGAGAGTTGGGTATGCAGAAAAGAGTATGAAAGTAAAATTAATGCGGTCGAAATGCGATCTCTACGGCAAATCTGTGGAGTTAGGCTGACCGACCGCATTCGCAACGACGACGTAAGAGAGCGAGTAGGTATGAAAGAGAGTATTGGTGTAAAGATGCGAAAGGGAATGCTCCGATGGTTCGGACATGTGGAAAGAATGCCGAACGAACGTCTGGTTAAGAAGATATACAATGCGAAAGTGGAAGGATGTAGGTACCGGGGGAGACCGAGACTCAACTACCTAGACCAGATCGGTCATGTACTGAAGGAAGGTGAAGTCAAGAGTCTCCGAAACCTGCAAGCGTGTATGAAGAGAATTATGAATGTTAAGGAAGCGAGTGAAGTATGTAAGGATAGAGTTCAGAGAACTCTATCCTTGCACTCTGTTCTCTCTGCCTACCCTGCAAGGGATATGGCGTGATGATATGTATGTATGTAAAAAATAATAAAGGCAGACAATAGACAAAAATACAATGACATATATAGTTTCAAAAGGAATTTACCATTCGGATATCGGTCAGTTTCTGCGTTTATAACTTGAAAACTGTCTGATTTACATGATTCACTATATAATTAAAATATTGCGTTAAAAGCAGAGTGTTATGTGTATTCGTTTTTGTGTTTGATATCATAGCTGGTTTATCTATAAAGAAAATATGTTCTTTATTTTATAAAGAGCTAAGCTTTCATACCTTATGTGTATGTTTAATCTTTTAGTCGTCCTGTGGAAAAATAGGGGGTGGAGAGTTGTATTTTTACCCTATTACCACATGAAAAGTGATTTTTATTGTGAGAGGACCAAACTGTTGACAATTTTCTGTTTACAGTCCGCAGACCGGTCCATCCGGGTTAGTACTACACTTTGGCAAAAGATCAACGTCTGAGCAGTTGCAATACGCTGTTGAGCTTTGTTTGGTAAGTGAGAGAGTCAGCAGCCCAAACCGGACGGGTTTTGGTTGGTAGGGTAGCGGCCTAATAGCACCCTTTATATTACAAAAGTCCACAAGAGGCAGTAACACTTACACTAGAGTGTGCTGCATGCTCATTTAGCAAAAATGCTTTATATTTTTGTTAAATGGAATGTACTAAAAAATAAAATATATAGGTAATTCATGGCCTCATAACCATCTATGATAACTGTCCACGTGAATTATTTTAACAAATTCTGTAATCTTTAAATATAGCTCTCGTTTTGTAACTGTGAACTTATATCTCAGTTATTGTACATTTATTTAATTAAACTAAGTTATTGTTATTGAGTTAAAGGTTTAAAACTCCGTAGAAACTTGTCTTCGCAGTAAAATAAAATAATTAATTCCACTAATTCGCTTAATAAGTGATGAAAACAGTAAGTAATGAGATTCTAAGTCACCCTTTCGTCGGTTTGGCCACAGTGCACCTAGTTCATAAGCGATCAAAATATTGAAAACCTTACCGTTTCTTAACAATAATTTCTTTTTCCTCATCATTATTAATATCAAGTCCAATTTTTTCGTCACTACTAGGTTTCTCTTTAAAGGCATCAGGCGACTTATATAGGCCTCCAGCTGGGACTTTTGAAGGTGCTTCTACTGTAGGTTTAGAGTCTAAAGACTCTTCATCCCGATGCGTTACCTTCGTGTGGGCGGTGTCTTCGTACTGGTAGGGAAAATCCTTGTGAGTTTGGAAAATTTCTTTTGGTATTTGATTGTAGTTTTTGAGGTGTACGTTTTTGACAGATCTGTGAATGTTAAATTAATAATCAGCTAACTTAATTTTTTAGTCTAGGACCCGTCTTGGACACAACACAATATTACTGTTGTTGTCCAATTAATTGCATAGATGGCGTAATTGTCTAAATAGCTATTTTAATATAGGTGGCTAGCTAGCTACCATCCTGATTCTCGAAGGTTCAGTCTACGCACAGGACAGTTCTTTGTGTTATCTACTAATGATTGTCTTAAATGTGGGCATTATTTTGGGTGGAGTGTGATTGTACGAGGATTGTCCACAAAATTAAGTATTTATTTTTATCGTGTGGTAACGGATAACAATATATTTCATTATTAATACCCATTACTTTTTCTTTTTTTTTAAAGAGCATGAAAGTAAAATTAATGAGGTCGCAATGCGATCTCTACGCAAAATCTGTCGAATTAGGCTGATCGATCGCATTCGTAACGACGACGTAAGAGAGCGAGTAGGTATGAAAGAGAGTATTAGTGTAAAGATGTGAAAGGGAATGCTCTGATGGTTCGGACATGTGGAAAGGATGCCGAACGAACGTCTGGTTAAGAAGATATACAATGCGAAAGTGGAAGGATGTAGGTACCTGGGGAGACCGAGACTAACCTACCGAGACCAGATTGGTCAAGTACTGAAGGACAGTGGAGTCAAGAGTCTTGGAAATCGGCGAGCGTGTGTGAAGAGAATTATGAAAGTTCAGGAAGCGAGTGAAGTATGCAAGGATAGAGTTCTCTGGCACTCTGTTCTCTCTGCCTACCCTGGCCAAAGGGATATGGCGTGATGATATGTATGTATGTATTTTTTCGTGGGAATAGTAAAAATCAAATGAAGGATTATGAGGCGAATGGTCAGCAACCACTTTAAGCTGTGTGGTAGCGGCTACTATCAACCCTTACTTTGCTCGTGGATGTCATAAAAGACGACTAAGGGCTTTATAATGACCTGGGCCAACTCCTTCTGATGCCGTTGGGTCAACAATTACATTCCCAAGGAGGGTTGACGGCTGGCAGGCAGCCGGTCATAAAACTATTGCCAATAACTTTTACAATATGTACTATGAAAGAAGAGTACATTGTATCGATCCCAAGTAATTCGGATAAGAGTAGGAGAATGATGTTGGTCAGCAACCACGTAGGGAGGCATTTAACATTGAACGTAGATAGATTAACAAAAAGATCGATAGATACCTTAAAATAATCTATAAATTTGCTTCTATAATATTTAATTTTTAAATTCATTCATTCATCATGTCTAATAACGTCCCACTGCTGGGCTCGAGCCTGGAGAAGGCTTGATAGAAGGGAAATTAACATACTATATCACGCTGGTCAGATGTTTTAGTATTGAGCAGTTTTATTAAGAGTTTTCATTCTCTTAATAAATGTTATACATACATACATACGATCACGCCATGTCCCTTGCAGGGTAGGCAGAGAGAACAGAGTGCCAGAAGTGAACAGAGTATTTCACTCGTTAAATGTAACGAATAAATGTTATATGCATATTATATCCCTTAGTCGTCTCGTAGGATCACCCATGGGCAAGATAGAGGGTGGTGAATTGTTTTCTTACCCCGTCACCACATAGATTTCTTTTTAAGTACACAGTAGTACAGCTGTGTTTGCATATTTTTTTAGTATAAATATAATAAAGTTTCTTAAATTGTAAAATTATGAAAAGAGCTTACTTTGCAATAGCACTGATAGACTCCTTATATGCTGGAGCAGTACTTGGTGTTTTGATTACTTCTGCATTATCTTCATCAAAGAAACTTCCTAAGTGTTCACTCGGTTTAAACTCTTCTATATCTTCTTTCTTTTCTATACTTTGATTGTTATTATTATCTGCTTCTGTGGGGTTAGGTTCTACAAGGGCAGCATCAAGTTGCCACATTTGTGATTGTGATATTTTCAGATGTTTTGGATCAGAAATATATCTGGCTAAAGTTTTGTTTGTTGGATACAATATTGTAACATTGTCTGTGATCTGGCTGGCAGAAGTAGTAATTGCTGTATCGTGGGAGTGCGCTGAACTGATGAAGAGTAGAACGTATAGCATGAACTGAAAAAAAAATTGCAGTGTAAACTTCTGTAGGTGTACTGTACATTTTATTTCCTAGGTCTTGAGTACCACTGAACAGGTGGCGTAGTGGTTAAGAGAGCGCCTATCGGTGCCAGTGCCGTTGGTTCGATTCCAGCGAAGGACAATGCTTTGTGCGATCCACAAAAAAATGTTCTGAGTCTGGGTGTAATTGGTCTGCGATAATGATGTGTATGTATAACCCCCGCGATACAAGGATTATTTCTTTAGTGGTGTCTTAAAAAGTGACTGAGCTGGCACGCTCGACTATGTAACGTATGTTAGAGTATAGGCAGCTCTTGTCGCCTACAGCATCATTTTTAGGAAGTTTAAATATCTTTAGAAGTAAATGACGGTGTTTCAGAGCAATATTTATTAGAGGAATTAAATATTACACAAAGTTATAATAAAATATAATACAAATGTTTATTACTTTATGAATAAAAATCTTATTTTTTTTTTAATTACGTATATCGTTAAATTAGTTTAGTCTTCAATAATAAATATATAACACTTTTATCCCAATTAGTTGTGGTGGACGCAATATGTACTCGTACATAATACAAAAGGTATTGGCAATAGTTTTATAACTGGCCAACTGGCTGATGTCACCCTCCTTGGAGATGTAATTGTGGACCAAACAACAGCCGATGTGGGCTCAGCTCGATGTAAACATCATAGTCGTCTTTTATGTGGCTCACGAACATGCAAACATTAGTAGTGTTCGTAGCCGCCACTATATAGCTACTTAGAATAATAATTTATAATTAAATATTATATAACTAAATTTTTTACGGTGGTGGCAGCGGCTAAGAATACCACCAATCCTTACTTTACTCGTGGATGTCGTAAAAGACGACTAAGAGCCTTATAACGACTTGGGCCAACTCCATCTGATGCCGTTTGGTCAACAATTACATGCCCATGGAGGGTTGACGTCTGGCAGGCGGCCGGTAATAAAACTATTGCCAATAACTTTTACAATATGTACTATGAAAGTATAATGTATCGACCCCAAATAATTGGGATAAGGGTAGGAGAATGATGATAACTAAATTTTTTAACGTACATGTTGAAACAGAGTAGGAATATAATAGCTACCATACTTTTTCAGGTCCAGTAAGAGATATGAGCAGATAACGTCATTGAGGTAATGGAAAACTCAAAATAAAACCATATACTAACCCTAGCCGGACCCCCCCTCACAATGTAAACTTCTCTCCTACAGTAGAAGAGAATCGATTTCACCCGTGAGATGTATTTATATGGCCTCAGATGATGGATAATGATAATGATTCACATAAAGTAAAGACGTTTCGTAATAATAAAAGATAATAATCTAAATAATAGGGAAGAGGATTATATATAAGTTGAACAATAAGTAGCGACCGGTCTCAGCGCGCTCGTGGAAAGTGCCGAGCCAAAGGTTACCAACAGACCACATTCCCTTTCTGTTTACTGTCTCGCTGGCACGCGTTGACAACATGTACATTTTAATGGAGAAAATAACTCATTGGATTGCAACCGAGAAAACGTCCATGCGAAATGATAAAAGAAAACATATTATTTGTAACTCACCAGTAGGTATTTATTGCATTGACTTTTTTCACCACGTGGTGATGAGTTCACAATACTTTCTGTTACCTGATGTTCTCGAGAAAGTTATAAAAACGAATAAGGAAGCATTAGGTTACGTATATATGGGCGGCGGCACTGAGCCTCTGTTTGCTGAACAGGGGCTCGGTGCATACGTGCGTGCGGCAGCGAGGCGGGTCGATAGTGGACTTGTCGTTCGCTAGCCCCATTGTCGCCGCACGCATGGGGAGGGATCGGGGAATTAGTCCGTCACCCGCCGAGAGGCCGACCGCATGAGGAAAGGCCGACATCCTACCCGAGGGGGGGACGTCGGTCGAGGAGGGGTACTCCTCAGGGGTATTCCGTCGGGCCGACCACTGACGTCAAGTCACTCCTGCTCCGGTGGTCGGCCCAACGACGAAGGCTACGTCACGGGTGGGTTACGGGTGTGCGTGCTTACGCCCCTCTGTCACCCCGGATGGAGTGGTGCGAGGAGTGCACCGACCGTAGCCCACCCCCAATACAAAAAAAAAGGTTACGTATATATACAATGGAACCTCTTTAGAGAAGGGATCTTCAAAACTCACTCAATAAAACTACGCTCGTAAAAAATTGGATGTTTTCCATATATGGTCACATTTGAGATTAATTAAACCGCCAAAAAAAAAACTGAAAAGCAAAAAATAAAAAACTAATTTTAAGTACACTTAAGTAATTTTGAGTCGGCGTCGGAGTTAATTTAGTGATCATTGTTCATTGATTGTGTGGTGCCGACTCAAAATTACTTAGGTGTACTTAAAATTAGTTTTTTATTTTTTGCTTTTCAATTTTTCCGGCGGTTTATATTTTTTGTTAAAAAGATACATACATGCATTCCATCACGCCATGTCCTTTGCAGGGTAGGCAGAGAGAACAGAGTGCCAGAGAACTTTATCCTTGCATACTTCACTCGCTTCCTCAACATTCATAATTCTCTTCATACACGTTCACCGGTTTCGGAGACTCTTGAGTCCACCTTCCTTCAGTACATGACCGATCTGGTCTAGGTAGGTTAGTCTCGGTCTCCCCCGGTACCTACATCCTTCCACGTTCTCATTGTTAAAAAGATTTATTTTATATTTTTTTTGTGGCTATAATAAAATCTGTGAATGAACTATAAATCATGTCCTGTTTTCCTGGCCTTAGATATAGATTTTTTTTTCAAATTTATATGAGATCAACTTCGTGGTATACCCTTTCTGATAAAAAAAGAATTATCAAAATCGAAGTACTCTATAAAAAGTTGTGCGTGGTCATACATAAAAAGAAATATATACGCGTCGACTTGAGAACCTCCCCCGGTATTTCTTCGTCGGTTAAAAATGTAGCAAATACTTTAGGTACATTTCCTAATGAGTAATTTATGTGAATTAAATAAGCGATTGGGTTATGGGAAATTCATAACATCAGCTGTAATCAACGATACGTCTACAGAGCGGTTATGGATTTTCTCTCTGTGTGGGCAAGCTGACGTTCAACAATGAATGTTAATAGGATTGAAGTATATATTATGAATGGTTTTAAAAATCAATGAAACAACTTTAAATTTTTAAAGATTCAATTATAGTGGCAATGAAATTTACAATTTTTTTTGCCATAGACGAGTGAAATGGTCATAGATACCGTCGTAACAAATCCAAGCAATGTCGGGTTTAGTTCTCCAGATATACACATTACCACGCTCGTCACAGCCCGGGGCAGGACACTCAAAGAGGCGGTGAGCCTGGCCACTCTCGGCACCGAGAAGATGGTCAGGCGAATCGAGGCGCTGGGGCTCAGGGTGGCCCAAGATAAGACGGAGGCCCTTTTATTCCATGGGCCCCGCGTAAGGCTGCCTATTGGCGCCTCGTTAGTCGTCAACTCCATCCACATCAGTATCCAGGCCCATAGGAAGTATTTGGGTCTGGTGCTCGACGGGCGATGGTGGTTTCGGGAGCATTTCCGCAGGATTGCTCGCCGGCTGGTCGGCGCGGCGTCCGCCCTATCGCGGCTCATGCCGAATGTGGGCGGACCCAGTTTTGAGGGCCGACGGCTGTATGCGGGGGTGATCCGCTCAATGGCCATGTACGGCGCACCCGTGTGGGCGAGGGCTCTGAACGCCCAGCTCAGAGTTCTGTGGAGGCCTCCACACACAGAGAGTCATGGCGGTCAGAGCCATTCGCGGGTACCACACGGTGTCGACAGAGGCAGCATGCCTATTGGCCGGGACACCCCCGTGGGACCTAGAGGCGGAGATGCTCTCTGACCTCTACCGGCGGGTTACCTCAGTGCGCGACGAGGGTGGCTCCCCATCCTCTAACGAGATAGCCACCTGGCGCGAGGACGCCCGCCGAGATGTCATCGCCCGTTGGGCTACGCGGCTGGAGAGGCCTAGACACGGTGTTGTTACCATCGAGGCCCTCCGGCCCGTACTGATGGAGTGAATGGAGCGGCGGCACGGAGTGCTCTCCTTCCGGTTGGTGCAGGTCTTGTCAGGGTACGGTTGCTTCGGCAAGTACCTGCACACGGTCGTGAGGAGGGAGTGGACTCCGTCCTGCCACCATTGCAGTAGCGACGAGGACACGGCGCAACATACGCTCGAGGTATGTTCGGGCTGGGACGGGCAGCGCCGTGACCTCGTCGCTGTTATCGGTGCCGACCTGACGCTGCTGGCTGTCGTGAAAGCGATGGTCGACAGCATCAGGAACTGGGACGTGGTCACCACCTTCTGCGAGGCTGTCATCTCGCAGAAGGAGGCGGCGGAACGAGTCCGGGAGGATTCCCATGTCCCGGGCCGCCGCCAGCGGCCGGGGCGGCGCAGGCGCGAATATCTGCGCCTGATGCCGCCCTAACCGAGGCTTCGGGTGATTGGACCGGGGAAATGTCCGGTCACCCGACGTGAGGCCGCCGCGTGAGGGCGACGTCCCGACGGCGAAAGCTGTCGGGGCATCGACACGGGAGGAACCCGTAAGGATAAACCGCCGGGCGGGCCACTGAAGACAAAGATCGGGTACCGGTGGCTCGCTCGCACGGCGAAGAGAGGTGTTTGTAGGGTAGGTCAATGGGGTTGCGCGCCGCCTCTTTTGTCGCCCCGGATCGATTTGTCGGGGCGCGACCACATCCATGGTCCACCCTGCAGGAAAAAAAGAAAAAAAAAAAAGATATATCTACACATTACCACGGTAAAATTCAAGATATTATTTGTAGACTAGAGAATAAAATATCTTGGCATAACATAAAATATCGTTATTCTTTTTTATTGCGAAGATCAGATGGCATGGCATGTTTCTTAGAAAAAAATATACCAATTCTGCTGAAACTGGTTCGACTAGAAAGTCGGAATTAATAAGATAGATCTGTCGTAACCTCGTCAAAGTTATCTGTCATGTAATTATAAATAGTAAATATAAGATGTATCCGCGATGTATAAATATTATTATGTTTCAAGTATAATCAATCATGTTCACTAATTACTGTCAAAAGATACGCGCGTGTTTGTGTCAGTTGCCTGCGCGCTACAAGCGTAGTTTGCACCTTACACACGTACCATAAATATTACCAAATCATTTACAATTGCCCAGAAGGTAAATAGTTATAAGATTAAACTAGCTTTTACCCATGAATTCGACTGCCTAAATGTCATTTGATGTCCTCGCTAAGTATACTTTTTATTATTTGTAGTGTAATTTCTCTCGCACCAGGTCTTGTCACTGCCATTAATTCGTAGAGTCGTAAAAATTATTAGGAGAGTGAGCAACGCTTATCTCCCGGACAACTTTTAACTATCACTGCGGCTCGCAACTCGACTGTCATGCGTGATAATTACACCAATATTCCCTCATTTATGAGGGAGGTTTACGTCGAGCAGTGTACAGTGTTATGCTGAATTATGATGATGATGAAGAACGTGAAAAGCATTAGAGCAAAATTCAACCCTTATTTTACATTCTTACGAATTAAGTACTACTTACTAGAAAGGAAAGTTTTGGAAATCAACGCAGCTCCGATGATGCAATATATCTTCTGTGGGGCTGATTTGCAGAATATTTCTTTCTAGTAAATCTCTACATCACAAAGTAAGCTTATATGTGCTAATTTTTAGTTCAATAACAACCCAAGTAAATGTATCACCGCAGAGTTTCGCTATTTTATATCCTTAGAGGATGAAAATGTACAAAAACTGAAACAGGTATTTATTTATATTTGCTAAAGAGCATTTACATTCAATTTGAAGATAATAGATTAAGATTTTTCTTCCTCTATAAATTTTGACACTGCGTTTCATCCCCTTTGGGGTTGAATTTCGTTATATCTTTCCTTATTTAGTCTTTATATTACAAAAAGAAACTAGTGTTGAAATTTAGTTTCAATAACTAGAAACATTAAGTTTCATTTCTATACTCCTCTATTAGTCCATCACTTTGTTCATCGATGTCACTATTGGACACTGGTCGCCCCATAATGGAAGAAAAAGTCTAATATTCCAAGATGGTCAGAGGGACGGGCATATAGTTTTAATTTAAAATTTCTCTTGTAGTTATGTTATTTACTTAGATCCATAAGGCGTCTTTCATAATAACCGAACCTATCCCAGAAATGAGAGAGAATTATACTCTTAATTCGTTACCACAAGGAAGGCAATCTGTACTAAAAATACCGATTCTGTAAAATACTTCAACTATCTATCTATAAAAATACACACAATAGATCATAAAATACGCTTGTTTGACAAGCCATTCATAGAAAAACGAGCGGATAGAAGGATATCTTAATCTTAGCAATAGTGTTCCGTTGACACGGTGAGCATGAAACCTAAAATATCTACTACTTACGAGAATTACTCGCAATAGAAATAAAGTGTAAGAAAATGTTCGTGTTATGGAGTACTTATAGGTGGCAGGCTGGCTGGCTTTCCCCGTGGTGTGTTGCCACTTTTGTATATTTATTGTTATTACTAGCTAACATTGCTTCAAGGCAATGAACGTAAAGTCATATGATTTTCACTTTAAGCTTTTCGCTTAAAATATGATTAAAGTTTATATAACAAAACACATTTAACAAATGATAAATGACAAATATATCTGGAAGGTCATAACGACCTGGGCCAACTCCATCTGGTGCCGTTTGGTCTACATTTACATTCCCAAGGAGGGTTGACGTCTGGCAGGCGGCCGGTCATAAAACTATTGCCAATAACTTTTACAGTTTGTACTATGAAATAAGAATACATATTGTATCGACTCCAAGCAATTGGGATAAGAGTAGGAGAATTATGATAAATGAATGATCTGGAAGGTCACTATGTAATTTTTTGTACGTGAAATTAAAAAGATCATTATGATATTTATATCATCTTTAGGAACCTAAACTATTTTCACAGATTTTATGAAGCTTGATTTTTATATGTTGAACTTTTTGAACAATTTGCCATATTTATGGTGGAGGTGGTAGACGAACGTAAAAGTTAAATGCAAATAGGATAAAATATAATAGATTTATTTTATACTACGGAGCCGCTCTCACTTTACTTCGATTTTGGTCATCTTTGGTAATATCTAAGATATATAATAGGTCGAGGAAAAAGTGTATTTGCATATAGTCTTTAAAAAATCTCTTTGGCTGTACTAATTATATCTGGCTGGTTTTAATACCATTAAAAAGCTTACATTAAAAAAAAACATAATTTATAATATTTTAAGTTTCGAATAGGACTTTTGGCGGGAATCTAAAACGTCATGTTGTGCTCTTGTATTATATTCGATATCTTAGTGTTTTAACGTGTTATATTAGATAATTTTTATGGTGTTTTATGTAATATGATGTGACAGAACAGCTGGGATGTAGTGAATATCATATAAAAGTGCTTTACAACGTTTTCGTTTTCCATCAAAATTCCTACAACATACCATTAACAGTGTCACCATAGCACTGTTGATGGCGACAATTCGACTGACTGACAGACAATGACTAACTTGAAGAGATTAAGAACGTGAAGATAATTATAACTCGACACTGGCAAAAATGGCTCGTATAAGTAGCTGATTGCTAATACATAAAAAGAAGAAGAAGAAGAAGCTGCAACTTAACTTTGACATTGGCTTAAGTATAAACAGAGCCACAAAAAAAAAAAAAAAAAGTTTCGAATACTTAAAAGACTCTAATATTCAAGTATTATACATGTGAACCATTTCTTGAATGTCTCTATTTAATGACGAAAACCACATTAAAATTCGTTGCTTAATGTAAAAGAACCAAACGTACAGACAACGGGAAGTGACTTTATTTTATAATATGAAGGGAAAACGTGTAATACAACACGTGTAAACAATTAAAATCAACCTTTAGGAAGGTTTTTTTTTTAAATAGCTATTAGAAACACTCACGGTGGTCCTTGGTTATACGTTAGCTAATTTTTTAGATTCCTATGAGACAACAAGTGCCATACATCATACAGAGCTGAAATACTCTAAAGATAATAACACAACTTATGATCCTAACAAATGCTGTTACAATTGAAGGAGTAATAATTTAAAACTGACAATCCATTGATTGTTTACTATAAAAGGTATCTATCTAAGTTAGACGTAACTGATAAGGCCTCAGGCAGTTGTGCCGAAAATGGTACGGTTTTATGATGATTGGAAACTGATATCCGTTTCTTAATTTGCAAACAACGTGCTTTACAAGGGTCGTTGAAGATTTAGGACAACTTTTATACAATAAGTACTTTCTATTATTTAGGCTTGTCAAATCTTATAACCTGTCTATTTCATCATTGAAATCTATCATAACATTGAAAACAGATGGTTAAGGAGCTTATACCTTCGTGTACACTGATTAAACAGCCAACACGTAGATTGGTAGCATTATATCCAATAGTTTAGATGCTATCGAGTAACGCATGACATACCGTAACAAAGATTATTACTAGAGTCTATTCATTTGGAGTTCATCATCGTCATCATTGTCTTTCACTGTTGAAGGTATACCTCCCTCACAGATGATAGGATTGTACCATAATCACTATGTTTGGCAGGCGGGTTGCCGATCCTAGTGAGGTCTTCCTCACTAGGATCGGCAACAATCACAATCACAAAAGAGTCCTATCCTGGCAAACATATAACAATATGTTTGCCAGGATATCCCAGGATCTGGGAAATATATAACAATATGTTTCCCAGGATAGTATCGACTCTTTTGATGAAACCCTTAGTCGATTTTTACGGCTTCCACAGGCAAGTACATTTGAAGGACATTTGTAATTTGATCTCATCGCCAAACAGGTAATTATAGATCTTACTTAGATATATTAATTCTTTACTTACCTTTTGATAAATGGTTTTAACTTAAATAACATTGTTTGCTACTTCGATGGTGTGAAATAAGAATTATTTCATTATTTTCAAATATAATAAAGATATATACATAAAGAAAACTTAAAAAAAGACTACTCAAAGGGAAAAATAATGAAAGATACTGGCATTAGTTCGTAATTTTACTGGTTTTTTTTCGGTGAACCCTATTATATAAAAGCAGCTTAAGTTACTTCTTGTAGGTATACTTCAGCTATCAATCAGTGAAAGTTATCAACATCAGTCTAGTCTTATCGGAGATAAGATAAAACAAACATACAGACAGAGATAGATATTTTGAAAAATAACATTTTCATTTAAGGTAATTATTTGTCTTTTTAAGATTCGTCTTAACAGACAATTAAATTCTAGTTACACTTCGATATGAATTATTTGAATAGATAAGGAAAGCTATTTAATAAATAATAATAATAAACTCACCATGATGCACACAATGTCCCCATGCACTGTGCGTTTAGTTTTTACATCTTCTATATATAATCTGTGGTGCGATACTTGTCCGCCATTGTTGTTGGTGAAAAGCGCGCAATTTTCCGCGCACGCGCACTCATTGTTGCGCGCTAAATAATTATTTCCATGTCGTGACTTGCGTCAACGTTCATGTAATAGATTATATATGTTATGAACATACTTTCGTATAAGATACTAAAGCGTATTTAATTATTTCCTTTGCCTTTGAAACATTTTTAGGAGAGGAACTACTTTTTTCTTCTCAGCTCATATACAATAAATAGAAATAATACAATTATGGATAGAACAACATAGAAATTCGTAGAGTATATAACAGATAATAAAAAACATAAACTTAGTCATATAAAAATTTATTTGCAAAAAATAAAATATTCGTACAATTCCATTCAATCACTTTGGCAAGTTTTCTATTTTTTCTAAAAACTACATGACTAAATTAATATAATTAAGTAGTACTATACTAGCGGCACGCTATGATGGCCGTTTTGACGATTGTCCACTCATGAAGTTTCGTATTTATAGTAATTACATTTGAAGGAGCAAATCGCTGTTCTTTATTGTCAATAGTTACGTGAAGTTAGTCATAAAATTTATCGAATATATTATTTTAGGACACAAAATATTTATTACATTGATTTCTAAACTATATGTATTAAGTCACAAAAAGACACTATTGTACAAAATTCCGTATTTCTAGTTCCAATAATTTCAGCTCAGTGGTGATAAATCAATTACCCAGATTATAGATATGTACCGATAGATGTAACTAAATTTTAATTCTCTTAATATAATTATAAATAGATATAGAAAACAAGCTGTGTGGTAGCGGCTACGAATACTACCAACCCTTACTTTGCTCGTGGATGTCGTAAAAGCTGACTAAGAGCCATATAACGACCTGGGTCAACTCCATCTGATGCCATTTGGTCAATAATTACATTCCCAAGGAAGGTTGACGTCTGGCAGGCGGCCGGTCATAAAATTATTGCCAGTAACTTTTACAATATGTGCTATGAAAGAAGAGTACATATTGTATCGACCCCAAGCAATTGGGATAAGAGTAGGAGAATGAATGGAAATCATTAACAACATCCATGTTATAGGTATTTTTTTTTAAAGTTTAATAACCAATTCCTGCAGTAAGGAAAACGTTCTTATATTATGGGCAACTTTAAAAAACATATATTTCACGTCTAAAATTTGCCTTAGGTATTACTTTGCTATGCAAACGAATTGATATAGGGTTTTATTTGTAGCTTTCGCTCTTATGCTACTGCAAAATATTTTAACCATTAATACCAGCATAAATGCAGCCATATTTTATGAAATCCACGGTAAAGATGATAAATTATATTTACATTTAACACAAAATAAGATCTTTATATTAAAACCAGTTAAAAAGTTTCCTTTGATTAGTTTGTATGAGGATGGTGAGTAGTACAACTGCGGTACCTATATATCTGTTATAGTATAGACGTTTTTGTATCTGTGTACAATATTGTCTATCAGCCACCTTTTATCTCAAATTACTTTAAAATTCTATTTTTATAAGTGTTAATTCTATATTTAGGAAATAAATTCCTATGACTCCTTGTAATACGTACTCGTACTTCCTAGGGAATTGATGGAATAAATTAAAGGACAAAAAAATGTGGATCGCACAAACTATTGTCTTGGATGGGGGTCGAAGTCGCGTCGCTTGACATGGTATACTGAAATATTAACCAATTATTTATACCAATAAATGGATAGCCGGTTTTTTTAGTTCGTTTATACTGCGAAAACTACTGAACCGATCGGTATAAAACTTATATCATAAGATGCAGCGTGTTTCGGAGACGGTTTTAGTGCATGATATGTTGGTGATTACTTATTCAGAATAGAGTTAACGACCGGAGGACGACTAGTAATCTACATTTTCTAATGTAAATTTTAATACTATTTAATCTGACTATATTTTTTCTGTGTTTAAGATTTCAAGACACGCTACTTGTGTAAAAAGTATTTGAGTTACAAGAGGCCTTATTATAGATTCTACATATAATAATACTGTGTTTTAGCGTGTCTTAAAACGTGTTTCTCTGCCCAGTAGTTCTCCAACACTAACTCTTGCCGACGGCTGTTTACTACGCAAGCGAAGTACAACAGAAGAGCTAGAACAAATAATATTTTATATGAAACTTCGAATGTGATCGATTGAGGAATGGGTGATATACTAAGGGAGAAAAAAAAGTCTAAGTAATTAGAGTGTTCATGTCTACTATTAGACATAAGACTACCCACAAGAGGGTAATGCTATAATTCATCTTAACATCGAATCAGATCGTGGCCGCACGCTAATAAGAAGTTTTTTTAATCTAAATATCTCTATCTAGTTCTATGACATCTATTTAATAAGAAACATCTCTATTGTGATCCCTTAGAACCAGAATATATATCTTTATAAAAATATTTTCGATTATGGCTGGACTGGAATCTCCCAGTTCAGTCATAACCTTCAGCATTATAATTTGTGTGACAGATGTTACAAGATATTACAAGCGTCACGCGAACATGAGTTAACTTCTAGAGCAGTCATTCGTTTAGTCGTTCTTAACCATACTGGAACGAAGGAGAGAACCGATCTATACAGCTACCGCTAGCAGAGACCTTTCATTGAGCTTCACCATAACTAAACCGTAGTCAAAACATTAAGATAATATTTTTTCCCAGAACAAACAGGGAACACACACACACACACAAAAAACAAAACATTTTCCAAATATATAATTAAGGAAAATAAATTAAATTCAGATTCTGAACTATAATTTGCGGACGGTACAAAGTCGTACATTGTCTTGCATGGGAATTGATCCCAAAATACTCGACACACTAGGTTGATATCTTAAATACTAAGCCATTTATGCATCTATAAAATGCATTTATGATATCTGATATAGGCTATTATAATACAAAACTAAATAGTATGTTGATTATTATACTAACCAGAATATACAAAATAGACTGAGACGACGGGGCTGGTGTCAGCTATGAGGTCCATACTACCGCTGAAGATCAGCGCCGTCATGCCGGCCACAGTGAGTATCAGTAGCACCATACCCTTCCACCAAGCGAGCACCAACCAAGCCCACGTACACTGGGGTTTTTTCTGAAATGTATACAATTTTTTTATTGTTTATGTTGGCAAGTGGGCACTCCTTATGGTAAATGTTACTGTCGCTTATGAGTCTATGCAATACCAAAGGTACAGCTATGGCACTGCCTGCCAACCAAAACCTATCTAGAAAGTTAGCTTTCGGCTCTTCAGAAGAGTGAATTAGCTCAAATTTGTCGCTATTAATATGTCATTTTCCGCAGTCCATCTATCTATTAGCCCATAAACGCCCACTGTTGGATTTAAGTCTCCCCAAAAGAATGCCACTCAAAATGGTCCTGCGCCACTTGCATCCAACAGCTTCCTACGACTCTTAAGATGTGTTCAATCCATCTACTGACATCGTCCTACGCTGCTCGATCGTCGATCGTGCGTTTCGTGGTAGTCACTCGAAAATCATTCTTCTATGCCACAAGTAGTGAGACTAATAAATAGTAAATACAAACTTCTATAATTCAATGTGATGTAAAACATGTCATATGACATTGAATGCTGTTGATACAACGCTGATAAAAAAATATATGTTTTATCAATTGTGCAGTGGCATGTAATGTATATATATTAATGCAGTTATCATTAAGTTACATTTTAATCCGTTTGGTAAACATTAATTTTATGCGCTAATTAATTTTATAAAGAGTTTAAATTGAATAGTGACCGTGCTATCCTGACAAGCCAGTATCGTCCTTCGCATACAGTCCACTGATCGGCAAGCTTTCTCCACAGTAGGAGCTAAATTGATCTACCATGCGGTGCTCGTAAGATGGATAGCAACCTTTACTCGTCTTTTACGATTATCCACGACAAAGAATAGGAATTTATATTGTTACTTCGTCACTACACCGCTAATTGTAATATTACTTACGTTGAAAGCACCATGTATTAGAACTGCTCCAATGGCGATCTCTAGTATGGAGAGTACCGCCAGACTGGAGTAGAAGTAGAGCCTCGCCGGAGGTAGTGATGCGTCTAGCAGCGCTAGAGGACTGTACACCAGCATTGTGCATACTGATGATATCTGAAGAATGAGTACTTTTATTATACTAGTGAAAAAGCTGAAAAAAGAATTCCTTGAAATCGATCGCAGCGCTACCTATCGGTTCCACATCCCATTGCTCAGACGGATCGACATAGGACGGATTAACGCCTTTTTTTTTTTTTTTTTTTTTTTTTTTTTTTTTTTTTTTTTTGCGGTGGGCTATGGACGTCGCACCCCGCCAAATCAGTCCGGGGTGACGGAAGAGGCGGCGCGCAACCCCATTGACCCACCCTGCAAGCACCTCTTCTTCGCCGTACGAGCGGGCCACCGGTACCCGATCTTTGTCTTCGGTGGCCCGCTCGGCTGTATGCCCTCTTGGGCTCCTCTCCTGTCGACGCCCCGACAGCTTTCGCCGTCGAGGCGTCGTCCTCACGCGGTGGCCTCACGTCGGGTGACCGGACAATTCCCCGGTCCGATCACCCGAAGCCTCGGTTAGGGCGGCATCAGGCGCAGGTACTCGCGCCTGCGCCGCCCCGGCCGCGGGCGGCGGCCCGGGTCACGGGAATCCTCCCGGGCCCGTTCCGCCGCCTCCTTCTGCGAGATGACAGCCTCGCAGAAGGCGGCGACCGCGTCCCAGTTCCTGACGCTGTCGACCATCGCTCGCGCAACAGCCGGCAGCGTCAGGTCGGCACCGATGACAGCGACGAGGTCACGGCGCTGCCCGTCCCAGCCCGAACATACCTCGAGCGTATGTTGCGCCGTGTCCTCGTCGCTACTGCAATGGTGGCAGGACGGAGTCCACTCCCTCCGCACGACCGTGTGCAGGTACTTGCCGAAGCAACCATGCCCCGACAAGACCTGCACCAACCGGAAAGAGAGAACTCCGTGCCGCCGCTCCATCCACTCCATCAGTACGGGCCGGAGGGCCTCAACGGTAATAACACCGTATCTAGGCCTCTCCAGCCGCGTAGCCCAACGGGCGATGACTTCTCGGCGGGCGTCCTCGTGCCAGGTGGCTATCTCGTTGAACGATGGGGAGCCACCCTCTTCGCGCATTGAGGTAACCCGCCGGTAGAGGTCGGAGAGCATCTCCGCCTCTAGGTCCCAAGGGGGTGTCCCGGCCAATAGGCACGCCGTCTCTGTCGACACCGTGCGGTACCCGCGAATGGCTCTGACCGCCATGACTCTCTGTGGCCTCCACAGAACCGCCCTGAGTTGGGCGTTCAGAGCCCTCGCCCACACGGGTGCGCCGTACATGGCCATTGAGCGGATCACCCCCGCATACAGCCGTCGGCCCTGAAAACTGGGTCCGCCCACGTTCGGCATGAGCCGAGAAAGGGCGGACGCCGCACCGACCAGCCGGGGAGCAATTTGACGAAAATGCTCCCGGAACCACCATCGCCCGTCGAGCACCAGACCCAAGTACCTCATATGGGCCTGGATACTGATGTGGATGGAGTTGACGACTAACGAGGCGCCGATGGGCAGCCTCACACGGGGCCCATGGAATAGTAGAGCCTCCGTCTTGTTTAGGGCCACCCTGAGCCCCAGCGCCTCGATCCGCCTGACCATCTACTCGGTGCCGAGAGTGGCCAGGCTCGCCGCCTCTTCGAATGTCCTGCCCCGGGCTGTGACGAGCGTGTCGTCAGCATAGCAAATAACGCTCAGCCCGGGGGGGAGACTCCCTCTCAACGCCCAGTCGTAACCGATGTCCCACAGAAGGACGGATTAACGCCTGCGAGATACCATTAAACTTTGAGTAATGCCGCGTGTGTTGTTCGTTTAAAAAGGAAGGTTTTAAGGTGGAAGAAAAATAGGAAATCTGCTAATGTTAATTGCATTGAGTTATGCTGAGCAGTAACATCGGGACTAGAGTCGTACCGCTGCCTTTTACAATGAACTATATAACATTTATTCCAATTTATAATCCAATACCTTCTTAAATGCTTTTTCTTATTTATTACTTAAAAATCTTCATTATTTATTACTTACAACCTTTACTGGGTACTTGTCATTAATTACGTTTTTTCTTTGTTAAATTTTTACTAACAATCTACTATCAGATTCGTAATGCGGTCATCGTGAGGTCCGAAGAGATAAGAAAAGACCCACTAAGGGTTTGTAGTATTTTTAAATTCCTTCCTTCTATATAAAACTTTTTATAACCCTTTTTTAATATAACGTACATACTAAACGTATGTATTAGCTGCAGTATTGTTCTTTGAACCAAGGCATTTTTTTTCTAAAAAAAAAAAAATAGGTATATTATAAAAGAGTATGGATTGATTTAGATTCTATAAGCTACCAGTAGTATTAAGCTCGGAAAGGAACTGTCATTACATCAGCAATACACTGACAATATTTAGGACTTTTGAAAACGTCAGGTGGTGCTCTTGTATAATATTCGATATCTTAGTGTTTTAAGCTGTTATATTAGATAATTTTGATGGCATTTTATGTAATATGAAGCGGCGGAACTACTGGGATGTAGTGAATATCATATAAAAGTGCTTTACAACGTTTTCGTTTTTCATCAAAATTTCCACAAGATACCATTAACAGTGTGGCCATTGCACCGTTAATGGCGACAATTTGACTTAGACAATAACTAACCTGAAAGACTAAAAACGTGAAAATATTTATAACTTGATACTGGCACCAATATCTCGTATAAGTAGCTGATTGCCAATACATAAGAAGAAGAAGACAATATTTAGTTAGGAACATAAATATGTGACAAATGGTTCATATCAAGAATCAGGAGTCAGAAAACAAATAACAATTTTGCAAATTGACTTTTGACGGGAATTTGAAAACGTCATGTGGTGCTCTTGTATTATATTCGATATCTTAGTGTTTTAACGTGTTATATTAGATAATTTTGATGGCATTTTATGTAATGTGATGGGGCAGTACTGGGATATAGTGAATATCATATAAAAGTGCTTTACAACATTTTCGTTTTTCATCAAAATTCCCACAAAATACCATTAACAGTGTGGCCATTATACTGTTGATGGCGACAATTTGATTTAGACAATGACTAACCTGAAAGACTAAAAACGTGAAGATATTTATAACTTGACACTGGCACCAATAGCTCATATAAGTAGCTGATTGCCAATATATAAGAAGAAGAAGAAGAAGAATTTTGCAAATTCTATATCTGTGCCCACAGACTGTGCCTGATAAACTACAATGGACAATCTCTCTATAAAGTTATATTTAAAATACATTTAGGCGCGAAGTATATGTATAAAATTCCACTTAACCTTTACTCTACCAAAAAGAAAATAATTTAAATAATCTGAATACCAAATTCATTATAAAATTAATGTGTGTGCGACAGATGGGGGAAATCTATTATTATTTTGAATTGGAAGATGTTCAATATTCTGCACAACTCGAAAAAGTAAGAAATTGGGCATAAAATCACGGTGGAATAGGATTTTTTTTATGGCGGCGGGTTATGAATTGGTCACGCCCTGCTAAACCGAGAAGAAAAAGCGGCGAGCGACGCCATAGACTCGCTCTACCTCTCCACGCCGTGCGAGCGGCCACCGGAACCCGGTGGAATGATATAGGAAAACCTTTTCATCTTATGTAAATAGCATTTAAAGATGAAACATTGGCTAAGTAAGTATGCCTTATTCAGAGGCAACAGGAATATTCGAAGCTAGGCGCAACATTGTAAATTGAAGTTCTAGAGGCATTTAGGAGTAAAAAGTTTCCTTATATCCTATTCTACCTGGATTCTAACCTGTATTCCTTTTTCTTAAAAAGTACACTATATTTATTTACTATGTATAATGTATTTTATACATTTACCCCACGATAGTGGTCTCCTTTTCTATTCTTCGTTTAAAAATTAATCCTGTGTATGTATGTTTGGTTAAAGTTTTAATACAACATGAAATCTTAATAACATTGTACTTGAATCAACATATATACGTAATTTCGCAAACAATATTAATCATTGAACAAATATTCCGGAATATATCTTGTATGATTTAGCGACATCAAGGACTTGCGTTCCTCATACGGCGTTCGTGTTATTTTTCTTTTTATGCAATGATATTGTCTGTATTTCGGTATTCGGCCGTTAATCGCTTATATTAGCCGCGGAGATAATGGATTTGTTCCCGTAAAATGGATCTCAACATGTAGTAAAATTTGAGACACTTTAGACTGCACAGATGGGGTAGTGGCTATACTGGTGGATCCACAAATCATTGTTTGAGCCTGGGTGTAATTTGTGTTCATTTAATTATATATTTGTAAAGTGGAGGGGTTTATACGAGGATTGCTTATTTAGTGCAGATTGTTGTCTTTTAAAAATAATTTTAAAAAACATCATAAATTAAAGCAATAAGTCAACATACTTTTCTTACTTGAGCTCATAGTTTTTACAGCATAACTAGGAGACCATCTAAGTTGTGGGCGGACCCAGCTTCGAAGGCCGACGGCTGTATGCGGGGGTGATCCGTTCGATGGCCATGTACGGCGCACCCGTGTGGGCGAGGGCTCTGAACGCCCAGCTCAGGGCTGTTCTGTGGAGACCCCAGAGAGTCATGGCGGTCAGAGCCATTCGCGGGTACCGCACGGTATCGACCGAGGCGGCATGCCTGCTGGCCGGGACACCCCCGTGGGACCTAGAGGCGGAGATGCTCTCCGACCTCTACCGGCGGGTGACCTCACTGCGCGACGAAGGTGGCTCCCCATCGCTGAGCGAGATAGCCACCTGGCGCGAGGACGCCCGCCGAGACGTCATCGCCCGTTGGGCTACGCGGCTGGAGAGGCCTAGACACGGTGTCGTCACCGTCGAGGCTCTTCGGCCCGTACTGATGGAGTGGATGGAGCGGCGGCACGGAGTCCTCTCCTTTCGACTGGTGCAGGTGTTGTCGGGGCACGGATGCTTCGGCTTGTACCTGCACACGGTCGTGTATAGGGAGTGGACTCCGGCCTGCCACCATTGCAGCAGTGACGAGGACACGGCGCAACACACGCTGGAGGTGTGTCCGGGCTTTGACCGGCATCGCCGTGACCTCGTCGCTGTTATCGGTGCCGACCTGACGCTACCGGCCGTCGCGAGGGCGATGGTCGACAGCATCAGGAACTGGGACGCGGTCGCCGCCTTCTGCGAGGCTGTCATCTCGCAGAAGGAAGCGGCGGCACGGGCAAGGGAGGATGCCCGCGCCCCGGGCCGCCGTCAGCGGCCGGGGCGGCGCAGGCGCGAATACCTGCGCCTGATGCCGCCTTAACCGAGGCCTCGGGTGATCGGACCGGGGAATTGTCCGGTCACCCGACGTGAGGCCAACGCGTGAGGGCGACGCCCCGACGGCGAAATCTGTCGGGGCGTCGACGAGAGGAACCCGCGAGGGTAAACCGCCGAGCGGGCCACCGAAGTTAAAATCGAGTACCGGTGGTCCGCTCGCACGGCGAAGAGAGAAGGTTTTACGGTGGGTCTATGGGGTCACGCGCCGCCTTTCCGTCACCCCGGACCGATTCAGCGGGGCGAGACGCACCCATAACCCACCAATAAAAAAAAAAAAAAAAAAAAAAAAAAAAAAAAAAGGAGACCATCTAAGTTTCTTTTACGTCGTGTATAGATGGAACATCCACCTATACACGACAGGTAGCGTAGCCACTATTTCTGTAAGTATGTTTATTGCACCAATGTGAAATCGAATTATAATTTTAATACGTGTTATTACATAATGTAATAAACTTTGTAATGATCCTTAATGTATCTCTATCTCTTATCTCTACAACATCTGTTTACAATCAATTAACTCAGCGCGTCTGTTATCAACTTATGTCCTGATTTACATAAATAGTCATTTATATATACGTAATAATCAAACCAACGATTTGTGGCCACGAGATCGATCCTCTTCGATACGAAATCTGTTTTTTGACAGCTCACCATGACAACTGAACGTTTTAGAAAGTGATCTAGAAACCAGTTTAGAAGTTGATAAATTTATCGCTTGGCAGATGAAGTTTATCTGATGTGTTAATCTGCTGTATGCCATATTAGTGGATATAATTAAGTCAGGCTTTACCAAAGTGCAATTACTTTGCTTCAAACTACTTATCAGTACAAATAGTTTGTACCTATATTCTAGTTCACTCCTGTTAATATTTCATTTGTAAAGAAAACTGCAATTCATTCATCATCATCATCATCACAGCCCATAAATGTCCCACTGTTGGTCTCGGGCCTCCTCCGTAATGGGAGGGAAATTAACCTACTATACCCCGCTGGTCAGACGTGTTGGTCTATACCAACAACAACCAAAACCAACAAAACCCTATGGTTTTGTTTCGAGTTTTCCTTTTCTCGCATAGATGTTACTCGTATATGCATTTTATATCCCTTAGTCGTCTCGTACGATCACCCAAGGGTAAGATATGGGGAAGTGAATTTTATTCTTACTCCGTCACCACACGGAAATTTATTAGTTCGACTTAAACTCCATTTTTATTCTGATGTTATCTTTTTAATGCATATTTAAAATAGTAAAATACAAGTTAGTTCTATCTACTAATGAGTTTTTATATTCTACATATACATATATAACACAATATTATCAAATATTGTTATTAGTGCCATCTAGTCTCACCATATGTATTATATTAGACATAGTCTCAAGACTTTAGATTTCGGATCAATAATAGTGTCCTAGGAGAATCTTTTAATTATGTAATAAGAACAATTTTATTGAATTTTGTTATTATTAACTGCGTACCGGGGAAGACCGAGACTCACCTACCTAGACCAGATTGGTCACGTACTGAAGGAAGATGGAGTCAAGAGTCTCCGAAACCGGCGAGCGTGTATGAAGAGAATTATGAATGTTGAGGAAGCGAGTGAAGTATGCAGAGATAGAGTTCTCTGGCACTCTGTTCTCTCTGCCTACCCTGCAAGGGATATGGCGTGATGATATGTATGTATGTGTTCACTGCATCTTATTACTGTTATAAGGTTTTCTATTTTAAGTGTATTTATTAAAACTGACGTAGTCTAAATGTAGTCAATACTAGATAAATGTGGAGATGTCCTTTGATTAAAATTCACGAATAAACTTCTTATTAATAAAATAATTTATTCGCAGCTTTTTAATAAATTAATTGTGAAAATGGAAAATAGAAAACTACTACTACGTGAGTATCATCATAAATTGATTAAATTTGCATCATCATTCCGTAAAAGATTAAGTTGATATTAAGTTCGACTCTTTATCCGTCTCAATAATGCAATGAAAAATTATATATTTTTTTCATTTTTACTTGGGTTAATTGCTTATACGATTTTAATTTATAGGTAATGTGACTTAAACACCACCGAAAACAAAGACTCGATCGATACTCAAACGTTTTCGTGAGTTTGAACGAATCGGCTATTTTTGGCTACAGACAGAAAACTGTCTTCAGTATGGCCCTACCACTAGAAAAGTCCGTAGCAGTTATCACAGTAAGCCCCTTAAGGAAACATAAAGTCACAGTGTGTCATGACGACCGTTTTGCTTGGTATTTATCAACGAGATTAAATTCGAAATACGGTAATTCATAGAAAAACATGTGTAACCGATGCCGCCCGAACGACGATGAGGAAGAAAAATTCTCGAATGATGAACACGAATCGGATGACGTAGTGTGTGCTGACTTAAAAGGTGGACTGATGATATCTTAATGGTACGGAACCGTTAAATTCAGGTGGCATAGGACTGTTCTAAATGAGTTTTCGTGAGAAGGTCTCTGTAGTGAAACAGTTGGTACCATCAGTCCCTAGACGTCCACACAAAAATGCCACTCAATACAGTCATGTGCCACCTGTATCTAACGGCTTCCTACGACTTATAAGATGTTGTCAGTTCACCTAGTGGGAGATTGTACCACTCTGCGTCGTCTAATCCGTGGTCACCACTTGAGAGCCTGTCTGCCCCAATATTAGTTGATTTTGGAAATTCCCCAACGATAATCGTTATAGATAATTTTGATTAATCCATGATACTAGTCTAGCATTGTAAACACATTGTTTTGTTTGTGTTACACTTATATACGATATATGTCAAGTTATTTGTACATATACAATTAATTAATGCTATTAAATTATATTTATTATGTTTTGAAAGTTTCCAATGTTTATGCGAATCAGACACATGATTATTCTAAGAACTCGTCGTATCGCTGTTGTTTCTATTATTTGTAAATGCAATAAATTACTTCTATATATAACTTATCACATAATAAATTTTATTTTATTTATTTTGTAGTAGTACTCGTTTATATTAAAGGGGACAGATGGAGATATATGTATATATAATGTGCTAGTCGAATGATGATTGCTCTAAAAGTTGAACTTGTGATCGGGTGCCGCTTGTTAAATCCGTTTCAGTCATAACCTCATGGTTTATATCTTTGAATTATATTACATCGTGGTTCGAAACACATCACACTAGATAAAACTTATTAAACATGTTGATTTGGATAATTTTTTATGGGTGTACTTAATGGGTTCCTTGACGGTTTGAAAACGCAGTTGGATAGTGACGCGGTAGGCGGCGCTGTCAGTATACACAAAATTTTATTTGTACTATATAGTTGACAAAATTATAAAATGTATTTAACGTGGTGTTTCTATTCCGGGCAGGACAAAGTCTGTCGGATAACATTAGTAACTTTATATTAAAAAAGTCGGCAAAAAAATATAATAGACTAGTCCGCTGAGTTTCTTACCAGATTTTCTCAGTGATGGTTGCGTGATATTAATCCAATAAATTAGATGAGATTAATTTAGTGTAAAAATTTACAATATGTATATATACATAATTACTAATGAGTTTGAAAAGTATTTGCTGCTGTAATAGTTGAACTGGTGATTAGATATTGTGTGTTGGTCTGCTGCAGGCAGAATATTTTGCTTTATATTTTTATAACCATTTCATACTGGTTCAAGTGACATTTTATATTGGTTCAACGCAACTAGGTGTCTCATATTAAAAGCATTAACTTAATAGAAAAGGTAAAGTATACTATCGTTCTACGTCTGCCTGCCTCGTGCCGTAACGGATTAAGAATATAATGCATGATCACTCCTCACTCTATCGGGGGTCATAACAGTTCCGGGATCACCAGAAGAGTGAACACAATCACTCTCAATCTCCACATACGTCTTGCTCTCTCTTGTTGGAGGGACTACTGGGCTAGTCTCCCCAACAAAAATAAAAAACATTTGATATTATTTAAAACTATTTTTTTACAGATTTTGAGAGTTCATGATCTCGGGAGGACAGTTCTCCTGTGATCATGAACGGTGAAAATTGTTCGTAACGTCGAGAAAATAAAACTAAAAATAAACGCGACAAAATCAATAGAAATATTTTTTATGTGAAACAGTCGTGTAAACCATTATAGTATACATACCATGCTAGTCATAGGGTTTGGAATAGGAATTTATTTCGAGTTTTCCTTCTCTCACGTAGATCTTATCTGCATATCATATCTCTTAATTAAGTTTACGACATTCACGGGTAAAAAAGGAGTGGCGAATTGTATTCGCACTCCGTCACGATACGGAAAATAAACAGCTTAATGTTAATCACTTACTGTGTAAATTATGCTAATGGTTTTCGTGCCAGCATCCAGACTCAAACAAAAACAACAATTATCCACATTAATGCACATTTTGTTATAAAACTAAATATATTTAATGTAAACTATATATTAATTTTCGTGTGTAATGTTACACGTCCACTGGGTCACTGATTAGATTCCTTTACACATTACTATCTAGTGGCTAGCAGGGTGACGAGACCAATTATCATCTCTGACATCATAATACCTATAAAATAACACATATGTCTATATTGTATGCTAAAGTCTGAGAACAGTTTATCAAATAACAATATAGGTCATATTTTATTTGGAAAATTAATAGAGTGAGATTATTTGAACTAAACTGTGATGTAATCTTATCTCAGTGTTATAGATTATCTTTAAGTTCGTGGATCTAAAGTGTAATAGGTATCTAAATCTGTTTTATTATTATTTATAGAAATAGTAGAATAGATTAGTATCTAGTATTAGTAGAACAGATTATTCAGCTTTAGTTGAATACTCTCATTTTTAAAACTTATATATATCTGTTGACCTCGAGCCTCCTCTATCTAATATATCACGTTGGTCAGATGGGTCAGTACAGGGTTTTGCTTCGAGTTTTTTTAAAAAAAAAGATTTAAAGATATATCATCACAGGAAGAACTTGATCCCATATCTGTAGATAATTGCCTTATATTCGTTAATCTTCTCTTCTCTCTCTATCACGGGAAGGTGATATACTGTTTTTTTTGTCCGTTGTCATACGATGTAATACAATGCGATATTTTTTTTTTCATTTATGTATTTTTGGCGTTTACTCCTTAAGAATAGATTTTCATATAAGGCGCCCGGTATGAGAAAATTTGAGGAGTAAAATCTAGTGATCGAATGACCTCGTTACGTTTTTGGTGCGCAATCTATTGTGCGCACCTTTCACTTTCTGACGTGAGATAATACTTCACTGAACAGTTTTAATACATGTAAATAAAAATATATATATTATTTTTAGTCAAATGAGCTTTTTTGCGCCTGTTTTGATAATCGTAATTAAGGAGTAAACTTCAGTCATGCGTCGGAGCTTGTCAGCAGCACACACTTTTTTGAAAAAAAAAACAATAATTCTATTCCGATGGACATCAACTGTACGTTTCACCTGATATAATTAGCTATAGATACGAAGCAGGTATTAATAGTATAGTTATTTACCGATTTGCGGGCCGACTCTAACTGTGTCTGTGAGCCGTCACCACTGACTGGTGTCGTAGTTACTGATAACGATTTATATTATATACATTAAGTAAGTCTAACCTAGAATAAAATCTAGTCAATTATTGTAAATAGAGAAACAGGTACCTACATCACCATCTCAGCTCATAAATGTCCTACAGTTGGGCTCAAGCCTCCTACATAACAAGAGGGAAATTTAACTACTGTACCATCCTGGTCAGACGTGTAGTCGTCACTTACGATCACCCACGGGTAAGATAGCGGCTGAATTGTATTCTTACTCCGTCACCATACGGATAATAGGTACATAATGCTTTATTTTCCTTTACACCGAACTTTTAACTCTTGCATTCATATATTAATTTATTGACGTAGATTCTTTTTTTTTAAATATAACATCCTTTACTAAGGAAATAATCTTTGTATTGCGGGGGACTTGGTGGTTCGTACTACGTATTGCCTTGCGTAGAAAATGTTAGGATACTTGATGATATAACGGTATCTTAACCATTACACTGTCTGTGCAGTAAGTTATTGGAAATACGTCTACTATTGACGTATTACCCCTACCTACATACCTACCATAACCGTCACGAACATTTAGTTTTTAGATCATAACGATTTATGCAGTGCGCTGACGCCCTCGAAATGATTTAATTAATCAAGAAAAAAAACCCGATTACGAGCGAAAAATGTTTGTCACAAGTGGGTTTCAAACCCACACCTATTGGCAATCCGTCCCAATCGTGCTGGCACTTACACCACCGTGAACTATTGTAGGACAGTTCACGGAGGTGTAAGTGACAGCACGATTGGAACGGATTTCTAATAGGTGTGAGTTCGAATCCCACTTGTGACAAACATTTTTTGCTCGTAATCGGGTTTTTATATATAATCAAGCATATTAAATGCAAAATTTCAGTAATTTGATTAATCAAGATATTTAGTTGCTATGCGATAATATGTTTAATATATATATCTTGACGTCACTGCCATGAAGGTTGACTATAATTCACATTGGTAGAAATAATTTAAGCAAGTCTAAATTCATATATTTTTGAAGTATGGCTTGGTTACTTTGACCTTTAAGCCAAGTCTTCATAGTTTAGACACTTCGTGCCTTGTCTTCCGTATTAATTTTCTTCGTATACTGTTTACCACTTCTTTAAATTGTAATTAGTCCTTGATAGTCACTGTCCGTCAGTAAGACAAGTCGTTACTATCAATTTGGCGCTGATAACCAAATTCATAGTTTCGTTGGGAATTTTGGATGAACACGAAAATACACGAAAACCACTATTATACCATATTCACTACACTTCAGCACTTTTACTGTATCATATTCCATAAAATACCAGCAAAATTATTCAATATAACACTACAAAATACTAAAGAAATGAATATAATACAAGAGCGTGACATGACATTTCCATATTCGTGCCAAAACTCCAAAAATTCATATTTAATGTGGTGACAGATATCAACCCTTACCTTTTTCATTAAAGTCGTAAAAATCATAAAATGTTATGCTGAACTATCTGACCTCTAGACAGATTGCACTGATACATTGTTTTCAGCCCATTAAAAATAAGGGAAATCACCTGAATTATGTTAATTGAATCAACAATAGTGATAAGTATTTAATAGTAAAACATATACGTTATTAAAGACTTGAGGTGATAAGAGATAAAACTATGACATAATAAGTAAGCAATTTGGTTTAGTCAACATACGTGTACACTTTTTGTGGTGAATTTTTACGAGAAATGTTTTACGTAAATGGCTCGAGATATATAACAGATTGTCGTACAATTATGACTCCAAAAAATAACTAGACAAGATCGTAAAGGCACAGGGTAAGCATTAAATTTTTATATTACAGGATAACGAGAAGGAAAACTCGAAACAAAACCCTATATCAACGCGTCTGATCAGCGCGGTATAGTAGGTTAACTTCCCTCCCACTATGAAGGAGGCCCAAGCCCAACAGTGGGACATATATGGACTGTGATGATGATGATGATTACAGGGTAACATTTTAATGTTTTATCAATCACTTTGATTTGTAGAGAATATGTTTATCATTCATTTATTTTCATAAAATTATGAAAGTGTAAAACATATATCTCAACCCTTTTTAAATTCGCGAAAAAATTATCTTAAAACCTCTTATATCATCTACTTACGCGTATATGTCCGACATTCTGTTATATATTTAGACATGCATTTAGGTATAAATATTTTTTTATGTATACTATATCAGGTGTGTTTATATTTATAGATATCATGACTAGCTGGCCCACCCAACAAACGTTGACCTGTACTAATTTAAAATAAATTAGAATTATGATGTGGACAGACGACCTGGTGAAGGTTGCTGGGCGTCCATGGATACAAGCGGCATAAGGAACGCAGTCTGTGGTGTACATGAGGGAGGCCTACGTGTAACAGTGGACGACGATAGGCTGAAATGATGATGATAATGATGAAATTAGAATTCCTTGAAATCGATTTCAAAGTTATCTACCAAGTCTAAATGTTAATCTAAATCATCCCTGAATCCACATACATAAATTATTTTATTAAAATCGATTTAAACGCTTATTAGTTCATATACACACGTAAAAAGAATTATGTAGAAATACTTCCATATAAAATCTTATGATTTCTTTTTTAATTTGTAATACATTTATTATGCGCGATTATTTCGATAATTTGCCGCCATTTCACATATTTTTTGAGGTTAATATTATGTTACAATAACATTATCATAATATTATAATATAATATTATGATAAAATACTGGAATGGAATGCTATGTGATAGCTGCTTCGAATGCCAACCCTTACATTGCTCGTGGATGTTGTAAAAGACGACGAAGAGCTTTATATCGACCTGGACCAATTTGATGTCGTTTGTTCAACAATTATATTCCCAAGGAGGGTTGAAGTTAGGCAGACGGCTGGTCTTAAAATTATTGCCAATGACTTTTGCAACGTGTAGGATGGAAAATATCGCGTCGACCTCAAGTAATTAGAATTAGAGTTGAATAATGATGAATGTATGGGGTGTTCAAGAAAATAAAATTGCAATATTTCCTCTTACAAAAAGTAGGTATTTTTAAGACACTTCATAAGCAAGCTATCAGTCATATATTCGTATATGTACTACCGACAACTATGCCAAAATATCCTCTGCGAAAGACCATAAAAAATCATACTAGCCGCGTACTGTTAGAAATGAAAAAGCCGAAATACTATAATGAACCAAAAAAGAAAAAATATTAACCCAAATAATGAAGTTTCCAGTTAGGACTCTTTCGCGTACCATCAAACAAGACCTGAAGAGTGGTGCTAATAAGTTATTGCCAGGCTATATGTGAACATTATTTGACAGCTTCGTTTTATTTCTTATCGTATGTCAAACATATGTAATGGTTGTTATCTTAGATCAAAAGTTATATAGATACCCGATTGCTGTATAATAACTGTGTAGATGGTGTAGTGGTTAAGATTTATCGTGCCAAGTGTCTGGGTTTGATTCTCACGCAGGACACAATTTTTAAACAACACGTAGTGTGATCCACAAACTATAGTTTGTGGATGTAATGTATGTTCGTTAATCATGTTTCTAAATTTTCCTTGCGGGGAGATAGACCTCGTTAGCATTGGTCTGCAATCTATCTAGGAGAAGGAAAACTCCAAAATATAACCCGGGGAGATAGGCCTCGTTAGCATTGATCTGCAACCTATCTAGGAGAAGGAAAACTCCGAAATATAACCCCCGATCCAAGGTGTAAACCGACCCGTGCTGAGGGATTCGCGGCCAGAGGGTAAGCTGGTCGAAAACGGAGGGTGCATGTGTTGGTGGTCACAGGGCACAGTAGTGATTCCATCTTGCCCTCACACAAGGGCTCTGTGGGGGTGGACCTTTGACTACCCTAATTCTCGTGGGAACGCTATGAATTCTTATAAAAATATTAAAATTATTTTTATCAATTAACAATTTAAATCTAATGGCTGTCATACTATGGATAATTTTTGTCGTAGTTTGTTAATGTATTTCATTCCTTTGGCCTTACATTATTATATTTATGTAACTCATAATGAACAACGTTCGTACATATTTACTGTATCATGTGCATTTATGCTTGTTATCTTAGACTGGATCTATTGTGACTCTGAATATCATTGCTTAATATCTCATATGATTTTTATACTCAAAGTTCGATAATAAAAATAACAATGTTTTGTCGGTGTATTATCAAAACTGTCGCGGACTAAGAACTAAATTGAATGCTATTTATATGAATATATTATCGCATAACTATGACATTATTATACTGACAGAGACTTGGTTGCACGGGGGCATATTGAATAATGAATTCATAGACACTCGTTACAATGTATTCCGATGTGACCGCGATCGCGCTGCAACTAATCGTCGTGACGGCGGTGGGGTGCTGGTAGCCGTGCTCTGCTCGCTGAGCGTTGTGCGTTGCGTGCCCGCATCCCCTGCCGCCTCACTGGACATTCCATGCATTATAGACTACTTATTATTGGAATTGCGCATTGATAAATGTCATCATTTAATATGCGCCTCTTACGTTCCACCAGGAGTAGATGCCGATATATATTCTACTTATTTTAATAGTCTTCAAGAATTAATACAAGTGAAGGGCTATGATAACTTTTACTTAATCGGTGATTTTAACCTGCCTTATCTTGACTGGTACGTTGATATGACACAAACAGTGCCTCAAAATATAGGCACTTTAATACCACCTTACACTCATTTAATATGTCTTATGACCACTTTGGATTGCATTCAGGTAAATATCTATAAAAATAGTATGAATAGATTACTTGATTTATGCCTAACTAATAATTATGGTAGTAGAACTTTTTCTGCACCAATAACTCTGGTACCACCGGATATTTATCATCCTCCATTTTATCTTTTAATACCAATAAAAAATAGTTTGTCAACGCCAATGCCAACTAAACCACACATAGTATACTTATATAGGAATGTTAATTATGAGGTAGTCAATAGTGAGATTTTAAAAATTAATTGGTGCGACTTATTTTCTAATACATGTGCCGAACGATGCGTGGATATATTCTACGAATATATTTTTGATATTATTCGAAAACACGTTCCCAGTAAACGTGTCGCAAAATCAAATTTTCCAGTATGGTTTACCCCTGCTTTGATACACATATTTAAAAATAAGAATAAAGCTTGGGTTAAATGGAAAGTTTACAAAAATGAATCAGACTACAATTTATTTTCTATGCTTCGCGGTAGGTTTAAAAGGGAGTCATTAAAATGCTATAATAAATACATGAAATCAGTGGAGGATAGCATATCTAATAATACTAAGTACTTTTGGATCTACATACATAATCGTAAGAATCAGTCAGATATTCCAATCAATGTACATTATAACGGTACAGAAGCGAATACTCCGGTGGGCATTTGTAACCTCTTTTCGTCTTTTTTTTATTCAGTTTTTCTGCCTTCTGATGTTACAAAATCTTTTAGTATAGACGATATGACCGATATAGATAAAGAAATATTTAATGATACAATTATTAGCGACATACATATATTGGAGGCGAATGTATTAAAGGAACTCGAAGGTCTTGATATGACTAAGAGTGCTGGGCTTGACAACATTCCTCCATTATTCCTTAAAAATACTGCTAGAACAATAAATAAGCCGTTAGCGATTTTATATAATAAATGCTTATTAGAGGGCGTATTTCCTCCAATATGGAAGTCTGCTAGAATAACACCTATACATAAGGGAGGTACTAAACAAGACGTAATTAATTACCGTCCTATTTCAATTCTGCCAACGCTAGCTAAACTCCTAGAGAGACTTGTGCATAATAATATCTACCCTTTGTTGCATAAGATTATTCTCCCACAACAACATGGTTTTGTTCGAAAACGTTCTACTATCACTAACCTTATGGTTTATACTTCTGAGCTATTTGATAATCTGGATGCTAACAAGCAAACAGATAGTATCTACACTGATTTTCAAAAGGCTTTTGATCGGATAGATCATAAAATATTATTGGAGAAACTAGCCTTCAATGGTATTCGCGGTAATTTGCTGAGGTGGTTTAAATCATATATTACAAATAGAACACAAAAAGTAGTCTTAAAAGGATATGAATCGAATACCGTTATCATAACATCCGGAGTTCCGCAGGGTTCTATCCTTGGCCCTTTGCTGTTTCTCCTGTTTATCAATGACATACAATATTGCTTTCAACACTGCAAGTTCCTATTATATGCAGATGATCTTAAAATCTATAGAACTATTGACGACCTTAATGACCAACGTAAGCTTCAGCAGGATCTAGATAGATTCTCTAATTACTGTACTGTTAATAAAATGCAACTAAGTCTCGATAAGTGCAAGATTATCACATTCACTCGGAAACGTTCGTATATTGCAGATACTTACACATTAGGTGGTCGTTGTCTTAATAGAGTGCAGACTATTCGTGATCTTGGAGTTACATTAGATTCTAAACTGACACTAGATGCACATGTTGATAATATTTGCAGTAAAGCTTACAAAATGTACGGCCTTGTTTTACGAGCAAGCAATCAATTCAAAAGGCCACAAACATATTTGCATCTGTATAAGTCCTTGATTCGCTCCCAGATGGAATATGCTGTATGTATTTGGGACCCACTCTACGCGAGATACTCAAATTTCCTTGAACGTGTGCAAAAAAAAATCTTACGTTGTATGCACTATAAATTCAACTACACTTACCAGTCTTACGACAGTTTATTACAAAAATATAACCTTTTAGACCTTAAATCGAGGAGGATACAGATGCAAGTAATGTTTATCCATGACATCTGTCATAACAGGTATGACTGCCCTGATATTGTCAATAGAGTTACCTATAATGTGCCTATAAGATCATGTACACGAGCCTGTCGTCCGCCTCATTTCTTCGCTATACGAACCTCACGCACCAATGCAGGCAAGCGTGCACCCATTCGTCGTGTACTTCAGACTTATAACTATAATTGTAGTGAAATCGATATTTATGCGAACAGCACTGTTGCTTATAAAAGAATGGTTGTTAAAAAATTATCTGGATTTAATACTGTACATCGGATGTAAATACATAAGATATCATTACTATTTACTGATGTATATCTACATTACTAATGTATATCTTGCTACGTAATTATTTGCTGCTATGTGTATATGTATGTATGTATGTGTGTATGTATGTGTATGTATGTATATGTATGTATGTATATGTATGTATGTATGTGTATGTGTATGTACGTGAGTGCATGTGTATGGGTATATATTTTTAACTATAACTAAAAATATAAAAAAAAAAAACGTACATGCAAGCCTTCTTCTCTCACCCTGTACTACTTTTACATGAATATGTATATTTGTCCAATCGGTGGTAAACGGTGTGGATATCACTTTTTTTTTTTAATATTGTTTAACTTCAAACCACTATAACCAAACTTCATTGTGATATTGTTTGTTTACCCAATAAAGTAAAAAAAAAAAAAAAAAAAAAAAAAAAAAATTCCAAATGACGGCGATGCGGCTCGCAACTCTTCACGTCTCGTTCCCAATGAGGGCGAAAAGCAGTCTACGGAGTGCCGTTTTGCCACGTTAAATGTAGAAGGAGGAATGAAGGAGAAATTAAATGAGGTATGTCAAATGATGGATGATAAAAAGATTGATATTCTTTGTGTGAATGAGACGAAGCGAAAGGGGTGTGAAATAACTAAACATGGACCTTACACAGCATACTGGGCTGGGGTATCAAATCAAATCAAATCAAATCATTTATTATGCATAAGCCCTAAAATGGCACTTACATATTGTCAATATTACATTTTTTTTTTAAATTAATCTACCACCGGATCGGAAAGCCGCCACAAACTGAGAAGATCCGGCAAGTAACTCAGTGGGCTCGTCATTTTTTTTTAAATTGTATGTTTTCTAATATTATTAGATACATATTTAATCCCCATTAGCTCCAGTGAGATGCCCTTCGAGTAAAGATTTATTTTTTAAAAGTTAAATACACCATTAACAAAAAACACAAAAAAGAACAGAAATGGTTGGACCAGATTCCACAAGCGGCACTCGATCACGAGTTAACTACTGAAGCAGCCATCACGCCCCTCAACCACATTCGAGGGAAGGGAGAGACCCGCTCACGTAGCTACCGCAGGCAGAGACCTTTTTAGTAAGCATGACCACACCAAGATCTATAAATTACAATCAAATCGCTCAATTAAATCAATAAATAACACGTTAGGCAAAACACGCTACACTGTACAATTTGTGACAATGATAAATATACAGAGTTCAGACAACAGTGAGGATCAGCACTAAAACAACGTAAAAGTTAAAATTATATAAAGTAATTGCTGAGAGAGGAGCAACTCATAACCATTCCGTATTATCATTTAGATAATCCGAAATGTTGTAATATCCTTTTTTACAAAGTCTAGTTTTGATAGCCTTTTTAAACTTATTTATGGGCATATCACGGATATCTTTAGGTAGTTTATTGTAAAAGCGTATACATTGCCCCATGAAAGACCTACTAATTTTTTGTAGGCGAGTATGATGTATAACTAGATTATCCTTATTCCTAGTATTCACGTGATGAATGTCACTATATTTATCAAATTTATCAATATTTTTTTTTACATATAATATGTTTTCAAATATAAATTGTGATACAACAGTTAGAATGTTTATCTCCCTAAATTTTTCGCGCAGTGATGCTCTTGGGCCTAAATTATAAATCGCGCGGACAGCCCGTTTTTGGAGAACAAAGATATTATTCAAATCTACAGAGCATCCCCAAAGTAGTATGCCATAAGACATAAGACTGTGGAAATAAGCGAAATAAACAATTCTAGCCGTTTCAATATCGGTTAACATTCGAATTTTTTTTACCGCATAAGCCGCTGAGCTTAGCCTACTTGATAATTTCTCAATATGAGGGCCCCAATGGAGTTTAGCATCAATAGTAATACCTAAGAATGTGGTGGACTCCACAATTTCTAGGGCCACACCATTCATTTGAACATTGGTTTCCACTAGTCTCACATTAGGTGCGGTAAATTGAATACATCTGGTTTTCTTTTCATTAAGAACCAAGTTATTTGTACTGAACCAATGAACAACATTTGACAGAGCATTGTTCACATCGTCATAATTAAGCATTTGTCTTTTAATTTTAAACAATAAAGAGGTATCATCTGCGAACAACAATTATGTTTTGGTTATCCCCTATATAATAAGGTAAGTCATTAATATATAAATGAACAGAAATGGCCCCAGAATAGATCCTTGTGGAACGCCCATTCTTGCAACAGAACCAGGTGATCGTACACCATTAACATCGACCTTCTGAATTCTGTTGCCTAAATACGATGTTAAAAGTTCGAGAGCCTTATTTCTGATCCCATAATGGTATAATTTCTTGATGAGAGTTTCGTGGTGTACGCAATCAAACGCTTTGGATAAATCGCAAAATATACCCAAAGCATCATGCGATTCCTCCCAAGCTCCAAAGATATTTTTTAATAATTCCACACCCGCATCAGTAGTAGAGCAAGTATCAAGGAACACTAGAGCCTGCCAGGGAGTTGGTCTCCTCCTTTCTGCGCGAATGGCTCAGTGTGTGAAAGAGTATAAATGTGTGAATGCTAGATTATTATGGACAAGAATGAAAGTGGGTCTAACTCGTATTTTTGTGGTAGGAGTATATGCTCCAGTGAACACGGGTTTATATACAAATAAGTATGAAGAGGATGAAAGGGAAAAATTCTGGGAGGAACTAAGAGATGTTTTGAGATTATGTAAGTGTAATGAAAGGTTGATTTTGCTAGGTGATTTTAATGGATGGGTTGGAGTGAGCCGAAAAGGATTTGGAAAAGTTTTAGGAAGGTTTGGCGATGAAAATGTGAATGAAAATGGACAAAGTTTACTAGAAGTGTGCTTGGAACCTTTGTGTTACAAACACTATGTTTGAACACAAAAAGATCCACATGTATACACGAGAAGCAAAGAATGTGAGAAAGAGTATGATTGATTTTGTGATAGTAGATGAAAGGCTCAGAAAGAAAGTTCTAGACACTAGGGTATATCGCGGTATTGGTATTCATACAGACCACTTTCTAGTAATGACTAGAATAAGTGGTTTTATGAAAACGTGGCGAAACCGGCTACATAACCCGACAAGTGTGCTAGAAAGAATAAAAGTAGAAAATTTGCAAGATGAGGTTGTTAGAGAGAAGTACAAAAGTAAACTGACAGAAAAGTTGTATGATTCGGTTGATATTAATGATATGGAAGAATTATGGAAAACTTTTAAAGAAAATGTGGTAAATACTGCTACATAAATATGTGGCGTGACCAGAAGAAGGAAAGTAAATAAGATGAAGAATGTATGGTGGGATAAAGATGTGCATAGTGCAGTTTGTGAGAAAAAGAAGGCCTGGGTAGATTGGCTTGATGTCAGAGCCAACGAGAGAATGGAGAAAGCAACAAATGATGATATAGATGTAGCCAAAGAAGAATATAAGAGAAAAAAAGAGAAGTGAAAGAAATTTTCAGAAGAAAGAAAGAAGATCAAAACGACGAGTATGATAGAAGATTGTCGCAGGATTTCCAAGCTAACTCGAAAATTTTCTGGAAGTCCATAAGAGCGGCTGGAGGTAAAGCGCAAAATACAGAGCTAGTCTCAATCAGGGATAAATATGGAAGGACAGTGAATGGAGAAGAATGTATGCTAAAACGATGGAAGGAATACTTTGAAAGCTTGTTTGAAAGAGAAGGGCCACAAAAATTATCATTTGTGAATGAAAGAGACCTCGAGAATCGAGAATGTATAACTGAGATAGAAATTACGAATGCATTGAAAGGTATGAGAGCGGGTAAGTCTGCAGGATACGATAGGATTACAGTTGAAATGCTGACGGCTGGAGAAGATGTTATAGCTAACAAGCTATACCAGCTCTTCAATCTGTGCTGGACTAATGGCCGAGTACCTATAGACTGGTGTCAGGCGGTAATCGTACCTCTTTACAAAGGGAAAGGTTCGCGGGAAGACTGTAGAAGCTACGGGGGCATAAGCCTCCTTAGCATTGTCGGCAAACTGTATGCGAAAGTGTTGATTGAAAGAGTAGTGAAAGTGACCGAAATGAAAATATGAGATGCACAAGCGGGTTTTCGAAAGGGTATGGGTTGCACGGATCAAGTCTTCTCTTTACGATGCATGACGCAAAAATTTTTGGGTAAAGGTCAGAAAGTATTTTGCGCATTCATTGATTTGGAAAAGGCTTATGACAAAGTGAGGAGGAATGAACTATGGTCGGTACTATCGATGTATGGGGTAGATGGCCATCTTATTCAGGCGCTGAAATCCATCTATAAGGATTCCAGAGCCCGCGTAAGGATAAACGGGTCCTACACTGAATGGTTTAACATTGATAAAGGTGTTAGACAGGGATCTGTAGCGTCACCGTGGCTGTTTAACCTATTCATGGATAGCTGTTTGCAAGACTTGAAAAATAATGAATGTGGTTTAAGAATGAATGAGTTACTCGTCAAATTTCTTCTTTATGCCGATGATCAGGTTTTACTTGCATCGTCGGCTGAAGATTTGCAGGCGATGGTAACTACTATGCATGATGCTTTTGAAAGAAAAAGTATGAAAGTAAATGTAAGTAAGACGAAAGTAATGGTCTTTGAAAAGGATAAATGTATGACGGAATGTAATATTTTTATAAATGGTGAGGGATTGGAACAGGTGAAAGAATTTGTATATTTGGGTGTACTGTTTACTAGTGATGGTAAAAATGATGATGATGTTGAAAGACGAGTCAATGCTGGTAATAAATAATGGGGCATTGAACGCTTTTATGAAGAGTAGGAATGTGTCTAAAAAGGCACGCCTAGCTGTACATAAGGGAGTATTAGTGCCCACTCTCATGTACCTACGGCAGTGAAAGTTGGATTTGGCAGGGAAGACATGAAAGTAGAATAAATGCTCTAGAGATGAGAGCTCTTCGTAGTATGTGTGGTGTAAGTCTGAAAGATAGAATTAGGAATAGTGTTATAAGACAGCGCTGTGGTGTGAATGAAGAAGTAGCGACAAAGATAAAAAAGGGAATGCTGAGGTGGTTTGGCCACGTGCAAAGAATGAGAGAAGAAAGGTTGACTAAACAAGTATACAAAGCGAGTGTGAGTGGGACGATTACAAGGGGAAGACCACGTCGTACCTTTCTGGATCAAATTGAAGATGTATTATCGAAAGGTCAGGTTAAGAGTACGCGTAACCGTAGACCATGCATGAAGACTGTGATGAGTGTGAATGAAGCGATGGAGGTATGTCAGGATCGTGGTTTGTGGCAATCCGTAGTCTCTGCCTAGCCCTATGGGAAACAGGCGTGAGGCTATGTATGTATGTATGTAAATTTTCCTGCATTTCAAGGGTCTGCTGTCGTTGTCAAAAATAACAGAATAAGGAAAACCACTTTATGCCTAGGTACCACGTGCTTTTCTTATAGGCACTAATATTTATTAATGTTTTGTAGGGATAACTACTGTAATAGAACAAAACGATCTATTTCTTTCGAGTAACTTAAAAGATTCTTTATGTCCTCTTTTTTGAGAAGTTGAACGCTGTGGTATTCGAAACGTCGGGAAAGTAAAAATACAGACTCGTTAAAATACGCAAAAATAGATATATTTTATATGTGCACTCGCGCAATCAACTGAAATTATTAAAGTTCATGAATTAATAAAAAATATATTATATGCATATTAGGTATATCCCTTAGTTATCGTTTATGGTATCAACGAGTAAGGAAGGTGGTGATGAATTGTATTCTTACTCCACTGCTACCCGGAAAATATTGTATAGATTTTTGTTTATTGAATCAGTAGTAAGACTAAATTAGTTAAGCAATGGTGGCGTTATAATATACGTAATGTAAATAACTTTAAGCTTATGTTATATATACAATTAATATTGCGTGCATAACTGGAACTTTGCTTGTAACTCCTCTTGTGGTGATTGGTATAGCATACAATATTGCACTACTCTTTCTTTGCAAGTCAAAAACTCCAAGGCAAAAATAATGAATAGTGATATTTTGTATTGTTACGTCACCACGCGGGTAATATGACTTACTAAATCTCACTATATCTTTAAACGAGCAATTCTTGTATATATATATATGTATATATGTAATCTGAATCTCGGAAACGGCTCCAACGATTTTCTTGAAATTTAGCATACAAGCGGTTCCGGGGGCGATTAATCGATCTAGCTAGGTTTCATTTATAGAAAATATTATTTTGTCAGTATATTTCGGCAATAATCTCACTATATCTTTAAACGAGCAATTCTTGTATATATATATGTATATATGTAATCTGAATCGCGGAAACGGCTCCAACGATTTTCTTGAAATTTAGCATACAAGCGGTTCCGGGGGCGATTAATCGATCTAGCTAGGTTTCATTTATAGAAAATATTATTTTGTCAGTATATTTCGGCAATAAAAATATAATTTTTCGTTGTACTAAAACTATTAGAATATGAAGATTTTAAAATTTTGACGCTGTCATTAAGAATAGACATTTAGCTCAGTTGGAAAATCAAGTGGTCTAATCCAAACAAACCGGAGCTCGGTTCGGATCCTTACTTTTTCTTATTTACTTTTTGGCATTATTTTTTATTATTTTATTAATTATTATCATTTGCCCGCGTTTTTGTCTGCGAAGAAATCGATAATGTTTTAATAGGATTTTTGTTTGTTTTTTACGTTATTATTTATATCGTTATTTATAGATAATTATGTATAAATGTGTGTATTATTATATAGTATAACAATCTTATCCGTGTGGTGACGGAGTAAGAATACAATTCACCACCCCCTATCTTACCCGTGGGTGATCGTAAGAGACGACTAATAATAATAATAATAATTGTTTACAAACCTCTATACCAACACGTCTAACCAGCACGGTATAGTAGGTTAACTTCCCTCCTATTAAGGAGGAGGCCTGAGCACAACAGTGAGACGTATATGGGCTGTGATGACGATGATGATAACAATCTTTGTTATAGTGTAGGGAAGGTTTAATAAACATAAAAATCAAATGAAATTTTGTTATATATTATGGACACCAGGCTTTTTCTTAGCAGGCCATGTTTTTGACACAACGCGCTCATTGCGACCGAGGCGGCGGAAGGGTAGTGTGCGGCCCAATAACCCACCGTCTTTTTCATCGAAATTAAGCCGACCACTGGTACCGCTTCATTGACATCACCGCCCACCCACGATTCTACACCTATTATAGTATTTCTTTGTAAACAATATCTTTTCTTTTCCTCTCGGATGCTAGAGTTACCAGGCTACTCTGTGAGCTTACTCTGAAGCATGTCACATACAACTGCCCATGGGAGAAGCAGCTTTCTCTCAAGTCTACTCTACCTTAAGAATATGACCTCGAGCTTTGTTTATGGTTATTGCGAAGTAGACTTTAATGACAAACTGCACTCTCTGAAATTCGAAGGATTAATTTGATGGTATTTGGAGAATCCTAGGAATAAATATAGACTCTGCTCAAGAACGAACGTTCAGTATAGTTGACCCGATTACATTGCAATGCAATGTTTTTTTTGGAAACTGGTGGCATTGTATAATTTTGGCGGGCCAGCTCTCAATTTTAAGATGTGAGTTGGGAGACCGGGAGCTTTCAGAGTATTCAGGAATTCGACCGGTTGTCGGACTCGGGGTTTATAACTTATTCGAAAGATTTATTTTAATATTCGAACCCTTCGAATTATTTAAAATATTAGCGCACGACATAGTAGCGCACATAGGTAGGTCATGTCGTCATGCGACCAATCTGATCAGCATTAACATCCTGTCTCCCTATCGTATCTTACTGATCGTGCCTAATATAACTCAGCCTTTCCGTCTCAATTTTTACAAATATGTTGATTAAGCCGTAACTAAACCTGAACTAAAAAAAAACCTGAAACCCTGACTAAACAGCGAAAAAAAGATAGAAAATGAACATCTCTCTTTACTAATCATTATGCGGTAAAAATACCCTCGCCAGAGTAAAATTAAAATGGGTAATATATCTTATGAGCGATGGATTTCAGTTATACGAAGCAATGCGGACAACTTGTTGTACTTCCTAGAACTAATAGGATTCCACGAGAATGCATTACCTTTGTTCCTATTAATGTCAGCCGCTTAGAGCACTTTAGACACAATTTGAGTATGAAAGTACCACTATTGCCTTTTCATGATAACCCCAATGAATTGTATACATTCCTAATTCACATAATTGATGATGAATTTAGTAAAATATTTAAACCTAAAACTGTAACAATTGGAGTACCTGTTGGCTTTAGTGAATGGGCAACTTGTGGTATCTACAAGAGTAGACGAAGGTTATATGATCTTTATGACGAAAAGTCTTATAACCATAGTCCAGTGTTCCTAGAATATATAAAAAAATATTCTAAAATATTCAAACGTGTCTGTTCCTCTGCTAAAGCAATTTATCTGAGAAATAAAATCAAACGATCTAGTGATGTAATTAAAATGACTTGGAATGTGATTAATAGTGAAACTGGTAGAAATACTGTACGGAAGAAGGACTTCAATTTAATTATTGATGATAAAAATATATGTGCGGACGAAGAAGTGGTAACCGAATTTGAAAAATATTTCAGTAATATTCCTTTACTGACAACTAAATAATTGATGTGTTCTCCTATTTTAGCCGAGTCACTCTTGAAACAGTGTATTGTAAAATGCGACACATCCTTTGAGTTCTTAGATGTCAGTAGGAATGATATCATAAACTCTTTTCAAAATCTTAATGTTAAGAAGACAGCTGATTTATGGGGCTTTTCTGTAAAGACAGTTAATTCTATAATTGATATTATTGCCCCCCATCTGGCATCTCTGTTTAATGGTTGTGTTGCTCGAGGCGTATTTCCTGATCTCATGAAAATTAGTAGAGTGATTCCTTTGTTCAAAGCGGGTAGTATGTCTGATCTTAATAATTTTCGACCAATTTCCATACTACCCACACTTAGTAAAGTTTTTGAAAGACTTATGCTGAGTCAAATGTTACATCATTTTAAGAGACATGATATATTTCACAAACAGCAATTTGGCTTCACTAAGAATTGCTCTACTACTGATGCGGGTGTAGAATTATTAAAAAATATCTTTACAGCCTGGGAGAAATCGCATGATGCTTTAGGTATATTTTGCGATTTATCCAAGGCGTTTGATTGTGTACACCATGAAATTCTCGTCAAGAAATTATACCACTATGGGATCAGGAATAAGGCTCTCGAACTTTTAACATCATATTTGTACAACAGAATTCAGAGGGTCAATATTAATGGTGTACGATCATCTGGTTCTGTTATAAAAATGGGCGTTCCACAAGGATCCATTCTGGGGCCATTTCTGTTCCTTGTATATATTAATGACTTACCTTATTATGTAGGAGATAACCAAAACATAGTCTTCTTCGCAGATGATACCTCCTTATTGTTTAAAATTAAAAGACAAATGATTAATTATGACGATGTGAACAACGCTCTGTCAAATGTTGTTCATTGGTTCAGTACAAACAACTTGGTTCTTAATGAAAAGAAAACCAAATGTATTAAATTCACCACACCTAATGTGAGACTAGTGGAAACCAATGTTCAAATGAATGGTGTGGCCCTAGAGCTTGTGGAGTCCACGGCATTTTTGGGTATTACCATCGATACTAAACTCCATTGGGGTCCTCAGATTGAAAAATTATCAAGTAGGCTAAGCTCAGCGGCTTATGCGGTAAAAAAAATTCGAATGTTAACCGATATTGAAACGGCTAGAATTGTTTATTTCGCCTACTTCCATAGTCTTATGTCTTGTGGCATTCTGCTTTGGGGTTGCTCTGCAGATTTGAAAAACATCTTTGTTCTTCAAAAACGGGCTGTCCGCGCGATTTATAATCTAGGGCCAAGAGCTTCACTGAGAGAAAAATTTAGGGAAATAAACATTCTAACCGTTGTATCACAATTCATATTCGAAAACATACACATATACACACTATATGTAAAAAACATACATACTATATGTAAAAAAAAAAAATTAATGAATTTGATAAATATAGTGATATTCACCGTGTGAACACTAGGAATAAGGATAATCTAGTTATCTATCATACTCGCCTACAAGAAAATAGTAGGTCTTTCATGGGGCAATGTATACGCTTTTACAATAAACTGCCTAAAGATATCCGAGATATGCCAATGAATAAGTTCAAAAAGGCTATCAAAAACAGACTGTGCAGAAAAGGATATTACAGCATTTCGGATTATCTAAATGATAATACGGAATGGTTATGAGCAGCTCCTCTCTCAGCAATTGCCCTTTTAATGTTTATCACTTACTCTTGTATTATTTGTATTATCTTAATTGTACAGTGTAGCGTGTTTTGCCTAACGAGTTATGTATTTAATTATCCAAGCTATCTGTTTCAAATTTATAGATTATGGTGTGGTCATGCTCACTGAAAAGGTCTCTGCTTGCGGTAGCTACGTGGAGCGGGTCTCTCCCTTCCCTCCAATGTGGTTGAGGGGCGTGATGGCTGCTCTAATAGTTAACTCGTGATCGGGTGCCGCTTGTGGGATCTGGTCCAGCCATTTTTCTTTCTTTTTTGTTTTATAAATATTCTTAGTTTAATTTTGTATTATATACAAAATTTTAAAAATGAATCTTTACTCGAAGGGCATATCACTGGAGCTAACATAAATTAAACATGTAACCAAACTCTTTTGTGAAAAAATATAATAAAAAAAAGTGACGAGCCCACTGAGTTTCTTGCCGGATCTTCTCAGTATGTGGCTGCTTTCCGATCCGGCGGTAGATTAATTAAATTTAATTAAAAAAAAACAATGTAAAATTGACAATATGTAAGTGCCCCTATGAGGCTTATGCAAAATAAATGATTTGATTTGATTTGAATGTGTTATCATGGCTCTCAATTACAATATTCGGCTTAGAAAATTGCTGTCCAACAATTTAAAATTTTAAACTCTACGTTCCTATGACGCCGTGTCCTAAAAGTGACCTCTTTATAGCTTAGAAACTTTCAAATGCCGTGTTAATACAGTATTGTGACTTTTGAGGCATTCCAATTTTAAAAAGTATTTCCATTGTACCAAGCTTCTATGTGAGTTCAACTTCTTCAGGATTCCGTACCAATAGCGTAAAACGGCACCATATAACTAAGACTTCGCCGTCCATCCGTCCGTCCATCTGTCTATCACCAAGCTGTATCTCATGAACCATGATAGTTAGATAGCAGTCAGACAGAAATTTTCTCAGATGATGTGTTTCTGTTGCCGCTATAACGTCAAATACTAAAATACAAAATAAAATCAATATTTAAGGAGTGCTTCCATACGACAAACGTGATTTTTGATTCTTTTTGCTCGATACATTTTTTATTTTCTATTTTTGTATTCTTGCCTTTTTAATTTATTTTTTCATTATTTTAATTATATTTAAATATATCTTCCAAAACACCCTAATAAGAAAATACCGAGCAAGGCTTGGTCCTCCAGATATTAAAGATAAAACATGACATCGTCTTTAACAAAAATCTTAACATAAACTACAATTGTTAACACATTTGCAATGCCTGGCTATTATGGCTTTATCCCTACTTGGGGACGTTAATGTACAAAAGTGTACGTTAATAGGTCGATAGATGGAATTATGTAAGTGTAATTATTGCTCGGGGATGTCGTAAAGTATGATTAAGGGATATGATGCGAATATAACATCTATTAAAGGAAGAAAATCTCGAAATAAATACTATGTATCAACCAGTTTCTATTATCATTAGTTCATAATATGTCCCACTGTTGGGCTCGGGCCTCCTCCGTAATGGGAGGGACATTAACCTACTATACCACGCTGGTCAGACGTGTTGGTATAAGGTTTTGTTTCGAGTTTTCCTTCTCTTGCATAGATGTTATATACCTTTTGTATCGCTTAGTCGTCTGTTACGATCACACACGGGTAAGATAGGGGGTGGTAATTTGTATTCTTACACCGTCACCACGCGGATAAACCCGTCTCACCTTTATGGTATAACAGATCAATTTCCTCTCTATTATGGAGGAACCTCGAGCTCAGTAGTCGGACGAATAGGAGCTGAGATGATGATGATATATTACAATAGTTACGGCTATTTTTAAGTGCTAGTTAGCTAATAATATATTAATAAAATTATTAAATGCCTGGTCGGATTTAGGTTCGAACTGATAAAGCACACGTTTCCTTCATTTTGAATCGTAATATGTTATTAACTATTGATATCTTTTTTATTGATTTATCATTTGACGTACTAGACTCTATAAAAAACTTATTCAGGAAGCAAAAAAGAGATTAGCACAAGGAGAATTTAAATCCACATGTATGAGCAAACTAACCATCTTTGATGTTTACGCGAGTAGGCATTACACATTTAAAATAAAATTATTTCTACGAATTCTATCGTGTTTGTATGACTGATTTTTAATTTCCCGATGGCAGTACTAGAGATTTAAAAATCAATTATAAACGCTATAGAATCCGTTAAAATAGTTTTATTGAAATCGGTTCCAATTACTGAGTTAGAGTAATCTGTGAGCAATTGGAGGAATGTATTTATAAATTTTCAGTTCTTATTTTCGTCATCAAGGAAGATGTTATAGTATCATAATAAGTAAAGCAAATGGAACTGATTACCAATAAATGTGACTTCAAATCCTATCAATTCATAAATGGATTTTCGAATACATTTTTAATAAAAAAATTATCACCTGAAATTGTGTTATATCTGATTATTATCAGTTGCATGAATCAAGTCAAACAATGTTCGTGATAAGACATCGAACAACGGTGGTATTGTTATCAGTAGTGAAATCATGGTCACAATGCTATCACAATACAATAATACAGTGACAATTTGCATCTTACGACGTGTTAACGCGATCACGAAATACTTTTAACGCTAAATATACGTATTATATCAATGTTCTATAAATAATTTTGTAGGTTAGAAGCGAAATGGGTGTTCCTATGGTGAATAAATGTTGTTTTTGTGTTACTTTACACACTGGCACTTTGATTATTGCGTATTTGTATTCTGTGAGTATATGTATTCTTTATTTGTACCTTTGTAATAGTATGTATTTGAATTCATTACAAGTTCTTTTTATTTAATACCTGATGATTATTAGCGCTACTATTTGATATAAGACATTAACTCGCGAATGTTTTATACTTATTTTTCTTATTGATTCGATTATTCGGACACTATAGCATCTGTGGTAGCAGATATAGACTCCATCAAGTTTTTTTTTAAAGAATTATGTATAAAGAATCATTAGAAATTTGTTCTTATTTATGTTCAATAAATATTATCTATTTGATGATTTTAATGAAAATTATATAGGTAGCGAAATATTACTAGTTATTATCTTTTTCAAAGTAAATATTATTGTAAATATAACGCCTGATAATTTTCGTTTAGCATTGTGCTTTAAAAGTAAATATTACGTTTAAACGGGCGAGCGTGCATGAAGAGAATTATGAATGTTGAGGGAGCGAGTGAAGTATGCAGAGATAGAGTTCTCTGGCACTCTGTTCTCTCTGCCTACCCTGCAAGGGATATGGCGTGATGATATGTATGTATGTACGTTTAAAAAAGTATTTATTTTATCTTCTAAAAGCGTCTTCCTTTTTGGTACGTATCTCATATACAATGTGAGAGAATTTAGCGTAAGATACCGCGCTGGCAAGACGAGCGGGTGTCCCTTACACCCACTTCTTTACTTCAAGTTTTCTTTTCATGCAGTAGATAATATTATATGCTTACTATACGACTAGATCTTTGCAATGCCATAAAAAAGAAAGGATTAGTAACAAATATACTTACTCGATCACCAAGTGCAAAAGTCTTTGTTTTCTTACTGTACCTACCGATATTTCGAAAGTTTATTTTTCGTTGTTTCTGCCGTTTATGGTAAGTGATGCCCTTTTTCAGAAAATTCGTATATTATGTTCGTATTAAAGTCATATGTACACATAAACTGAAGAAAGAGGTAAACTTAGAAACTTGAGAGAATGGATTTTGATGTTTACAAGAGTATGAGACAGTTGAATTAACACTATTTTTCACAGATTTACATACATACATACATATCATCACGCCATATCCCTTGCAGGGTAGGCAGAGAGAACAGAGTGCCAGAGAACTCTATCTCTGCATACTTCACTCGGTTCCTCAACATTCATAATTCTCTTCATACACGCTCGCCGGTTTCGGAGACTCTTGACTCCACCTTCCTTTAGTACATGACCGATCTGGTCTAGGTAGGTTAGTCTCGGTCTCCCTCGGTACCTATATCCTTCCACTTTCGCATTGTATATCTTCTTAACCAGACGTTCGTTCGGCATACTTTCCACATGTCCGAACCATTGGAGCATGCCCTTTCGCATCTTTACACCAATACTCTCTTTCATACCTACTCGCTCTCTTACGTCGTCGTTACGAATGCGGTCGGTCAGCCTAACTCCACAGATTTTCCGCAGAGATCGCATTTTGACCGCATTAATTTTACTTTCATACTCTTTTCTGCATACCCAACTCTCGCTTCCATACAGTAATATTGGGACAAGCACTGCGTTATGTATTGCTACACGTGCCTTCTGGCTGAAGTGGTGGCTGCCGAGAAGTTGCCCCAACGCTCCGTTCACTCTATTTCCCGCATTCACTCTTCGCTCTATATCAGTGGTGTACCTTCCATCTCGGCTAAATCCACATCCAAGATATACAAATTCATCCACTTGCTCTAGTATATCATTACCTATCGTTACTCTTACATCTGTTCTGGCTTCGTCTCTTTTTTTTTTTTTTTATTTTTTTATTAGCCTTTTTTACTACAATCTGTCTCCTTCATGGGACATTCAGAAGTATGTTGGTTGGTGCTGTCGCTGGCTTGCTCAGTATGTGACATGTGTCACATCCTCATTGTTTACACAGTAGTTATATTTACTGTGATTGGATTAGGTCTTGAGGTATTTTGCGCTTTAATCGTCGCGCTTTGTTGTGATTCTCCATTAGTGACCGAGCCAGAGTGTTTGGGTGTTGTTGGATTCGTTCTTTATAAAACTTGGTATGGCGTACGATTGCCTGCTTCACAGTGGGCATTCGTAGGTCATGGTGTAGTAGTTCGTTAGGTACAAACCAGGGCGCGTTGGTTATCATACGTAGAGCTTTATTTTGGAATCTCTGTATGATTTCTATGTTTGAGTGAGATGCGGTGCCCCATAATTGGATCCCGTACGTCCAGATGGGCTTCAATATTGCCTTGTACAAGAGTATTTTGTTTTCGAGGGATAGCTGAGACTTTCGCCCTATGAGCCAGTAAAGTTTTCGTGTTTGGATACCAAGTTGCTTCCTCTTGGTGAAAATATGTTTTTGCCAGGTAAGTCTTTTGTCTAGATGCAATCCAAGATATCTCACATGATCTGCTTGTGGGACTTCAATGTTGTTTAGTGTGACTGGAGGACAGGATCCTCTTCTTAGAGTAAACGTAACATTGACTGATTTGGTTTCGTTGACTTTTATCCGCCACTTTTTAAGCCAGTCTGATATGTCATTTAGTCCTTCTTGGAGTATTTGTGAGGCAATTTTTGGGTCACTATGTGCAGCTAGTATGGCGGTATCGTCAGCAAAGGTACCAGTAGTTAGTGATTCGGATGTCGGCAAGTCTGCAGTGAACAGTAAGTAGAGTATGGGACCCAGTACGCTACCTTGTGGCACTCCTGCCTGTATTTGACGAAGATCAGACAGTGCTTCCCCACTTTGTACTATGTATTGGCGCTGTCGTAGAAATGATTTTAGTATTCCGTACAAGTTATCTGGAAGGGCGTATTTTAGTTTGAAAAGCAGACCTGCATGCCAAACGCGGTCGAACGCCTGAGATATGTCCAAAAATACACCAGTACAGTAAGACTTTGCCTCTAGTGATTCCACGATCTTATTTGCTAGTCTGTGCACTTGGTCGACAGTGGCTGGCATGTTTATTGCGGAACCCAAACTGATGGTCAGGAATTAGTCCCTTTTCTTTGAGTATAGGTAGCATTCGTTGCAGCAGTAAAGATTAAAATATTTTAGATGGGATGGGTAGAAGGCTTATGGGTCTATATGATTTTGCTTCTTCTGGTTGTTTGTCTGGTTTTAGTAGCATTATAATTTGCGCAACCTTCCACTCCAGGGAAAAGAACTGCAGTCTTGACATGGCGTTAAATAATGACGTCAGAAAAGTTATGCCAGAGTCTGGTAGTTCTTGTAATGTGCGGTTTGTTATAAGGTCGTATCCTGGTGACTTTTTGGGGTCCGATTTATTTATGATTCGAGCAACTTCTGTCCTTGTAAATTTTAAGGGCATTTCCTCCGTATTTTTAGTAGTATTCAAGTAGTCAGTAATTTCTGCGGCATCCACTGGAGAGCCTTCATATGAATGAGGAATAAAGACTTTTGAGAGATGTTCTGAGAAGGTTTCGGCTTTCTCTTGGTCCGTCCGTGCCCAAGAACCATCAGACTTTCTTATAGGAGGAGAAACATTAACAGGCCGTTTGAGTCTTCTGGTGGCTTTCCATAATGAATAATCTGAGGAGGCAGTAGCATCCAGGCCAGTGAGATAATTTTGAAATCCGTCATTACGGTCCTTGTCTAAAATGTGTTTCAGCTGTCTGTTGATGTGATTGAGTTGTTTTTTCACACCAGGGTCTCTGCTTTGCTGCCAATGCTTCCTCACTCTCCTTTTTTGGATAATTTTATCTAATATATGTTTCGCTACATAGTTGTCTGAGCCTCTATGTGGTAGTGCTGGGGTTGACGACCAGGCTGCGTCCTGCACACTGTTGTTGAAGTACAGAACAGCTTCAGTTATTTCGTCTTCAGTTTTTAGACTGACTGGTTCCTGGAATGCTTTGTCGATTAGCTCTCGAAATAGGGGCCAGTTAGTTTTTTTGTTATGCAGAACGCATTTTTTGGCGCATTCTTGAGCGATAGTGTGTAGTTCTACTATGATTGGAGAGTGGTCTGAGGACAGGTCCCAGCAACTCTGACACGATGTATTGTTATTTACGATTCCTTTGCTGACACAAAAATCTATAACATCCGGGATTTTTCTTTTGTCTGTTGGCCAGTAAGTGGGTTGACCAGACGATATCACGTTCATATTTCTTGTTCGGATGCATTTAAAGAGTTCTCGCCCTCTGGGTAGAATAAGCCTAGAGCCCCAAAACGTGTGTTTGGCATTATAGTCACCTCCCGCAATAAATCTGTCTCCGAGGGATTGAAAAAAGTCATTAAACTCTGTTTCCTTGATAGTAAATCTCGGCGGACAGTAGAGGGCCGATACTGTAATGTCACTGATCCAGTCCGTTATTACGACGTTTGTTGCTTGGATGTAATTTTTATAGTAGCCTTGTAGTACGTAATGCCTGATGTTAGATCTGATGAGTACAGCAGATCCTCCATTTGCTTTGTTGTCAGGGTGGTTAGTGTGGTACATATTGTATCCATGTATCCTGAAGTAGCTTTTGGGTGTGAAGTGCGTTTCTGAAATTAGTAAAACATCTATGTGGTGAATTTTGAGGAATTTCTTTAACTCTTCCGAGTGTTTTGACAAGCCATTAGCATTCCATACACCTAATTTTAGTGTTGTGAATGTAATGGCATTTTTGAGATTAGATCGGTTAACGTTTGGGTCATAATTAGCATTTGGTTCATCAGGGCAACAAGTGTCTCTGTAATGGCTTTGAGTTCATTGGTTTTTTTGTTGTCATCTTCGATATTAACGGTTTGCGTCGTAGGTTGTTTGGGGAGTTCTTTTGTGGCTGATGCATACGATTACCCGATATTCGTTGTTTTACTTGTAGGTGCTTGTTCAACACTCCTAGGGCTTCTTTTGTGTTGAGTGATTGGGGGCGGATATCGGACTTTCAACAGCTCCTTGTAGACTGTACAGCCTTTGTAGTTAGCTGGGTGGTTTCCCTCGCGGAGGACGCATTTAACCTGGTTTGATTTTCCTTTCCGTAGGCAAAGTGAAGTGTGATGCGAACCTGCACATTTGACACATCTGGGCTTTCTATTGCAGAACTTTTGTGTGTGATTATAATCTTGGCAATTGGTGCATTGAGGGATTACTCGCTTAGGTCTGGGTGCTTCAAACAATATGCGACAGTGTAATAGAGATTTTACACTATATATGTCTTTATTATTTTCACGGGATTCTAGTTCGATGTTCCACATTGGTAACGCCTGTTTTGTTCTTGTGTTTTGGATGTTCCAGACATTTGTTACTTTATGGCCAAGCTCCTCAATAGCTATTTTTATTTCTTCTTTATCTGTCGATGCGTGTAAATTTTTGAGCACCACTCTAAAGCTGCGATCTTGTTTAGGCTGGTAACTGAAGAATTCTGTGCCTTTTGCTTTCAGTTCTTTGTAAATAGTGGAGTATGATTTTGCTGTTTTCGATTGCATTTTAACTCTGTCGCTTCTTAGTACTTTAATTTCATACTCTCCTTTTGCAACTTCTTCTAATAATTTTTGTAAAGGTTGGATAGTTTTGACGCCGTCAATAAACAGTGGTGGGGGTCTTATAGATTTTGGTGCTTGTATTTCAGGTTTATCTGCTCGCTCTATATGGTCGAGCCCTGTGAAGCTGTTGGATGTTGGTACTGCTGGTGCTGCTAGCCAGTAACTCAATTTTGTTTGTTTTTGGCTACGCATTATTGCGTCTGGACTGGATCTTTGCCTTTTACCATAGTGCACTTCTATGTACTGTTGTTCTTCAGGTTCTCTAATTGTTTCATCTGGTAGATCAACAGTCACTTTGTCTTGATTAGTTGTTCCGCTAAAGGAACTTGATCTTGGCCGATTTATAAACATTTCTTTGTGAAGGAGTTGTTGAGTCAACATATTTGAGTTCTTATTATCTAACTTTAGTATATTTTCAGAGGTAATTGAATTTTTCATATTGTTCCCACGAGAGAGGACGATTTAAAAGTCGCCACCTGGGATGACGCCTATTCCCAGGAGAAGGCAAATACAACAGTGGTTGCCCGTTCCACTGAGGTTGGCGTTAGAGACTGATTTCCCATCAGTCATACATCCTCTCGGCACGTTGCCCACCTTAGGATTGGGGTTATTTTTTGTTTTTCTTTGTGGAGGTTTTCTTCCTCAGAGGCCAGACAATTAAGCCAAGCCTTGTAGATGTTCCAAAATACCGAGGCCATTTCCTGCCTTTGGTTGGTCGAGTAATCGAGTTAGTTGACCGCCGCTCGATACTCGGCTTGTTGCTCGTTTAGCACCACCCGGGGGACACGTGTAGGGTGGGTCAGGAAAAGTGGTAAGTCCTACGGACGCGAGCAACTCCATCCCCCGTCTCTTTTAAAGACCATTATTTTGGTTTTGCTCACATTCACACGTAGACCCCTTTTCTTACAATCTTCTGTCATTGTGTCAACTAGGATCTGCAGGTCAGTCGCTGACTGTGCCAGCAGGACTGCATCATCTGCATAAAGCAGAGCAGTGACCACTGAGTCCCCCATCTGGACTCCCACATTCATATCGGACAGATTCGGATAACCTTTGGAGACATTTATCCAGATATATGATAAACAGCCTGGCTGACAGAACGCACCCCTGCTTAACGCCGATATTGACGTCAAACCAAGGCGACATTCCATCATCCAGCCGCACACAGGCTCTAGAGCCCATGTAACTGGACTGCACAGCCTGTAGCAGTTTGCCGTTAATACCATACTCCGGTAAAATGTCCCAAAGTTCCTTTCGTACAACCGTGTCAAATGCTCTCTCCAGATCCACAAAACTGCAGAAAACCCTCTGACCTAGAGCCAGATGCTTCTCCACAATGTTGCGCAGAGAGAACACTTGATCCATGCATCCCCTTCCACTCCTGAAACCTCCTTGTGTCTCACACAGTAAACCATCGGACACCATCCTCATTCTCCTTTCAATAATTTTACCATACACTTTTGCTGCCAAACTGGTCAAGCTTATGGCTCTGTAATTTGCGCAGTCATAACGTGAACCCTTGTTTTTAAACAAAGGCACGATGACTGCGCTATTCCAGTCCCTGGGAACCATTCCCGAGCTCCAACATAAATTGAGGAGCAACAGGAACGCCTCCCAGACACAGGAGCCACCAAGCTTGATCATCTCGGCAGACACCATATCAATGCCCGCTGCCTTACCATTTTTCAAACTTCTTATCGCCCATTCAACTTCATCCATATTGATGCCACCGGAGGACGCCGCGCTGTCGAATGTTGTTCTACTAAACATGCGACACCGGCGTCAACCGTAGCATCCGCATACATATCGCCAAAATATTCACTCCATCGGCTTAACACGTCTTGTGTTTGTGTAAGAATGTCTCCACCTTTAGACCTTATTTTATTCATTCTGAAGGCTGACCAACCACCTCGAGACTTCTTCACCTCCCTCCAAAAGAGTTTGGTGTTACTCTCGAAGTTTTTAGTCAGCCTATCTTCTGCACTCATACTTACTCTATCACGTTTCTCGTTCACTAAGGCCTTGGTGTCATACTTACATTGCCGATATATTTCTTTCTTCTGTTCAGTCATACTGTCATTCAGATTCAAAGAAGAGACATAGTCCAGTCACGCTTTCTTCTTTTGCTCTACGGAAGCTGCAACTTCCGCATCCCACCATGCATCACCATTTGTTTTTCTATGCTTCTTTGAACTTCCACATACTTCTTTCGCTGTATCTACCATACTCTCCTTCAATACTCTCCAGCATTCTTCAATGTCCGATTGCGGCTGGCTTGCCATCGTCAGCCGTTCTCGGACACCCTCTGCATACTTTTCTCTTACACACTCTTCTTGCAACCTTTCAACCTTTATTCCTTCAAGCCCTCCGAAGTGGACACGCTCTCGCCAGTGCCTCCACTTCCTGAACAGACCACTAAATCTCGCAATAACGAGATAGTGGTCCGTATCGACTGTGGGGCCCCTGTAGGCTCCTGCGTCCAATATTTTGCTTCGGAGGCGACTGTCTACCAAAATTAAATCTATAATGTCTCTATGTGGATGTCCTTATGTTGGAAAAATGTGTTTGACACAATTAGGTTTCTCTCCATACATACATCCGCTATGAGCCTACCTGCGTCGTTCACTCTCTTATCACCAAATGGACCAAGTACGTCCTCATAGTCGGGACGCTTGGTCCCCACTCAAATCTCCGCATACAATCACGCGTTCACTGGTTTCTGCCATATCCAGACCTGCCCTAACATTGTCCCAAAACTTCTCTAGGTCTGATGCCACCGAGGATCCTACGGGAGCATATGCTACAACCATGAATACCTTGGTGACACCTAGTTTTATACAGACCCAAAGAAGTCTGGGATCATACATTCCATAATCCTTCACACCTGAGGCCAAGCGAGAGGACAACAGCACTCCTACCCCCATGCTGGCTCGATCGCTCTGTGGTACACCAGACCACAGAGCCATCCCGCCACCAGGAAGATCGTAGGCGTCGCTGCCCCTTCGCTTGGTCTCTGTTACACAGAGCACGTCTAGCTGTTTGTCCGCCATGATGGATATCATGCGACTTACCTTCCACACAACCTCTTACATTCCACGTGCCCACCCGGCACTCTGCTCTCCTCGACTCGCCTGACTGGGCAAGGCGTGATGGGTGGCGGCCCCCATCGACGCAACTGCCTAAGTTCGTACCGACGGGGGCGGGTCGGTACGCGTCGCCTCCGGGGGACGCCCTAACCCGCATTGCAGTACGCATATCGAGCTGGATTAGCAGTCTAATTAGACTGGCAGGGGACGCGAACGAGCACGCTCCGGACTATGCCCCCCTATTCACAGATTTAATTGCGTTTATATTTGGTTTGACTTTATCAACGTTTCGAAGACTTCAACATTTCATTGTAGTAGGCTCTGTAAACACAAATGTGACAGTATTCGTAAATATAGTGAGGATCTAGACTTTAAATAATGTAAATGCTTTTTATGCTATAGCTTGCCTTGTGTGTCGAGAATAACAACTAGTTTGACGCTGGTGCGTCTGGTATTGTAGAGTCTAGTGAGGGATAGAAGTAACTTACCATCTTGGACTGTTTGTTTATCTGCCACACTAAGATAATATAAACAAAGAAAATATCATTCTTATAGGAATAACGGAACTAGGAATTAAAAAGACACGACCAAAAACTAATAGATTTTAGTAAATCATCATTATTACTTGTAGTCGACGAAATATGTACTCGTACATATTGCAAAAGTTATTGACAATAGTTTTATGAACCGCCGCCTGCTTGACATCAACCCTCTTTGGGATTATAATTGTTGACCGAACAGCATCAGATGGAGTTGAACGAAGTCGTCTTTTACGACATCCAAAACCGAGAGTAAAGGTTGGCAGTATTCGTAGCCGCTACCACACAGCACAATACAATAGATTTTAGTAAATGTCCACAGCCTATTCTAGTAATATTGATGTTAATTCACCTGAGCAGTGGGCTCAATATATATCATCGTCATCGCCATCTTACTTTTATCCCAATTACTGGTCGTCGCGGTCGACAAAATATGTACTCCTTTACCATCAAAAAATGTTTTAGCAATAGTTTTATGACCGATCTGAAATACCTACCGCTATTAAAAAGAACTCTGATTTTCTTCTCTCTTTTTTTCTTAACCTTAAGAATACGACCTTAAGAATAAATTAATGTTAAAGATCGAGGTCGCTTCATTCCTACGAGCCTAAATTATTTTGAGAAATAATTAGACAGGTTATCAAAACCAATTTACTCATAGGAGGGTAGGTCTAAATTATTTGGGCAAGCTTCTAATATAATATCTATGTGTTTATCTTCAGATATGGGCACTAGTGGAACTGACAATATATTGTCTGCTAGTGACGTTAGCGCCGCTGGGCAAGGATGGCCACGTGTCCGTACACAAACTGGTGCTGTTCATCACGGCAGCAGTGGTCAGTGGCACACATCTAGTCAGCTCTGTACTCCTGATAGTCGCAGCTTATAAGGTACACATCATAATTGTATTAATAGCTATAGAGACCAACTATCAGCCCTTCTATTATAATACATATTCTTATGTTGACGAAGTATGTATGATATATTGTTGTTACATGTTAAATTATGTTAAAATTAACACAATGATTATTGCCATTGATGATAGGAAAGGATAAAAGCCGCGATAATATGCAACCATTATATACGAGGACATTTGAAGCGTCACGTCGTACTTGTCATTAAATGGAAAATGTTTTTTTTTGGTTTCCTCATTATGGTGAGCTGATATTCACAGCATGATAATATACTTTCATACATTGTAAATATTTTTATTTTAAATACATACATACCATCATGCCATGTCCTTTGCAGGGTAGGCAGAGAGTACAGAGTGCCAGAGAACTCTATCCTTGCATACTTCACTTGCTTCCTCAACATTCATAATTCTCTTCATACACGCTCGCCGGTTTCGGAGACTCTTGACTCCACCTTCCTTCAGTACATGACCGATCTGGTCTAGGTAGGTTAGTCTCGGTCTCCCCCGGTACATACATCCTTCCACTTTCGAATTGTATATCTTCTTAACCAGATAATATGAAAAATAAATAATTAAAGGAAAAAGAAAGTTGGCGGTCACTAATATCATTCACTGTTTCATCGTCTATCGCTAGACGCTGGCAAGACCCTTGTCAGGCGGATTGGGAATAACGATAAGTGTTATTATGTTTACCAGACTATAGTTGGACCATACTCCCTTCGTTCTTATTATTCTTAATACTCCCACGGGCAAGTGAGGGGTGGCAACAACTGTATTCATATTCCCTGTCCACACTTCGCATCATATTAGTTTAAATAGTATTAATAAAAAAATAAATAAATATGTTTCAGAAACTAGCATCACTGACATTACCATGGACGATAGTGACAGGTATCATCACCGCCCTGTTCTTCCTCATGTCGTTCACGGGCATCAGTCTCATACTGCAGGACGAGGGTGAGATGTTGGAGGTGGAGATAGTCGTTGTAACGATACACCTGGCACGAGCCTGTAAGTCGAATATCATATTATTAATGAAGTTTATAAAAATTATAAATTCCCAAGGCGAGTTGATAGTGGACTAACATCTGATCATAAAACTTATCGAAATCCCTATATATATTTTGCTTTTGGTACAGAAATTGAAATAACGACGGGAAAAATGATGTCATCATCATCATCATCATTCTGATTCCAATTCCTAGTTGCGATTACTTGGTGGACGCAACATATATCTACTCCTCTATTATCGCCATCGTAAAAAACTTATAACACCAGCTGCGATTGACAACTCGCCTCCTATATTATTTTAACAATATCCTCACTTGAGGAGCTTGATTTTCTATAATCGAATCTGATTGATGATGATCAAAGTAATAATATCTTGCAAGTCAATTTTATATCCACTTCAAATAGTACTAACAATATGAAACTTTACAAGCATTTTAAGGGTAATCTTGATGACAAAACAAGAATTTAGTACCACCCAGTTGATATGATGATGGAGACAAGAGATTAAAAGTAGAACACTTTGATGGCTGATCCTAAACCCCTTGTGTTTGGACTTATATGGTTCATATTGACGAGTTATATAAGTAGATAGGACATAGTAAACAAGGTCTGATTATCGAACCAGGAGATAGATAGTGACACTCTTTAATAGTTGTTTATATTTTTATCACATTATAAATGCGTGTTTTTTTAGTTTTTAAAATATGTTTTATTATATTCTATTACGCCGCCGTCAGCCGACGAATCCAACTCGGCTGGGCAGCGTTCGGGAAACTTAGGAGGATCTTCTCGTCTAATATTCCGCAGTGTCTGAAAACAAAGGTTTATAACCAGTGTGTGTTACCAGCGATGACTTAGGTACGGCACTGAAACGTGGTCTCTAAATGTCGGCCTCATAAAAAGGCTCAAAGTCGCTCAGCGTGCTATGGAGAGGGCTATGCTCGGTATTTCTCTACGTGATAAAGTCCGGAATACGGAAATCCGTAGAACAATGGGTGTAATCGACATAGCCCGAAGAATTAGCACGTTGAAGTGGCAATGGGCAGGCCACATCGCTCGACGAACCGACAACCGTTGGGGAAAAAAAGTTCTCGAGTGGCGACCACGAATCGGACGACGCAGCGTAGGACGACCCATCAAGGTCGCAGGAAACCGTTGGATGCAGATGGCACAGGACCGTTACAGATGGCATTCTTGTGGGGAGGCCTATGTCCAACAGTGGACGTTTACGGGCTGATGGATGGATGGCTGGATGGATATTCTATTACAGTATGTTTAGTTAATCATTCTTCACTTTTTCCAGGTATTTCGGTGTATTGCATAGTAGTGGTACACAGCCGGCACAAACAGATGATGGCAGAAGAAGATGAAAACAGATTGCAGCATTCAGGTCGTGTGTATAAAGCTGTGAAAACTGAGGATCTTGCTATTTAGGATTTTTGTATAAATATGAGTTTGAAATTTGAATATTTTGGATTAATCAGCAGAATTTTGAACGATGAGTGTTAAAAAAATTGGAAATGTTACGCTTTTTTATTTATCAAATTAAGAAATTTATATATAATCAATAATATACTTTAAAGTTATTATTATTTAAGTATTTCAATCATTTTTATTGATCAAGGACCCACAATTCAAATGCTGTCATTGTTAGTATATCTTTTTAGCACTTAAGTAATAGTGACGCTTTCAGCGCATGTCTCCTCTATAGGTAATGTTACGTTTTGCAACAGATTGTCTAAAGTTTTAAAGTATTAACAATCCATGCCAACCTTCAAAAAGAACTAAGAAAAAAGATAATATCATAAACACATTTTTTTACAACGTTATTTTGTTAAACTTGTTTTTTTTTTTTACTTAAATGCATTTGTAAAACATCTTACTGTCCATATATTTTTTTTACTCAAGATTGTCTATAAATGAACAGTTCTTTTGAGAAATATATATTTAAATCGAATGTAAAGGACATTAGACCAGTACCTATACCATCCTTTGACTGCACAGATGGCGTAGTGATCAAGATACCGACCTTCCGTGCGAGTGCTATAGGTTCGATTCCTACACAGTAAAACACTGTGTGATCCACAAAGTGTTGTAGGTACTGAGACTGGGTGTAATTTGTCTGCGTTAAATTGCATGTGTGTAAAGTCCCCCGCTATACAAGGATTATTGCCTTAGTGCAGGGTAGTGTTTTTTAAAAATAAAAAAATAAAGTAAAAGATGCCAGCCGACTACGTTAAAGAAACCAGACGTTTATAATATGAATTTTGTGTAAAGATAAGTAGTACGCACGTACGCAAGGAAACATACCCCAAACTTTTTCCACCCATTGATAACCCATTTTTTACAGATATTTTTTATCCAGAAAAGAGTATGAAAGTAAAATTAATGCGGTCGAAATGCGATCTCTACGGAAAATCTGTGGAGTTGGGCTGATCGACCACATTCGTAACGACGACGTAAGCGAGCGAGTAGGTATGAAAGAGAGTATTGGTGTAAAGATGCGAAAGGGAATGCTCCAATGGTTCGGACATGTGGAAAGAATGCCGAACAAACGTCTGGTTAAGAAGATATACAATGCGAAAATGGAAGGATGTAGGTACCGGGGGAGACCGAGACTCACCTACCTAGACCAGATCGGTCATGTACTGATGGAAGGTGGAGTCAAGAGTTTCCGAAACCGGCGAGCGTGTATAAAGAGAATTATGAATGTTGAGGAAGCGAGTGAAGTATGCAAGGATAGAGTTCTCTGGCACTCTGTTCTCTCTGCCTACCCTGCAAGGGATATGGCGTGATGATATGTACGTATGTATGTATTTTTATCCCCTCTCTCCCTAAGGTAAGAATTCCTAGTATACGTCTCTTCTTTTCTTTAGGTTTCACATAGTAAGCAAAAAAATCATGGATTTTAAATCGTTTTCTGCAAATTAAAAAAGTTGCTTAAACTTGATGATGAAAAAAGTTTACTCGACTACGTGATGAAAGTCTAAGCTCCTCCCTTGCTCCTGAGAGAAAGCGTGATATTTTTGAAGACCTGGTCATGGAATATGTATACGTTCCCATAAGTTGGAGACTAATCCAATGTGTCATCATAACTGGTTTGGTCTATGTAGTACCTAGAACTGCATAGCGTGCATCAGTTGATTGTTGGATCCAAGAAATACGAGAGAAAGACCCCAAGATCTAAGGAATGGTAAATTCTTTCTCTAAAAAGTACTAACAGTTTTTTTTTTGCTATAGTCGAGTTGCAATTTTCTTCACAAATTGTCAGATATCTCGCACTTTTAGTTTCTTTAAATTAGCCATTATTATTCAAATCCTTGTCTTTAACAGTGCTAGGGCCACACTGTTAATGGTATCCTCTGCGAATTTTGGTGGAAACCATTTTCAAACATTTTATATCATATTAACTGCACCCCAGCACTTTTTCCACATCGCATTACATAAATTGCCATTAAAATTATACGTTTGACAAAAATCACGAAATATTACAAGATTGTAGTAAGATATCACGTGTATCTTCGGGGGGCATAGGCCGGAGCGTGCTCGTTCGCGTCCCCTGCCAGTCTAATTAGACTGCTAATCCGGCTCGAAATGCTTACCGCAATGCGGGTTAGGGCGTCCCCCGGAGGCGACGCGTACTGACCCGCCCCCGTCGGTACGAACTTCGGCAGTTGCGGCGATGGGGGCCGCCACCCATCACGCCTTGCCTAGTCAGGCGAGTCGAGGAGAGCAGAGTGTCAAGTGGGCACGTGGAATGTAAGAGGATGTGTGGAAGGTAAGTTGCACGAGCTGATATCCGTCATGGCGGACAAACAGCTAGACGTGCTCTGTGTAACAGAGACCAAGCGAAGGGGCAGCGACGCCTGCGATCTTCCTGGTGGCGGGATGGCTCTGTGGTCTGGTGTACCACAGAGCGATCGAGCCAGCATGGGGGTAGGAGTACTGCTGTCCTCTCGCTTGGCCTCAGTTGTGAAGGATTACGGAATGTATGATCCCAGACTTCTTTGGGTCCCTATAAAACTTGGTGTCACCAAGGTATTCATGGTTGTAGCATATGCTCCCGTAGGATCCTCGGTGGCATCAGACCTAGAGAAGTTTTGGGATAATGTTAGGGAAGTTCTGGATATGGCAGAAACCAGTGAACGCGTGATTGTATGCGGAGATTTGAACGGATGGGTCCCCACCCATCCGTTCAAATCCAACCAAGAGCAAGCGTCCCGACTATGAGGACGTACTTGGTCCATTTGGTGATAAGACAGTGAACGACGCAGGTAGGCTCATAGCGGATGTATGTATGGAGAGAAACCTTATTGTGTCAAACACATTTTTCTAACATAAGGACATCCATATGTATACATGGAGAAAGAATGAACAGAAAAGTATAATAGATTTAATTTTGGTAGACAGTCGCCTCCGAAGCAAAATATTGGACGCAAGAGCCTACAGGGGCCCCACAGTCGATACGGACCACTATCTCGTTATTGCGAGATTTAGTGGTCTGTTCAGAAAGTGGAGGCACTGGCGAGAGCGTGTCCACTTCGGAGGGCTTGAAAGAATAAAGGTTGAAAGGTTGCAAGAAGAGTGTGTAAGAGAAAAGTATGCAGAGGGTGTCCGAGAACGGCTGACGATGGCAAGCCAGCCGCAATCGGACATTGAAGAATGCTGGAGAGTATTGAAAGAGAGTATGGTAGACACAGTGAAAGAAGTATGTGGAAGTTCAAAGAAGCATAGAAAAACAAATGGTGATGCATGGTGGGATGCGGAAGTGGCAGCTTCCGTAGCGCAAAAGAAGAAAGCGTGGCTGGACTATGTCTCTTCTTTGAATCTGAATGACAGTATGACTGAACAGAAGAAAGAAATATATCGGCAATGTAAGTATGACACCAAGGCCTTAGTGAAAGAGAAACGTGATAGAGCAAGTATGAGTGCAGAAGATAGGCTGACTAAAAACTTCGAGAGTAAAACCAAACTCTTTTGGAGGGAGGCGAAGAAGTCTCAGGGTGGTTGGTCAGCCTTCAGAATGAATAAAATAAGGTCTAAAGGTGGAGACATTCTTACACAAACACAAGACGTGTTAAGCCGATGGAATGAATATTTTGGCGATATGTATGCGGATACTACGGTTGGCGACGGTGTCGCATGTGGTCTAGTAGATCAACATTCGGCACCGGCGTCCTCCGATAGCATCAGTACGGATGAAGTTGAATGGGCGATAAGAAGCTTGAAAAATGGTAAGGCAGCGGGCATTGATATGGTGTCTGCCGAGATGATCAAGCTTGGTGGCTCCTGTGTCCGGGAGGCGTTCCTGTTGCTCCTCAATTTATGTTGGAGCCCGGGAATGGTTCCCGGGGACTGGAATAGCGCAGTCATCGTGCCTTTGTTTAAAAACAAGGGTTCACGTTATGACTGCGCAAATTACAGGGCCATAACCTTGACCAGTTTGGCAGCAAAAGTGTATGGTAAAATTATTGAAAGGAGAATGAGGATGGTGTCCAATGGTTTACTGTGTGAGACACAAGGAGGTTTCAGGAGTGGAAGGGGATGCATGGATCAAGTGTTCTCTCTGCGCAACATTGTGGAGAAGCATCTGGCCCTAGGTCAGAGGATTTTCTGCAGTTTTGTGGATCTGGAGAGAGCATTTGACACGGTTGTACGAAAGGAACTTTGGGACATTTTACCGGAATATGGTATTAACGGTAAACTGCTGCAGGCTGTGCAGTCCAGTTACATGGGCTGTAGAGCCTGTGTGCGGCTGGATGATGGAATGTCGCCTTAGTTTGACGTCAATATCGGCGTTAAGCAGGGCTGCGTTCTATCAGCCAGGCTGTTTATCATATATCTGGATAAATGTTTCCAAAGGTTGAACGATATGAATGTGGGAGTCCAGATGGGTGACTCAGTGGTCTCTGCTCTGCTTTATGCAGATGACGCAGTCCTGCTGGCACAGTCAGCGACTGACCTGCAGACCCTAGTCGACACAATGACAGAAGATTGTAAGAAAAAGGGTCTACGCGTGAATGTGAGCAAAACCAAAATAATGGTCTTTGAAAGAGATGAAGCCAGAACAGATGTAAGAGTAACAATAGGTAATGATGTACTAGAGCAAGTGGATGAATTTGTATATCTTGGATGTGGATTTAGCCGAGATGGACGGTACACCACTGATATAGAGCGAAGAGTGAATGCGGGAAATAGAGTGAACGGAGCGTTGGGGCAACTTCTCGGCAGCCACCACCTCAGCCAGAAGGCACGTGTAGCAATACATAACGCAGTGCTTGTTCCAACATTACTGTATGGAAGCGAGAGTTGGGTATGCAGAAAAGAGTATGAAAGTAAAATTAATGCGGTCGAAATGCGATCTCTTCGGAAAATCTGTGGAGTTAGGCTGACCGACCGCATTCGTAACGACGACGTAAGAGAGCGAGTAGGTATGAAAGAGAGTATTGGTGTAAAGATGCGAAAAGGAATGCTCCGATGGTTCGGACATGTGGAAAGAATGCCGAACGAACGTCTGGTTAAGAAGATATACAATGCGAAAGTGGAAGGATGTAGGTACCGAGGGAGACCGAGACTAACCTACCTAGACCAGATCGGTCAGGTACTGAAGGAAGGTGGAGTCAAGAGTCTCCGAAACCGGCGAGCGTGTATGAAGAGAATTATGAATGTTGAGGAAGCGAGTGAAGTATGCAGAGATAGAGTTCTCTGGCACTCTGTTCTCTCTGCCTACCCTGCAAGGAATATGGCGTGATGATATGTATGTATGTATGTATCACGTGTATTTATTTTTTCGTCAAACGCGCGATTTCTAACCCGAAAAGTGGCGTGTAGTGTGACTTTGACTTGCCCTAGCAACCCAGGCAACGAACGAAGAAGATCGGGTACCGGTGGCCCACTCTCACGGCGAAAAGAGGCGCTTTGGAGGGTGGGTCTATGGGGTCGCGCGCCGCCTCGGACCGATTTGGCAAGGCGTGACCACCTCCATAGTCCACCGCAAAAAAAAAGCAACGATCGAAGTCCTCACGCGCCGCCGACGACCGCCCGGCACGGTACGCCAGTCGCCAGTTATTCTGTCGTTTTGGCATCGAATACATATGCGTAAACCGGCACCATGTACGTTTTGCATTAAAACAATGTTTAAAGTAGGTGATCTGTATAAAGACCATTTTGGAAAGTATATAAAAGGAAAAAAACCGAGAATATAATGAGTTGTGGGCTATATCTTTGTAGGTACTAAAAATTCACGTGATTTGGATGGGGAGAGGGGGCATAGTCTTAAACCTCACCACGTATCACCAATGGGGAGGGGAGTTAAAAATGCTAAAAAAAAAGATCACGTGATAATAGCTAAGTTAAACCAACAATTCAAATCAGAAATACAGAACAAAATGGCTGGCCGAGCAAATATTTTCGAAAACATTATTTTAGGAATTTTTGCTTACACATCTTCGGGCCCCTTCAGCCTCTAGGCCCCTCGTCTTTGATATGGATGATACGATAGTAGCTACGATACGCCCGTATAACAAGTAAAGACTAAGATATTGAATATAATACAAGACGACCACAAACGCTTTCAAATTCCAGCCTAAAGTCATATCTACTGTATCACCTTATTTAGCTTAATAAATTCATTTGCAGGGTTCATCATTAGTTCTTCGCTAGTAGTGCATAGCTAAAGGACTAGCTAAGGGTTGGTCCAGTGTCACGTGTTCGATTCCCTGCAGAATAATACTTTGTGCAATTCACAAATTGTTGTTCTGAGTCTAGGTGTGCTTTGTGTCCGTAAAATTATATTTGTAAAGTTCCTCGCAAAACAAGTTACTTAAAATCTATACATGTACCGCCATCTATGAGTAATTATGAAGGATATGTAGGGCTTTAACGGAAACGTGAAAGTGTGTGGTGGCATTGTAATCCTAGGGCCGCACCTGCGTGTATCGCCCGAGCAATGAGACGCAGATGTGACCGGTCATTATCGGCTATCGTCGCGAACACGAAACTTATTATAGTGTGCGTCTCGCGGCGTATCGCTTGGTAGGCGATAAGTCAAAGAGTTTTAGGGCGCCAGAGTGGTCAGACTAGCGTTTTTCATTTCGGCGGATATTTTCGATGTGTTTGGACGCGTTCGAGGATCTCCAGTTAATTAATAAATATGGAGTGAAGCGATGAAATGGTGTTAGAATTTTTACACCATTATGAAGCTGAACCCATGAAGGGGTACTATCCCAGAAACCTCCACGCGGTGTACCCTGGGTGCGGGCGGCGGTCCCCAGTTCTTCTGTTGTACTGTCGTCCGTAGCGAATATCTGCGCGATTTCGCTCCTTACTCTACTACAGTCGTAGTAGAGGGTATAGGACGCGAAATATTGGGACGGGCTCAGTCACTCATTCATTTGAGGGCTGGGCAGGCACATGCCACCGCCCACACATCGTAAACCTGGTATCTTGCTTCAAGACACGTTGTCTTGAGGCGTAGTATCAGGAGCGAGGGTCTTGGCTTAACCGCCCGGACCGCGAGGAAGACAACCTCTATAAAGAGTTCGAAGTAACATTCGAACTCGGAAATCACCCAGAATCTTAAGTTCTGGCGTGCGGCGAGAAGATGCATGGCAGATGGGTTGTTCTGTCGTTAGCACGCTCCAGCCAGGGTACCGGCTGACCCCCTGGTTGGTAAATGTAGGCTTGCCCGGGTAAAGGGATCTCTGCCCGGGTCGACGTTGTGTATCTCCCCTACTCGTGGGAATCTCATGGATACCAATTTAAAAATACCTTTTAACACCGACGGGAATCTGTGCGATTCTCACACCACGGCCTTGTCAAGCCAAAGAAAAACTGACAACGACGCCTCGTCCTCAGGACTTGAGGCGTCCGCCGAGGGCCCGGCACAAATCGTGGAGGCCCAGAAGAAGAAGAGGAGGTCGCCTCGAAAGTCTCGGGGCAACGGCCTGAGCCACAAAAGGCGGCTGGAGGAGCGGCGAGCGCGCAGGGAGGCTGCCGCCGCTGAAGAGAAGAAGGACGGTAGACTCGCAGCAGAGCCGTCGACGGACGAGGGCGACAGCGATGTCGCAGAGCCGTCCGAAGACGAGGGCGGCGGGTCTACCGTCAGAATGGACGAGGGCGGTGATATTCCCGCAGGGCCGTCCAAAAACGACAGCGGGTCGGCTGGTGAAGGCCCCACTAGGTCGTCGGCGCGTCTAGCAGCAAAGACGCCGCCGGCGACCGCGACTAAGAAGGAGGAGGCCCTCCCCTCGCAGGTGCGAAAGCGCCCCCTGAGTAAGGGAGGCAGCTCGAGCGCAAAAACTGAGGGGAGCGTGGCCAACATGCCTCCACCCAAGATCCAGGCCTCCCGAAGAGGGCGAGGGACCTCGGCCATGGAAAGGGCGGCGGCGGTCGCTGTCCGCGCCGGCGAGGCCACGGATCTGCAGGCCGAAAATGTCCGCCTTAGAGGCGAGATGTCAGGCCTGCGGACCCGAAATCGGAACCTGGGCGACATGCTGGCGGAAATGCGTCGGGCAAACCGCCAGCTGTTGATAGACGTGGCCGACCTCAAGGCGCAGGTGGCGCTGTTCGTGTCACCCGCGACAGCCGCGCCATCGGCCAGGGCCGGCTACTCGGCGGCCGCTGCGGCGCCAAAGCCGCCTCGCGCTGCGGCGCCGACGACGTTGGGTGATGGCGTCTCCGTCACACCCGTCCCCGCGGCGAGGAAGACGCCTGCCGCCACGAAGCGCGCGTCGCCGGCTGACGCTGGCGCGGTCGCCGCGGCGAAACTCCCTGTCCCGGTGGTGAGGTTGACGCCTCTCCCCGCGGACCGCTTGCCGCCAGCTAGCGCCCCTGCGGCGCCAAAGCCGCCAGGCGCCGCGGAGCGGACCCCTGGAGAGGCTCAGCCGACCCCGACGCTGGAGATGGGAGGCTTGTCGGACGAGGCCCTCGCCAAAATCATCAACGCAGTTGGCAAACTCGTTGATGCGCGTGTGGCCGTTCTGGAGGCAAGACTGCCTCCAGAACCACGTGTCCGGCCGCCTCTAGCCGCGGATAAGCGGCCGCATGTGGCACCAGCCCCCGCCCCGCTGCCTTGTCAGGGTGGCCGCGTGGGGAGTTACGCCGCGGCCGCGGCCGGGCCTAAGCCCAAAGGCCCCGGCCCAGCTCCGAAGGGACCCGCCCTGAGGAGGAAGACGGCTCCGGCTCCTGCCGGACCGCTGAAGTCGCCCGCAACAACACCGCCGGCGACGACCAGCGAGGCTGCGACGAGGCCTTCCGCGTCTGGCACGACTGCCGTACCCGAACAGGGTTGGCAGGTAGCCGAACGCGACAGAAGGAGTCGCGGCCAAAGGAGGAGAGCGGAGGCCAAGCGCGCCGCTGAGGTCCCCGCTCCACAGGCAGGAGCCGGACAGAAGAAGAGACCGCGCAAGGGGCTCAAGTCGCCGAAGACGGCCGCAGTGGTGATCACTGTGCTGCCCGAGGCGGCCGAGAAGGGCCTCAGCTACGAGGCCGTCTTGAAGAAGGCCCAGCGGGAGCTAGACGTCTCCGATATTGGAGGCGTCGAAGCCAGGACCCGCGAGGCCCGGACGGGGGCTCGAATTCTCGAGTTCCCAGGGGCCGAGGGCGCCAAGACGGCCGACAGCGTGGCCGAGAAGCTGAGAGGTTTGTTCGCCGAGGAGGGTGGCATCAAGATCGCCAGGCCCGTCAAGTGCGCCGAAATGCGCATTTCGGGTTTGGACGATTCGGTGACGGTGGAAGACATCCGGGAGGCTATTGCCTCGAAAACCGGGTGTCCATAGACTCCGTCCGGGTCGGTGCCATTCGTCCCGGTCCGGGTGGCGTAGGTGCTGCCTGGGCGCAGTGCCCGGTGGAGTCGGTCAGGCAACTGGCCGGCTCAGGCAGGCTCCTCGTGGGCTGGAGCTCGGCGCGGGTAACCGTGCTTGAGCACCGGCCTGCGAGGTGCTACAAGTGCATGGCGGTCGGACACACTCGACCGACGTGCACTATTTGCTTCGACTGCGGCGGATTGTGTTTCCGCTGCGGTCAGACCGGGCACGTGGCGGCATCTTGCGCCGCCCCGCCCCACTGCCCCGCGTGTGCGACGGGCAATAAGCCCGCCAAGCACCGCATGGGCTCTGGGGCGTGCAAACCTCCAGCTTCGGCCACAAAGGCGCGGGGCGGCCCTACAACCACGGCCGCTCCCGCTCCTAGCGCGGTCCGATCGCCCGCTGGCGAGGAGGTCATGGATACAACCCGATAATGGGTACACCATCCATGCACCTCCTCCTGCAGGCCAACACCAACCACTCCGCCGGAGCGCAGGATCTCCTCCTGCAATCCATGGCAGAGTGGTCGATTGGTGCAGCCGTAGTCGCGGAACCGTACGCCGTGCCTGATCGCCCCAATTGGGTGGTCAGTCGAAACGGTACTGCGGCAATCGTCGTCTCAACGCAGCGGCACTTCCCGTCCTTGTCCCTTTTGGATAGGGGCGAGGAATTTGTCGCGGCGGAGTGGGGAGGGGTCACGCTCTACAGCGTATACCTCTCCCCCACTAGGAGGATGGACGATTTCGGGGCCTCACTCACCACCTTGGAGGCCTCGATACGGCGACTGGCACCGGGCCTCGTCCTGGTTCTGGGGGACTTTAACGCCAAATCCACGGCGTGGGGGTCCCCTGCGACGGACGACCGCGGGCGGGCGGTCAACGAGTGGGCGGCTTCACTGGGCCTCTGTGTTCTGAACAGAGGCTCGGTGAACACGTGTGTGCGGCGGCAGGGCGGGTCGATAGTGGACTTGTCGTTCGCTAGCCCCGCTGTCGCGCCACGGGTGAGGAACTGGAGTGTCCTGGAGGAGGCGGAGACCCTGTCAGACCACCGGTACATCCGGATGGAGGTCTCCCCCCGGGAACCCGGTAGGGGTCACAGGGCGGACGGAGCTCCCGCGTTTCCGCGGTGGGCTGTGGGTCGTCTTGACAGGGATCTACTGGCGGAGGCGGCCATTGTCAGCACGTGGCTGTCCTCACCACCCCCAGCGGACGGAGTGGACGCTGAGGCTGTCCGCATTCGCAGTGCGTTAACGCAGATCTGCGATGCGGCCATGCCCAGAGTGCGGCGGCGTCCACCTCCAAGGCAGGGGGTCTACTGGTGGTCCCCAAGACTGGCGGACCTTCGTGCGGCGTGTATCAGTGCCCGAAGGTCCTACACCCGCAGCCGGCGGCGTCACCGCGACGTCGAGCGGGAGGGCCAGCTGTACGAGGCGTACCGCAGTGCGCGGACTGCCTTTCGGCTGGCCATCCGTGCCGCCAAGGGCGCGAGTTGGCAGGAGATGCTGGACGGTCTCGACCGTGACCCCTGGGGTCGCCCATATCGCGCGGCGCTGAACAAGCTTCGCGCGCGGCCCCCCCCCCCCCTCACCGAGACCCTCCAGCCCGACTTCCTTCGTAGGGTGGTCGAGGAGCTGTTTCCACGGCAGTCGGAACACACGCCCCCGGTCATGGCTCCGCCAGATCAGGACCGGGAGGCCGACGACGACGAGAGTGTTCCGCCCGTGACGGAGTCGGAAGTGGGGGCGGCCGTGGCGAAGATTCGTTCCGCCACCACGGCCCCCGGCCCGGACGGAATTCCAGTCCGGGTGCTGACGTCGCTCCTCGAGCACTTCGAGCCTCGCCTCAGGCAGCTGTTCAACGCCTGTCTGACGTTTGGACGGTTCCCTGAGTGCTGGAAGGAAGGGAGGTTGGTTCTCCTGCCAAAGCCGGGACGGTCCCCGGATTTGCCGTCGGCCTACAGGCCCATCGTGCTCCTCGACGATGTGGGTAAGCTGCTGGAGCGTGTGCTCGCTGCTCGCATCGTCCGACACCTGGAGGAGGTGGGGCCCAATCTGTCGGACGCTCAGTATGGGTTTCGGAGGGGGCGTTCGACCATCGGGGCCCTATTACGCCTGAGGCAGGCGGCCGCGGAGGCCGTCGCCGGGAAGGGAGTGCTGTTGGCGGTGTCGTTGGACATCGCCAACGCATTCAATAGTCTGCCATTCGGCTGCATCAGGGAGGCGCTCCGGTTCCATGGAGTGCCCCTGTACCTCAGGCGGCTGGTGGCAGACTATTTGGAGGGCCGCAGTATCCTCTGCGCGGGTCCCGCAGGGGACATTGTGCGGACGCCCATGTCGTGCGGCGTTCCACAGGGGTCGGTTCTGGGGCCGACTCTGTGGGACATCGGGTACGACTGGGCGTTGAGAGGGAGTCTCCCCCCCGGGCTGAGCTTGGTGTGCTACGCTGACGACACGCTCGTCACAGCCCGGGGCAGGACACTCGAAGAGGCGGCGAGCCTGGCCACTCTCGGCACCGAGGAGATGGTCAGGCGGATCGAGGCGCTGGGGCTCAGGGTGGCCCTAAACAAGACGGAGGCCCTACTTTTCCATGGGCCCCGTGTGAGGCTGCCCATCGGCGCCTCGATAGTGGTAAACTCCATCCACATCAGCATCCAGGCCCATATGAGGTACTTGGGTCTGGTGCTCGACGGGCGATGGTGGTTCCGGGAGCATTTCCGACAGATTGCTCCCCGGCTTGTCGGCGCGGCGTCCGCCCTTTCTCGTCTCATGCCGAATGTGGGCGGACCCAGTTTTGAGGCCCGACGGCTGTATGCGGGGGTCATCCGCTCGATGGCCATGTACGGCGCACCCGTGTGGGCGAGGGCTCTGAACGCCCAGCTCAGGGCGGTTCTGTGGAGGCCACAGAGAGCCATGGCGGTCAGAGCCATTCGCGGGTACCGCACGGTGTCGACAGAGGCGGCGTGCCTGTTGGCCGGGACACCCCCGTGGGACCTAGAGGCGGAGATGCTCTCCGACCTCTACCGGCGGGTTATCACAGCGCGCGAGGAAGGTGGCTCCCCATCGTTGAGCGAGATAGCCACCTGGCGCGTGGATGCCCGCCGAGACGTCATCGCCCGTTGGGCTACGCGGCTGGAGAGGCCTAGGCACGGTGTGGAGACCGTTGAGGCCCTCCGGCCCGTACTGATAGAGTGGATGGAGCGGCGGCACGGAGTCCTCACCTTTCGGCTGGTGCAGGTATTGACGGGGCACGGGTGTTTCGGGTTGTACCTGCACAGGGTCGTGTATAGGGAGTGGACTCCGGCCTGCCACCACTGCAGGAGTGACGAGGACACGGCGCAACACACGCTGGAGGTGTGTCCGGGATGGGAGCGGCAGCGCCGTGACCTCGTCGCTGTCATCGGTGCCGACCTGACGCTGCCGGCCGTCGCGAGAGCGATGGTCGACAGCATCAGGAACTGGGACGCGGTCGCCGCCTTCTGCGAGGCTGTCATCTCGCAGAAGGAAGCGGCGGAACGGGCAAGGGAGGATTCCCGCGCCCCGGGCCGCCGCCAGCGGCCGGGGCGGCGCAGGCGCGAATACCTGCGCCTGATGCCGCCCTAACCGAGGCTTCGGGTGATCGGACCGGGGAATTGTCCGGTCACCCGACGTGAGGCCACCGCGTGAGGGCGACGCCCCGACGGCGAAATCTGTCGGGGCGTCGACGAGAGGAACCCGCGAGGGTGAACCGCCGGGCGGGCCACCGAAGTTAAAAATCGGGTCCCGGTGACCCGCTCGCACGGCGAAGAGAGAGGAGTTTTTACGGTGGGTCTATGGGGTCACGCGCCGCCTTTTCCGTCACCCCGGACCGATTTGGCGGGGCGAGACTAATCCATAGTCCACCAAAAAAAAAAAAAAAAAAAAAAGTAAAGCAATTCGTCATCCATAGTTAATCACATGAAAATGATTTCGGCCATCTTTAATTTTTGCACGATACTTCGTGTAAAATACCGAAGTCGCTAATGTGACCACAGTACTATCGCGATAACTTTTTAGTGTACAAAACATACGAAGCTTCGCCACATATTACTTCGGGACAATACACGCAGGTGCGGCCCTAGCATAATACATATAAGTATAGGTACAATATATTTGCGTTTAACGAATTACATTAAATCATTTTGAAGGCATTTTACGTAATGTAATGCGAAATAACTGCTGGGGTGTAGTGATTACGACATAAAAATGTTTTACAAAGATATTCATTTGCCATCATAATTCCTAGAAATTAATAATATGGCCATAGTATTGTTGGCCATACTATTCCGCAGCATTTTTTGACTCAATAATTCATGATTATATATATATTACCGCAGAGCATAAATTACTATTATACTATTATAACCTGTCTCCAGAAAAGAAATTCGATTCAGTTCAATTCCGCTGAGTCGAGGCCTTCTTTCAGTGTAGGCTTGGGTAAAATAAATCGATATATCAAAATATCGATATTTTTTCAAAAAATAATCGATATATATTGGCGATTTTATTTTTTTCGATATATCGATTTTTGATATTTAATCCCTGATATCAAAATCGATATATTTTTTAACAGCTCTAATCAAGCTTCGCGTCATGTATCGATCTAACGAAAAGGCTTGATAGACTGTATGAGTATCATTCGTCTGGACTCGAACATAAATAAAAAAATACCTACAGTCTATGACCGTTTGTGCAGCGCAACCAACCTGAGGAGCCAACTTGAACTATAGTTCATCTAATTTAAGAAGTGCATTTTGACGTTTTACATTTTTTAATACACAATAAACTTGGTCAAACGTCTACACATGATTGTAAACACTAAATCTGAAATTTTAAACAACTATTAAGTTATTTACATAATTAACATTGCGGGTGACTTTCTTGTACAATAATCTAATGTTGAAACTCGTAAAACTAATTTATAATAAAAATAACATGGTAAATAGTAATTGTTAATGACGACCTAACAATGTCACGTCATCACGTTCTATACAGTAGTGCTTAATAACTTCCAATTCACGAATATCCAAATAATCGGTAACAATATTAGAATAATACAATTAATCGAATAGAGATTTTAACAGAGATGTACATTTCAACACTTTGATTGATTAGGAAATAATTATTAATGTTCGCGACGCTGATAATTCAAGTAATAGTAGTAATTCTTAATAAATAGCTATTTTCAAATCTAGTTTTTGTTTTTAATTAACCTAATCCTACTAAATATGATGAACAGATTCTACGCTGAAATAATTAAATTTCACCTTTTTGAAAAATAAAAAATAAACCGATTATTAATTATGAAGAATCAATATCGATTTCTCAGTAAAATCGGATATATTCGATAGCGATTATTTACAACTTACTCAGACAGCTGTCAAAATGCACTTCTTAGATTAGACAGACTATAGGACAATGAGGAAGAAATGGCAATGAGGACAACACTGAGTGACAATCAGTTGGTTTGGTTGGTGTCACTGTGTATCCTTATTGTGTCTAATAATGGGTGTGTGTTAGGGATGACGATTCTTTCCGAAAAAGCTCGATTTTTATAACGATTCAATTTACAGCTGGATAAATCGATTCACAAGAAAAAAATCGCAATGAAAAATATCAATTTCTAAAAATCTTTTTTTTTTAATTTGTTGAGGCAAGTTACAATAATAAAGGATCTATTATCAATAATGTCAGGGATTTATTTAGTTCAGGGTATTCGATATAACAATTATTTTTATTGTCTTCGGTGGCTCACCCGGTGGTCTGCCCACTCGGGTATCCTCTTGATTTGAACGTAAGTCTACCCCACAGATGAGACGAGTGTCACGTCACTACCCATAGCAAGCAGGTTAGCAATAGACATGCGCGAAACAGTACTTCGCGAAGTGATGTCATATGGCATTATTACATTTCGTGCCGAGTAATATTACATTTTACTAACACTTCAAACATCACACATTTCATGTCGCGTAATGCGATAGCGCTCTATATATACGACGGGCGGCGTCAAAAAATATTAGCCTTAACGTTCTGAAAATAAAGCTCCAAATAAATATTGAATTGCCGACATTTCACGCCGCGCCGGTTCTTTCAGAAATTGCTTTAAAATGTTTGATATGTCAAGCTTCATCAGTATCATCCGAAAGGGTTGCTTCAGTTGTTAAATTAACAGTGCCGGACAACAGAAGTAGACTAACTCGGGAGCACATTAAACAAAGAGTGCTGCTGATGTCCATTCCAGGTGAATACTGGTTTCAATGAAAAGTTGGTTCATATATTTTTTTTAATAAATAATAAATATGGCAGATGTGTATTTACTTTATTTAATATCAAATTTTCCACAGTGTATTATAGATAACCGCTTCGGGAAAAAATATCGATATATCGAAATATCGATATTTTTTGTAAATCTATATATATGAGAAATATCGATACGATATATATCGATATATTTTATCCCTTTACCCATCCCTAATTCAGTGTCAATAATGTCAGAAGCAATGCTAATTAAATCAATAGGGATGTTCCATGTTCTACACACATCGATCTCAAAAAGCATCGATACTTTGGATACAAAAAGAAATATTGTGTTAATAAAATGTTTTAATGTATTTATGCATGAAAACAAAAAGTAAATGTAGATAACATAACATCAATTGTCCCGATCTATATATGGATACATATTAAAGTTTTGATACATTAATAAGTTACAACTTATTACTTAGAAATGAGATAATATACCTAATATACGCCGTATGCGTATATTATACCCACTTATAGTATACGCCTACATATAGTATCCGCATATATATTTTCTATTACAAGGAAGTAATACAATAAATGGTAAAAAAATAAATAGCGTTGACTTTGGCAAACGTGCTTGTGCACCATAATACCACGATTGTTTTATGAGTACAAATACGGAATGCATCATTGTACTGCAATACTAGAGTGTATAGTCCATTTTTTAGAAATCGGATACGAGAGGACTTAGAATAAAGTGTAGTCCACACTTTATTCTAAATTTCGAAAGTCCCTTGGTTCAGACACGCTATGAATGAGCCTAACGACAGTATTACTCTGGCTCAAATAATAGCGAGCACGGCCCGTGAGACCATTTCAAAGAAATACTTATAGTTGCATCACTGACGTCTAAGTGGGAATTCACACATTGCTCTCGGTAACACTCCAAGCTGAGGTTCATGCCGATAAAGAATATCTACATTTCGATGACATTGTATAAATGTTTTGGTTTGAGAGGCTATTGCGCTCACCGGTAATTTGCGTTTTGATGCAACAGTAATCTGAGCCTTAAATCCAAAGTAAAAATAAGAAAATACATGCATTTCACTTAAAGAATTAAGTCTGGGTATATTTTACCGAATCGCAAGCATACCTACCACTGTAACCACTCTCTCTCAATGTCCTTATTATCTTTTAGGTCACTGGTCTAAATATGCTCTACATTAGTTGATTTATTGAAATTGCTGCTAGAATTGATAGAAATGCCCTTCCATTTTATCTCAGCTCATACACTTCCCACTGTTGGGCTCGAGCCTCCTCCATAATGATAGGGTAATTGACCTACTGTACAACGCTGGTTAGACGTGTTGGTATAGGGTTTTGTTTCGAGTTTTTTTCCCTCGCATATATGCGTTTTATATCCCATAGTCGTCTCGTACGATCACCTACGGGTGAGATAGGAGGTGGTGAATTGTATTTATACTCCTTCACCACACGGACAACCTTTTAGAAATATATAAATTGAACATTTCCTCCAGATCTAACGCTATCGATATAAAAAAATCGATTTTTCGCCACACATCGATAAGTATTCCCATATTAAATGGTTAACAAAGTAGGCTGGTAGGCACACGGCACACCGTCGTACAAGTTATACGAATCGTAGGAAATGATTTACGTACGACCTTCTTGATATTATTTATTCAGTTTGGCACACAGTTATACAGTATTTGTATCCTTGTCTATTTTTCGCAAATTTTAATTTGCTGTCGCCGTTCTCGTGGAACATTAAATTCATGCGTAGAATACAATTAAAATTACAGTAAAGGCAGCTAAAATATTTTTTAATAGTAAAAAAGTTAATCGATCGTAGTCATTTGTAGTGTTCATATTGCTCCTTTAAGTGACAATAAATACAAATATAAAATATCTATAAGGAAGGAGTGAATCAAAGCTTATAATTTCGGTAAGTATTTCTGTCAAGGTTACGATCTTCTAATATTTTATCTGTATAATTAAATATGTTCTTTGCCATTGTTATCAATTAATAGTAATTAATACTGCGATATTGTTCTAATAAGAAAAGGTCTTAATAAAACTTATTAAAACATATCAGCACTAAATCAAGAGAGCTAATTGAAGTTTTGATATATTATTTATCACCTAATGCAATTTTGTTCATAATAAATTAATAAATAAAATTTAATTAGAAATAAAAGTCATTTAAAGTTAATATACTTATTTAAATACCAGTTAATTATCTTTGTAAATTATAAAGGTCAACATGTATTAAATAGATGAAAAAGAGAACAAAAAGTCATCATCAACTTGTTCTCATCCCAAATTACTTCATACTGAAGCTATATATGCCCCTCCCCACTCATTTTACATAGTACAAAATTATGCCTGTCTGACGTTACCCTCCTTAGAAAAATAACTATTGATTAGACTGCAGCAGATAGAGTTAGCCCAGTTAGTTGCAAAGCTTTTAATAATCCTTAAAACTGTGACAAGCAATGTAAGCCCTGGTAGTATTTATCGCCATCATTACAAAACATCTAAACATAAAGAGTATAATTATACTATGTTCCTATCAATTGATTGTAATTTAGAATCACATTTATTAATTGTACTAACAGAGGGTTCTATCTACTCATATCAACTAAAACAAGTAAACCATAACATTCACAATGATATAGAAAACATCTAAATTGATTGAACTTGACCTGATTGAATTGATAAAATTATTTAATTATGTTTTTCATATTAAATTGCTAAATATATGAAATCATCATTCTCCTGCTCTCATCCCAATTACTTGGGGTTGAGTTAATATGTAATCCTCTGCCATTGTACATCTTGAGTTATTGGCAAGAGTTATATAATTGATTGTCTGCCTGATGTGAGAAAAGTCTCCGTTGGACAAGGGTCCAAACGGCATCAGAATGAATTGGCCCAGGTCAATACAAATTTCTTAGTTGTCTTTTACGACATTCACAAGCAAAGTAATGGTTTGTAGTGTTTGTAGCCACTACCACACAGCATGTTATATATATGAACAATTAATTATATAAAACTTAAATGTATAAAACTTAAATAAACATTGAAATTTTATATCTTAAAATTCATCAATGATTAACAGTAAGATTGATAGATATTGATGTATTGAGACTGAATTGAAGAGTTGATTAATATCAATGAAATTAATGGCACATACTATAATACACTCTTAGGTATATTCTATTTTTATTCTGTGTTGTATAAATGTAAATATTAGAAGTGTTATTTGTTCACTACAGATTACTGGTAGCATACAGATGGCTTGTAGATAATTAATTATGATTATATAAGCTGTGATGGACTGAGTATACAATAGGTACTATATCTTGTCCATAAAAATTGTAATAATTGATTAAGGAATGTAAGCAAACAATTATAACGGCTAAATAAGTAGATAAACTGTCTAATTTGTGTAGTAGGTTTATTTTTTTCATCTGGAGGACTGTCTGTGTTCAACTATAGAATGTATGATCTTCGAAGATCTATATGGTGCCACATTAAAAGTTTAATATGTCTGTACACCCATTGGCCCCTGCTGATGTCATGTAATATGGCTAAATGGATATAAGCAGAAAAAATTACTTATAATGAAACATACCTTGAAATGCAACTATAAAGCAGTGATGGCTGTTTTAATAGTTAACGCTTGATCAACTGCCGCTTGTTAGATTTGATCCAGCCATTTCCTTTACATTATGTTTGAGAATTATATTATATTGTGGTACAAACTAATACGTACATGCTGTAAACAATTTTAAATAAAAGAAATCCATAATAATTAATAAATCCACTGAGTTTCTTGTCATATCTGCCGAGTTTGCGATTGTATTTTGATCTGGTCATACTAATTTGGATTAATTTAAGCAAAATGTGCGTAAATCAATGTGGTGACTGAGTAAGAATACAGTTCAACATCCCCTATCCTACCCATGGGTGATCATAAGAGACGACTAAGCGTCATAAAATGCACATAACATCTATGCAAGTGAAAGAAAACTCGAAACAAAACCCCATACCAACACGTCTGATCAATAGGTCATTCCCTCCCATTAAGGAGGAGGCTTGAGCCCAACAGTGGGACTTATATGAGCTGAGATGAATGAGACGAATAATATATGAATGCACCTACACTGCTTATAAGTAATAAATGATTTTTAATTTAAATATTTAACCAACCTATCTAGTATATAGGATACAAGGCCACTTTTCTACTCACTGTGGACGAGGCTAGTGCCCTACAATACTACAAATGAATTGAGCAAAAGAAGAATGCAAAAAATTGCAAAGCAAGTTATAGTGAGGCAAGCCAAAGTGCAGGATTTGGTGACAGTTTAGTGTTGCTAAGCCTTAATACATGCATAGTGATGTGATGACTTTGATTGTTATGATTGAAAATTCAGAATAGCTTAACTTCAGCAGATTCTTGTAGTTTGTGGTGGACAATTTGAAGATATCATGTTACAGTTTAGTGTGTTATATAATTTAGGGAAATGTGGATGTAGTAAAAAGCGACTAAGGGATTTAATATTCTTAATAGCTATGCAAGAGAAAGAAAACTTGCATACATACATACATATCATCACGCCATATCTCTTGCAGGGTAGGCAGAGAGAACAGAGTGCCAGAGATATGTCAGAGTATATGATGATGTCCTTGCATACTTCGCTCGCTCCTTCAACATTCATAATTCTCTTCATACACGCTCGCCGGTTTCGGAGACTCTTGACTCCACCTTCTTTCAGCACGTGACCAATCTGGTCTAGGTAGGTGAGTCTCGGTCTCCCCCGATACCTACATCCTTCCACTTTCGCATTGTATATCTTAACCAGACGTTCGTTCGGCATTCTTTCCACATGTCCGAAACATCGGAGCATTCCCTTTCGCATCTTTACACCAATACTCTCTTTCATACCTAAGAGAGAGATCTCTTACGTCGTCGTTGCGAATGCGGTCGGTCAGCCTAACTCCACAGATTTTCCGTAGAGATCTTTCGACCGCATTAATTTTGCTTTCATGCTATTTTCTGCATACCCAACTCTCGCTTCCATATAGTAATGTTGGGACAAGCACAGCGTTATGTATTGCTACACGTGCCTTCTGGCTGAGGTGGTGGCTACAGAGAAGTTGTCCCAACGCTCCGTTCACTCTATTGCCAGCATTCACTCTTTGCTGTATATCAGTGGTGTACCTTCCATCTCGGCTAAAACCACATCCAAGATATACAAATTCATCCACTTGCTCTAGTACATCATTACCTATTTTTATTCTTACATCTGTTCTGGCTTCATCTCTTTCAAAGACCATTATTTTGGTTTTGCTCACATTCACGCGTTTCCCCCGCGCACCCCTATTCTTACAATCTTCTGTCATTGTGTCGACTAGGGTCTGCAGGTCAGTTGCTGACTGTGCCAGCAGAACTATATCATCTGCATAAAACAGAGCAGTGACCACTGAGTCGCCCATCTGGACTTCCACATTCATATCGTTCAACCTTTGGAGACGTTTATCCAGATATATGATAAACAGCCTGGCTGACAGAACGCACCCTTGCTTAACGTCGATATTGACGTCAAACCAAGGCGACATTCCATCATCCAGCCGCACACAGGCTCTACAGCCCATCTAACTGGACTGCACAGCCTGTAGCAGTTTACAAACCGTTAATACCATACTCCGGTAAAATGTCCCAAAGTTCCTTTTGTACAACCGTGTCAAATGCTCTCTCCAGATCCACAAAATTGCAGAAAACCCTCTGACCTAGAGCCAGATGCTTCTCCACAATGTTGCGCAGAGAGAACACTTGATCCATGCATCCCCTTCTACTCCTGAAACCTCCTTGTGTCTCACACATCAAACCATCGGACACCATCCTCATTCTCCTTTCAATAATTTTACCGTACACTTGCTGCCAAACTGGTCAAGCTTATGCGTCTGTAATTTGCGCAGTCATAACGTGAACCCTTGTTTTTAAACAATGGCACGATGACTGCGCTATTCCAGTCCCTGGGAACCATTCCCGAGCTCCAACATAAATTGAGGAGCAACAGGAACGCCTCCCAGACACATGTGCCGAATGTTGATCTACTAAACCACATACGACACCAGCGCCACCTCGAGCATCCGCATACATATCGCCAAAATATTCACTCCATCGGCTTAACACATCTTGTGTTTGTGTAAGAATGTCTCCACCTTTAGACCTTATTTTATTCATTCTGAAGGCTGACCAACCACACCGAGACTTCTTCACCTCCATCCAAAATTGTGCTTGGTTTTACCCTCGAAGTGTTTAGTCAGCCTATCTTCTGCACTCATATTTGCTCTATCGCGTTTCTCTTTCACTAAGGCCTTGGTGTCATTCTTACATTGCTGATATATTTCTTTCTTCTGTTCAGTCATACTGTCATTCAGATTCAAAGAAGAGACATAGTCCAGCCACGCTTTCTTCTTTTGCTCTACGGAAGCTGCAACTTCCGCATCTCACCATGCATCACCATTTGTTTTTCTATGCTTCTTTGAACTTCCACATACTTCTTTCGCTGTATCTACCATACTCTCTTTCAATATTCTCCAGCATTCTTCAATGTCCGATTGCGGCTGGCTTGCCATCGTCAGCCGTTCTCGGACACCCTCTGCATACTTTTCTCTTACACACTCTTCTTGCAACTTTTCAACCTTTATTCTTTCAAGCCCTCCGAAGTGGACACGCTCTCGCCAGTGCCTCCACTTTCTGAACAGACCACTAAATCTCGCAATAACGAGATAGTGGTCCGTATCGACTGTGGGGCCCCTGTAGGCTCTTGCGTCCAATATTTTGCTTCGGAGGCGACTGTCTACCAAAATTAAATCTATTATACTTTTTTGTTCATTCCTTCTCCATGTATACATATGGATGTCCTTATGTTGGAAAAATGTGTTTGACACAATAAGGTTTCTCTCCATGCATATATCCGCTATGAGCCTACCTGCGTCGTTCACTCTCTTATCACCAAATGGACCAAGTACGTCCTCATAGTCGGGACGCTTGGTCCCCACCCATCCGTTCAAATCTCCACATAGAATCACGCGTTCACTGGTTTCTGCCATATTCAGAACTTCCCTAACATTATCCCAAAACTTCTCTAAGTCTGATGCCACCGAGGATCCCACGGGAGCATATGCTACAACCATGAATACCTTGGTGACACCTAATTTTATACGGACCCAAAGAAGTCTGGGAACATACATTCCGTAATCCTTCACACCCGAGGCCAAGCGAGAGGACAATATCCTACCCCCATGCTGGCTCGATCACCCCCATGCTGGCTCGAGCACTCCTACCCCCATGCTGGCTCGATCGCTCTGTGGTACATCAGACCACAGAGCCATTCCGCCACCAGGAAGATCGCAGGCGTCGCTGCTCCTTCGCTTGGTCTCTGTAACACAGAGCACGTCTAGCTGTTTGTCCGCCATGACGGTTATCAGCTCGTGCAACTTACCTTCCACACATCCTCTTACATTCCACGTGCCCACTTGGCACTCTGCTCTCCTCGACTCACCTGACTGGGCAAGGCGTGATGGGTGGCGGCCCCCTTCGCTGCATCTGCCGATGTTCATACCGACGGGGGCGGGTCGGTACGCGTCGCTTCCGGGGGACGCCCTAACCCGCACTGCGGTATGCATTCGTTTCGAAAACTTGCATTAACACCCTATACTAACCTGACTGACCAACATAATTTGGTAGGTTAATTTTCTTCCTATTCCGGAGGTGGCTGGAGCTCAGTAGTAGGACTTACATGAGCTGATATGATGATGATATCTCAAGTAATGTAATGCAGGTAAAGTGCTAAAGTGTAGTGAATATGAAAGTAATTTTCAAGTATTATTTTATATTTTACTAAAATTATAAAACAAACTCTTATCAGTTGGTAACAGTTCAAATTCATTTATTATGTATAAACCCTGTGAGGGCACTTACATATTGTCACTTTTTACATGTAAATTTAATCTAAGAAACTACCACTTGATCGGAATGAGACCTGTACTGAGAAGATCTGGCAAGAAACTCAGCAGGTGTGTCTTGTCTTAATTATATTTTATCTATGTTATTTTTTCTTTTTGAGTTAAATAAATACACACGAATTGAGGTCCTCCTCCAGGTTTTCGCTCCTCCTTGAAATTGACATGTGTACCGTTTTGTTGAATTGAATGCAAGTCCTTTAAATTGAATAGGTGTTTCTCCTATTCTACTAGCATAACTAGTACTACAAGCAAAAAAGTGGCTTTCAATAATAAATTTAAAAATAGATTAAATAGTTATATTGTTGTACGCAAAAAATATGAGAATCGGAAACTAGTTCTTTTGTGTTGTGTATAAAGATCGTTAAAGTTTAACGAAGTACTAGTACATGTATGTCCTACTAATATTATAAATGTGAACATTTATGAAGATGTTTGGATGTTTGTTAGTCAATAACGTGTAAACCATTGAACAGATTTAGATAGAGATAGGCACATAGATGGCACAATTGCTGGATTAACATATAGGATTCTTTTTATTCCAGTAGTGTTCCCTTGGGATCATAGTTCAACGGCGTAGCCGCAGGCAAAGGCTAGTATTAATACAAAAATCAACATCTTTTATTAGGTTATCCGTATATCTACATTTCAGGCTTAACTGATGTATTTATATAATTATAGTTATATTCTCTGACAAGGTTGTAGGACATATTACGCAAGGTTATAGGACATATTACGTAAAGTAGCGTATTTAGCACTCGTATATAATAACGACAATGGTGGATTACGCTTATTGGTAAGAGTTACCATGTACTGTGCAGATATGGCTAGCCGAAATGGTGGCAGTGTGGACAGTTAATAGTCAACGACCCAATTCCCTTATACGTATCGTATGCCACGACAAGAAAAGAATGTAACTTATACTGTTATTCTATTCTATTGCTACAGTAAAAAGTGGTTATTGTATTCCATACAAAAATGCCGCTTTCTCTTCTCAGTCATTATGCGTCTGTGTGTCTAGAATTTCCCTGGTAGAAGAGTGACCTAGTATACCACGCTATTTAGACGTAAAACCTATTCATCCTTTACTGGTAAATTATATTTATTATGCCTTCAAAATAAAGTTGTAAAAACCGCGAATGTCCTTCAACTTATTCCCAACAAACAATGAATATGGCGGACTATGTATTTGCAAAAACTTAACTTGAGTAACTAGTTATTGTACCAAGTTGTTTATGGTGCGTTGTATTAAGTCAGTATCGTTGTGACAATGGAACTGCACGATAGGGGGTAAGTCGTCCTCGTACAATATATATATACTTATATCAATATATATATATAGCTGCATATTTATTTTTGTAGAAAAATAATTTGTCTGCGTACTTGATCGCATTTCACATACGTCCCATTGTTAGGTCTGTTAGGCTGGAGCCTCTTCCACAATGGGAGGGAATGTACCTACTGTATTATGCTAGCCAGATGGGTCGGTAAAATATGTGGTAGCGGTTAAAAATACTACAAACCCTTAGTTCGCTCGTGGATGTTGTAAAAGAAGACTAAGATTTTTAAGAAATAAAATGGGGGTGGGGAAATATTTTCTTACTCTATCAAAGCACGGATTAATTATCTATTTACTTAAATACGGTATTTTAGTTAAATAAGAAAATAAAGATTTCATACAAAAATACTGTATCCATAGGGGAAGTTAATTTAATATAAATGTTATTCTAAAACTTGTTTTAGAGATAAATTTTAACGGTAATTGATACATACTAATTGTTGATCTATCCGCATTGGTAATGGAGTGTCCAACGGGCTGGCCATGGATGTCAAGGATTTGGCACCAGTCGCCGGCCCAATGGCGATGGGGGTTATAAAGTGGGTTATGGGGCCACGCACCGTCCTTTCGACGCCTCAGACGGAACGGACGGCGTGTGTCCAGACCATGGTCTCTCTTTCATGTCTGTAGGTGTCGTATAAATGACAAGGGGTTACGAATTTCCGATCCATAGACAAGCTCTGCACGAGAAGGAAAATTCGAAATAAAACTCTATACCTTCCCGTCTAACCAGTGTGGTATAGGTAGTTGATCGATTACCCTCCTACTGAGGAAGAGGCTCGAGCCCAGCAGTGGCTCTTATACGAGCTGAGGTGATGACCATCTCAACTATTGTTATTTTGATGAGATTACAAAGAGGAAAGGGCATTATACTCGTTCTAGGAATAGAAGATAATAATAATTCAAGAGGGAAATCCAAATTGACGAATGTGCTTGTGTAATGACGTCACACGTAAACACTGACGTCATACGGCGCCAACGACGCGCGTAAACACGCTCACCATTTAGCACATTCAGTGCTTCATGTAGCGCTGTGCCTCATTGATTAGCGCATTACTGTATTTTAAATTTATATTATTATTAATAGATATTGTAAGACAAACAAGTTTTCGTTACATACTCGTACGTAGACACGCGATTGTTTTTTAATGCTATAGAGAGATACTGTCTTTGCCTGTGTAGTGACAGATTAAAAATACAATGAGGGTTCACCGGGAGAATGGGCAGAATCATTATCTTGGAATTATTACAAACGCAATTGTCAACTCTTCTGCTATGTATAACAAATATGTTGTTATCCCTTTTTGGGAAGGCTTTTATTCAAAAGTTAATATTGATAGGATGATAATTCTGTTGACCTATATTTCTTCCATTTTATTAGCACTCATCGCATTCTTCAAACTTGCAGATCAGTTAAAAATTGTGTCTATTAGCCCATCAACATCCTATATTGACCGTTGGCCTCCCCAATATGAGATTACGCTGTAATCGTCATGTTTGGCCTGCAGGTTAGAGATTACATTGGGTGTTATAACATCCCAAGAGAGTGATGCTGTCTATTAGCACGATGATCCCTCAGCCGCCACAAAGTATTGTCCCGCGTTGGAATCGAATCACTATATGACTATACCATCTGTCGATTCCATAAGATTTTTGAATTCAACCGTTACGTTGTTACTACCCAAAACAAACAAATAATTTAGCGTTATAATAGTAGCTAAAATATAGATTCGAGGTCATCTAATATTATACGGATGTTGGAATGTATCCCAGAGTTAATGGGCTTTTTATCAGAAAATAATTCAGTAGTAATGCAGTTTGGAATTGTATGAAGATAAAATAACAGGTCAAGTGCAAGTAGGACTCACTCACGAAGGATGCCGTGCCATCATACAAGACTTCACATTACATATTTTTTTTAATATTTTGTAAAAGAAAAACACAACGATCACAATATTTTTAGATTTAAATCATTATGTATACGTCATAGACTTCTAGACTTTTTGCAGTTTATAATTAAATTCTAGTGTGGTATATTTTGTAGGTATTTAGGCTTAGTAGTTTCAAAGATCTGCCTTTGATCGTCAAGTTTCATTTATTTTCTTAAATAACTTTAAAACAAGTAATTTAAAAATGAAATTAAAAAAAATTGTAATATTTGTTTTTTTTTAAATGCACCCTTTCATTAGATATATCATAAAGTACCATTGGAAATTTAGTTTTTCTTTTATTTACCCAAAAAATTTATTTATTTTACTCACAGAGACATATTACAACTTTATCGGTCCAGTATGATCGGAATATATTAGCCCGCGTAGTGTTGGGATAGAATACCATTGTCGCCATCTATTTCTTGTCCGTGGCAGTTAAAAAATGGGCTATAAAGGGTTTCATCGGGGCAAAAGCTTTAACATATAACAATAACACTTCACTGAGATCGCTAACCCGCCTGCTAAGAGATCGATCGAGTATCGATTACGGTCGATACTGTTCCCTCAAGTGAATGATGCACTATCGGAGTACATCTGGCATTGGACGGTGATAGGCTGAGTGATGATGATAATTGTGATAGACAGACAGATAGCAACATGCCTATTATTAATACAGTATCATACCGATTGACATCTCGGCGTACGAGTTGAATCTTATCACTAAATACGTCACAATATATTTGATATAAAGAAAATTAAGAGTACACGGTTGATAGATATATATACAAGTGTAGCCAGCGACAGCCCGATACAAATGTACATTTTGTGTTACACGCATTATAATTCATCGATCACTTTTGTATAACGTAGATTGTGTTCATCTTCATTATTATTTGATTATTTCTTCATTATTTATTGATATAAAACTTGTGAAAGAGAGAAGAGCGTATGTCTCTGTCTCACTCTTTTCAAATATGCGCGAAAAAAAAACTGACTGAGAGTGGCTGCCATATCGCATATAATTTTTTTTTTATACCTATGCACATTCGCCCCACATTTATTTATCACTATAATGTGACGAATCCGTGTAAACACAGAACTCGCGCTTAAGCTTTATTTCTGGTAAAAATTTCGCCACATAAAAGGTATAAATCAGAACTTCAAAGCCCTTCTATAAAAAAAATCATTTCAAAAGTATACGAGTTCATGTAATGTTTAATAGGGTTGAGAGCCCTCAGCGCTCACCCATAGCCCGCGTAAAGCCATCTGCGGCTAACAGCTAAACACACCAAAAAAAAATCTCTTAATGTGATTTTCTAACTACAAACCATTGAATATGAATCGTCTAGTGGAATTTATCGCTGGATCTAGCGCTTTAGGTTTCGCTGCTTAGCAATTAGTAGTAGGTATTTATTATAGCAAACATGGTGACCGTGTTATTGTGTTCATTTGCAGTGAACGTGTCGAGGCGGACAGTGCGATGGGTGTGCCACATATTACGTCCTTCTGCTGGTGCATGGGCCTCGAGGTCGGCTCTAAATGTGTTGGATTTTTACATTTGGTAAGCTATTTTATCTTTATTTAATTTTCGTAGATTCTAATGATTTAAGTAAATGAGCGGTGATTGTGTAATCCAAAGCATATATTATGGTTTTGGCAATATTAAGATTGTCATTAGGTAACTCTCAACAAGGCATCTCTGCCCAATGGAAGGTGGGGTTTCTTTTTTGTATTTTTCTTTCACAACCCATAAACTTTGTGCGGTTGGACAGCCGAGTTATTATCTAACGCTGGTTTCAGGGGATTTCATATTTATTACTATATTCATTTCGCATTTAGAAGATTTTATAATATTTATAATATCATGTTTTTCCTCGTACAATATTCAATGGCATGTGTATAATACTCTTCACAGCTCATATATGTTCCACTGTTAGACACGGCTCTTCTTCACACTGGGAGAAAAAAAAAAATTAATATTTCATACTATTCAGACGGGTTGGTATATCTATAAAAACTTGATTACAAGCGAAAAATGATTGTCACACATGGGATTCGAACCCACACCTATTGGAAATCCGTTCCAATCATGCTTACACATGCGTGATACAAAAGTATGACATTCAATTCTCGGCTCGTATTATATTTTCGTCTTTTTAAAGGAGACGATCTAATATGTGTGGGTTTGAATCCCATGTGTGACAATAATTTTTCGCTCGTAATCAAGTTTTTGTAAATAATCACACATTTTAAATGCTAAATTTCAGTAATTTGAATAACGGGTTGGTGAAGTTTAATTTCGAGTTTTACTGCTCTTGCATTGATGTTACCTGCTTATATCCCTAACGATTATGACCTGAACCTAGGTGTCGTAAGCTACGACACCTAGGTTCAGGTCGTAATCGTTAAACTGATTAAAAATCATTTATTTATTTATTTATTTAAGGAAACTCAACAGCTTTTTAACAAAAACAGTTTCACATATATGAATATGCAAACAGAATCAGCTGTTTGCATTTACAATAAGCAGAGCCAATTACAGAGTTCCACGACAAGACAATTTGAGGTGATACAAAATAGCAATTTATTAGTTATAAATTATTCAAGATATTAAACAGCAGCAGTAAAATTTGAACATAAAAATTAAAAATAAATGTTTAAAAAAGAAACAACAAACAAATAAAGAAAACAAAGGACAAAATAAAGGAAAACAATATTTACAGCCTATTCTTGGATTGTGGATTGGCGGTTAGGTCTCGGAGAATATGATTTTTAAAACTACTTTTGGACAACTGGAATATGTCAATGTTATCAAACCTGTCATTATAAGTGCGCAGTATTCTGGGGATAACTGAGTTACAAGCATAATTTGTACGCTGGTGGGGTACAGTAAACAATGAAGTGTTTCTGGTTCGTTTTCTAGGTATATTAAAACTTATAGAGGATACTAGTGATGGGGAGTCAAGACCGCCGCGTAAAATATCGAACAGAAGACACATATCCTGCATTATACGTCTATCAGCAAGCGGTGTTAGTTGATAGTGCTTACAGTCGTTGACATATGTATCGTGGCGTCTATGAGTTTTATAATTCAGATGTTTTATGAATCGTCTCTGAATACGCTCTATTTTTTCGACATACGCCATATACTGAGGGCACCAGCTGGGACTACAGTACTCCAGGATACTCCGAACGTAGGCGTAGTATACTGTTTTTAAGGTACTGGCCTTTTTGAATGGCGTACACGTACGAATAATAAAGCCTAGATTGCGAAATGCTCTGGCAGTGATAGTCTCAATATGCTCAGAGAGTATCATCTTAGAGTCCAATTGAACTCCCAAATCTCTCACCGATACGGTTCTTTTAATAACATTGCTATTAAACTTGTACAGATATGAGATTGGGTTAGCTTTCCGGGTAAAACTAATAACTTGACACTTCCCAATATTGAGTGATATATTATTTTTATTATAATAGGTCCATAAAGCATTTAAGTCACGCTGTACCATTTCGCAGTCCAAACGAGAGCGTATTCTCATGTACACTTTTGTATCATCGGCATATAGAAGATGATTAGAGTATTTAAAACATTTATCAATGTCATGCAAGTAGGCACAGTAGAAAAGAGGGCCCAGGTGCGATCCCTGGGGAACTCCAGAAGAAATACTAACAAAATCAGATTTGAAACCTCCAAGAACCACAGCCTGGGAACGGTTAGACAAGTATGACTGAATCCACCTCAGTAAGTCACCCCGAATACCAAGTTTGTATAATTTGCATATTAAAATATCATGATCAACGCGGTCGAACGCCTTTTCAAAATCGGTATAAATTACATCAACCTGACCCGAACTCTCCATTTCACGCAGTACGTAATTAGTAAAAATCGCCAAATTTGATGTTGTAGATCGACCTCTCATAAAACCATGCTGATCATGGGGTATAGCGGATGATATAATCGGATAAATGTAGCTATAAATTATCTTTTCGAAAAGTTTACCTAATGTGCTAAGTATAGATATGGGGCGATAATTGTCTATTTTAGATTTAGATCCATTCTTATGTATCGGTATAATGTGAGCCTTTTTCCAGAGATGTGGGAAAACAGATTCAGACAAGGACATGTTGAATAATAGCGTGACAGGATACGATAAACTTTTGGCACAATTCAGGAGAAAGACAGCGGGAATTCTATCACAACCAGGACCTTTACTTTTGTCTAGTGACTTCAGAAACTTAGCAGTCGTTTCCTGCGTAATGGTCATCGTCGCAATGACACTGACTATGTCCATCCCATCCTCGTTAGTAGTTACGGAGGCATTGGATGGCACAACAAAAACACTGCCAAAGTAGTTGTTAAACGCGTTGCAGATACCGTTGCCCTCCTCATAGTTTACGCCATTTAAAGTGAGTGTTTTCGGATAATGGCTACTACCACGTTTCGACTTTAGGTATGACCAAAAAGCTTTTGGCTGTCTACTGATTAAGTCTTCAGTGTGCTCATTATATTTCATTAGGAGTTCTTTTTGCATCGAATGTATTTGTGTCCGAAGGAGAGAAAATTCTACATAATCACGTGGGTTACCAAATTTCTTCCAACGTCTGTGAAGTTTGAATTTATCTCTAATTCGATTTATAAGAGCACGGTTATACCATCTAGGAAAATTGTGCTTACTGTGGGTTTTTCTAAATGGAACGTGATATTCGACGCAATCGTATAGCACACGATAAAAATTGTCCACTGCATCATTCAAAGAATGCCCTGATAGTAGGGAATCCCAGTCTACTTTATTTAGATACAAATTAATAGCCTCATAATCGCATTTGTGAAAATTACGGCGAGTAGAGACATTCTCTTTTAAGGGAGAGAAAAATAGATCAGTGCATTCAATCGAAAGAGAGGGATGGTGACTATCCTCAAGCAAAATAGGGTTCATGCATCTATCCACGACCATGTGAGTATTAGAGAAGACCAAGTCGAGTGTTCGACTCTTTGCGTTCAAAATATAGTTATACTGCAGGAGACCCAAAAATGAAAGATTTTCATTCAACAAAGGACGTGGCACTACGTTGAAGATCCTGAGGTCCAATAGGGCCTACATAATAATGGTTTTGCAACCAGCGTAAGCAGGGGAGATTAAAATCACCGACGAGAATGAACGTCTGATTAGAACAACTTTCAATATACGTCGTAATGTTATGGTTTACGTCATCAATGAGGGATGGTATATTAGCAGTCTCAGGAGGAATATAAACCAAGATAATATGCAGGTCCACACTACAACCAATTCTATTGGATGGGATCGTCACAACCAAAAGCTCAGATTTCACTCCTGAAACGGTGTCTGTAATATTAGCCCCTAGTTCACGTTTCACGCATATCATTACTCCACCACCCGCTTTCTTACCTGTCGATATGAGGTCACGGTCACGACGGAACACTTCGTATCGACTGTCACAAAGCTCTGAACCCAAGATGTCGCTCTGAAGCCATGTCTCCGTAAATAAAAGAACGTCATAGTCGTTGCATAATATTGCATTATACAAGTCAGTGCACTTGGTACGGAGGCCACGTACATTCTGGTAATATAAGCTTAACCTGTTAACCATCGTATTTGCAATATTTACAAGAACAGCACAGTATGAAATATTGGTACATAAACACTCCCGCAGTGATAGGATAGAAAATTTCAAAAAAGTTCAGTTCATGAAAACAAAGTACATATTTATCTCGAGTGGGACACGAACCCACGACATTTAGCGCGGAATTTATTATTGATGAGCCAATCGCGTATACTTTTTTTTGATATGTATTATTCATTCTTGTATTGTAACTCATTATACCATACATACATACCATGCGTAGCCCAGTTAAAAATATACTCAGTACCACCTTTGAGAGTCCAATATTAGTGAATAACACATTATCGTATCCACGACGCCACAAATCAACCCGGCCGAATGATTTTCTTGCACAGGAATTTATTTCATAATAATTAAAAACTATGTCAGACCTACCACCAATCCATTGGAAGTAGAAACATAATACATCACAATTATACACGCATATAATTGTATTTGGAAATAATTTAATTATAATTACAATAATCATCCAGCCAGTTATGATATTAAAATTAAAGTTTACATGATATTTAATGGGATAAGGTTTAAATCGCATTCTAATCAAAGTTATAATTCGCAATAACAGTTTAACTTTTATCGATAACACTGTGAAAATAAATATTGTAAGGTAGTATAAAAACATTACATGCAAAAACTTCTTACGAATGAATACAACTTTTTATAAATACAACATACACAGTACAATAATATACCTATGTTATTGCATTGACTGAAGTACATTTTGATTGCGTATACAGGGTGTCCCAAAATTCAACGATAAGCCGGCACCAGCAGATGGACCTACATATGACTACTCGAGAACAAAAAAGAAAAAAATTCTACCTTGATTTTTTTTTTCGTTACGAAAAAAAAAACCGATTTCTTTAAAAATCGTCATCTTTTATTATATTATTAAGTGCCATTGCTACAATTTTACAAGTAATTCTGTGATTTTTTTTGTATTGGCAAGGTAAGTAGTACTACTATCGATCACAACCATTAAAAATTCCAGAATATCTATAGTTTTTACACAAAAATCAACCAAAACTATGTTTTTTTCATAAATTATGTAAGATTTTGACTTTCAGCTCACTTTCACTCATCACAGTGAAAAAAAAAAGTATGGACACTACTGTGGCAAATAGTATTAAAAATTGGCGCAACTAACTACAATTCTAAAATGGTATAACATTCTAGGCAAACTAGCCACAAAAATATACTTAGGTGTACTATTTCAAAATAACAACCATACTTCGAAAATTGTTAGTGTTGATAGTAATCACTTCTACTATGTAGCCAAAATGTTTTTGTTGCAAGTTCTCAGAATTTGAATGAGACATGTGCGTAGTCCATAAGATAACATAAGTTAGAAAGAGATAGATATAGAGAGATTAGAATTTACTATATTATTAAAATTACAATAAATGTTCGAATTGTTTGCCATTGGCAGTAATGCAGGCACGACATCGCCTTAAAAATGAACGTTTTATTTTTCTTGCATATCTGATTCTGTTCATGTGATCCACAGCCTGAATTATTTTTTGGCGAAGCTCGTCCAAGGTTGCAATGGGTTTTGAGTAGACTCTGTCCTTTAGACAACCCCAATAGAAAAAATCCAGGGGATTTAGATCGGGTGAACGGGGTGGCCATAAGATAGGACCAAGTCGCCCGATCCAACGCCCTGGGTACTCTTGGTCTAAGTACTCTCGCACAGGGCGGGCATAGTGAGCTGGGCAACCATCGTTTTGAAACCACATGTTTTGCAAATCACTTAAGGGCACGTCTTCTAATAATCCTGGTAACTCATTTTGTAAGAAGTTCAAATAGCTATTGCCATCTATGTTTCCTTGTAACTCAAAGGGCCCTATCACTTTTCCATTTATTATGCCCGTCCATAGGTTAACCTTAAATTGATATTGGGATTTGTCTTCTCTCACCAGGTGCGGATTTTCATTGTTCCAGCTATGAAGATTGTGAAGATTTAAATAGCCATCTTTCTTGCAGGTTGTTTCATCCGACCATAAAACTTTGTCTAAGAATTGGGATCTTCCCTGTGTTTTTGCAGCATTACACGGCAAAATGCGACCCGCAGTGGATAGTCCCGCGGTAATAACGCCTGCACGCGCCTGTAATGATATGGATGAAACTGGTGACGTTTTAAAATTCTATGTGCAGTACTTTTTGGAATTCCCGTTGCTACTTGTATGCCACGTACAGAGGTAGTTGTATCGCTTTCTATTTCTTTGAGAACTTCTTCATCGTGTTCCGATCTAGGTCTTCCAGCGTTTCTCCTGTCAGATGGTATACGACCCTCCGAAAATGCTTGATGCACGTTAATAAATACGCGATAATCCGGATACCTTTGAAGAGTAGGGTACCTTGCTCGATATAATCTGCTAGCAGCGTTGGCATTGCATCGGCATTCTCCATAAATTAGGTGCATATTAGCGTATTCTAACGCTGTATATGGTAGCGGCATAATGAATGCTAAACACTTGAAAATAAGGCAAAACTTCTTTAAAAAAACACAAAATCACAGTCTAAAATAATGCCAAGTCAGGTCAATTTCCAGGTCACTTAATTCAATCCAAAGTCGTTAGTATCAGAGCCACTTTAATTAAAACAGAACGGTGTGCAGTAAACAAAGAAGTAGAGCGTACTGACTTGCTGTGCTGCTGAGGACATTAATTACTTCTCTACCTGCATTAATGTTACTAAACAATTAGCATCTATCTATCTCCCTCTAACGTATAATCTCTCTATCTCTGTCTAACTTATGTTATCTTATGGACTACGCACATGTCTCATTCAAATTCTGAGAACTTGCAACAAAAACATTTGGGCTACATAGTAAAAGTGATTACTATCAACACTAACAATTTTCGAAGTATGGTTGTTATTTTGAAATAGTACACCTAAGTATATTTTTGTGGCTAGTTTGCCTAGAATGTTATACCATTTTAGAATTGTAGTTAGTTGCGCCAATTTTTAATACTATTTGCCACAGTAGTGTCCATACTTTTTTTTTTCACTGTGATGAGTGAAAGTGAGCTGAAAGTCAAAATCTTACATAATTTATGAAAAAAACATAGTTTTGGTTGATTTTTGTGTAAAAACTATAGATATTCTGGAATTTTTAATGATTGTGATCGATAGTAGTGCTACTTACCTTACCAATACAAAAAAAAACACAGAATTACTTGTAAAATTGTAGCAATGGCACTTAATAATATAATAAAAGATGTCGATTTTTAAAGAAATCGGTTTTTTTGTCGTAATGAAAAAAAAAATCAAGGTAGAATTTTTTTCTTTTTTGTTCTCGAGTAGTCATATGTAGGTCCACCTGCTGGTGCCGGCTTATCGTTGAATTTTGGGACACCCTGTATAAACTGCATCGGATGTTTCTGATTTTTTCATAAAAATGCGACCGCCGCGTACCCATACAAATTTATATTGTAATTGTTTGCCACGCAGACGAGCCGCAGCATGTAAGGCCTTGTTTTCCGGTGATAGATTTTCTACGACGTACACAGGCGATTTACTGGTGCCAAAGCCTAGGTCGCTAGTATTGAGCTTGTCCTGGGAATGTTTCTTATTGTAAGCCACCACTGCAGCCATTAGTGAATCCCGAATGCGTGGCGAGCTCATTTTTACCAGAATAGACCGTGGCCGTAGACTAGTAGAATTCATCTTTGCAGTTCTTACGCAGAAGTGGATCTCATTATCGTTGATATTAAAATTTACAGCGCGACCCAGCTGCTTTACAATATTTATTATATTTTCATTTTTATTTTCTGGTACGCATAAGACTTCTAAATTAGCTGCACGAGATAACTGGTCTATTTGTAGTAACTTATGTGACAAATTAGAACTCTCGGACCGTAGGGTCTCATTTTCTTTACGAAGAGTTTTTATTTCGTCTTGACATGCATTAAAATCTTTGACCATGTTGTCATACTGATCACTCAAGAAGTTTACCGACTCTCTAAAAGAACTGACCTGATCTTGTATTTCGCGTAGTTTATAATCTAAGGTATTCTTAATGTCCGCCATGCATTCCTTAACTACTAAGCGCATCTCCTCGCGTATAATTTCGCGTAATTCCGAGCGCATTACATAGTCAGATGTCGACGGCGTAGGGTCGGGCTTATGTCCTTTACGGCGAGTAACGTTGAGACTTGCGTTTGCCATAGATGTTAGCGTAGATGGGGTGTTCAAGTTACCACTTTTATGTTGTTTAGTTAGGCATTTAGGACATGACCAGCGGCTCCTATTTGCTGGAGTAAGAGATTTCACATCTTGAGGCTTCAGGTTCAAACAGAAATAATGATAACTGTCTCTGCAATGTACGCATTCAATAAAATTATCGTTTTCCAAGTCATTCGAACAATTCGCAGCGCAGGACTTCATCGTGATATACCTGCAGTTAATAACAAACAGGTTTCGTGCGCCAGATGTTAGACAGAGAGAGCAATTATGCCGAGCTATCCCTTATCGTAGCGGTGAAGTGTGCGGGCCCCCCGCACGCTTCTAGTGTCCGCGTCTCGTTTATTTTTTTCTGATTTATTAAATTATTTGCACTTTTAGTTTACACGATAATCACTTTTCACTGGTTAACAATAGTAATCAGCATTGTATGCCAACTAATCAAACTTTGCGACAGCAACAGTGTACACGTCCACCTCGTAATACAGTACAAAATGATTGAACTCATTATCAACTAAGCTTATTTACGTCCTGGCCGGCGGACCTTCTCCACTTTGGGAGGGAAATTGACCTATTATATCACGCTGGTTAGAAGTTGATATAAGGCTTTATTTCGAAATTTCCTTCTCTTGTATAAATGTTATATGGTACATATTATATTTCTTAATCTTCCTTCACGACAGACGGATGACATCTATTCAATATGACAGGTATACTGCTGTCATACAACTTTCTATAACAATATTTTTTTACTACTCTATATTAAGAAGCTAATTATTGTATTGCGACTTTGCGAGTGACTTAAATTAACGGACGGAGTCAACGGACGCCAACGATTTGTGGACCGCAATATTATACTGCGTGGGTATCGAACCGGTAACACTTGGCACCGTTGGGAGCCGCCATCTGTGTAAACAAGGAAGTAGGTTAAGAAAAATCTCCTTTCCTAAAAGCCTGTGTCTAGAAACATATTTGAGGTGACAGTTTAATAGTAGAATGCATTACCAACCCCATTATTACCTCGAGGGAGTCGTTAGACAGGTTGGAGGACCACTTGAAGAATTGGCACCAGCTTACTTGGAACAAACAAGCTAACTGACAAACGGTCATGGAATTACGTTCCTCGAGATATTTAATACTGGTAGGATCACACTGTTGACAGTTCTCTGCCTACAGCCGTAGGCCGGGCCGTCCGGAGTAGTACCACACTCTAGCAGATACGTCTGAGCAGTGCTAATATACCGTTGTGCTTAGTTTCGAGAGCGAGAGCGCCGGCAGCCCAACTTTCTGAATGGGTTTGGGGTTTTCATGGATATGCAGCGGCCTAGCTGTACCACTGCTACAAAGGTCCATGGACGGCAGGAACACTTACCGTCAGGTGTACCACAAGCAAACCTTGTTTGCATCAGCAATAAAAAAAGAGATTTATGTCCAACATTGGAAGTCAATGGGTTAATAAATCAAATGGGTGTGAGAATTGCCAACACTACATGCTTATAGATGGCGCTTACAAATGAGGAAAATGGCTTCCCTTCATCTTGTTATTGTAGTAAATGTGGAACATATATGACGTCAATGTTTGGGAGCACTACTACTAGACGTATCAAACGTCTGACGTCTTAATGTCTTGGTTTTTTTTTCTATAAGAAGACACTCGGGACTAAGGAAAATATATTTGTATTGTTGGGGACTTTATAAACATACAACTAACGCAGACAATTTATACCAAAATTCCGAACAACACTTTGTGGATCGCACAAGGTATTGTCCTGCGTGAGAATAGAACCCATGGCACTGGCGCGGAAGTTCGATATCTTAACCACTACGCCATTTGTGCTGTTAATAAGTATTATAAATTTCCCATTATACGTTGTTGCCCGATCGCCTGGTCCATTATTCAGGAATTTTTTATGACATTCATAGAAAGGTGGCGACACATTATATTTTTTAATTCGTCAATAAATGTGATGTGCTCTGTTATCGACGTGTTATTACGTATAATTATTGTACTAGATAAGGTCACGTAATGGTTCACACAATGATCAACGTAAGAACAGATAAACCGATGAAATCAAGCTTCACTGCACATGAATTGAAGTCACAATGTTCTATAACGCTATTAAAAATTTCGAGTCATTAATATGAAAATCATGGGTAATGTGTTTAGTTTTACTCAGATGGCTGCATTCTTAAACGAACTGGTGGTGAGCGTATAGGGCTTTCAACCAAAACTAAGACACGGTGCCCAAAGGTATGCATTATAGGTTCGCTATGTGTTAAAACAAGTTTAATAATATAAAATTGTAGCTTAACATATATTAACAATGTCTAGCTCGTTTCAACGAATTCGATTTCACTAACTGCTCTCTAAAACGTGATTAAGAAACTAGACTTAAACAAGGAATAAGTTTATTTTTAACATAAAACGATCAACTTCACCAAAACTTATCATCCGAAATCCATCCAATCCATCTTTACGAAATCGAAATAGAACAATTTTTTTTAGAATAAATCTGTTTTAAACAAAAAAATATGTTTTTCAACGGATAAAAGAGTTTAATTACAATCTCATTTAACATTTGCAATGATCGATTTAATGTCCACACTGATCGCGTTCCGACTCATTTTTTATCAAATTTGTTTATTTTTTTTTATATAAAAAAAATAAACAAATTTGATAAAAAATTTGATCACACCCAGCGCTAAGGAAATAATTATTATATTGCATGACATTTTACTAACGTATAATAAATGGACACGAATTACATTTTATTAGTGGTATGACCACGCTGTTGACAGTTTTCTGTCTAAAGCCGCTTGCGCTTCGTTCGGTGAGCGAGAGAGCTGGCAGCCCAACTGGGTGGGTTTGGGGATTGTAATGGTAGGCAGCGGCCTAGCTATACCCTTGGTATTGCAAAGGTCCATGGGCGGCAGTGACACTTACCATCGATGTGCTGCTTGATCGTTTGCTACCATAAGCAATAAAAAAATACATTCATGCTCAAAGTAATTTTTTGATCGCATAATATATTGTCACAGTAGGTATCATAACCACTATCCCAACTGTGCAATAGAAATTGTGACATCGCAGCAGTGTTCGTTGGATAGTTTCATAGTCATACGAATACTTATAACTTTCATCTCTTATTTGAACACATGATAAGATATCTAAGTAGGTAGGTACTGTGTATACAAACAGGTTTTTATTAAAAAGTAAACTCATTTGTTATTCTAGTCCAATACGTGTTACACTGATTAATACTGCGCTATGGATGTGTACGTATTGGCATACTTTGGCGTCTGTCGTTATTCGGTACATTGTTACTGGGTAAAATGTTTGCCAAACTTAGTCTATTTTAACAGAAGTAGATCGTGAATTTGTGAGGCCTTCAGCTATAATGGCTAATACTACACAGTGGCCTACTAATTATTCAACTAACTATTATTCTATCAGGATACTGTTTTCTATAACGAAAATGATGAGGAAAAATAGAAAAAATATAACATTTTATTTATTTACTATAATTAAGTGTTTATGTACATATTAGCAAACAAACAACTGTAATCGTATCTAGTTATGACATATACTTAAATTATAAAGCAGCCTTCATTTTCTTCTGCAAATTTTTTTATTTGCTCTTTACAATGTAAATTGTTTGTTACATCACCATTTATGGCAAAATTTATAAATTATTTAGTCGATCGTTTAATATTGTTGTTCTGTGTTTGATTTTTTATTAAATACGATTCTCGAGAAGACCTAAAACAATTTACAAGGTGTATGTCCCGTATCGTTCAATAGATGGGTTGATCGATCTCAGGATTACCTATCTTATAATTCAATTTTAATTTTACATAGTTTACTTCAAAACATTATATCCTCCATTGTTGGCAAGGGTCCCTTTGTTCCCCCAGGATGTCACGAGTGTGGTGCGCCAATAGATGATGCGCGTCACACTCTGGAGGTATGCCCTGCCTGGGGGCCCCAGCGCTACGTCTTATCGGCGGTCGTTGGGAGAGACCTGTCGTTGTCGACCATCATCTCGAAGATGCTTGACAGCGACAGGTGCTGGTCGTCGATGGCCTCCTTTTCTGAGGCCATTATGAAAAGGAAGGAGGCCGCGGAGCGGGAACGCGAGGCGCTTGCGTCAGCTGACTCGCTTCGCCGCCGGCGACCAGGGAGGAGGAGGCGCCGTTATGCGCATCTCCTCCCACCGCCTTGAGGGACGATAGGACGTGGCCAGAAGGCCAAGCGTGGGGGTGCCGGGGATCGAATGTCAGTAGACGATCTCTCCGGCTCCCCGTAAAAGCGCGGAAGGAGCCGCTGTGGTTTTAGTGGGTATTCCGGTCGGGTTCCAGCTGGCCGGTGAGTCCCACACTCCCCCTCGTCTGTCACCGGCGGGGGATAGCGCGCAAATGCGTTTCCACAGCGATAAAAAAAAAAAAAGTCCCTTTGTCCACGGGGCACTGATCTGCAGCCCAAAGAGCCTTTAGGTAGATCTGCCCCTGTAGGTATATTACAATACAATACACCACCCTACTTGCTCTTCGGTATCATTAAAGATGACGAAGTGTATATACAGATAACAACATACAGAATGCAAACAACACAACATACATACCATCACGCCATGTCCTTTGCAGGGTAGGCAGAGAGAACAGAGTGCCAGAGAACTCTATCCTTGCATACTTCACTAGCTTCCTCAACATTCATAATTCTCTTCATACACGCTCGCCGGTTTCGGAGACTCTTGACTCCACCTTCCTTCAGTACATGACCTATCTGGTCTAGGTAAGTTAGTCTCGGTCTCCCCCGGTAACAAGGCGTCAAAAGGGGATGCACAGTGTTTGAGTCCTATCAAACACTGTGGGATGGTACTCCAAAGGGTAACCCGCCGGACTGGTCACGGATGGCAAGGAAGTGGAACCAGTGGTTGGCTCAATGGCGATGGGGAGCGAATACGGCGGGCCATAGCATACCAAAAAAAAAATTATAAAGTCGTTAAACTGTAAGGAGTAATATACACGGCAAATGGCGTCTATATAACTATATAAAGTTAATTTGATATAGATAACAGTACAAACAAATACAAGGCTGTGCTAATATAAGTATTTTACGACTATTGTACGGCTGTATTTAATAACTTGCATGATGAACCGTTAGTGTCATATTGTTACTTTTCACTTTAAAACTTTCGAGTTTTCCTTCTAGTGATGTTATGTAAAGAAGCATTACAATATTTTTCTTTTTAAGTTACTAACCACCTACACTCTGCACTAACTGCGGGGGACTTTACATACACTTAAGTTAACGGACACACTAGATATAGAACAATTTGTGGATCACACAAAGTGTTGTACTACATAGGAATCGTACCCAAGACACTGTCACAAGACATGTTATCTTAACCACTACGCCATCTGTGCAGTCAAGTATTATATTATCAAAACTTTTTGATAACTATCTGCCGCGTGATACAGATATATTACTACATAACAAAAAAATATTTTTAATGAATTGGAAGCTCCCAACATCAGCGGTAAACATTAATCAAAAATGTATTTACGTACAATACTCATATGTGAACATAAAAATAGTTGCCACACGGCGGAAGTTGAAGCTGCATCTATTAAGGTACGGCCAAACCTGCGCGTCCAATACGCGGGACGCGAAACTCGAGCGTCTAAAAACGCGTACAATAAGTCCCGCGCCGTGGTCGCTTAGGTGTGCACGGCGCCATGAGATATCACGGGTAGCGTCCGGTAGCGTCTGTCGCGGGGTTGACGCTTCCGCTTCGCAGTCGCTTTGGTCGCGCAGGTTTGGCCGTACCTTTAATGTTCGTTTCCATAACAGCTGCACCAATTCGGCTAGCGTGGCCATATGCATGCTGTAATCAAATTGTCGTTCGCATTTTTCTCTATCAGAGAATGTTTATATATTGATCTGATTGATTTTATATTTTTATTCCTGTATACTTTTTTATAATTATAATTAATTAATTTCTTTTCTTGAATGTTCTAACAACAGTGGTGTACTGAAAACCAACCCGGCTTAGAATATAATATCTGTATGACCAACTCTGTATTACCTTATTGTTGTTTTTTAGAAAAAGTATATGAACTTTAAAAAATAATTGATAAAATAATTAAAAAATTAAAAATAAAAGGAAATCAATAAATAGAGAAGACCTCGATTTTCAAATTGAGCTATGTCTATTCTTATTTAATGACGAGGCCAAATTTGTATTAATATTCTAACAGTTTTAAGCCAATGAAAAATTAAACGCTTTCGTTTTTTTATCACGCTGATTATTGGGTCAGCGATAACAGCGTGGTATAATAGGTAAGTTTGACTCTTATTGCAGAGGAGTCTTGAGCCCACTGGGACGTATATGAACTGAGACGATTTTGATGTTCTAATTATTCTGAAACATATATTGTTATTTTATCAATAAATATTATTCTATTCTATTTAGTTCGCAAATATGTCAGAAAGCAATTAATAATAAATCTATGTGTTTCTGTTTCACAGTTGACATCTCTTGTAATGCTGGTAATGTGTTCGATGTTCGCGCGTAATTCGGGCGACCTCACCGGCACAGTCGAGGACATGGACCGGCTGTACTCGACTGTGTACAAGATATTTGTGGGCGGCGCAATCATCAGCGCGGGACATATCCTGTTGGCGCTCACACTACTCGTATCGACTTATAAGGTAACTATATATACATCAAAATCTCGTTATTAGTAGAGATGTTATGGATACGATGATTCGGATACGGGTATTAGAATAACATTATACCGGTTTTAGATATGATCCGCCCATCGACCAGCCCATAACCACTCCACTGTTGGACATAGGCCTTCCCACGATATTGCCACTCAGAACGCTCCTGTGCCACCTGTATCCAACTTTTACCTGCAAGGTTCATAATATCGTTAATCCACCTAGTCTCCTCATATGCTGCGTCGTCCAATTCGTGATCGCCACTCGACAGCCTTTCTTCCCCAACGATTGTCAGTTCGACGAGCGATGTGGCCTGCCCATTGTCACTTCAACGTGCTAACTGTTTGGGTTATGTCAGTTACACGCGTTCTTGTACGGATTTTCGTATTCCGGAGTTTATCAAGTCGAGAAATACCGAGCAATAGCCCTCTCCATAACACGCTGAGAGATTTTGAGCCTTGTTATAAGGCCCATATAAGATAAGAATATCAAATTATTTCGAGTTGTCAAATAGTTTCAAGTTAGTTCGGAATTTATTATTAAGTGTAAGTAAACTTATGAGAAAGTTAGAGACAGTTGAAAAGAAGTACTCTAGATTTTCTTGGTCATAGGCCCTTAGTGGATTCACTATTAACTAACATATTGTATTTTTGAATCTGTCATTGCACTTGTGTCATTTACGTTCATCATCATCATCTCAGCTCATATATGTCCCATTGTTGGGCTCGAGCTTTCTCCATAATGGGAGGAAAATAGACCTACTATACCACGCTGGTCAGACGTGCTGGTATAGGGTTTTGTTTCGAGTTTTACTTCTCTGGAATAGATGTTATATGCGTTTTAAATCTCTTACTTGTCATGATTTCTAATGTTTACGCGAGTGTTACACATTAGAAATAAAACTACTTTCACGGATTCTATCACGTTTGTATTTGATGTTCACTCGTCTCTTGCGATCACCCACGGGTAAGATAGGAAGATAGAAGATTATTTATGGATTTAAGTTGGCTAAATGTTATTTATTGTGGTACACAGCGCAGCACGGTGGGTCTACGTATCTGGGTGTGGGTGATGTCGGCACTGTGCGTGGCCGCGCTCGTCTGTATCATAGTGCTGTGCGCCACTCACGGCTTCTCTACATCAGGCTCAGAAATATTCATCTCATTCTTGGAAGGAGTCGTCTTCTTTGGTAAGTCATACGTTACGTTTTTATTTCATTTTTTAAAAGTTAACACCCTTGCATTTAGGTGCCTGGCAATTGTTATTCTCGCCTGACGAGTGACTCATTCCCTCTACAGTGTACTTGATAATGGTAGGGCAACACTGTTGACAGTTTTCCGTCTATAGTAGTACTACACTCTCGTAGAAAATCCACGTCTGAGCAGTGGCAATGTGTTGTTGGACTTCGTTCGATGATCGAGAGAGCCATGTCCAACTGTCTTACGTATCATCTAGCTGTACCACTGATAATGCGAAGGTCCATGGGCGGCAGTAACATCAGGTGTGCTGCTTGTTCGTTCGCCACCAACAGCAATACCAAAATAATAACCACGTGTCACCATAATCAAACAAAAATAGCTTCAATTTCATATGTAAATAATAAATATACATTAGGAATGTGTAAATGTAACTAAGTCATACACATATAGGTATATGTGTAAACATATTGCGATGAGGCGCGGCCAACTGCGAAATGGCACTCGTGATTTTTCAAATTCTTCTTTTTTTAATCCTTGTATCGCGGGGGACGTTACAAACGCAGACAAATTATACCCAGACTCAGAACAATACCTTGCGGATCGCTTAAAGTGTTGTCCGGCATAAAAATTTAACCACGGCACTGGCACGGCAAGGCAGTATTTTAACAACTATCTGTACAGTCATATATTGCTGTGAAGTGGATGCTATTTTATTTAAAAATAAACTAAATGAAGTTTTTCGGCAACACTAAAGAGCGGCAACATTTTGATAGGCACCCTAGTAGATATAGTTCCCTATTCATAAATATATATAAACATTTGATTTTTACCAAATACTCGATAAGTATAGTAATGTTACAAGTATGGTTCATGGTCATACTGCGGTTATATAATCACAAAAAATATATAATGACATATAAACATAATAATATGTTATTGTTTTGATGTTTCCAGGTGTACTCTTCTACTGCATACTGTGCGTGAACAGTTATTACTTGATGCTGAGAAGTGCCGAAGACATGGATGGACCCAACAAGACTTTCTACTGAATGGTTCACCAAACAATAGTTTGCCACGCCGAGGTATAAATACTGTTAAAACATGTCTACGCCATTACATTATATACTTTATTTGTTATTCATAATGTATGTACGTACGGTTCAGATACGCAGATGAAAATATTTAAATTATTTATATTTTGTAAAAAAAAAATTAACAACTAAAATAACGATTATATTTTTGTTAATTTAACATTTGATACGCTATACTTTTTATAGATCGTATTTGTTTAACGAAAAAAAATACTACAAGGACAAGTTGAATTAACATCTATTGGAAATTCAATTTCTTTATCGGTTAAATGAAATAAAAAAGTATATTGTATTAACTTTGGGCATTGGAATGCGCCACAATGTTGTACAAGTAATAGTGAGATAAACCATTGCTTTTGTTTATAAGCGTGCTTTTTAAATAAATTAACACTTATCGCGTTTAAACGGTTACAGTCGCGCGTGGCCCATGTGACAACAGTCAAAGTATGAATATATAAGGCGCCGTTGCTGAGGTCTGCGACACGGTTTGAGAGCCCTCAGCGCTCACCCACAGTCCGGGTAAAGTTGTCGTAGCCATCTGAGGCTAACAACTAAGACAAACAAAAAAAAAGTTCTGCGACAATCGTAAGCGACAAATGAAGTAATCTGCGCCACACATTTTCATACATTGGTTATTGTCGCATGAGCCGCGCGCGACAGTCATAAGTGTTTAAATTTATACGCTTTTGATAACATACGAACGAAAACGTTATAATATTCAATCAACAAAGTTATTGTTCTATCAACGGTTTTGTTGTTACTGCGTTATCAAATCTACGTACAATAACACTCAATCTTGATATAGTTGTTCAAACGAAAGCTTATACAATTTAAGACTATATACCATATTATTAAGCCGTTTTAAATTTAAGATTAATTTTAAAAAAAGTCTATAGACATTTAAAGTTCACTTTTAAATTTTTAATCATATTTTATAGAATTAAGTAAACCAATGTTGGTGACTCGCTGTTGGTTTCATGTGATGAATGAGCCACTTAAGACCTCGGATATAATTATGTCGTTCGTTTAAACGAAACATAAGTTAAACACTTTTCGTTTAAATTCACACTAATAAGTACAACTCAATTAAAATGTTTAAAATATATGTTGCCCACAACACTGGTACTGCTTTAGCCTGTTATTACGGGTATGAAATGGCAATTTTGGCAGGCACTTGAAAACGTTGCCGGGCGGGCCACCGAAGACAAAGATCAGGTACCAGTGGCATAGAGACGTGGAAAAGATGAGAGTTGCATAGTGGGTCTATGGGGTCACGCGCCGCCTCTTCCGTCACCCCGGACCGACTTGGCGGGGCGAGACCACGTTCATAGTCCATCGCAACGCGCAGCAGGCGCTTGAAAACGTCATGCCACTACAATTTATATTATATCCAATATCTCAGTGTTAATTTGTTTATATTTATTAATTTTGATAGTATTTTATGTAATGTGATGCGGAGGAGTTGCTATGGTATAGCGAATATGATATAAAAGTGCTTTACATATATTTTCGTTTTTCACCAACATTACCAGTAGATACTATTAACAGTGTGGCCATGCCATTGTTGAAGGTGACGATTTGACTTACTGACGGACGATGATTTTAAAATTATGACCATAAAATCAAAATCACGACATATAAATTCGACATTAGTAACAGAGGGCTCATATTAGTAGGCGATGGCTATTACCCATTAATTACACATTGTAATTCACCATATGGGGCACTTATACCATTCTAAACCTCATATTTTTTATTATTTTCTAAGATGGTACACTCTCATCATACCGTTTACCACAATTTAACAGATTATATAGTATAGAATGCTATTTTTATATTGGTCTAAGATTCGATGTAAGATGGGCCGTCACCCATCGATGTTACTGGGTATCACCTACTATATGTTAGAATATTATACTCTTTGAATACTCCTTGCTTGCTCCACTACTCTTGGCGTATAGGATTACCAATTGGCCAAACTGGTTGCCAAATATTATCTCTTAGTTTTTTTACTATTATAATATTAAGTATGTCGTAATTAAAAGGCATGCTATTTGAGCTCAACTAATTGTAACCGAAACTATGGAATACCTATTGATAACGATTGTATAATCGGATCTGATATTAAAATTTTAATTAATTTCGTATAGAGTCCAAGTCTGTATGAGACATGTTGCAACAAGTTCTCTACCGGCTGGACCGACAGCCAAATCCTTTCCAAAGGATTTGATCTTAAAATACTATTCTCCTATAAAGGGAGCCCTGGTCACTTGTAACACAGTTTTTTTAATGTTAAAATACCTACTTTTGGCACCAGTCTCTCACAAAGGTTGATTTCTGATAAAAGTAATATATAAATTACACTTTAGGTAACCTTGTGAAGAGAGAATAAATTATATTATTATTAAAAAGGTGAATAATACAATAATCCCCACACATAACATTTACCTAGGTGGGTATATAATTTCCTAAAATCCACAATTCGTAACAAATCATCCCAAACCGTCGGATAATTGTAACTAATTTCGTATTCGTAATAGCATATGAAATCGGCAAAATATTGATCTAATTCTCGTAGGTAAGCATCTTTATAATGATGAATTTAAGAAATACACGTCGTTTCATTGTATTAACACAAATTAACAACAGTTCGACACCATGTACGCTACCATTACTTTCATTTCTTCGAAGCGACTAAAACTGTTCTTCCTTCCACAGACAATACCTCCTTATAAACGTTCCAAATATATCTTACATCAAAATCCAGATCCGGAACTGCCTGATTCCTAGTTATTAGCGACTTATATTCAATAATCACCATCCCCTGCTCTGGTCCCAGTTAGTTGTATGTCGATGCAATATGTACCTCTCTACCATCGTGCATAGTACAAAAGTTATTAGCAATAGTCTTATGACCAACCCTTTGCCTGACGTAAACCCTTCTAGGTAATGTAATTGTTGATCTGACAGCATCCAATGTAAATGGTCCAGGTCGATATAAAACTCTTGAGTCGTCTTTTACGACACCCACGAGCTATGTCAAAGTTAGTATTCCGCTACGACACAACAATTACTAACTTGTAATAATTTAGACAATCTGAGCGGAAGTTGTGTATACTCTTGCAGCTGCCGTTATCTTATATTTTAACCGCACAAATAGCGTATTGGCCTCAGAACAACACAAATATTTTTCTCAATCAGAGTGTTATTTGTGTCCGTTAATTTTATGATTTTAAAGTTCTCCACGACAAACTAAATAACACGGCGGCACAAGACATTAAGTGTGTCCTTTCCGTCTTTACCTTTACATATATTTTCATTCCTATTCTATTTCTTATTCTTACAACTTATGATGTTGCAGCTATTTACATAGATAAGTGTAATATTTTTACGTGACTTTGTGAAATGTTTTAGTTAATAATTACGCTTTATAATAAAATACATATACCAATGTAATAGTTTCGAGTTCGTATTATGGATAGTGTGTAAAATGATATTTTTTTTTTATTTCTATAAAAAAATTAACAAGATTTGCCCGGCTCAACCGCTGACCTTATTATTGCTTTCTACTCTCGCTGCCTCACCATTTAAGCAGGCGACTATGGTATAATAAGGTATGCAATTTTTAGAAACATTCGTGTCAAATGTCCAACTAATCTGCCTTTCATTTAAATAAATTATATAGAATAAATAAAAATCTATATTTAGATAAATATACAACATTTAGTCAATCTCGTTTGTCAAGTAAGAAAACATTGATTTCCGCTACATTTTTACATAATACTGAAATAGTTCTGGTAAAATCATTAGCCTGGGCAGGATAATGCCACGTTCACTACACTTAGTAAGCGGGTTGGCAATCTGGTTATAATAATTTTCCAGGCGGATTTCTGCCGTCTCTTTCCTCGGTACTTTCTAAAAGGGATTAAAATTCCTACCTAGAATGAGGGGTGGCAACTCATTATATTCTTAATCAGTCATCGCGTGAGAATTGTTAGTTATAAAATACATAATATGCTCTTACAATAAGTTGGTATAATAATCTAAACTTAAGATTTAGCATTTGACCCGCTAGGCTTTTTATAAAATTTACTTATGAGCAAAAAGTGATTACCACACGTGAGACTTGAACCCATGTCTTATGGAAATCCGTTCCAACCGCCTTACCAAATCGGCCAGTGTGGGTAACTACTATAATAATCAAATTGCGACTCGCACTATCGTCCTTAGAGAAGACGGTTTATACGTTATCTATTAAGTAGATGTTTATACAGTAGCTTCAGACTAAGCTTTCCTAAACGTATAGCGTTAAGATTCTTGAATACTTTTTAGATGCATTTATATTGTAACGTAAAGTTGATAGCTTTCAATATGTATGATAAACTCGTAATGTTAAGATAATTGTTAAATACAAAAGCTTACAAATTGAAAATCGTCCGGATAAGTGTCTTATTATTCCAAAGAATATTGTAAAAACTAAGAGACAGTCACACAATGGTGACTGTGAGTTTTTCTTATAGTATGTTCAACGTGTCGACAGTGTGTGGTGTCTCTTATGTTTGTCGGGTTGTATGTTGCTACAAAATATACTAACGTGCCAATATATATATATATGTACGACTTGTGACATAATATATGTATGTCACAATGAAATACGCACAGGTTAATTAGATATTTTACAAAAGAATTGGCAAAATTATAGTATTTTTTTATAAAATTTATCTTGGGCAATTGAGAATTTTGACTGTTTCTCTTCTTTTATATATATAATAAATTGTAATAGGCCTTTCTCTGTATTTTATAGATATTGATGGAAAAATAATATTGGGGGCCTTTTTTAGAGCAACAGAGGCCTAAACAGCAGTGTTAGAATGTTGTTTGTCCGTATGTTTGTACACGCATTACGTAAAAAATACTACATCAAATTGATTAAATGTGCTGGCTCGTTTGCCATCATAAGCAATAAAGAAAAACACAGACGACGATTGTGTTCGTACTTCGTCACCATGTTCCATCATCGCTCACCTGCCACATAATTACTAGGTATAGCTAAAGTAAAAGTACTTTGATAGTGTATGATTATAATATACTAACCACGCACGAGGCTGCGCTTCGTTAATGTAGTTTTGGTCAATAATTTTTTTATCTTTCGGCGAAATGTTAAGACCATCGTCCGTGTAGTTACAGCGTGAATGTGTAACAAACAAACAGACAAACTCGCATCTTTAATATATGAATTAATATTTTTAAATAAAAAGATTGTATTTATGGCACAAGTGTATGTTTATTTATACGGCCTATGAAATATTTGACTTTAATATAGAATGAGTACTGTTTTACAATGTTGCAGCCATGTTACCGTAGGTTTTTTTTAAATTTACTTATAATACATTTATTATTTAGTGTTAACTGATTTGTTTTATTTTATCCCTGTAGGAAACAAGTTATATGTGAAGGCGCTGCGCCTTACCTCCAAGGTAGTTGAAGAGAGGAATGACTGTTCTAGTAGTGGCATTCGTGATTCGTAGTCACACGAGGAGTCTGTTTGAGCTAGAATTATTATTTAAATTACTGAAATTTAGCATTTAATATGCTTAATTATTTATAAAATCCGATTACGAAATGAAAAATCATGTCGCATATTAAATGCTAAATTTCAGTAATTTAAATAGCAAGGTTGTGTCATCGTTTAATACAATTCTAACTGTAAAGTTTGAAGCGTTAAGCCTATAACAATGTGTAAACATTGTCGGGTAGATAGCATACCGTCACCTTAAGACGTAAATATATTGCGAAGTGAAATTTGCATGTCCTACAATTAGTCGCGGTGGTGTAGTGGCAGCACGATTGGGCCGGAATCCCAATAGGCGCGGGTTCGAATCCCGCTTGCGACATCATTTTTCATTTCGTAATCGGATTTTATAGAATTATTATTTTCTGTATTTTTTTGTTTTGATGAAAAATCATCAAATCCTTTTTGACAAAAGATATTTTTTTTTCTATAAAAACACTAAGGAGATATCCTATAATCCTTTTGGATTTTACAAAAATACAGTCGATATTATACAGTCGACGGTGACACCACGACTGACTACGATGACGCACAGACTGAACAATATTTCTTGTATAGGGAATATGCACGTGACTCCAAAATGAACAAAATATTTTTATTTGTAATCTTTATTGCTTAAAAAACATACCTATACAATTATTTTTGAAATTCGTCATTATTTAATAGTGAAATTTAACTATCAAAAATCGGCTTTTTTAAATTCGCTCTCAAATTTCTAAAACGCGACGCGATTGGTTGTTCAAAACGTGACGTCATCGAACACTCGAGTCTTCTGGTATCAAGGTGTTTCTAGTAGGCATGAGGTATAATTGCAATATTCCATACCTGGTCTGGAAGGTACGGGTATGGCCAAATACCCGGTGCAGAAACCCGGGCTCTGAATACCTATAGGTATGTTTAAGGCTAAAAAAAAAAGGTCGTTAAGATAAGACATCTTAACGCCCTTTTTTGGGCTGGAATCTTAAACGGTCATGTAGTGCTCTTGTCTTAGTGTTTTAACGTGTTATATTAGATAATTTTGATGACATGTTTTGTAATGTGATGCGATGGAAGTGCTGGGATGTAGTGAATATCATATAAAAGTGCTTTACAACGTTTTCGTCAACAATGGCTCGTATAAGTAGCTGATTACCAATACATAAAAAAAGAAGAAGAAACGAACTTTTTTGCGTGTGGAAAACTATGTAATATAATAACTTTGGTATTGCCTACATCTATATCATCATTCGGTATTTCATACATAACTTTACTATTTCCTATATCGCAACCATAGATATTATACTGGAAATCGCTACCGCATAAGCAAAATCGATCATTTCTGAGTATTGAACTAAAAACGTAATATTATTAGTAAAACAAACTAAAAACAAGCTTTAATAGATAAACAAACTAAAAAGTAAAAAATAGAATTCATTAAATTTAAATCTAAATTGATTAACAAAGAATTATATTTTCTTGTATAAAGCGAAGAATACTTTTTAAGATATTCGTAAAATGATTCTACATCTAACAATAGTTACCGATAAAAGTTTTATAATAACTGATAATAAACATTCACACTTTTTTACAATTAAATATATTTTATATAAGAATATTTTTATCTTGGTCTATATTATATTTTCACTCAAAATATAATTTGATTACGTATTGAAAATTTACAGATGGCATTACATTTCTATGAAAGATGAATTATGTAAATGATGTATCCTAGCTTTGCTAGATGTCACTTATATAAAAAAAATCATTTTAGAAAAATAAAAATAATTAAAATGCTATTTATCGATTTAAAATTGATTGTAATATATTTTTGAATTCGTATAGTTATTTGTATGATTCATTATGTTAGGTATGATAATAATAAACCAATAATTATATGAAATAAATACGGATATTTACCAAAGCGAAAAGCGAAAGCCTATATGAGTGAAAGGTAATCGTATAATGTCTTAAGATATTTACTTAATGCTTAATTATATCAAAATTTAATTATTTATTGACTATACAGGGTGTCCCAAAATTCAACGATAAGCCGGCACCAGCAGGTGGACCTACATATGACTACTCGAGAACAAAAAAGAAAAAAATTCTACCTTGATTTTTTTTTTCATTACGACAAAAAAACCGATTTCTTTAAAAATCGACATCTTTTATTATATTATTAAGTGCCATTGCTACAATTTTACAAGTAATTCTGTGTTTTTTTTTGTATTGGTAAGGTAAGTAGCACTACTATCGATCACAACCATTAAAAATTCCAGAATATCTATAGTTTTTACACAAAAATCAACCAAAACTATGTTTTTTTCATAAATTATGTAAGATTTTGACTTTCAGCTCACTTTCACTCATCACAGTGAAAAAAAAAAGTATGGACACTACTGTGGCAAATAGTATTAAAAATTGGCGCAACTAACTACAATTCTAAAATGGTATAACATTCTAGGCAAACTAGCCACAAAAATATACTTAGGTGTACTATTTCAAAATAACAACCATACTTCGAAAATTGTTAGTGTTGATAGTAATCACTTTTACTATGTAGCCCAAATGTTTTTGTTGCAAGTTCTCAGAATTTGAATGAGACATGTGCGTAGTCCATAAGATAACATAAGTTAGACAGAGATAGAGAGATTATACGTTAGAGGGAGATAGATAGATGCTAATTGTTTAGTAACATTAATGCAGGTAGAGAAGTAATTAATGTCCTCAGCAGCACAGCAAGTCAGTACGCTCTACTTCTTTGTTTACTGCACACCGTTCTGTTTTAATTAAAGTGGCTCTGGTACTAACGACTTTGGATTGAATTAAGTGACCTGGAAATTGACCTGACTTGGCATTATTTTAGACTGTGATTTTGTGTTTTTTTAAAGAAGTTTTGCCTTATTTTCAAGTGTTTAGCATTCATTATGCCGCTACCATATACAGCGTTAGAATACGCTAATATGCACCTAATTTATGGAGAATGCCGATGCAATGCCAACGCTGCTAGCAGATTATATCGAGCAAGGTACCCTACTCTTCAAAGGTATCCGGATTATCGCGTATTTATTAACGTGCATCAAGCATTTTCGGAGGGTCGTATACCATCTGACAGGAGAAACGCTGGAAGACCTAGATCGGAACACGATGAAGAAGTTCTCAAAGAAATAGAAAGCGATACAACTACCTCTGTACGTGGCATACAAGTAGCAACGGGAATTCCAAAAAGTACTGCACATAGAATTTTAAAACGTCACCAGTTTCATCCATATCATTACAGGCGCGTGCAGGCGTTATTACCGCGGGACTATCCACTGCGGGTCGCATTTTGCCGTGTAATGCTGCAAAAACACAGGGAAGATCCCCAATTCTTAGACAAAGTTTTATGGTCGGATGAAACAACCTGCAAGAAAGATGGCTATTTAAATCTTCACAATCTTCATAGCTGGAACAATGAAAATCCGCACCTGGTGAGAGAAGACAAATCCCAATATCAATTTAAGGTTAACCTATGGACGGGCATAATAAATGGAAAAGTGATAGGGCCCTTTGAGTTACAAGGAAACATAGATGGCAATAGCTATTTGAACTTCTTACAAAATGAGTTACCAGGATTATTAGAAGACGTGCCCTTAAGTGATTTGCAAAACATGTGGTTTCAAAACGATGGTTGCCCAGCTCACTATGCCCGCCCTGTGCGAGAGTACTTAGACCAAGAGTACCCAGGGCGTTGGATCGGGCGACTTGGTCCTATCTTATGGCCACCCCGTTCACCCGATCTAAATCCCCTGGATTTTTTCTATTGGGGTTGTCTAAAGGACAGAGTCTACTCAAAACCCATTGCAACCTTGGACGAGCTTCGCCAAAAAATAATTCAGGCTGTGGATCACATGAACAGAATCAGATATGCAAGAAAAATAAAACGTTCATTTTTAAGGCGATGTCGTGCCTGCATTACTGCCAATGGCAAACAATTCGAACATTTATTGTAATTTTAATAATATAGTAAATTCTAATCTCTCTATATCTATCTCTTTCTAACTTATGTTATCTTATGGACTACGCACATGTCTCATTCAAATTCTGAGAACTTGCAACAAAAACATTTTGGCTACATAGTAGAAGTGATTACTATCAACACTAACAATTTTCGAAGTATGGTTGTTATTTTGAAATAGTACACCTAAGTATATTTTTGTGGCTAGTTTGCCTAGAATGTTATACCATTTTAGAATTGTAGTTAGTTGCGCCAATTTTTAATACTATTTGCCACAGTAGTGTCCATCCTTTTTTTTTCACTGTGATGAGTGAAAGTGAGCTGAAAGTCAAAATCTTACATAATTTATGAAAAAAACATAGTTTTGGTTGATTTTTGTGTAAAAACTATAGATATTCTGGAATTTTTAATGGTTGTGATCGATAGTAGTACTACTTACCTTGCCAATACAAAAAAAAATCACAGAATTACTTGTAAAATTGTAGCAATGGCACTTAATAATATAATAAAAGATGACGATTTTTAAAGAAATCGGTTTTTTTGTCGTAATGAAAAAAAAAATCAAGGTAGAATTTTTTTCTTTTTTGTTCTCGAGTAGTCATATGTAGGTCCATCTGCTGGTGCCGGCTTATCGTTGAATTTTGGGACACCCTGTATATATTCTATAAATATCTATATAAAATTACCTTCATCTTCATAATCAATCGTAAATAACACATTTTCTTGAAATAAGATACTGAAAAAATATATATATCCTTTCTATTATTAAGCAATTAACTTCCTTAAATTTAAAGTAATAAAAAACAAATTCGTTTAGAAAGCCTAAATCATACGTTTCAATACGGGCACGATCGAAGGACGTCGTAAGTCGTAACCGTTCGTGTAATTTCGTTAGCTGTACAGCGCGCGGTCGAGCAGGCCTCTACCTACGTCATACCTACTGGCTCAAACAGGTATGACGTCAGACCGTCGCGTACTGGGTACGTACCCGTACGGCCAGTAAATATCTGTATGTTTTGTACAGGTATGTACTGGCCGTACTTCGTACCGGGTCTCATACTTTTATTATCAGTTATGGGTCTTTACCAGTACGTACCTGGACGTTCAAGTATGGGTATTTACGGGTATATGGTAGTACGGGTATGAGTATTTACGGGTATATACGTTCAGGTATGGATAATATAAGTATTATTCATTAAAATTTTCTAACTTCCATTTTTGTATAGTTTTTTAAGTAAAAATTATTTAGTCGTTTTTAAAGAATAATAGCATTTTGATAGAGCAGAGATGCACTATAGTAAAAAGAAAATTCCAGCAATCAAATGTAGTATGCTTGCATGTGAGAGTTGACCTTTATATGATTACTTGGATGACAATGCATTTCTTAATACGAGACCATGAGCTGGTCCGATAAAGAGGGGGGAGGAGGAAGGGGGAATATATTGTTTGACATGATCGTAGTAACAGGAATTAATGACCGCTTCAAGATGTCCTCGTCGTGCTTTTACTCTATGAAGTGAGTAGTATACCGCTGCGTAATATTCAATACCTGATGATGGAGTGGGAACGTGGTTATAAATGTTACCCATTTAAATTATTGTTATTTACTTGGGTGTAATTCGTTTGCCTTAATTATATTTGTAAAGTTCCCCGTAATACGAGGATTATTTCCTCAGTGCAGGGAGTGTCTTCTTAAAAACAAAAACAAACAAAATGTATTTTCCTACGTAGGAATCGAATCCACGACCCACTCACCGGCACGTAGATCGGTACCTTACACCACCACGCCATCGTACGTTACAATGGATGCACGATTGGGTAGTCTCGTTAACATTCGAGGAACTTCGTAGTTCGTTCGTATACTATATGGACCGTGGTTATTGTAGGACGCGGCACCCGCGGCGCGCGGGGACAGCTTCGCACGGGGAGGCAGCGCGCGGGGAGGTGCGTTAGCACGTGATTCTAACAGGTGCGAGTGAGGGTCATACCCGCAATACCTATCGGGTATCTGCCCTACATACTGGGTGCGCATACTGCCAACTTCATACCGGGTCTCTAGACCTGTACCAGTATATACGCCTCACCCCTAGTTTCTAGTGATTATTTTGTATCGTTACCCAGTTATTTCATGAGTTATTAGTTTTCTGTGTTAAGTATTAATCCTTGTGAATGAAAGACTTAACAAACGTCACTTTTTGTCTCTGTTCTAATGCCATTATTTTGTATAGCATATAATTCTCTGTATCTGAAACCCAATAGAAAGATAAATAATAAATAATTTCGAACTTTTCTCTTACTCTAATAAGTTATATGTTTTAATTCATAGGTATCATAGATGACTAAACATATATTACTTTTATGGATAAAGACCCATGTACCTATTACATATTGAGAATATATCTATAAGAACTACGTAAACTAGGTGTAGGTAGATATGTGTACGTCGAAGTTTGTAAACAAATGATCCTTTTATGTACTTCATCACTTCTCTAATGTGTTTACTTACGTTAAAATGATCTTCACAACAGTATAAACTGCACAAACACGACACATTGTTCTCATCGCCTTGCACCATTTTTTTCTTATTTATTACATTTCTCGGCATAAGAAAATATACTTTGTTAGGTGCAGTTTTGATAATATTTTGGCACATAGAAACGACACAATATTTATAATACGGTTTTCTGTTCTTTTCCATGATAATAAGTTGACTTTACAATCACTTTTTTAATTTTCAATAACTTTGTGAACCAAACATTTTGTTGTTGACATCCAACTTGTGTGTGTATTCTGACGTTACAGAAACGCGCCATGATAGCTGCGTTTAAATCGCCCAAATATTCTAGTGATTCTAATATTTTTTTTTAGCTTAATGGTTTATATTTTGGATGTGTTATATTTATTTTTGGTAATGTAAAAACTAGTAGAAACGTTTAAAAAAATAAAAAAAAATCATGCATATTCCCCAATGATCGCACAAAGTATTATCCTGCGTGGAAATCAAACACATATCTCTTTCTGTCAGGGTAGATATCTTAACCACTACTCCATTCATAATAGTTTTACTGTTACTTTACAGAAATGAAGTGAAAAGTTACTATACTTTTTTGGTTTTCCGGAACCATCTATTTGTCACGTTATTGAAACGATCTAATGCGTGATTTATTATTGTAGATTACATTTTTACTTGCAATCTATTAGCTGAATCTGTTTGCGAAAGCGCTTATTGTTGGGTAAGCATACATATACTTACAGATTCCGTATTTCATAAATGGTGTCTCCTATAACCTTTTTCAGCTCCCGATCGTTCATACACCGCCGTTGGGTGACTTTCATATTACTAAAACAGTTTATGTGTTTATGAAAGTATAATTTTTACAATAGGTTTATTATTATCATGTCAGCCCATATACGTCCCACTGCTGGGCTGAGCCTCATCAATACGAGGAACATTGATTCACTATATCATGCTGATCAAAAGCGTTCATATAGGGCTTTATTTCGAATTTGTATTCTCTTACATAGTTGTTATTTGCATTACATACATGTGGGGCCGGCTTTACCTATAGTGCAGAGGGTGCGGTGCACCCGGGCGCCGGGTATTCGGGGGTACCGAGAGCCGCTCAGGAAACATAGAGCCTCCACTGTAACGCTCCGCACGGAGCGGGCACACCGAACTCAGCGAGTGCCTAACCGTTTATAAACGTAGTGGGTACGTTATTTGACAGGTTTGGGTAGGTTGCTGTAACTTTATAATCCGATCGCGTTTACCTGGTTTAGTGTCAAAACAACGAGACTAAGCATGCCTCAACGCATTCCAGCGAGGTTCGGAGTTTAGTCGAACGAGTTATAACTATCAACCTATTCCATTTTGTTCACGCATTTTGATACAAGAGGGCGCCAAGTTATAGATTGCAGCTGGGCGCTACATGTGCTAGAGCCACCCCTGTCTTTTACGATACCCACGGAGCAAGAAAGGGAGTCGTGAATGCAAATTGTATCTACAATAGGTTAGCACATTACAATTAGAACTAGGGAATTGTTCTTTACAATATTTTTAATAAAAAAAATACACAAAAGAAAATAAGGGAAACAAATTAAAAAAGAAAGTCAAGTTGTTGATGAGTCTTCTCGATGTAAGTAGTTCTGTCAACAGCTACTAGATGACGTTAATACATAAATAGACACTTGTTTAACCATTGTGATAGAGACTACGCCTTCACAACCCTCTCGTACCTGTCCTGCTATATTTATCATAATTATATGCTCGTTAGTTATTAGTACTCTTCATATGTCCTTTCGACAGCACTCCATTCGATCGTAGAAAGTTCAACGTGGTCTCCTTGTAATCTTGTCACTTAATCTTTGTTCTTCATATAACTTCAACTGTTTAATGTATATGTAAATTGTTAATATGTAGAAACGTTTTCTCAATTGTCAACGGTAATCGGTTCGTCGAGCGATGTGGTCTGCCTGTTGACACTTCAACGTGCTAATTCTTCGTGCTATGTCGGTTACACCCGTTCTTCTACGGATTTCTGTATTACGGATTCTATCACGCAGAGAAATCCCAAACATAACCCACTCCATAGCACGCTGAGCGACTTTGAGCTTGGTTATACAGTTAGGAACCACGATTTCGTGTCATAAGTCATCACTGGTAACACACACTGGTCATAGACTTCTGTTTTCAGATACTGATATATATTGAATGTCCTCCTCGTCGATCCTCCTAAGCTTCCCGAATGCTGCCCAGCCGAGTTGGATTCGTCGGCTGACCTCTTTCTCAAAAAAGATCTATTTAACTGGATTGTTTGCCCAAGGTAAACATATTGATCGACAACTTTGAGGATCGCATTGCCAACTAGGACTGATATTGGGATGGTGGGTGTTAGACATGAATGTCATCTTGTCCATGTTCATTCTTAAAACTACCAGTTGGATTCCATGGATTCTGCCATAACGACAATATCGTCTGCAAATCGAAGGTGAGTGATTATTTGCCATTGATATTGATGCCAAGTCCGGTCTAGTCTAAGAGCTTGAAGACATCTTCCAGCGCAGTGGTGAACAATTTCGGAGAGATAACGTCTCCCTGTCTCACGCCTTTCTGCAACTGGATCGGTTTCGTACTCTTATTCTGGATGCGGACCGACTTTTTGAAAATCGGCTTGTTCGGACAGCTGGAAGTCGTCTAGCTTGCGCGCGAGTTATTTCGTAATGACTTTTTTTTTTGGCGGCGGGCTACGGTACGTCAAACCACGCTAATCCGTCCGGGGCGACAGGAAAAGCAAGACCCCGTAGACCCGCTCTACAATATATCTCTCGACGCCGTGCGGGTGGGTCACTGGTACGCGGTCTCTTTCTTTCAGCCCACCCGGCGGTCTCCCCCTAACGGGATACCCGTTACCGTACCCGTACCCTCTCTAATGTCGACGCCCGGACAGTTTGCACCGTTGGGGCGTCGTCCTCACGCGGTGGCCTCGCTCCCAGGGTGACCAGACTAATCCCCGGTCCGGTCACCCGTTGCCTCGGCTAGGGCGGCATAAGGCGGAGGTATTCACGCCTCCGCCGCCTCAGTCGCCGGCGGCGGTGCGAATCCTCGAAGAGAAGATTCGTAATGACTCTTGAAAACAGTTTGTATATGTGGCTCAGGAGTGAGATGGGTCTGTAACTCTTTAAGAGCGTTTTATCGCCCTTTTTGAAAAACAGCACCACCATACTCTTGGTCCACGACTCTGGAACGTAGCCCCCGAGAAAGACAGAATTAAACAGCTTCTGTAGGGCTTTTAAAACCGGCTTGCCGCCTGCCCTCAGGAGCTCTGTGGTAATTCCGTCATCCACCGCTGCTTTTCCATTTTTTAACTGTTTCAAAGCCATTCTCATCTCGTACAAGCTGACGTCCGAGATTTCTTCGGTGTAGTACCGAGTTAACTTGGATCTGCGGTCTTGGACCAAGCCGACAACAGGGTTCCGGGATGATCGGTACAACTGGCCATAGAACCTTTCGACCTCTCCCAAGATTTCACTTTAGGGTGAAATGACAGTACCGTTATCGGTCTTCAGCTTAGTCATTTGTGCGAACACTTTGGAGCCTCGATTTCGCTCTATCGCTCGATTTCCTCTTCAATATGCAGTGTATTGAATCGGCAAATGTCGCGTCACATAGATTTGGCGATTTGTCTATTAAGCTGCTTGTGGACCAATCGGCTGAAGACTATACCGTCATTTCCTTTCTCCTTTCCATGAGTTTGAGTGTCAGGTCAGAAAGTTTTATGTTCTAGTTGCGCGATGGGCCTAGAAGAATTGTGACCCGACCGCGTGATAAGTTTCCATGAACCTGTTGTTCATATCGTTCGAAGATTCGCACTCTTCCAGGCATTGGAAGCGGTTATGTAATTCGAGTTGAAAGCTATCGGGGTTCTGGTATTGGTCAGGTGTAGGTCGGAGTGTAGACTTCATCAAGCGAGACCACTCGACTTTCGTGCGAAGATTCAATGTGACTCGTACCATCAGGGGATCACTCCCAGTTTTAACCCTGATGATCACAGAGACATCAATGAATATTTGTCGTTTGTCCGTCAAGATGAAGTCTATCTCAGTTTTAGTGGATCCATCAGAGCTAATCCAGGTCCACTCCCTTTGTGACCGCTTCTTGAAGAAGGAATTCATCATAAAGAGAATCCTTCTTCAAAAAGTCGGCCAGTTTTTAGCCCCTTGGGTTTCTCTGTCCAAATCCATATTGCCCCACTCTCAACTTATCGTCTGTCCTTTTCCCTAGTTTTGCGTTGAAGTCTCCCATCACTCCAAGCGCTCGCTGCCAAGCGACGGCAACATCTACTATTTAGTTATCCACCATCGTGGCGAATTCCCCAGGCTGTTAGTACGCCTACTGGAAGAGCTGTCGAACTTATAAATAATTTTCTCCAAACAAGTCTGAATGCAGACATATTTTTTGACAGAGTAGATCAAATGGAAAAAAAGGTCTCACTATATTTAAATATACTATAAAGAAATAAATAAAATGAATACAATGTAAATAAATTTCAAATAATGACTTACCCTAAATTGTTATAAATTTATAATTACTACGCATATTTAATTTGTTAAAATTTTGATATAATATTTATTGTTAAATTATGTTATTAAATTGTATAGCATGTAAGCGACTTGGTATCCACTGTAAGCTTATTATGTTTTTGACTTGATAAATAAATAAATAAAGTAAATCACTAACCGTGAAGTGGGTCCTGAACGTGCGGATGGCTCTCGAGATACCCTCGTATAAGGCTTCCACTACGTCGTCGGAGTATGTCGAGGTCGGTGCGTAAACCTGTATGACCTTCAACGAATACCGTTTGGTAATTCTGAGTATAATAAGGTATGCCAGGGGCGGCTTTACCTATAGTGCACAGGGTGCGGTGTACCCGGGCGCCGATAGCTGCTCGGGACACATAGAGCCTCCACTGTAACGCTTCACACGGAGCGGGCACACCGTACGCAGCCAGTGCCTAACCATCGATAAACGTAATGGGTGCTTTATTTGACAGGTTTGGGTTGCTTTGTCGCCATGCTCACTATAACTTCATAATCCGATCGCGTTTACCTCATTTTGTGTCAAAACAACGAGACTAAGCATGCGACAACGTATTCCAGCGAGGTTTGGAGTTTAGTCGAACGTGTTGTATATTTCACTTTGTTCCTCGTTTTGATACAAGAGGGCGCCAGGTTATTGAATGCACCCGGGCGCTACATATGCTAGAGCCGCCCCTGAGCACGTGACGTCAAGAAATCAGATGTGATGACCCGCTCTACAGGCGGAGAAGGCAAGTACCAAAACTATTCGTCTCGAACGTTTGAGCGGGGTGAAGTTTTATCATAATCAAATCAAAGGAAAAGGGGGGTTATTTTTATTTCCATGGAGCACAAATTGGAGTTAAATAAAACCACAGTAATAAATTTATACATTGTCTTATATTCATCGCAATAACGTGAATCAATTTCACATTCAATAGTCATTTTGTTTAATTTCAATAAATATATTACAAGTCTATGGTTTAAGTACGGATACGTTATTATTCTAATATTACTATTTATAACTTATTTATATTAAAAATAAAAAAAAACATATTGTTTATAAGTTTCAACGTACTCGTACATACAAGACATGTTTACGTCAATGTGACGTATTACATTCATGATATAGTTGCCAGTCTCTATAATCTATCTACACCATCATTGTACATTTTAAAACAGCACTTGTTACGCGGTGAAGTAAATGAGCAAATAATGTTTTTGAAGTCAAGTTTTATTGATGAGGGCTTTGAAATTGTGATCGGCCAACTATTTACACGTATTCGTGACACTTTAAAATCTATAAGTTCGCAATGTAGCCGTCGCTTAAGCTTTTTTTCTCAGGAACTTGAGAAGAGTAAGACACACGTTACTTGCTTTCATAATTTTATGTAAATAATTGATAAACAAAGTGATTGTTATTTTTTTTCTGTGTCACAATAGCTTCATTTCTATCATGTGTTTTTATAATACAGCCTGACTAGTTTTTTTTTTGTTTTATTTTATTAAGTACATGGTATTAAGGGACGCAGGGTCTGCGGTTTTTGAGCTGTTAGTTTCTAGCCTTCAGGTTACTAGTACCTAGAGTTTAAATGCATATGCATGTACCTACCTAACATGCTCGTCACCCCGTAATTGAGCTTGCTCTTAGTGTTTGTAGTTTTATGTTTATTTAAACTAGTGTTCTATAGATTATAGAGACATTTGACAACCTTCCATAGGTATACCAACATCATTCCTTATTATTGCATTTGAAAATATAAACACAGTTGTAATTAATTACATCAAGGCATCTATGTTTAAAACTTTAAGTAAATAGGCCGTAAAATGTAAGTACTTACACATTTAAGAATCTCTCCAGTAATTAGCTTCAGGAGCTGGCGAAATAATTTCTTAAAAAAATATTTTAGTTTTTCGTGTGGCACCTAGTACCTACACTAATACCTAATACAATATGTAGATACTCCAAACTATCCGGTGTACAAAACCGAGGAACGATAACAGTTATTATAGTGGCAAGAGAAGAATACAACAAAACTAAACTATCTGGTTGGTATTACACCTTTTTTTGTCATAGAGGTGTCCCATATGGGGGACCATGATTGTTAAAAAAAAGTATACTTTAAAATGAATTATGTAGATATTAAATTTAAAAAAGTCTTTCAAATTATTCAAGTCGATATTAAATATAAAAAAATATTCAAAACCGTTCAGTCATTCGATATTCATAAAGATATTGACGAATTATGCGTTTAAATTTTTCTCTGCCGATTTTATTTTTAACGTGGTAATTAGATAGGTAGTCAGTTAAAATTGACCTTGTAAAGTTTAATTGATAAAGTTCATAGTCATTTTACCTACCGTCCTACCCCTTTCCGGTCGCCAGCTCCTTGCACTAATATTTAAAAATATATAAGCGAGTCTCTTAATCGGAATGTTTTTGATGTATATTCAATTTAAAATTAATTCTAGCGACATAGATGTCAATTGATTGAATTAGGCAATACATGGCGGCAACCCATTAATATTTCGAAATGGAGGATAAGGGTGACGAGGTATTTACCCACTGTTAATTAATGTACCGTACCGTACACCTCAAGAAATAAATAAACATGAGATAGGAACAATGTAATATATACCATAAGGAACACTCTTACATCTATGTAAAACTTTCTGGGATAGTCTCGTTTGAAAGCGAAACATACAGGTATTCAAAGTTCTGCAAACAATATTAAATTGACGTTTTGGAGACTGGTATGTGACATACGAGTAAGAAATTTCTTTATATCCTCTCCCACCTTCATTGTATCTCATATTCTTATTGAGACATGCGGTATATTGATTAACTGTAAGATTTTTTTTTAATTTATTGCTATAGCTAGACGACTTCCAGCCGCCCGAACAAGCCGGTTTCCGAAAAGGTTATAGTACCATAGACCACATCCACACGCTACGCCAGATTATACAGAAGACCGAGGAGTATAATCGGCCTCTGTGTCTAGCGTTTGTGGACTATGAGAAAGCCTTTGATTCTGTCGAAACTTGGGCAGTGCTGCAGTCCCTTCAGAGGTGCCAAATTGACTATCGATATATCGAAGTGCTGAAGTGTTTGTATAAAGACGCTACTATGTCAGTCCGCATCCAGGATAAGAGTACGAAACCGATCCAGCTGCAGAAAGGCGTGAGACAGGGAGACGTTATCTCTCCGAAACTGTTCACCACTGCGCTGGAAGATGTCTTCAAGCTCTTAGACTGGACCGGACTCGGCATCAACATCAATGGCGAATACATCACTCACCTTCGATTCGCAGATGATATCGTAGTCATGGCAGAATCCCTGGAGGACCTTAGCACCATGCTCAATGACCTCAGCAAGGTCTCCCAACTAGTAGGGCTGCAAATGAACATGGACAAGACGAAAATCATGTCTAATGCCCATGTCATTTCTGTACCGGTCCTGGTTGGGAATGCGATTCTCGAAGTTGTCGATCACTATGTTTACCTAGGACAAACAGTTCAATTAGGTAGATCCAATTTCGAGAAAGAGGTCAGCTGACGAATCCAACTCGGCTGGGCAGCGTTCGGGAAACTTAGGAGGATCTTCTCGTCTAATATTCCGCAGTGTCTGAAAACAAAGGTTTATAACCAGTGTGTGTTACCAGCGATGACTTACGGCACTGAAACGTGGTCTCTAAATGTCGGCCTCATAACAAGGCTCAAAGTCGCTCAGCGTGCTATGGAGAGGGCTATGCTCGGTATTTCTCTACGTGATAAAATCCGAAATACGGAAATCCGTAGAAGAACGGGTGTAACCGACATAGCCCTAAGGATTAGCACGTTGAAGTGGCAATGGGCAGGCCACATCGCTCGACGAACCGACAACCGTTGGGGAAAAAAGGTTCTCGAGTGGCGACCACGAATCGGACGACGCAGCGTAGGACGACCCCCCACTCGGTGGACTGATGACCTCATCAAGGTCGCAGGAAACCGCTGGATGCAGGTGGCACAGGACCGTTATAGATGGCATTCTCGTGGGGAGGCCTATGTCCAACAGTGGACGTTTACAGGCTGATGGATGGATGGATGGATGGATGGCTTATGGTGGCAAACGTGCAAGCAGCACACCTGATCGTAAGTGTCACTGCCACCCATGGACCTTTGCAATACCAAGGGTATAGCTTAGGCCGCTGCCTACCAATAAAATCCCCAAACCCACCCAGTTGGGATTTCGGCTCTCTCGCTCACCGAACGAAGCGCAATAGCACATTGCCATTACTCAGACGTCAATCTTCTGCGAGAGTGTGGTACTACACCGGACGGACCGGCCCGCGTCTGTAGACAGAAAACTGTCAACAGCGTGGTCCTACCACTATAAATATGGAGAGTTTCCCTTCCTGTCCTCCATTTCAAAATGTATAAAAAGCTGTTTTTGTTCAATTAAACTATGAAATTAGTTAAGCCAGCGTTGATTTTAATTAGAGTACAAACATGTATTTTATTCGTTGTTGATAATTGGTAAGATCGTAAGTATAATGTATACCTATAGTAACAACAGTTATAAAGTGAGACTTCATTTTGAACGCCTTGACAGTAAGCATTGTTTGAAGTCGATGCATTATTTTACTGAAGTTTCACTTCTAGTATGTATAACTATAGAAATTAATTTCGAACAGTTATTTACAATATTACTTACCTACTTACATTTTGATTCGTTACAGGAATGTTTTTGGTATAGTTTAGATTTTACCCATTTCAATATGTACCTACTTAATTGTAAATAATGATAATGCCAAATAATCCTTCTTTGCATAGTTATAATTATATATTTGATGATTTTATAAGTTCTGGCAACACCAAATTTTTGTCCTATATTTTGTGTTTGCTATAATAGAAATTTAGTATTCGTATCTTTGATAAATGTTTTTTATGGAAACATTTTTTTTTTGTTTTTTTTTCTAAATTAATGACTTCTGTTAAAACAATATAAAATTTAATTAGTTAGGAATTATTTGTAAAAAAATGTATGGTAAGAAGGACTATTTTAAATAACGACACTGAATATGACAGAAATAATTAGGCCAGAGTTAATAAATGTATATATTGCTGCCGCGATGCCTACGGAAGTAGTTATCCGAAAGGATAATCCACCGAGCACACCACCGAGGTCAAGGAATTTGTACTGGTGATGTGCTCAAAGGTGGTTGGGGATAATACGAGAGATTATAAAGCCGCTCACAGCCCTTTCAGTTTTTAGATGTGACGAGACCAGAGTCAGTCAAATAAAGGTCAAATATATGTATAGCTAGTTCGATTCATATAGTCTTTTGCGTTGTAAAATGAACCTTACACTACGGGGCACAATGTTAATATCTAAATAATACTAAGGAATCATTCATTATACAATAATGTTAGTTATACGAGACAACTAATTATCTGGAATTAAAGTCTTGACATTCTAGCAATGACGTTATTTAACAAGTTTCTTTTTAAAAAACAATGTAGATGTCGTGTTAACTAGAAGAAATACGGTTATTGTAGCTGTCATTTTATTGATTAGCTTATTAGACATTTTTTTTTGGCTCCCTCTTTACATAGAAGGGAAGTGGAACCCAACTGTGCCTTCTTTTCTGTTCTAATTAAATGTGCTGTCAGGCCCAAGACAATTAAAAGTGTTTCCTGGGAGTTCCTGAGAGGCAAACATTGGTGTCCTTTCCGGCCATTGTGTATCCTGGCTTACAGGAGTTTCAATTGTGGCAATGTATGGTGGTAACAGTCCATAAAAAATAAATGATGTAGGGATTGAAATTTGCCCTCTTTTAATAATTAATTAGAAGATCTATGGGTCAACCCATAGATCTCACCTATAGAATTTCTCATGAGGTCAACCCCATTAGAAATTGACTAGTGCGAATAACTAAGCTAAATTATAACGCAAACGGCTTTGGGTGTATGTCTTATGTGATATTATATTCTTAAATCGTCGAGACTTTACGAGCATAGGGTACAAATTAAAAACACACAAATTACAGTCAGACTTGTAACAATTTGTGGTGGTAATCGAACCCACGGCACTCGAGTTTGGTACTTAAGATCATTCAGTCATCTGTTTAGTCCAAACTTTAGAATAAATTAGTGGTATTCGTAATGGTGACAGTTTATGTATACAATAAATTGAACTTTAAACAATTCAACATCATTTATTTTCTCCTAAGTAATGTAAAATATGACAAGATGATGTAAGCTGGTAATACCTTAAAGCAAGGAAAACTCGAAACAAAATTATGAGGACTTGTTTAGAGGTTTTTTTCATGATATTTCGTTCATAGTACAGGAAGGAGGCCTGTGTTTATATTAGAACATACAAGACAAAAAATAAGATGAAGCAATGAGCGACTACTTTTATCACGCATTCGTTGGTCTTTTGTGAAAATAACTATACTTGAAAGCTGTTCGTCCGTCTTGTTGTTGTCTCGTACAACTGCTGCAACTTTATACACTAACAAGCTACAGAGATAAATACTTAACTATGGTATTGCACTCGAGGGGGGGGGGTCGCTACTAATGTACATAATTACAGTGGGGGAGGGGGCAGCCAGTGGAGGGGGGACGCGCGTCAGTACAGGTGCGCGGGCGGCGGGGGCGGTGGCTCCGTGCCCACGTCGATGTCCGCCGGGGCCTCCTCCTCCGCGGCGCCACGCGTCATACCACGCACCTGCAATTTGAAACATACACTGTCATCCAAGGAAACGGTACTGTTTCAGAATCGCCACGTTATGCAGGCGAGTTAGCGTTCACAGCTGGTGTTGTAAGTTACCCAAGAGTGTGATGCTGCCCATTCGATTGGTGCCATTGGATATTATCACATATTACTCTTATTTTAATTGTCCGCAAAATTTTTAACTGCCCACAATAGATGGAAAAGTGGAGGGCTGCTGTTCATGTTTAGTGGGTCTTATGATGTGTGTCACGTTCACCATTACAGAAAAAATGTCTAAATGTATTTGCCAAAGGAAATAAATGTCACGCCAGGAAGACTTAGACCTTAGACTTTGACTTAAACCATCCATAATTATTGTCCTATGTTTGATATGGTACTACAACACATCAATTGGCTACGATTTACCTGAATTTTCTTTTTTTTTTTGCAGTAACAATTAAAGTTACCTATATTACCTACGTAATGTGAAAAAAATATCTTAAAACTTTAACTTGGTGTGAGCTTTTGTGAGCGTATTTAACATTTATAACGCTAGCTTCTCGTACACACATTTATAAATCGCAAAGATAGAATTTTAAATCAAAATAATGAGAAAATATATCCAATAGATGGCGTGATATAATATCTTCTGTAAAGGTCATGTGAATGGAAAGTCATTAGTACGTATGGACTACAGCAACGTTATCTCTTTTTCCCTCAAAAATGGTTCAATACTCATCATATACATCATCTTATGTTTTTCGAGAAACGCTTCTGATAGGTAGTAGATACAGGTAGGATTTTTTTTTATGTGGGGGAACTTAATAGCGAGAACGTTGATATCTAAGATACAAATTAAGAATTTTCATGCGTAAGCATTTTTGCCATAGGTACCTACTACTGCAAATAATCTTACGGCTCACATATCCCGTTCAGTTGTTCCGTATATATCCGTGGTGCAGTACTGCAGTACTGCTGCACTTGCGCTGTTTACTTATTGACTGACTAGACAATTTTGCTTTGTGTCTCCCGCATTGCCTAGGAGGGAAGGGGAATCATTATTTTTCAACTAGGTACATACCCCCTCCCTTCCATTTAATTTTTCTAATTAAATCCATTGAGAGTTCCAAGACAATTAGAATCATCTACCGGAACTGCCTAAGGGTCAAACCTCCATGTCACTTATGGAGATCATTGTAGATCCTGGCTTACAGGAGTTACAATGGTAAGAATGTGTGGTGGGATTAGTCCCATTAAAAAAAATCATGCATCCATGTGTAACTAATATAACAATATTATCTTTGCAAACGAAGGCAAACTTGATATAAAACTGTATACCAATTCGTCTCATCTACGTGGTATAGTACCTATATCAATTGCCCAATAGTGGTATATGCTGAAAAGAAGATGAAGTTAATTAAAATAAGTAGTTACATCTGATCACCTGAAGTAAAAGGTTGTGGTTGAGTAGCCGCGCTTGGTGCTCTTGCGCCTTGGCGCGTAAACACGCGATACTGTTGTTGCGGAAGGCCTCGGCGTCCTCGTAGGCGGGGCCCGCCTCCGGGGACGCCCGGCCTTTCGCTGACGATGAGGCCGTCGTTGAGCTGGCGGGCGAACTCTGCGCCTGTAAATTTATACATTTTGGAATGAGAAGCTATCTAAGATTAAAGGATCAGTGATTTAAAAGGAAATCTACCTAGATAAGTCCATATTCCACATTTAGTCTTTAATTTGTCTATATTTGTGTTTTTGAGTCTTGCTCTGAGGGTCCAGCTTCCAAAGGAACCAAAATGCAAAACGCTGACTTAGTTTTACGTTTACGAAAGTGTGGAAAGGAAGTGTTTAAAACTATATTTGATAAAAGTTATATTTATTATGCATTAGTGTGTTCCTGTGTTCACTTTTAAACACATTATTATTTTTTTAAAGTCACACATAATATATATATATATATATATATATATATATATATATATATATATATTACCCTAAATCTTTCAGTAGGTATGTATAGTATAGTAACTGCTTCTCCGCCAGGTTCACTGTATTTGTATAATCCTAAGTATGATGCTTACGAGGTGGAGAAAATAAATATCAGCAACTGAAATTGTGAACTCTTTATCGGAATCCCACTTGAGACTACAGATCCAGCTATAATATTCTGCACAAAATATACATTACGATCGAAGAGCATCACACTGAAGCTTGCTTACTAAACATTACAATTTGTGTAAATAATATACTGAAACTCTCAACTATCTGACGGATGAAAGGTAAATCAATTGCCTAGGTTTCAGAAGTCGATAAATTCTACGTTCTATGGTATCGTGATACATTGTAGATACTAACCTGGTGGTCGTGACTGTCGTGGTGATGTGGTGAGGCGGACGAGGCACGTTCGGGCTCCGCCTCGGACCCCTCTCGCTCTGAACCCGATTCCTTAAGGTGACGAGCCGCCTCTATAGACTTGCGGTGCATACCTGAGCGACAAAATAAAATTCTATAGGCAAAATGTCTTATACGAATGACAAAAGGTAATGTATTTTCTCTATATATTAACTAGTTCATTATTAAAATGAAATCACGCAGCAGTGGACTTATAAAATCAATGGCATATGCTATAAAAATACTCAATGTAAAACCTTGTTAACACTTTTAATTTAGATTACGCGCTCTAAAGCCTTTATTTATTTAGTACAAATCCCAGGAAAAAGACTGTTTGCCGTGACAGAACAGTAAATAGCTCGACTCAATAAGTGGTAGAGGCATTTATGGACCTGGATACCAGGGACATAGTTAAATCGCTAGCTACCGTGAGAATTCTATTTAAAAATACATGTAATAGCGCTCAAGAAATATTGCAGGCGGTATTGGTGAATCTTATAGGTTGTCTATTAATTTAAAAAAATAAAGAGGTATCATCTGCGAACAGCACTATGTTTTGCTTATCCCCTATATAATAAGGGAAGTCATTAATATATACAAGGAACAGAAACGGCCCCAGAATAGATCCTTGTGGAACCATTCTATAACAGAACCATTTTTATAACAGAACAGAAATAGTAAATACTCTTAATTTTTCTTAAATTACTCATGCGTGTTGTAAAATACGACCAAGAGTTTTACATTAACCTGGGCTAACTCCATCTGAAGCCTTCTGGTTAATTTATTAGACACTACCGGCGGCCAGTCATAAAACTATTGCCAAAACTTTTACAATGTGTGCACTGGAGAAAGAGTTCATATTGCATCGACTCCGAGTAATTGGGACAACAGTAGTATAGTGATGAAATAAAGGGTAGTAAATAAAGGGTGTGAAGATAGGTGAAAATAAAATCACCCCACTTCGTAAGAAGGCCTAAATTCAACAGTAAATATCTGATAATCTAATCACGATGATGAAATTAAGGTACAAATCATTTCCAAAGGCTTCATAAGACTTACAGACAAATTCACTCGAATACATTTTGCTTCAAACGAGACTTATTTCGATTAATTCATTATCGGCAAGCGCATAGTTATAATAATAGTCTAACAATGCGAATGAATCAGTCTATTTGCCCATCTGCTAATCAATATCCACTATTGAACGTAGAACTAGATACACCTACATAGAACACCCGATCAAACCGGAAACAAAATAGGTGTAACAGTTCAAAGGCAGTTGAGATAATTTATATTGCACTGCCGCTCAAATGTTTGATAAAGGTAACAAATATGTTTTATTATAACTTTTTTAGTGTAATCCTTTATGGGGTACTATCCCAGAAACCTCCACGCGGTGTACCCTGGGTGCGGGCGGCGGTCCCCAGTTCTTCTGTTGTACTGTCGTCCGTAGCGAATATCTGCGCGATTTCGCTCCTCACTCTACTACAGTCGTAGTAGAGGTTATAGGACGCGAAATATTGGGACGGGCTCAGTCACTCATTCATTTGAGGGCTGGGCAGGCACATGCCACCGCCCACACATCGTAAACCTGATTCTTTGCTTGTCTTAGTTTCAGGAGCGAGGGTCTTGGCTTAACCGCCCGGACCGCGAGGAAGACAACCTCTATAAAGAGTTCGAAGTAACATTCGGACTCGGAAATCACCCAGAATCTTAAGTTCTGGCGTGCGGCGAGAAGATGCATGGCAGATGGGTTGTTCTGTTCTTAGCACGCTCCAGCCAGGGTACCGGCTGCCCCCCTGGTTGGTAAATGTAGGCTTGCCCGGGTAAAGGGATCTCTGCCCGGGTCGACGTAATGTATCTCCCATTCTCGTGGGATTCATAATGGATACGCAAAATTTAAATACTTTTAAAACCGACGGGGATCGTAGTGATCCTCACCCCAAGGCCCGGTCAAGCCGATCAAAAACTGACCAAGACGACGCCTCGTCCTCAGGACTTGAGGCGTCCGCCGAGGGCCCGGCACAAACCGTGGAGGCCCAGAAGAAGAAGAGGAGGTCGCCTCGAAAGTCTCGGGGCAACGGCCTGAGCCACAAAAGGCGGCTGGAGGAGCGGCGAGCGCGCAGGGAGGCTGCCGCCGCTGAAGAGAAGAAGGACGGTAGACTCGCAGCAGAGCCGTCGACGGACGAGGGCGATAGCGATGTCGCAGAGCCGTCCGAAGACGAGGGCGGCGGATCTACCGTCAGAATGGACGAGGGCGGTGATATTCCCGCAGGGCCGTCCAAAAAGGACAGTGGGTCGGCTGGTGAAGGCCCCACTAGGTCGTCGGCGCGTCTAGCAGCAAAGACGCCGCCGGCGACCGCGACTAAGAAGGAGGAGGCCCTCCCCTCGCAGGTGCGAAAGCGCCCCCTGAGTAAGGGAGGCAGCTCGAGCGCCGAAACCGAGGGGAGCGTGGCCAACATGCCTCCACCCAAGATCCAGGCCTCCCGAAGAGGGCGAGGGACCTCGGTCATGGAAAGGGCGGCGGCGGTCGCTGTCCGCGCCGGCGAGGCCACGGATCTGCAGGCCGAAAATGTCCGCCTTAGAGGCGAGATGTCAGGCCTGCGGACCCGAAACCGGAACCTGGGCGACATGCTGGCGGAAATGCGTCGCGCAAACCGCCAGCTGTTGATAGACGTGGCCGACCTCAAGGCGCAGGTGGCGCTGTTCGTGTCACCCGCGCCAGCCGCGCTATCGGCCAGGGCCGGATACTCGGCGGCCGCTGCGGCGCCAAAGCCGCCTCGCGCTGCGGCGCCGACGACGTTGGGTGATGGCGTCAGCGTCACACCCATCCCCGCGGCGAGGAAGACGCCTGCCGCCGCGAAGCGCGCGCCGCCGGCTGACGCTGGCGCGGTCACCGCGGTGAAACTCCCTGTTCCCGTGGTGAGGTTGACGCCTCTCCCCGCGGACCGCTTGCCGCCGGCTAGCGCCCCTGCGGCGCCAAAGCCGCCAGGCGCCGCGGAGCGGGCCCCTGGAGGGGCTCAGCCGACCCCGACGCTGGAGGTGGGAGGCTTGTCGGACGAGGCCCTCGCCAAAATCATCAACGCAGTTGGCAAACTCGTTGATGCGCGTGTGGCCGTTCTGGAGGCAAGACTGCCTCCAGAACCACGTGTCCGGCCGCCCCTAGCCGCGGATAAGCGGCCGCATGTGGCACCAGCCCCCGCCCCGCTGCCTTGTCAGGGTGGCCGCGTGGGGAGCTACGCCGCGGCCGCGGCCGGGCCTAAGCCCAAAGGCCCCGGCCCAGCTCCGAAGGGACCCGCCCTGAGGAGGAAGACGGCTCCGGCTCCTGCCGGACCGCTGAAGTCGCCCGCAACAACACCGCCGGCGACGACCAGCGAGGCCGCGACGAGGCCTTCCGCGTCCGGCACGACTGCCGTACCCGAACAGGGTTGGCAGGTAGCCGAACGCGACAGAAGGAGTCGCGGCCAAAGGAGGAGAGCGGAGGCCAAGCGCGCCGCTGAGGTCCCCGCTCCTCAGGCAGGAGCCGGACGGAAGAAGAGACCGCGCAAGGGGCTCAAGTCGCCGAAGACGGCCGCAGTGGTGATCACTGTGCTGCCCGAGGCGGCCGAGAAGGGCCTCAGCTACGAGGCCGTCTTGAGGAAGGCCCGGCGGGAGCTAGACGTCTCCGATATTGGAGGCGTCGAAGCCAGGACCCGCAAGGCCCGGACGGGGGCTCGAATTCTCGAGTTCCCAGGGGCCGAGGGCGCCAAGACGGCTGACAGCGTGGCCGAGAAGCTGAGAGGTTTGTTCGCCGAGGAGGGTGGCATCAAGATCGCCAGGCCCGTCAGGTGCGCCGAAATGCGCATTTCGGGTTTGGACGATTCAGTGACGGTGGAAGACATCCGGGAGGCTATTGCCTCGAAAACCGGGTGTCCCATAGACACCGTCCGGGTCGGTGCCATTCGTCCCGGTCCGGGTGGCGTAGGTGCTGCCTGGGCGCAGTGCCCGGTGGAGTCGGTCAGGCAACTGGCCGGCTCAGGCAGGCTCCTCGTGGGCTGGAGCTCGGCGCGGGTAACCGTGCTTGAGCACCGGCCTGCGAGGTGCTACAAGTGCATGGCGGTCGGACACACTCGACCGACGTGCACTAATTGCTTCGACTGCGGCGGATTGTGTTTCCGCTGCGGTCAGACCGGGCACGTGGCGGCATCTTGCGCCGCCCCGCCCCACTGCCCCGCGTGTGCGGCGGGCAATAAGCCCGCCAAGCACCGCATGGGCTCTGGGGCGTGCAAACCTCCAGCTTCGGCCCCAAAGGCGCGGGGCGGCCCTACGACCACGGCCGCTCCCGCTCCTAGCGCGGTCCGATCGCCCGCTGGCGAGGAGGTCATGGATACAACCCGATAATGGGTACACCATCCATGCACCTCCTCCTGCAGGCCAACACCAACCACTCCGCCGGAGCGCAGGATCTCCTCCTGCAATCCATGGCGGAGTGGTCGATTGGTGCAGCCGTAGTCGCGGAACCATACGCCGTGCCTGATCGCCCCAATTGGGTGGTCAGTCGAAACGGTACCGCGGCAATCGTCGTCTCAACGCAGCGGCACTTCCCGTCCTTGTCCCTTTTGGATAGGGGCGAGGAATTTGTCGCGGCGGAGTGGGGAGGGGTCACGCTCTACAGCGTATACCTCTCCCCCACTAGGAGGATGGACGATTTCGGGGCCTCACTCACCACCTTGGAGGCCTCGATACGGCGACTGGCACCGGGCCTCGTCCTGGTTCTGGGGGACTTTAACGCCAAATCCACGGCGTGGGGGTCCCCTACGACGGACGACCGCGGGCGGGCGGTCAACGAGTGGGCGGCTTCACTGGGCCTCTGTGTTCTGAACAGAGGCTCGGTGAACACGTGTGTGCGGCGGCAGGGCGGGTCGATAGTGGACTTGTCGTTCGCTAGCCCCGCTGTCGCGCCACGGGTGAGGAACTGGAGTGTCCTGGAGGAGGCGGAGACCCTGTCGGACCACCGGTACATCCGGATGGAGGTCTCCCCCCGGGAACCCGGTAGGGGTCACAGGGCGGACGGAGCTCCCGCGTTTCCGCGGTGGGCTGTGGGTCGTCTTGACAGGGATCTACTGGCGGAGGCGGCCATTGTCAGCACGTGGCTGTCCTCACCACCCCCAGCAGACGGAGTGGACGCTGGGGCTGTCCGCATTCGCGGTGCGTTAACGCAGATCTGCGATGCGGCCATGCCCAGAGTGCGGCGGCGTCCGCCTCCGAGGCAGGGGGTCTACTGGTGGTCCCCAAGACTGGCGGACCTTCGTGCGGCGTGTATCAGTGCCCGAAGGTCCTACACCCGCAGCCGGCGGCGTCACCGCGACGTCGAGCGGGAGGGCCAGCTGTACGAGGCGTACCGCAGTGCGCGGACTGCCTTTCGGCTGGCCATCCGAGCCGCCAAGGGCGCGAGTTGGCAGGAGATGTTGGACGGTCTCGACCGTGACCCCTGGGGTCGCCCATATCGCGCGGCGCTGAACAAGCTTCGCGCGCGGGCCCCCCCCCTCACCGAGACCCTCCTGCCCGACTTCCTTCGTAGGGTGGTCGAGGAGCTGTTTCCACGGCAGTCGGAACACACGGCCCCGGTCATGGCTCTGCCAGATCAGGACCGGGAGGCCGACGACGACGAGAGTGTTCCGCCCGTGACGGAGTCGGAAGTGGGGGCGGCCGTGGCGAAGATTCGTTCCGCCACCACGGCCCCCGGCCCGGACGGAATTCCAGTCCGGGTGCTGACGTCGCTCCTCGAGCACTTCGAGCCTCGCCTCAGGCAGCTGTTCAACGCCTGTCTGACGTCTGGACGGTTCCCTGAGTGCTGGAAGGAAGGGAGGTTGGTTCTCCTGCCAAAGCCGGGACGGTCCCCGGATTTGCCGTCGGCCTACAGGCCCATCGTGCTCCTCGACGATGTGGGTAAGCTGCTGGAGCGTGTGCTCGCTGCCCGCATCGTCCGACACCTGGAGGAGGTGGGGCCCGATCTGTCGGACGCTCAGTATGGGTTTCGGAGGGGGCGTTCGACCATCGGGGCCCTATTACGCCTGAGGCAGGCGGCCGCGGAGGCCATCGCCGGGAAGGGAGTGCTGTTGGCGGTGTCGTTGGACATCGCCAACGCATTCAATAGTCTGCCATTCGGCTGCATCAGGGAGGCGCTCCGGTTCCATGGAGTGCCCCTGTACCTCAGGCGGCTGGTGGCAGACTATTTGGAGGGCCGCAGTATCCTCTGCGCGGGTCCCGCAGGGGACATTGTGCGGACGCCCATGTCGTGCGGCGTTCCACAGGGGTCGGTTCTGGGGCCGACTCTGTGGGACATCGGGTACGACTGGGCGTTGAGAGGGAGTCTCCCCCCCGGGCTGAGCTTGGTGTGCTACGCTGACGACACGCTCGTCACAGCCCGGGGCAGGACACTCGAAGAGGCGGCGAGCCTGGCCACTCTCGGCACCGAGGAGATGGTCAGGCGGATCGAGGCGCTGGGGCTCAGGGTGGCCCTAAACAAGACGGAGGCCCTACTTTTCCATGGGCCCCGTGTGAGGCTGCCCATCGGCGCCTCGATAGTGGTAAACTCCATCCACATCAGCATCCAGGCCCATATGAGGTACTTGGGTCTGGTGCTCGACGGGCGATGGTGGTTCCGGGAGCATTTCCGACAGATTGCTCCCCGGCTTGTCGGCGCGGCGTCCGCCCTTTCTCGACTCATGCCGAACGTGGGCGGACCCAGTTTTGAGGCCCGACGGCTGTATGCGGGGGTCATCCGCTCGATGGCCATGTACGGCGCACCCGTGTGGGCGAGGGCTCTGAACGCCCAGCTCAGGGCGGTTCTGTGGAGGCCACAGAGAGCCATGGCGGTCAGAGCCATTCGCGGGTACCGCACGGTGTCGACAGAGGCGGCGTGCCTGTTGGCCGGGACACCCCCGTGGGACCTAGAGGCGGAGATGCTCTCCGACCTCTACCGGCGGGTTATCACAGCGCGCGAGGAAGGTGGCTCCCCATCGTTGAGCGAGATAGCCACCTGGCGCGTGGATGCCCGCCGAGACGTCATCGCCCGTTGGGCTACGCGGCTGGAGAGGCCTAGGCACGGTGTGGAGACCGTTGAGGCCCTCCGGCCCGTATTGATAGAGTGGATGGAGCGGCGGCACGGAGTCCTCACCTTTCGGCTGGTGCAGGTATTGACGGGGCACGGGTGTTTCGGGTTGTACCTGCACAGGGTCGTGTATAGGGAGTGGACTCCGGCCTGCCACCACTGCAGGAGTGACGAGGACACGGCGCAACACACGCTGGAGGTGTGTCCGGGATGGGAGCGGCAGCGCCGTGACCTCGTCGCTGTCATCGGTGCCGACCTGACGCTGCCGGCCGTCGCGAGGGCGATGGTCGACAGCATCAGGAACTGGGACGCGGTCGCCGCCTTCTGCGAGGCTGTCATCTCGCAGAAGGAAGCGGCGGAACGGGCAAGGGAGGATTCCCGCGCCCCGGGCCGCCGCCAGCGGCCGGGGCGGCGCAGGCGCGAATACCTGCGCCTGATGCCGCCCTAACCGAGGCTTCGGGTGATCGGACCGGGGAATTGTCCGGTCACCCGACGTGAGGCCACCGCGTGAGGGCGACGCCCCGACGGCGAAATCTGTCGGGGCGTCGACGAGAGGAACCCGCGAGGGTGAACCGCCGGGCGGGCCACCGAAGTTAAAAATCGGGTCCCGGTGACACGCTCGCACGGCGAAGAGAGAGGAGTTTTACGGTGGGTCTATGGGGTCATGCGCCGCCTTCTCCGTCACCCCGGACCGATTTGGCGGGGCGAGACTAATCCATAGTCCACCAAAAAAAAAAAAAAAAAAGTGTAATCCTTTATAAACGTCTAAATTTCTGTAAATCTTTCAATTTCTCTTTGTGATAAGGAGTTGAAAGTACAATCTGTCATAGTAAAATAATTGACTATGGAATTATAAAAAAAAATATAAAAACTGGCTAAAGCAGCTCCAGGGGATAAATGTTTTCCTGTGAACCTCATAACACCGAATGCAATTACCGTCAGGTCGATTAAAGGTGACGATAGAAGCACTATCTCTCCTCGAAGAGACCCAAGTGGATAAGCTGATGGATGGTTGAATCTTTAGAAAGTAAGAGTTCTGTGTTTTGTATTTAAAAATGGCAGAAGCTGGCAACGTTTAAATGTAATTCATCCGTATGGTGACAGAATTAGAATACAGAGTACTAACACATCTTTATATCCCGTAGCTGCCGCCATTACAAAGTCTACTACATAAATTCATAGACCAACGCACCTGATCAGCGGAGTATAGTAGGTTCACTTCCGTTTCATTGTGGAGGAGACTCGAGCGTTACCTTCAAGCTCAGTAACTGGATGTACATATATAGCTAAGATGATGATCATGATGATGAAGTTTAGTTTTAATATATCTTAGTTGCTGGCATGCTTTAATTTCGCTTGTAACATATGATAACAGGTGAAGCAGCTTCTCATATCAAGATTAGTGACTATTACCACTCAGCTATAAAAAAATTCATCTAGTCTAAAACATCTCTCCTTTAAGATTCACCATTTGAAGAGAGAGAATAAGACTGGGATGTCTTGTTCAAGTAAACGATATATTGAGAATCGCTATGGTATATTCGAGTTCTAAGACTGATTGCTTCTGCTGCGATAATGATGACGCGATTATTACATACATACATACATACATAGCCTCACGCCTGTTTCCCTGAGGGGTAGGCAGAGACTACGGATTGCCACAAACCACGATCCTGACATACCTCCATCGCTTCATTCACACTCATCACAGTCTTCATGCATGCTCTACGATTACGCGTACTTTTAATCTGACCTTTCACTAACACATCTTCAATTTGATCCAGGAAAGTACGACGTGGTCTTCCCCTTGTAATCGTCCCACTCACACTCGCTTTGTATACTTGTTTAGTCAACCTTTCTTCACTCATTCTTTCCACGTGTCCGAACCACCTCAGCATACCCTTTTTTATCTTTGTCACTACTTCTTCATTCATCCCGCAGCGCTCTCTTATAACACTATTCCTAATTTTATCTGTCAGACTTACACCACACATACTACGAAGAGCTCTCATCTCTACAGCATTTATGCTACTTTCATGTCTTCCCTGCCAAATCCAGCTTTCACTGCCATACATGAGAGTGGGAACTAATACGCCCTTATGTACAGCTAGGCGTGCCTTGTTAGATACATTCCTACTTTTCATAAAAGCGTACAATGCCCCATTCACTTTATTACCAGCATTTACTCTTATTACATTATTATTATTATACATTATTACATATCTGTAATAAAACAATTTTTATGGTTTCTATCGCGTTTGTATAATTGATTTTTAATTTACCAACGTTTCGAACACTTTACAGCGTTCTTAGTCACAGAAGGGCTGACCGCCCGTGACCATGAAAACTGTAAGGTGTTCGAAAGGTCGGGATATTAAAAATGAAACACAAACGCGATAGAATCCGTAAAAATAGTTATATTTCAAATGCTGATGAAGTCAATATGCAGAGTAGACCTCTCCTGTCCCTCCAAGGTGGTCGAGGATAACGATTTAGAAGTTAACACGTGATTGGGTGCCTTATGGGATCTGGTTAGAATTATATTATATCATGGTTCGCAGTACATTATATTGAAGCCAATATTTACTAAACATGTTGTATACATTTTTATTTCTAAAAAGGCGGTAGAAATAAATATATTAATATACAGACTCGTTGCATAACTTGACACGTCTCGGTCACGATATATGTGTGAGACGTGGTGTCTCGCTGTTGTACTATTATATTCATAACTTGACACGTCTCGGTCACGATATATGTGTGAGACGTGGTGTCTCGCTGTTGTACTATTATATTCATAACTTGACACGTCTCGGTCACGATATATGTGTGAGACGTGGTGTCTCGCTGTTGTACTATTATATTCATAACTTGACACGTCTCGGTCACGATATATGTGTGAGACGTGGTGTCTCGCTGTTGTACTATTATATTCATAACTTGACACGTCTCGGTCACGATATATGTGTGAGACGTGGTGTCTCGCTGTTGTACTATTATATTCATAACTTGACACGTCTCGGTCACGATATATGTGTGAGACGTGGTGTCTCGCTGTTGTACTATTATATTCATAACTTGACACGTCTCGGTCACGATATATGTGTGAGACGTGGTGTCTCGCTGTTGTACTATTATATTCATAACTTGACACGTCTCGGTCACGATATATGTGTGAGACGTGGTGTCTCGCTGTTGTACTATTATATTCATAACTTGACACGTCTCGGTCACGATATATGTGTGAGACGTGGTGTCTCGCTGTTGTACTATTATATTCATAACTTGACACGTCTCGGTCACGATATATGTGTGAGACGTGGTGTCTCGCTGTTGTACTATTATATTCATAACTTGACACGTCTCGGTCACGATATATGTGTGAGACGTGGTGTCTCGCTGTTGTACTATTATATTCATAACTTGACACGTCTCGGTCACGATATATGTGTGAGACGTGGTGTCTCGCTGTTGTACTATTATATTCATAACTTGACACGTCTCGGTCACGATATATGTGTGAGACGTGGTGTCTCGCTGTTGTACTATTATATTCATAACTTGACACGTCTCGGTCACGATATATGTGTGAGACGTGGTGTCTCGCTGTTGTACTATTATATTCATAACTTGACACGTCTCGGTCACGATATATGTGTGAGACGTGGTGTCTCGCTGTTGTACTATTATATTCATAACTTGACACGTCTCGGTCACGATATATGTGTGAGACGTGGTGTCTCGCTGTTGTACTATTATATTCATAACTTGACACGTCTCGGTCACGATATATGTGTGAGACGTGGTGTCTCGCTGTTGTACTATTATATTCATAACTTGACACGTCTCGGTCACGATATATGTGTGAGACGTGGTGTCTCGCTGTTGTACTATTATATTCATAACTTGACACGTCTCGGTCACGATATATGTGTGAGACGTGGTGTCTCGCTGTTGTACTATTATATTCATAATTCCAGAGTCATTCTTATGATTTATGACCGTTGTGTGTGAAACAAGTGTATTCCACAACTAACCCAGTTATATACAGCTTTATAATTAATATTATTATATATTATTAATATTATAGTTATAAGAATAAGTATTAATGTACTTATTCTTATAACTACTAATATTATAAAGCTGAAAAGTTTGTTTATTTAATCTCGCTGATCTCAATAACTACTACTTCGATCAATTCAACAATCTTATAGCTGGTTTATCGAGAAAGATTATAGGCTAATACATAACGTTGCGATAAATTAGATCAGGCAATATTTAGTAAATGATCGTAAAGCGTTCTACGGCGTTGCCGTTGTCATGGCTTCTGTTGTAATAACAAAAATGACCATTGATGTATTACGGATGTTATTGGTTTTTATAGATGAGAGACATTAGCCTAATACCCCATGTTAGTCAGACGAGTTGGGATAGAGTATTATTTCGAGGTTTACTTTGAATTAATTCAAATACTAATTTAAAATAATTATGTATCTATAAATCCTGCGGGACACTTAAATATTTTGTTTATTTCAATATTTTAACTGCAATAAACTACTACCGAATCGTAGTGCAACCGCCACTGAAAAAAAAACAAGCAAGAAGCTCAGCAGGTTTACTGTTTTCTATTTTTTTACTGACTGTTTATATAACAAAATAGCATATAACATGTTTAGAAATATTATATGAGAGGATAATTGTAGAGGAGATATACAATGCGAAAGTGGAAGGATGTAGGTACTGGGGGAGACCGAGACTAACCTACCTAGACCAGATCGGTCATGTACTGAAGGAAGGTGGAGTCAAGAGTCTCTGAAACCGGCGAGCGTGTATGATGAGAATTATGAATGTTGAGGAAGCGAGTGAAGTATGCAAGGATAGAGTTCTCTGGCACTCTGTTCTCTCTGCCTACCCTGCAAGGGACATGGCGTAATGGTATGTACCTATGTATGTAGGATAATTGTAAAAGATTATTGTTGGACGGGAGCAAGCGGCGCCATACCACGAGTTAACTACTAGAGCACCATAGAACGGGTCCATGTTCGAGTTGACTTGATATGATAAGTTTTCTAGAAGTTGCTCCATTCTCGCATACTCCTTGCTGGTTTATACGATTGCCATGAGAAACGCATTTTATTCTGTGCTTGTCGTCACTCAGGTACCGTTATCCTAATGTAGATATCACGACGGCGTGCTGAAACGTGCATCATACTTCATAACTCAATATTAAACACGACGCACGTACGTATGAGTATTTTAAACAACAAACGACGCCGCGGTATATCACTAGTGTGGCGCGGGGAGGTGGTCGGGGGTTGCAGGGATGACAAATACCGTATACGTGATTATATATTCAGCACAAGGAATGCTAAAGATCTCGTAAAAATATTACGCGCACTGATATTGTACTAGGGCTGTCAAACAATATTAAATCTTATTATTTATTTATATATGCTATTATATCGATTAAATAAATAGATAAAAAGTATATGGCCATACTAAGCGCAGCAGTAAAATAAGACACGTTATATTTTCACACTGTTACGATACGAGTCTCACTATGTGTTATCTCTTGCTTATTGCAACAGATAACACAAGAGATTAAAACCACGAAGGAAAATCATACGCTACTACACCTGACCAGTGTGTTAGGTCAATTTCTTTCCTATTATCAACACGTTTCTTTACTCAACAATGATAAATATACTATTGTTGAAAATAAGAAGAATCGATTATCCGAACTATTCATCCATCCCTTAGATATCCACTGCTAGATATGATCCTCCCCGTGAGTGCCACTATTATTCAGTTGTTGAAAATATCATCAGTCTGCCTAGTAGAGAATCGTCATACGGTGCGCTATCCGATTAGTTGTCACTATTCAAGACCTGGCTTGCTACTAGGCTGCCTGCTGTGCCCTGTCCATTACCAATTCAACTTACTAATTATGTCGTCCACATTCGTTCGTCTCCGGATTCCTATATGCCGGATTTTATCACATAGGTAGAGAAATAACGAAATTAACCCTCTGCATATTACGTTGAGTAACTTTTTAGCCTTGCTATAAAGCCAATAATTAGAAACCACGTTTCAGTGTCATAAGTAATCACTGCTAATAAATTTTTGTTTGCAGTCACTGTAGTATATTAAATGAAAAGATTATTCTTAATTGCCGAACGTTACCATGCCCAGTTGAATTATTCGATTTTTAATGCACACCATCATTATCATCTCAGGTCATATATGTCCCATTGCTGGGCTCGAGCCTCTTCCACACTAGGAGGGAACTGATCTACTACACCACGCTGGTCAGGCGTGTTGGTATAGGGATTTATTTCGAGATTTTCTTCTCTTGCATAGATGTTATATGTATATTTTACTTTCTAGTCGTCTATTACGATCACCCACGGGTATGACAAGGAGTGGTGAATTGTATTCGTACTATGCAGCCACAAGGAAATACACATATCTACTAACAATTCGGAAAATAGACACATTTGCATGTGTTCAGAGATTAATATGCCATACGTGCCTACTATAATCCATCCATCCATCCATCCATTAGGTTACCAACATCCACTATCACACATAGGGGTTCAAATTACTGAAATTTAGCATTTAATATGCTTAATTATTTATAAAAACACCCGATTACGAAACGAGAAATGATAGCGTAATCGGATTTTTATAAATAATTAAGCATATTAAATGCTAAATTTCAGTAATTTGAATAACAAGGTTGTGTCATCGTTTAATACAATTCTAACTGCAAAATTTTAAGTATTAAGCCTATACGATGTGTAAACATTGTCGGGTAGATGGCACGCGTCACCTTAAGACGTAAATATGATACGAAGCGAGATTTGCATGCCCTTCAATAGTTCACGGTGGTGTAGTGGCGCGCACGATTGGGCCGGAATCCCAATAGGCGCGGGGGTCGAATTCCGCTTGTGACATCATTTTTCGTTTTTATAAACAAAACCCCTATTTCGTTTTTATAAACATAGAGGTTGCCAAGTGGGGTTTGCCAAGTGGAGGGATAATGAAGGTGAATTTTAAAATAAACCTACTATACCACGATGGTCAGACAAATGTTTCGAACCGGGTCAGCCAAGGATGTCAAGGAATCGGCCCAATAGCAATAGGGAAGGAACACGGTAGGTTACAGGGCCAAACGCCGCCTTTCTGTCGTCCTGGATGAAATGGTTGGAGTGTATTCAGGCCATGACTTGCCAAAAAAGGTATAGTGTTTTGTGTCGAGTTTTCCTTCTCTTATATAGATGTTATCTACATATCATATCTCCTAGTCGTCATTTATGAACCCACAGGTGAGAATGGAAGTGATATACTCGTACTCCGTGACTACATGGAAAGATAGTGATAAGTTTCATATCCCTATGATTCTTTTAAAGGTTTGTGTATATGATGGTTTCCTGCTGTCCTGATCGTGCCTTAAATATTCTATATATTGTTTGATCAGCCAATTTTGAGACCTACTTTCCTTCTTGTAGTAATTTTAATTCAAATTCCAATTTTCAACTTTTCCTGTTAATCTTTGATAGTGAAATTTGTTACAGCTATTTATTTTGTCATTTCTAAATTCAATTAATTATACCAATGTGGTACGCAGAGGAACGAAAACTGAAAATTAAACTTTATACCAACCAGTCTGAATAGCGTCGTATTATAAGTATCTTTGTGAACGAGCCTCGCGCTCATGAGCATGAGATAATGTAAATACATCAGAAACTAATGAATCTAGTTGTTCATTTTCTCCACTATAGGAGGGTATGCCCCTCCTAATATAATAGGTTGATTGAATAGCTTGAGAGAGATTTACGTTTTGAGTTTTCCTTTTAATATTTTTTTACAACAACCATGAAATAAAAAAATAATTAAAAAATCAAAAAACCCGACGGCGTAAAAAGTCACCAAAACTACGTACATAATAAAAAAAAACTGAAAATAAAAAAACAAGCACTTAGATGTCCGGTGGTCTAGAATTCCATAATATATTATTGAATAAATACTATTGCAGAAAATGAAATATATTTTAATAATAGAACATGACAACTGAACAGTCGGGATCCATTGAAAAATTAGATTTGCTGTCGAATAAAGGATCCCGACTGTTCAGTTGTCATGTTCTATTATTAAAATATATTTCATTTTCTGCAATAGTATTTATTCAATAATATATTATGGAATTCTAGACCACCGGACATCTAAGTGCTTGTTTTTTTATTTTCAGTTTTTTTTATTATGTACGTAGTTTTGGTGACTTTTTACGCAGTCGGGTTTTTTGATTTTTTAATTATTTTTTTATTTTATACTTTTTAGTTATAAATACCTAGGTAGCTATAGTTATCTTATTTATTAATAAGTAGGTAAGTACCTAACTATATATAGTTTTTCGATTGAAGTAAAGTACAATATCGTTAGAAATTGGAGATGGGCGACCGCGTCAGACATTAGATACTTTAGGTAGGACTACCTATGGTATATTGGACAATATACTTACTAGGTACTTCAATATATGTCCATCCACATCCAGTTATATGAATTTTTCGTCTTTTCATCGTAAATTTCTACTGTCTAAAAAACCTATATGTGAGAAAGGTTGTTACGAAACTTTAAATCGATATAGATCCTAAACGGTCAGTCAAATCGAAAAATGTTGAAAGAAAACTAATAATGATTTTTAAATACCTATTTAACGATGCCCCACTCGATATAGTTTGTTGACTTTAATTTTTTTTATTTTCACAGTATGGCGTCCAGTAGTCGCCATATTGAATTTTCAATAACGTCATATCTTTAGTGACACTCGCCGGATTAAGAGGAATCGATTGACGTGTCAATCATAAAAATCGGCCCAGGCGTTTGGCATATATAGTGCTTCAAAGGAACATACAAACATACATACATACATAGACTGTTAAACACAATACCACTCCTTTGCAGTCGGGTAAAAAGAAGGAGCGCTTTGTATTTTACTCCCTCAAAACACAGTGAATTACTGTAAAAGTACATTTGTTTATTTTAATAGTAAAAGCTACTTAATATTATTGTAGAAACATGATTTAAATTAATTTCATATACTTTTTGATGCAGCACATTTTGATATATAGGTATACAAGCGATTAGTAGTTTATGAGTACAACGATGTAACTTTAACTAGCACTCAATCAATCACCGGCGCAGTTAGCGAGCAGCATTAGGCGTGTCCGATGCCGCGTGAATTGTGTGCACATTAGCGAACTTTATACATTAGCGTGTGTGTGCGGTGCGGTGTACGCCGAGAGTCACCCTGACACCCTGACACCCTGGGCCACTACTCAGCTGTAAATCCTCATGATTTAGAACTGCGCTCGTATAATAAACACACAGACACACACACACATGAAATTGAAACTTGGAGTAAGTTTTAAATGATTAATAAATCTGTGTTAATTAAAGTGTTCTTATCATCAGTCTTTTGTGAGAAAATTATGGACGTACTCTTTCTGGTTGTTTCGAATTATAAGGCAATGTCGTAGTTTTAAACTTTTTCAGTTTAAAATTTGATTTAATATATTTATTATTAAACTACAGGTTTCCTTCCTTCTACTAGTTTCAAAATATGGTGGATATTTCAAATGTTAGCGAGCAAGTCATCATGCGAATGTGGATTTATGTAATTTTAACGTCCAAAAGTTGGCCAAATATTTCTAAGAACCATTTTTTCAATGGTAATATGGTACCTAAATGAAATCCACAAACGTAAATTTGTATAAAGAGAAGGAATGAAATTTATTTTCGTTTATTAGGATTTTATTTAACTGTGTTGTAGCGACTAAAAATGCTACCAACTCTTACTTTACTCGTGGGTGTCGTAAAAGAGGACTATGAGCTTTATATAGACCTGGGCTAACTCCACTTAATACCGTCTGATCAACAATTACATTCCCAAGGAGAGTCGACATCAGGCAGGTGGCGGGTCATAAAACTTAATTTAGCAACATTATATGTTATGTTAAAAGAGTAAATATTGCGACTACCCCATGTAATTGGGATCAGAGCAGGAGAATAATGAATATTAAACCTAGGTTATTTATAAATTTTATGTGATGATTGTAAAATTAAGTATAGTAAACGCTAAAATATTTTATCGCCTCACTGTATGAGTTATTCTAAAGTAGTCAGTGTAACTGGTATCTATACTAATTTCATATATATTTTTAAGGTGAATTGTCATTATAGCCTTTATTATAGAATAATTGGAGTTTAAAGTTAGTCTTTCTACTATGAAGTGTAGTTTTACAGTCATCGTCATCCCAACTGCTTCGGGTCGATACAATATGTACTTTCATATTACATATTGTAAAAGTTATTAGCAATAGTTTTATGACCGGCCGCCTGCCAGTCGTCAACCCTCCTTGGGAATGCAATTGTAGACCAAATGGCATCAGATGGAGTTGGCCCAGGTTATTTTTTAGTCGTCTTTTACGATATCCACGAGCAAAGTAAGGGTTGGTAGTGTTCGTAGCCGCTACCACACAGCTTGAAGTGTAGTTTTACAGTAAAACTTTCATTTGAAATAAATTTTAAGTATCTATTATGAATCAATATTTAGAGATGTACCTATATTGAACCATGTTATAACATCTCGTCTCACATACGTCACAGTCGAGCACGAGACTCTTCGACGGTGTACTATAGAACACGGGCTAGACTTGACTGGGAAAAGGTTTTATTTCGATTCGCCCACTTCTGGAGCGATGTTAAGTGCTTACATCTCCTAATTGTCTATTTTATAGATCATGAGTATAAGTATAAAGTAGCTACATGACTAAATTGCTAGAGACATTTAAAATGATTCAATTTTACGTTCCATCCATCAGCCCGTAAACGTCCACTGTTGGACATAGGCCTCCCCACAAGAATGCCATCTGTAACGGTCCTGTACCATCTGCATCCAACGGTTTCCTGCGACATTGATGAGGTCATCAGTTCACCGAGTGGGGGGTCATCCTACGCTGCGGCGTCCGATTCGTGGTCGCCACTCGAGAACCTTTTTTCCCCAACGGTTGTCGGTTCGTCGAGCGATGTGGCTTGCCCATTGCCACTTCAACGTGCTAATTCTTCGGGCTATGTCGGTTACACCTGTTCTTCTACAGATTTCCGTATTCCGGATTTTATCACGTAGAGAAATACCGAGCATAGCCCTCTCCATAGCACGCTGAGCGACTTTGAGCCTTTTTATGAGGCCGACATTTAGAGACCACGTTTCAGTGCCGTAAGTCATCGCTGGTAACACACACTGGTTATACACCTTTGTTTTCAGACACTGCGGAATATTAGACGAGAAGATCCTCCTAAGTTTCCCGAACGCTGCCCAGCTGAGTTGGATTCGTCGGCTGACCTCTTTCTCGAAATTGGATCTACCTAATTGGACTGTTTGTCTTAGGTAAACATAGTGATCGACAACTTCGAGAATCGCATTCCCAACCAGGACCGGTACAGAAATGACATGGGCATTAGACATGATTTTCGTCTTGTTCATGTTCATTTGCAGCCCTACTAGTTGGGAGACCTTGCTGAGGTCATTGATCATGGTACCAAGGTTCTCCAGGGATTCTGCCATAACTACGATATCATTTGCGAATCGAAGGTGAGTGATGTATTCGCCATTGATGTTGATGCCGAGTCCGGTCCAGTCTAAGAGCTTGAAGACATCTTCCAGCGCAGTGGTGAACAGTTTCGGAGAGATGAACGTCTCCCTGTCTCACACCTTTCTGCAACTGAATCGGTTTCGTACTCTTATCCCGGATGCGGACCGACATAGTAGCGTTTTTATACAAACACTTCAGCACTTCGATATATCGATAGTCAATTTGGCACCTCTGAAGGGACTGCATCACTGCCCAAGTTTCGACACAATCAAAGGCTTTCTCATAGTCCACAAACGCTAGACACAGAGGCCGATTATACTCCTCGGTCTTCTGTATAATCTGGCGTAACGTGTGGATGTGGTCTATGGCACTAAAACCTTTTCGGAAACCAGCTTGTTCGGGCGGCTGGAAGTCGTCTAGCTAGCGCGCGAGTCGGTTCGTATTGTCTCTTGAAAACAATTTGTACACGTGGCTCAGGAGTGAGATGGGTCTGTAATTCTTTAAGAGCGTTTTATTGCCCATCTTAAAAAACAGCACCACCACACTCCTGGTCCACGACTCTGGAACGTCGCCCCCGAGAATGACAGAATTAAACAGCTTCTGTAGGGCTTTTAAAACTGGCTTGCCGCCTGCCCTCAGGAGCTCTGTGGTAATTCCGTCATCTCCCGGTGCCTTTCCGTTCTTTAATTGTTTTAGAGCCATTCTGATCTCGTACAAGCTGACGTCCGGGATTTCTTCGGTAAATTCTTGGACCAAGCCGACAACAGGATTCAGGGATGATTTGTACAACTGCCCATAGAACCTTTCGACCTCTCTCAAGATCTCACTCTGGGATGAAATGAAAGTACTGTTATCGGTCTTCAGCTTAGTCATTTGGCTCTGCCCAATAGACAAATTTCGTGCGAACACTTTGGAGCCTCTATTTCGCTCTATCGCCTCTTCAATACGCAGTGTATTGAATCGGCGAATATCGCGTCGCATAGATTTAGAGATTTGTCTATTAAGCTGCCTGAGTTCGGACCAATCGGCTAAAGACTGTACCGTCATTTCCTTTCTCCTCTCCATGAGTTGAAGAGTCTGGTCAGAAAGCTTTTTTGTTCTAGTAGTGCGACGGGCCTTAAAGAATTTTGACCCGACCGCGTGGACAGTTTCCACGAACCTGTTATTCATATCGTTCGAAGATTCGCACTCTTCCAGGCATTGGAAGCGATTATGTAATTCGAGTTGAAAGCTATCGGGGTTCGGGTATTGGACAGGTGTAGGTCGGAGTGTAGACTTCATCAAGCGGGACCGCTCGACTATCGTACGAAGATTCAATGTGCCTCGAACCATTCGGTGATCACTCCCAGTTTTAATCCTGCTGATCACAGAGACATTATTGAATATTTGTCGTTTGTCCGTCAAGATGAAGTCTATCTCATTTTTAGTGGATCCATCAGGGCTAATCCAGGTCCACTTCCTTTGTGGTCGCTTCTTGAAGAAGGAATTCATCATGAAGAGGCCTTCCTTCTCTAAAAAGTCGGCCAGTTTTTGGCCCCTTTGGTTTCTCTGTCCAAATCCATATTGCCCCATTCTCAACTCATCGTCTGTCCTTTTGCCTAGTTTTGCGTTGAAGTCTCCCATAACTACCGTGAAGTGGGTTTTGGTCGTGTGGATGGCTCTCGAGATATCCTCGTATAAGGCCTCCACTACGTCGTCGGAGTATGTCGAAGTCGGTGCGTAAACCTGTATGACCTTTAACGAATACCGTTTGGTAATTCTGAGTATAAGGTACGCTACCCTTGTTGACGCACTTTCAATCCTCTCCACGTTCTCTACGAGAGACTTACGAACGATAAACCCTACACCGCCTTGGGATGGGTAATCTCCCTCCCGGTAGAAGAGCAAATTTCCAGACTGGAGGATTATCGTGCCCTCACCCTCTCTTCGCACTTCTGATAATCCTACAATGTCCCATCGGATTTTGCTCAATTCCTCTTCCAGCTCGATGACCCTCTCGTCGGTCCTAAGCGTCCGAACGTTGTGTGTTACCAGGGCCAAGGGTCAATTTTTTTGGTACCCGGATCGCAGCCGGAGATTCCTAGCACCCCCTGCCCCGCCACCAACAGGCCCGCTACCAAAATGAGCCCGTGGAACAGCGGAACTGCCGTGACTGGGGGCCGTGACTATTTTTACATTCATATTTATTTTGAGGGGTAGTAATGCCATAATCGCCACGCTTGGTGAGCGGATTGGCGATCGCGGTAGATGTTATTAAGTTTCCCGGGAGATAGCCGCTGCCCAATCTCCCGGTGAGACCCTTAGCCGATTTTTATGACTCCCACGGGAAAGTAAGGGGTGACGACCTTTGTATTCTATTCCCGTCGCCACACGGGGAAATTTTACGTTAGCAATCTATAATTGTACCACTAAAATGGTAAGAGTTTGTCCATTTAAAGTAAAGGAAGAGCTCCAAAATTAAATTTGATATTCTTGTAGCAACTATATAAATAAGTAATGATTAAGAGAGCTTGAATCTAAAATTTGTGCAATTTTTAAAAATGTAACTTGCTATAATCCTTGTGGTGACGGAGTAAGAATACAATTCACCACCCCATATCTTACCCATGGGTGATCGTGAGAGACGACTAAGGGATATAAAATGCATATAACATCTATGCAAGAGAAGTAAAACTCGAAACAAAACCCTATACCAACACGTCTGACCAGCGCGGTATAGTAGGTTAATTACCCTCGCATTACTGAGGAGGCCCGAGCCCAACAGTGGGACATATATAAGCTGTGATGATGATGAAATTGCTATTATTTTTGTTAAAGATTCTGCTATATGGCTACTTTAACACAACATTAAGAAAAAAACATTAAATATATGTAACGTACGAAGCATTACCTATTATTGTAGCTAAAAGTAAAACTTATATACAATCGATATAACTTATATATATCATAAATTAATTATTTTATATAATTAGTCATCATAAAATTTATAATATTAATACTTGCTGTTTTCAAAAATTAGAATATGTAAGTTTTAGCATGTTATAAGAAAATTTTAACTTAATTTGATACCAAGTGGTAATTATTTTGACGATATTAATTACCTTCTTCGATTAGATATATAGATATATATATATCTTGAATCCAGCGAGCAAAATCATTATTCATCTACTTAGTGGACAGTAATTAATTACATCAAGCTTATATTCATGAAATCAATGTAAATATATTACATCTTAACTACTTTATCTAACAAGATTTTCATTATCCCTTAGGGGATGAATATATTTTCTGCACGAAGAAAGCTATTAAAAGTTTACGACAGCTAGAAACCTTACGAGCTGTCGTCGTGTTTTTAAATAATTATGAGTAAACTTGTTATAAAATATTTCCTCTTAAAATGTAATAGTGTAACTCACAATAGCAGGACGTAATTGAATCTTAAAGCTACTACAAACTTCAAAACAGATAACGTTACTTAATCAAAACTTATCTTGAAAAACTTAATGGTGTCTGTTGTCAAAGGGAAAAATGCCTCTCCTCAAAACAACCAGCCGTCTCATCAGACAGTAACTTGGTACTTTCACTGTGAATCTTTATCACGTAAACATCTATTACGAACTTATAAAGTGGATTTTACAATGTCATGTTGTTAGCGAGATGTTCTCTCGTGTACCATGTTTCACTTTAGATAATGGTACGGTGGTGTGGTATGCTCCCTGCGCTGAGTCGGTGTGTACAAAGCAAGTGGATAATAGGCAGATAATTCTCTGATACACTTCTAATGCATTAGGACACGTCTATCGTTGATGCTTCACTCAAAGAGTCTGCCATATCTTTGATATTCATGATTTAAAAACGCAATTCTGTTGAGTATATAATTGCTAATAGATTTAATATTCTTTTGATGTGAAAATGTTAGAATTTAAGTGAAATAATTGTCTTCTATGAAGTGAAAAATGCTTCGAGTAATTATCAAATAGTTTCCGAAAATTAGTAGTGTTTTATGATCTCATAAAAGCATTAATTTAGTTTTTATTTAGCGATAACTTATGTATTAATCAACATAAAATAAATGATTATTAATTACATTTATTAATTCTTTTAATTAAATTGCTCAATTAGAATAAATTTCTTGGTGTGTTTAGATAAAGCGATTTGATAATTAATTTTATTTTCGACTTAATTGAATATATTACAGCACCTAATTGCCATGATTGTTATAATATTTTCAAATTATTTATAATTGTTTATGAAAGTGTTCATTAACATTAACTCATTACGCGTTAACAAAAGTCGTGAGTGTTTAAGTCCGTCGCTGTTACAATACACCTGTGTAGGTAAATACAAGTTATAAATAAAATGCAGGTGGAAAACCACCGTCGGAACAACGCTAAGTACATAATTAATATGTAAGGCGGTTGTGCCAACCCTTAAATCAACGTTAATCAACGCTGAGACAACGCGGCGGTGGCGGCCATGTTGCGCGCGTGCCCCCTCCCTGCCGCGCCGCGCCGCGCGCTCCCCGTCACACCCCACCACGTTCCCTCGTACACCCCCCCTGCCCCCCGGCGGGCCCCCCTCAACCGCGGAGGCTTTAGGGGACAACTTAGCCTTTATTAATTCATATCTCGAGATCTCGTTTCAGTTTTTTGTGTCTTTATAATTCAAATCATGGTCTTTATTTGTGCTTAGAGACGGTTGGTTGCTTAACATGTCAATGTTTACTGCGTCTTATTTGTTTTTAATATGTCGTAGCAGTGTGCTACGAGCTCGCTACGCAACTGCTACGAAATATAACTATTTCAAGCTATGCCTACTTGAAATAACATAATAATATAATTGTTATTTATATGAATAGATTAACAGCTTGTTATGCAGAGGTCATAAATTCGAGTCTACAAACATTAGACTTATCAAGTTATAGGGCCTTTGAATATAATAAAGTATTTATTATAGTCGGAAAATATCAATAATTCTCTTACTCTTATTCCAATTTCTTGGGGTCGATACAATGTGTACTCTTTTTTCATAGTACATATTGTAAAATACATTGGCAATAGTTTTATGACCAGCCGCCAGCCAGACGTCAACCCTTCTTGGGAATGTAATTATTGACCAAACGGCATCAAATAGAGTTGGCCCAGGTCGTTATAAGGCTTTGAGTTGTCTTTTACAACATCCACGAGCAAGGTTGGTAGTATTCATAGCCGCTACTACACAGCAGTCGGATAATCATATCAATGTGATAATCATATTTAATAATTCATTAATATTATTTTAATTTGTCATAATTATATGGAACACGATAGTCAATTTTGTAAAAGCTTTATTTTATGATTTATATTTTTAAATTACATTATTCTTTGATTAAAGAAACGTGGCATGAAGTAGGGTCTATGGAAACTAGTAATCCTTACATTGCTCGTGGGTATCCATATTCCAGGCTTTTGCGATGCTCACGAAGTTGTCAGAGATTGATATTTATATCACTGCATTCACATGCCGTTTGATCAACAACTACATTCCCAAGGATGGTTGATGTCAAGCAGACCAGCATAAAACTATTGCCAATAACATTTGCAATACGCGCAATAAAAAAAATAGTACATATTACGTAGATCATAAGTACATACATACATACATATCATCACGCCATATCCCTTGCAGGGTAGGCAGAAAGAACAGAGTGCCAGAGAACTCTATCTTTGCATACTTCACTCGCTTCCTGAACATTCATAATTCTCTTCAAACACGCTCGCCGGTTTCGGAGACTCTTGACTCCACCTTCCTTCAGTACATGACGGATCTGGTCTAGGTAGGTTAGTCTCAGTCTCCCCCGGTACCTACATCCTTCCACTTTCGCATTGTATATCTTCTTAACCAGACGTTCGTTCGGCATTCTTTCCACATGTCCGAAGATCATAAGTAATTGTGATAAAAGGAGGCTGGTCATAATGGTATTAATAAATATTTAGTTAAAATATATCCAAACGTATATGGGGTTGTACATTTCCATAATATATCATATAAACATATATATATGTCACAGTTATAAACAATGACAGTATAAATAAACACGCTCTACAAAGTTCTCTGAAACAAATACAAGCTCCTCAGTCCTCATAAGCTGTCAACAGATTCTTGTTTTCATAACAAACACAAATATACAAAAACGTCCACTCGCAGCCTTATGGCGACGAAGTAAAGTCTAAATTTTCGTATTTCATGAGTGAAATATTGTGGTTAGAGTTAGAAGGCTTTCCGTTGTGAAAAATGAACATCTCTTGTTGTTGAGATTAAAAATTATACGTCGCTTTGTCTTGGACGTTGTTGTCTATGGTTTAGTTCTTTGATAGTCACGATTAGTTTGGATATAAAATGATTTCATGTTCCTTTATAAAATATTGTACAGACAAAGATAAAAAATATTAGTCTATGAAATTACTACAAAACATGTAAATTTGAATAATATGAAAGATTTAGTATATGTGAAGTCAATCAAAATAATTAGTATTACAAAAAAGATTAGCTGCTCTATTTTTTGTTTTAATAGTCTTATATGAAAAACAGATTAGCGATCCTATTTTTTTAATAATCTTATATGAAAAAAAACTGCCTGCTTCAATATTCTTTAATAATCTTATATGCAAAAGATTAGTCACCATATTTTTTTAATAATCTTATAAAAAACAGATTGGCCGCTCCAATTTTTTCTAATAATCTTATAAGAAAAATAGATTAGCAGTTCCAATTTATTTTTATAATAAACTTATATGAAAAAAAGAAAACATTTTTCGTGTGGTGACGAAGTAAGAATACAGTTCTTTAGCTACTTTTTTTGCTCTTAAGTGTCTTAAAAGAGAACTAAGGGTAAATCGCATGGTCAAGATTGTATCGGATTGGTCGTGAATTGTATTCTTATTTCGTCACCACACGGATAATAGGTTAGTTGTGAAAGCTCGCTAACCCGATTGTCAAGCATGGTGATTACGATAATATTCCTTTATATGTAGGGAAAGCCTGCCCCTACAGTGGACAACAAAAGCCTGAATGATGATGATGATAGCTTATAAAACACCGAAACTTGAGAGGCACCACTTGTAAGTAGAATTTGGTACCTGCACATCGATTTTTGGGACATGAACAAATGGCAACAGGTCCTTTTCATCGATAAGTGTAGGATGCTCTTATACCAGATCGACGATAGGCAGAACATAACAATATGCAAATGATAGCGTCACATACAATTTTAATAATGATTTATAATGTTTACTCGAGTATGATTTAAAATAAAACTATTTTTATGCATTTTAACGCATTCGTATTTATTTTTAATTGCCCGATATTTAAAGTTTATGAATAAATATGCACGAATGAGTTAAAAATAGTTTTGTTGGCGTTTTAATATTGAAAATACGATGGCATATAGTGGTGTGTGGCGTGATATGTTTGGGAAGTCTTACGGCATTAGAATCGATTGTGAAAATATGACTGTTAACTGATGTATTGAAAGTGTATTAGCGACGCACCTGTACTATTTGAAGCCTTTATTGATTAATGCTTTGTTTTAATATAATATTTCATGTACTCAAAATTCAAAATGTTACTCTTAAAAATGTTTTTGAGCTGCAAATGTATTTCACAATAAATAATAGAAAATATAACATATGCCATGATTTTTAAAACTTCGTTTATTTAATTTAAAAAAAAATGGTTTTATGTTATTTACAAGAACAGAATGCATATAAACATTGTGATCAGCTAGCACAATGGGCCTAGTTTACTGCAAGTTACTCTGCAAATGGACGTGAAGGCTCAAAAGGGTACATTTCCTTAGTCAACCCGTAAATTTCTACGAGACCATATAACAGAAATTGTGGTCCCACACCACATGGATATAAATAATCTTATTAACTGAGACTGTTACGAAAACAAAGATTATTACAACAGATAATGAAGGAAATATTTTTTTATAAATACGTATAACTTTGATATAATAATTATAATTTTTTTTTCAGTAATATTTAGCAATTCTAAATCAATTAAGACAATAGAATTAACTTTATTTTTATGGTTCTGATGGTAACTGGTTCTGGTTGAAGTTTAATGAGTACATAGAACATTAAACATGATCCAAGACTAAAAAGAATGTTATTTACTTGTCTTTAGAACCATGAGTTACTATTGGACAAAGATCAATTATTTTTTTGCGTTAAAACTAAACTAATTATTTTTGTCATCCGTGTTGATTTTGTTCAAGAGTTCGGCTAATTATGGTGTTAGTGCGATGACACCGTCGCCGATGATATGTACATGTATGTATGCTTATGTGACTCACCAGGGCTCGGTGGTCGGGGGAGGGCCGGGGAGGAGGGCGAGGCGTGCCGCTACGGGCGCCCCCCGTCGGCCAACGCGCGCGACTCTTGAACAAAATCAGCACGGTCAGATACTCGCCCAGATACCCGAATTAGTCAGTAACTGATAATAATATTCCCCAAATATATAGACGCCATATTGTTTTGGCTTTATCGTTATAAAATATACTATATATTTAACCATTATATTGTTAATTATCTGTGTTGAACAATAAGATATAACGTACAACTAATGATAAAAATATTGGTGTGAATTAACTATAAAAATATCTATACAAGTTTTTATGGACAATTTAATTCTGAACAGAAAATTTAAAGACATGAGAGTTAGCAAATCAGAAAGTTACCATAACTACAAACTTACCTTTACCGAAGGTCATAATAACTTAACAATTTTAGTGCAGCACTAAAATTGGTTTAATAGCGAGATATATATTGTGAACACATTGTTTAATATTTAGACGTGAGATGTGAGCTGGACTCGAACCTCCTTCACAATAAGAGAGAAATTGACCTACTGTACCATTCTGGTCAGACGTGTTGGTATAGGATTTTATTTCAAGTTTTCCTTAATTTGCATAGATTTCATATCAAAACTTTATCATCTTTTACGATACCTAAGGTATAAGGGGTAGTGAATTGTATTTTAGTCCTCACAATAACACAGAAGGCTTCTCTATCCATTTATTCAAAAGCCCATTCGACGTACACTACTAGATAGAGGTTACTGCCAGAATAACCACACTTGGCAGACAGGTTAGAGATCGCAGTCGTTGTTAGAAGTTACTTCAGAGATATCTCTCCGTTCTATTATTGCACTCTCAGCTGGCTTTTTAGGATTGGGAAAGTTATGCGTGATAACAAATTTTATTCTTATTCCGTTACCACGCTGTGAAATTCCACTAGTTTCAGAAATTTACTACATAGACACTTATTACTTTCTAAATGTTAGCCTCATAGCATGGCTCAAAGTTGAGAGTAATTTTCAGAGGGCTTGGTAACTACCGCTATGACTGAACAGTAGTGTAAGTGTAGCGGGAGGTAAGTTATCAATCAGTTCATTAACGTTAACTGTTGGACATAGATATCCTCAAGAGTAAATAATGCCATGATAACCACGCTTTACAGACGGTTTGGCATTCGTAGATGGGGCTATAATTAACCCGTGATGGTTTTTATTATTCGGCAGTTTAGTTTTTGTATTCTTTTGCCCGTAATCACGTGGGACGAGATATTTTACGACTGCATCAAATAGGATGAAACGGTGACATATACCTGTTAGGCTCCTTCAATAATTGGGTAATTCTGGATCAAATTTGTTTATAATTTTCTTTATTTTAGAGTTAATTAACTGTATTTGATGTTTTTAGCTTTTACGAGATCTGCGAGGATGAAAGAGATGGTCATGTTTTATCTTTAATCCTACATCAAGTAGCTGTGTGGGAATCGAACCCGTGACATCTACATTGAACAAAAAAAATGCAGTTACCTAGAAAAATAACAAAATGACAAAATTAGTCTCACCGAACTCACCGAGTAGCCAGGGCGCGACGGAGTCGTTCTCCTTGGCGCTGTTCAGGATGGTCTCCGGAAGTGGTAGCGAATGTCGCACCATGGCACCGTACAGCCCGTACTCCGCCATGATTGTGGAGCGGCCCCAGCACTTCTCCGTCTTGCGCCACTTTGCGCGACGGTTCTGGAACCACACCTGTCACCAGATAAAATAATTTATACTTCTATACTTTCACGTGATAATTATATCTATAGAATGGATTTATGAACTAATTGTTCCTAGACCCTGCACATACACGACCCGCTGCTCAGTAATAACCTCCTTCAGATTAACCGACTACGCCATCTAAAGCGGCAGCTGGGGAAGACGTACATGTTAGGAGATGTGGCTACATAGTTATTTCGTGTAATTATGACAACTGCCAATTCGAATACAATAATTCTAATTAAAAGCAAAGTATTTTATTGTTACATGTCAACATTTATTTTTACGCTGTGTGTGCTACGAATACTACCAATGCTTACTTGGATGTCGTAAAATATGACTAAGAGCTTTATATCGACTTGAGCCAACTTCACCTGATGTCGTCTGATGTGACATGTGGAACTTGAACCCTCATCTATTGGAAATTAGTATTAACTTCCTTAACATATAAGCCAGTGTGTGTACATACATACATACACACATACCATCACGCCATATCCCTTGCAGGGTAGGCAGAGAGAACAGAGTGCCAGACTCTATCTCTGCATACTTCACTCGCTTCCTCAACATTCATAATTCTCTTCATACACGCTCGCTGGTTTTGGAAACTCTTGACCCCACCTTCCTTCAGTACGTGACCAATCTGGTCTAGGTAGGTGAGTCTCGGTCTCCCCCGGTACCTACATCCTTCCACTTTCGCATTGTATATCTTCTTAACCAGACGTTCGTTCGGCATTCTTTCCACATGTCCGAACCATCGGAGCATCCATCGGAGCCAGTGTGTGTATGATAATTAAATATTGAGTCCCAGGTTCGTCTTTACTGAACATGTTTTAAATTGTATTCTTATTTCATCAACAGACAGAAAGATAAAGTATCTATTAATATAGAATGATGTATCTACTCAACAGATACAAAAAAAAAAAATAGGTAAATAGTCTTTGTCACATCGAGGAAGTTAGAAAGCATACTGTATACCAGTTATTACCTTCTGCGACTACGGGTGCTATAAAGTACTTATCTGAAATGTAGAGATAATAAGATAAAGTAAACACAAATAAAACACAACAAATTTTATCCCACAAGATACAACTAAATATCGTCTTTTTTGTAATTGCTTATGATAGTAAACGAGCAAGCAGTACATTTAATGGTAAGTATCATTGCCGCCCATGGACCTTTGTAATAATCAAAGGTACCAACAGCTAGGCCGTTGCCTACCACCAACTTAAACCCACATAGAAAATTGGGGTTCCGGCTTTCTCGCTCACTGTAGGAAGTGCAACAGTATATTGCCACAGCTCAAACATCGATTTTCTGTGAGTGGTGGTACTATGCAGAAACGGCTGCAGAAAATTGTCAACAGTGTGGTCTTTTCATTACTATAGCTCTTCTTAGCTCATGTACGTGCCACAGCTGGCCTTGAGCGTTCTTCACATCGTCATCATCATCATCATCTTGCTCTTATCCCAATTACTTGGGGTCGACGCAATATGTCATCTTCTTCCATACGATCCTTTCAGACGTCATCTCTGCAGTGACTATCCATGTCATGCCTCACACAGTTCACCCATCTTTTCACTATAGGAAGGAAATTGACCGATCATACCACGCTTTTTCTTTCGAGTTTTCTTTTTCTAGCATGGATTTTATATACATGTTATATCCTTTAGTCATCGATTATGACATCCACGGGTAAGACAGAAGCTGGTTGTGTTCTTACTACCTCGCCACACGGCAAATGAACAAATAAAAGAAATACAACTAATAAAAAGTATTAAAAAAAAAATGTCTGACGATATTATTGTGTGTGTAGTTGTCATGATAAATACAAAAATTGTAAAGGATATAGATGTTATGCTTTAAGTATACGATGTTTTACAAAATCATAGAGGCTTAGTTTCCAATTGTTACGTTGATGGCGTCGGCCATTAGAGTGTGTAACAAACAAACGAGGAGCGCCCTCTGTCGGCCGGAGAGATAACTAAGCGCGGAAACAAACCAATTATGGTGAACAAAACGCGACTAGATTAAATTTTCAAATCCAACAGCGCTGTGTGGGTACATAGCGTGTACTGTAGGGCTGTCACATCTCGCTTGATACATACGTATATTATTTTTATTTATTTACTAGCCGGTATTAACCTATATACGGGTTTTAGTTTTAATACACACCCCGTTTAAAATTCATCGTTAAGTGATACTCTATGTTTTTGCTAATAATGAGTTTTAATGTTTACGTCAATATTACACATTTGAAATATAACTATTTTTACGGATTCTATCTATATATCTCTATTTAATATTTAATTTCCCGACGTTTTGAATACTTTACAGCGTCCATGGTCACGTAAGCCCTCTTGTGGCCATTTTTTGTTTATATTTCAATGAAATAGAGTTTAAATGTTGCTCTGAACTGGACTCTCCCAGTCTCTCTCAGAACTCCCGTGACCATGATCACTGTAAAGTGTTCGAAACGTCAGGAAATTAAAAATCAAATACAAACGCGATAGAATCCGTAAAAGTAGTTTTATTTCAAATGTATAACTTCAAAGTTAATAAAGTACATCGATTTTAAAACTTAATAGTGATACGGTTTTTGGAAATTAGTTATCCATTAGGTACCTATTTGAATTCAGATGAAAATCATGACTACACACTCGATGTGATCACAAACAGTAAAAATGTAAGTGGAATTCTGATGTCTATATATTGTAATGTCTATTTATTTATCATTTACTATAAGTTTTTTTTATTTTTATTTTATTTTATTTTATTCAGCACACCAACAGCACAATTACAGCAATTGCATCAATACAACAGAGTTAACATATATAGCTCAGTAGTAATTACACAGATAACAGGTACCTAGGCATGACATTCATTATCACATTAGATTAGAGACTATATTAATTTAGTATATTATTATAATTGAAGATGTATTGGCGAAAGGTCAGGTTAAGAGTACGCGTAACCGTAGAGCATGCATGAAGACTGTGATGAGTGTGAATGAAGCGATGGAGGTATGTCAGGATCGTGGTTTGTGGCAATCCGTAGTGTCTGCCTACCCCTCTGGGAAACAGGCGTGAGGCTATGTATGTATGTATTATTACAATTATTTGTAACAGATTATCCGTAAAAAAGAAAAAAAGACACCAAGTAAAACCAAGGAGTCACTACTCGCCTTTTAAAAGGCAGTGTCTGTATGTTGCATATGTCATTGAAAATATGTCGATATTATCCATTTGAACAGACCTTATATTATATGACCTTGCCATGCGTGTAAGTGGACTATTAAAGGTAGTATTTAAGGTAGACGATGGGATATCAAATGTACGTGGTGGACGCAAAATTCGTGTGTTGACTCTGAATTTTAGATAGTTGATTAGCGGAGCGTCAATCGAACCATTTATGATCGTGTAAAGAGTTAGTAGATCAGAGTTGTTTCTTCGTTTTTTTAGACTAAGCATTTGAAAGTAATTCAGTGTAGTACTATACTCTGGCAGAGCTTTACGTATACCTTTTTTAATACATAAGTATCTCAGAAAACGCGCCTGGATCGATTCCACTTTATCTATATGAGTCGAGTAATACGGAGACCATATAACAGAACAATACTCTAAGAGACTTCGTACCAATGTATTGTAGAGTATTATAATACTATCGACATTACTAAAGACCTTCGATATTCGGATTATAAATCCAAGTGTTTTTCTAGCCTTACTAATGATACTGTCTATATGTTCACGAAATGATAGTTGTGTATCAAATAATACTCCTAGGTCGCGAATCACGGAGACGCGGTTTAGACCAATACCTCCTATATGATATTTAAATTCTGCATAGTTTACTTTATTGGTAAATGAAATAAATAGACATTTTTTAAATTGAGTGACATACTATTCTTCTGACACCATTGTTGAAGAATATCTAAATCATTTTGCAATTTGAAACAGTCACTAATATCCATTATGTTCTGATATATTTTTAGATCATCGGCATAAGCCAAGCAGTTACAATTTATCATGTATAAAAGATCATATCTACATATATGCGTCCCACTGCTGGACTCAAGGCACTCTTACGAGTGAAAAGAAAGTTTGTATAGATAGTTATTTCGTGATTTCTTAGATGTGTATAAATAAAATGAATGAATTACTATTCTTTTGAATTTGGACTAATCTTAACATATGTATCCATCATGGTGACTTTAAAGCATAATCTACAATGGTTACCGTAGATGGCAGATGGATTAATATTAGCAGCAATAATAATTAGAAGAAGTAAACAAGAAGATTTGAAAATATGTATCTCACTTTCCCTCTATACATAGCCGACCGCAATATGATCGATCAACCAATAAATACGATGTTTTACGAGGAACACTGTTGTACAGTACCACGGATATGACAAGTTAAAGTTGTTTGTATGTGAGCCTTAAGACTGTTTGCAATAGTAGATATGGAAATTTTCACAAATTGCTACAAGAACCGTATAGTATACTATTTCAGAGGTAACTTGTGAGATCATAACTTAGCTCTATGTATTCGATTCCCTCAACAAAATGAATATTTATGTACAGTGAATAGATGTCTGGTGACAGCCCTGGGCGCTGCCGGCTGCGGCCCGACCGCACGACGCTCAGTAAAACGGTTAATTTCTAATTAAATTTGTTAATTAAACTCGATAGAAGCGCACTCCGAACAAATTAATACGTGGCGCTGGCTCGTGTTACTGTCAGCCGACTGAACCGAAACCTGTTTACAGTTATTGTCTACCTGTGATGGTGGCCCTCAATTATATCATCGTCCTGTTGCTGAAACATTGGTACTACAGAGGTCTCTCACTAAGTGTGTTTTGAGAGAAATAGCTCGTAGTAAGATATGATTGGGTTTTGCCAATTTCAATAACCTAAAATCTCGCATATCCGTGTAGTCATCATCATGGTCGACACAATATGAACTCCCCTTCCATCTTATATATTGTAAAAGTTATTGTCAATAGTTTTATGACCGACCGTCAAGCCTCCTTAGGAATGTAATTGTTGACCAAAGCATTATTCGTATCTCCTACGACATCCATGCGCAAAGTAAGGATTGGTAGTATTAGTAGCCGCTACCACACAGCATATATCCGTGTAGTGATGGGCTTAAAATGCAATGTTGCTATTGTGGACAACGGCTTGAGCCAAACTCGCTTGAGCAATTACCGTAATATAAAAATTCAGTATTATCTTGGGAAAGTAATAATAGCGACTACTTTCGTCTACTTGCCTCTCAAACGAGTTAATTAAGACATTATAAGACCCCTCCTTTGTGGTGAGGCATTTTTTGTTGTAAAGACAACGCTCGCGGTCGTTGAACATGAGAGCTGGCAGTCCAACTTTTTGGGTGGCTTTGGAGTTTTCTGGTAGGTTTTTCCTGGTATTGCAAAGGTTATATACCTATACCATAAGCAATAAAAAAGCGCTAAGAAATTAATTCTTGTATTGTATATCCTAATATGTACTCTTCTTACATTGTACACGTCAAAAAATTAATCCAACAACCGAGCGCAAGCATGGTAACACAGTCGTGCATGCGGCCGGGGGGGCCGACATTCACAACTAGAGCTCGCACCGAACGGACGCGGGACGTGTCTGTTCGAACATTTTATAATTGTGATTAGTTTATATTAATCTTCTTTGAAACATTTCATTTTATTTTTCATTTGACATAACATTTCATTTTTCATTTGACATAAATCTATTTTTACGGTTTTTATAGCATTTGTATTGTATAGATTTGACCCATAAGAATAAATAGTTCAATATTAATTTACTCAACTTTAGTAAGATAAAATAAGCCGTCTTCTTAAAAACAGTTATCAATGTTCAACGCTACCCATTGTATCGGTACACGATGAAGATGTGTACTCAATGAGTCCCAAAGCGCATCGAAATATATATTGCAAAAGTTTTGGCAATAGTTTTATGACCTACCACGCAGTCAGGGGGACAGGAGCCTGACGTCAACATACTTTTGAATCTAATTAATGACTAGACGCCATTAGATGGAATTAGTTCAAATTGACATAAATATCGTCTTTTACGATATTTATGAGCAATATAAGGATTGGTAGCATTCGTAGCCGGCATCAAGACAGCTTTACAAATCGTTAACGTACACAAATTACACTCAGACTCTGAACAACACTTTGTGAATCGTATATAGTATTGTCTTACGCGAGAATCGAACCTTTTGTTTTGACAGGTCTGGACACATCTCGTCCATTTCGTTCGAGGCGACGCAAAGCTGTCATCAAAGGGCCCCATAACTTAACGTATTCCCACCCCATCGCAATTGGACCAACCACTGGTACCGATTTCTTAACATTCGTAGCCAACTCGGCGAGTTACTTTTTATGGATATCATCTCCATCGACACCTTGGCAATATCCGTTTTTGGGTCATTGTCCTCGCGCGGCTACGGTTGGTGGACCGTGGATTGGTGGACTGTGGTGCCTGACGTAATGAGAATCGAACCTACGATACGTTGCGTGATAGTTTTGTATCCTAACCACTCTGTGCAGTCAAAACTTTTGCTAAACAATGGACGTGGAGAGATTGAGAGCTGGAAATCTCGGTTTGATAGTTAAGTAGTGACAGTTTTGTATGGTACTTTATAAGTGACGGTTACCACTTACCATCTTAAGTCAACGGCTTGTGTATTCACAATATATTTAAAGTTTAAATAAGATATTGGATCGTTGATTGATATAAACGTGCGCCTGGTATGTAAGATGAATGTCATGACCCAGTCAAACAAAGCGTTAATAGTTCTGCTTTGAAACATGCATTATAACAACTTAATGTTTGGAATTATTGGTGTACAGTATTTAGTAGATGGCAATGAGAACGCTACATACCTGATTGTGAATTTATTTTACCTTATACCATGTATTAACATAACACTGATAAAAGCAAGAATCTAACGAAACTTTAAATTAAAAACTTCATAATTACTGAGATTTAGCATTTAACATACTAGGTTATTTATAAAAACTTGTTTAAATATGACAATCCCACGTGTGATAATCGTTTTTCGCTCCTAAACTAGATTTTAAAAACTTCATTTTCACAACATAAAGAAACCTTTTTAGTGTAAAGACGATGAGGCAAACAATTCACCTCCCATTCTTTTTGTCGTGGTTTTCATATAGGATGACTTATTTTATAGATTTAATCCATACTTACTCAATATTATAAAGCCGAAGAGTCTGTTTGTTTGATAAAACTCGCTAATCTGAAGAACTACTGGTTGGAATAGATAAATTTTCTTAGTATTGGATAGCCTATTTAGCGAGGCTATAAGGCTATATAAAATCACGCTACGACCAATAAGAGATGAGCATCAATTAAAACTGTTGTAAAAACGGTAAATTTTAATTCTTTTGAGAGGTTCTATTGCATGCGCTGCATGTTATAACCGCCAACGATGCTCCCTTCTTCAACGCAGGCAAAGTTGTACAAAGTTGTAGGGTCAGTGAGTCAGATAATATAACTGAAATAAAGTCAAATACAACCAGTCTTACCTATAGATGTATAAATTTTACTAACATTGTAGAGTTGAGTAATCCTGGCCATGTACGGCGCACCCGTTTGGGCTGTTCTGTGGAGACCACAGAGAGCCACGGCGGTCAGAGCCATTCGCGGGTACCGCACGGTATTGACCGAGGCGGCATGCCTACTGGCCGGGACACCCCCGTCGGACCGAGAGGCGGAGATGCTCTCCGACCTCTACCGGCGGGTTACCTCAGTGTGTGACGAAGGCTCCCCATCGTTGAGCGAGATAGCCTCCTGGCGCGAGGACGCCCGCCGAGACGTCATCGCCCGTTGGGTTACGCGGCTGGAGAGGCCTAGACACGGTGTTGTTACCGTTGAGACCCTCCGGCCCGTACTCATGGAGTGGATGGAGCGGCGGCACGGAGTCCTCTCCTTTCGGCTGGTGCAGGTGTTCTCGGGGCACGGATGCTTCGGCTTGTACCTGCACACGGTCGCGTATAGGGAGTGGACTCCGTCCTGCCACTATTGCAGCAGTGACGAGGACACGGCGCAACATACGCTCGAGGTATGTCAGAGCTGGGACGGGCAGCACCGTGACCTCGTCGCTGTTATCGGTGCCGACCTGACGTTGCCGGCTGTCGCGAAAGCGATGGTCGACAGTGTCAGGAACTGGGACGCGGTCGCCGCCTTCTGCGAGGCTGTCATCTCGCAGAAGGAGGCGGCAGAACGAGTCCGGGAGGATTCCCGTGACCCGGGCCGCAATTAGCGGCCGGGGCGGCGCAGGCGCGAATATCTGCGCCTGATGCCACTCTAACCGAGGCTTTGGGTGATAGGACCGGGGAATTATCCGGTCACCCGACGTGAGGCCACCGCGTGAGGGCGACGCCCCGACGGTGAAGGCTGTCGGGGCGTCGACACGAGAGGAACCCGTAAGGGTAAACCGCCGGGCGGGCCACTGAAGACAAAGATCGGGTACAGGTGGCTCGCTCGCACGGTGAAGAGGGGTGTTTGCAGGGTGGGTCCATGGGGTTGCACGCTGCCTCTTCTGTCGCCCCGGGACGATTTGCCGGGGCGCGACCACACATCCATGGTCCCACCTTGCGAAAAAAAAAAAGAGTTGAGTAATCCCGCCATTAATGCTATGAACATCAATCTAATAGACCAATACATAAACGAATGAATATATCATATAATGAAAATTCTATGGCGCATTCAGTAGATAAATATAGTTTAATCATATAGGATCTGTAGACATTGGTTACATCGATGTACGGCTGTGATTACATTAATGCGGTCCAATGCCTCGGTAACAGGAAAACTGTTCGCTAACGTTTGCTACACACAATAGTTCTTACGAGAGTGCGTGCAGACCCTTATCTTGGATTATTACCACTCACCGCCTAATTGAGCAGGCCATTGGAATTCTTGATTTCTTTTTTCTTGATTCGATTTCTTGATTTCAGGGGCTCTGAAATCAAGAATGCTTGGATCCGACGACAGACCAATAACAAAGCGTCGATATGTCATCGCTCATTTGGATTACTAGTCCGAACAGTAGAGGCTTTCCTATGCCGCTGCTCCGTGGCGCTGGAGCAATTCGGTGTGAATATTTTCGCCTTAACCTGCTCCATCCTCTCTTTCTAAGAGACGCTCATTTCAAACAAAAAGTGACGATCACTTTTCTGACGCTCTCAATCATCGCTCTAACGACAGCTGGCATCATCAATTCAGCACTGATGATTGCAAATAGTTCACGCGCTGCTCTAGGCAGACCACGTAGACTTGGAGCTTACGTTGTGACGAGACTTCGCAGCAATCGCAATGGTAGTAGCACACAGCCATCTCCCTCCTCGCAATCAAGAAGCAATCATTCTTCGATAAGACCTACATCAGCCGAGATGGGAGGATACTGTGCAGTCGCGCCATGTACTCCACCAAAACTGGCAGTGGTGAATATTCTGTATGAAACTTTTTTGGTGATAGGCTTTAGTGGGATTGTACCACGTCTGATCTGTTTATGGTACCCAGTCCTGCCCATTTATATGTATTTATTTCCATTCTATATAAGATTTGTCAGTTATAATTTTTTTATAATTTGTTATAATATAAAACATCATTCCATTTCTTACTCTCTCAATAATCAGGTGCTGAAATTCATAGAAGCACATATCTAAACAACTAAAGTTCATCCATCTATGATGAATGATCATCAGCTCGTAGATGTCCATTTGACTTGACATGAGCCTCCTCTCGAAAAAGTCACTTGGAATGGTCCTGTGTCATATTATGGTCCCTGATGGTTTGATGAGATAGTTGCTGTCCACTCTCCTGGTAAGAGCTTCAGTCGATTTATATGACTGCAACGGGCAAGCGAAGAGTGTCCAGTTGCCAAAATGATACTAAAGTGCAAATAAAAAAAAAATGAATTTCAGAAGCTTACATATACTTTATCTGATAAACGTGAACTGCCTTAATACTTTATAATTGTTATATATAATTATTATAATCATCATCATCATCACAGCCCATAAATGTCCCACTGTTGGGCTCGGGCCTCCTCCGTAATGGGAGGGAAATTAACCTACTATACCGCGTTGGTCTGACGTGTTGGTATAGGGTTTTGTTTCGAGTTTTCCTTCACTCGCAGAGATGTTATATGCATTTTATATCCCTTAGTCGTATCGTACGATCACCCACGGGTAAGATATGGGGTGGTGAATAGTATTCTTACTCCGTCACCACACGGAAAGAATATTCATTTATAATTAATGGGACACAGAATATTCATTTATAATTAATTTTGTCGGTGATGAATTTGCGGACCAATCTACTAATTAGTGCTTTAAATTGACTACAATCATACGCAGGGAGGTTTCCTTTGACGTCACCGATCGCATTCTCCGCCAGATATCGAAGAAATTGGATAAAGTAAATAGCTGAGATACTGCTTTTACAAACATTCATCCACAATTTGATTTAACGGTTTAGATTGCATTATTATAATAAAAAAATAATAGATATTATTTATAAATATTATCCAATTACATAATTATCCGTGTGTTGATGGAGTAGTAGCAGCAGTAAGATGATTCACTAGTCTATTTTATTCATGGGTATGACACCCATGAGTCGCAATCTATTAAGTTATGTAAGCAAAGAACTCGAAATAAAACATTATAACAATACATCTAGTTCATAGGCTATCTGCGTCACACATATAGAAAGGCATGCTTGCCTATTCACTTGATGTTAGCTAGTTTTTACAACTCTCATGGAAAATTTCGACGTTTCTCTAAATCAAATCATTTATTATGCATAGGGGCACTTCATATTGTCAATTTTACATTATTTTTTTTTACATTAATTTTAATTAATCTACCACCGGATCGAAAAGCAGCCACATACTGATCATAATTTTGTTTTTCTCTCTCTCTCTCTCTCTTAACAGATCGCCACTAGCAAGCAATAGAAGTTATCATCTCAGATCATATATGATCTCTATATAGGTCCTAGTATTGGGCTTGAGCTACCCTATAACAGGACGTTTGATGTACTATAATCACGTTGGTCAGACGAGTATATAGGGTTTTATTTTGACTTTTCTTTCTTTTGCATAGATACTATTTGTATAACATATACTTTAAATCGTCTTTTACTATACCTTCAGGCAAGAAAGGGTGTCGTGAATTATGTTCTTACTCCGTCACCACACGAACAATAAAAGTTAAAGCTATAGAAGTACATAGAGGCATTTTTACACTAAGGGCAAACAATGTTAAAGATTAGTGTGCATTTGTTCAGGGACAGCATGAGATTAGTGGCTGAGATTGTATTTATTGGGAGTTAGTACAAGAGCTTAGGGTACGTCAGTAAGGATCAAGAGATTGCGGCAGTAAGTCGTGAAGGTTGATTGTTTGTTACCCGTTAGATGTTCATGTTTGTAACCGTGAGTGCGGGTACAGACGTATGTTGGGTTTGTTTTAATCTTGAAAGTAAATCTTGATAGCATACACTTATGCTTGTAACTGGGGAGGTGATCCTTGACGTGGAATATATTAGCTTTGTATACATACTATATCTATCTATTTTCTGCATATATGTATATTATTATGGAATCATCCACGATGGTATTTTATCCGAGTGGGCTAAAAATATAAACTTTGAATCTTCTTTTCCCATGGGTATTACAAAAAATAATTGAGATGGAAGCAAATTATCAGAGAATAGCTTTTGATGGTCTGCTTCATTGGCGGTAAGAGTAATAAGGTAGGTTATCGGTCACGTCCAGAGTAGTATACTGTATGGACCTTGCAACAGCTTGAGAATATCTACGGGTTTCTCCCTTAACTATTGCAATCAATCTTAAGGTACCTTAAACATCTGGGGTGTTGTACTGTTACGCTTATCAACTTTCCGCATTGCATAAGACGGAATTGAAATTTTCCAACTCCTGGCGTTTGCTGGGACTTCCTGACGGTTAAATCTTAATGTCAAAATTGATAAGGTTTATGGATCCTGGCTTACAACAGTTACAATGGTGGGAATTTGTGGTGGGACAGTTCCCAATACCAAGTCTATTAAACAAATGATGTTAGTTACTTTCGTTATTATAGAATCACTTTAATGGATGATTGAATTCTTGCAAGTGAGTCTAGTTGATTTATATAGCCTATATTAGGGTTGTAAAGTGCAAGGTGTGGCAACAGTCGTACAATTAGCCTTCTGTGTTCAGTAATATAGTTATTTAAATGAACAAACCAAACAGCCGACAACAACGTGAAATCTCACCGAAGTAGCAGGTACAGAGAGCGCACAATTTAATTAATTCGCCAGCGCCATCGAGGCATGCGGGGCACGGTGGGCTGGAGGGTACCACGAGGGGGGGAGAGGAGAGGTGGTGAGGGATCGCCGCGCGGCGGATCTCCGAATTTACTAATTAACATACGCGCACAAAGGTTCCGTATAATTGTTAATTTGGCAGCACATTCGCGTTCGTTAATGACGCGTAACGCGCTCGCCGGGAATTGCTCCGGGACGACTATTTATTACTCGTATGTGGCAGCTGCCAGCCGGGCGAGAGCTACGCGCCCACGCGCACACCTCCCCGACAGAGGTCAAGGTGCGCCGGACACATTTAGGGCTACTATTTGCAATGTTGCTTGTGAAGCAATTTGTCTGCGCTCATGTGTGCGTGTGTGTGTGTGTGCTTGGTAACCACCCCCCTCCCCGTCTACCACTTCAACATTTGGAAACTAATTTTGAAATTACACTTACCTAGAATTGGGTGTTACATTCGACGTACCTCTATTGAAATATTAGAAGGTTCAATATTTATATAAAACTCAAATGAGCCTAATTTTCTTAATTACATTTTGCTGACGTTAAAATTACTATATAGTTACATTTTATAAGAACCATAACGTTAATTATAATTTATTACATAGATATATAACCATAAACTATCAAGCATATATTTATACATTTTGATAAACAATATATTTTTTTTAATTCTCAAAGTTTATTGACTTCTAGCATGTATCAAACACGCTATAAAGTCAATTAACTTATAATAAAACTTAATTTTTAAATATGCACTGATAATTGTCATTATATGAGAAAGTAGTTTTGAAAATAACGTACAAAAATATACTATGTAACGATCAAGTATTTACTATTGATTCAGTATTATCTATAGCAGATTATTCAGACAAAAATATATTTGAAAAGTAATATTATATGGTCTAGAGTATCATAAACGACGACCAAAAGTTTAAGGCGCACGTTGGTTAACTCAAACTGATACCAATTGGTCAATAATTATATGTCCAGGAAGGGTTAAAGTCAAGCGGTTGGTCAGTCGTGAAATTATTGGTAAAACTTTTGCAATATGTACGATGAAAGAGGAGTACGACAATGTCGATCTCAAGTGGTTGTGATAAGAGTAACATGATGATCATCATCATCACAGCCCATAAATGTCCCACTGTTGGGCTCGGGCCTCTTCCGTAATGGGAGAGAAAGTAACCTACTATACCGCGCTGGTCAGACGTGTTGGTATAGGGTTTTGTTTCGAGTTTTCCTTCTCTCGCATAGGTGTTTTTATGTTGTGTTGTTTTTTGTTTTATGTTGATGCGTTTTATATCCTTCAGTCGTCTCGTAAGATCACCCACGAGTAAGATATGGGGTGGTGAATAGTATTCTTACTCCGTCACCACACGGAAAACGATGATGATAATTTAAAATTATTTTGACTACCAGTGATAATGTTTTAGACGAATTAGCGAACATTAAGTCCCTAAAAGCAATTTTAATCTTACTTAAAAGACTACCGAATTGTAATCGAATCAAAGTAATAAAATAATACGACAATATTATGAGTATGTGTTAGTCGATCATAATAAGCTATAATAAGAAAAATAGCAGGCTTCTGTGTAGTGAGAGGTTAAAAGTATAAAGCGTAGTAAAATCGTATTCGTATACATTGGCTGAGGGAGCGGTTGGTAAGTGATAAATAGCACACTCCTGGTTAATATCAATTACGATGGTCAACCCATCTTCTAAGTGGGACCATTATAATGTTATCCTCCCTTCGTGGGAAGGCCGATGTCTAACAGGAGACATCGATAGGTTAATAAACAGTTAGAAACAGGTTTGTACAGAACTGTTCCTGTGTTAACTACTTACTATCTATCTAGGAACAATCAGGAGAAAATCGTTCAAACACTGGAACAATACATGACACTTGCAAAGTTTATATTCGTTTAATAGAACGTTTTTTTATGGATAGATTATTAGATTTTTTTTATGGGAGTAATCTTTTTATGGGAATTTTTTTTTTGGAAGTGCTTTGAAAATGTTATCCGCAAGATTTTTGTATGGCGAAAAATGTAAATTTTAGAACAGTTACAGATTTTTTTAACGCCGTAGATTTGTATTGCTTGTTTATATAATTAATGAAACATTGTATTATATATAACTTTATAATGTTTGACATTGATTACACAGAAGTTGTTCTTGTGTTGTGTCTCGTTCTATTGTGAAGGTAGGCCCGAGCCCAATAATGGAACGTAAGTATATTATTCTTAAATAATAATAGGGAAAACGCAGTTGATGAAATCTAATACTTTAATTACGTACCAGCTGGTATTTAGTGGGATTTAAGAAGCTCCTTTAGATAAAAAAAAGCTGTGGTGCCCTCCAAAACAACATTTGTTGATAAGTTCAAACCCTTGAAATAATTAAAGTAATTATCTATGAGACTGTTGTGCAGGGCCCCTCGCGACTGACGCTAATCCCCACACAACAAGTGTTTAGCGCGGATAATGCGTGTTACACACGTTATTGGCGCACCGCCCTCAGTACACTCAGCACACACAGCACCCTCAGCACACCGACAGTGTTACACTTTATTGTAAACAATTACATGCGATTTGAGCGTTTGTTTGATAACACATCTGACATTGTAAATAATTAAATCTAAATTAAAGGTAAGAATATTTTAAAGATTTTTTTACTAACAGTTAATTTGCTATTGTGTGGTGACAGACGGACGGACACAACTATGTACTTTGTGATGTGAGTTCTACAAGCCGACTGAGAGATGATTATTAGAATGAACAATATATTTTCCAATAAATTTATAATCATACAAAATCATAAACAAACCTCCTCCAACGAGAGAGGAGAACATTGGTAAATTTTCTTTAATAGGTCATCTATAAGTACTACGCTTTTCAGAAGTGTCAATGATAGAATACGTAAAAATATTATTATTTCAAAAGTGCAATATTCGCGTAAACATTAGAATACATTATATGGAATTAATTGTAAGAAATTCACACGCACTTTAGAAATGTCACAAACATCTGTATATCAATCTAATCAGTAATATTGTTCAGCGACAATGCAAATAAAACTTATGATATCCCACTACACCGTTGTAGGTATACAATGAATTTGTTAGTGGTACGCGGGCCGGTCCGTCCGGGGAGTACCACACTGAGCAGAAGATCAACGTCTGAGTAATGGCAATGTGCTGTTGCTCTTCGTTCGGTGAGCGACAGAGCCGACAGCCCAACTGGGTTTGTATTGGTAGGCAGCGGCCTAGCTATATCCTTGGTATTGCAAAGGTCCATGGGCGGCAGTGACTCTTACCATCAGGTGTGCTGCTTGCTCATTTGCTAACAAGCAAATTAGAAGCAATAAAAAAAATAATATTCCAAGAACTTTGTTAAGCACGGTAAATATTATGTAAATGTAATGCGGTGCAACTGCTGGTCGGTAGTGAATAACATATAAAAGTACTTTATAACAGTTTTCATTTGACACCAGAATTTCTAGAAGATATCATTATCAGTATGACCATAACACTATTGAAAGCGATGATTTGACATACTGACGGCCAATGACTAATTTGAAGAAACTATAAATGTGAAGAAACTGATACCTAAATTATAAAGAAAATTGTAACTCAATATTGGCAACAAGAGCTCGTATTAGTAGCTGATTGCGAATACAAAAAAAAAGGAGAAAAGACATTTCAAAGAGACGATTTGCCATAAATGTAAACCACAGTCAAAATAACTAAAACTAAATACGTTAGACGTTTTTTATTGCTTTGCAATTGTATTAACTTAGTAACGTTCTCAGTACGGTCACAGTATGAAACGGGTAGACATTTTAATTATACCAACTTGTTAGTGAATCTGTGCACAATGTGCTATGTGTTCGCATGAGAGTAAATGAACATCAAAATGTTTTAGTTATTATTATATTATAACTTATAGTTAAATTATTATTATATTATAACTTATAGTTAAGTTATTATTATAAAAGTCGTAATAACTTGCTAGCTACAGGAATTTTACTCGGTACGAGTAGTCTTGAAATCGATTATATGGCAAGCAGACACTAACAACTTTTCTAATCTTGCTAAATTCAAATTTTCTCTCCCTTCTAGGTTGCCCGTGTCGTAAAATAGGACTAATTGATATAATACGCAAATAATATAAATGTTAGAGAAGGAAAACTCTTCATCAAACCTTATGCCAAGTCCTCTGATTAGTGTGGCATTGTAGATCATTTTTCTCCAATTGTGTAGGAGGTGCAAGTCTAAAGGTGGGATTTGCTTAGCTGAGATCATACATGCATAGTTTAAATATCTTGAAGGAATTTGCTTGTATGAGATTTTTGAATCTTGTAAAATCTGTGAATGAGTTCATTTAATTGGTCAAGCGCGGTGGATTAATTTTCTTTCTTTTTGATAATTATGCAAAAATAAGTAATGCCAAATATAAAAAAAAAACTCTTCATTATAGTTCTTTAAAATAAAAAATAATCTTGTATGTTGTGAGGATTTTTAAAAAAATCCAATTAATTAATACAATTACATTCCAACTCAAACATTTGTGGATTGCAAACAAAAATGACCAGCGTGGTATCGAACCAATATCATTCGACAAGAGACGTCGGTACAACGTGTCCATTCATAATGATTGTATTGGAATCAAATAAAACTGCAACGGATGAGCTACAGTTTAAATAAATATCAAAATCATTATCAATAATGATCGTTTTAAATAAGAAAGTATCGTTTATTTATAACATGATTAGTTGTTCCACTTGATGTACACGTATATATCTACACGTAATACGACAATCGCCTGAATGACACCGGCTGCAAGGAAGGCCCCATTGAGTGACGCCTTCATTAAGTTGAGTTAAGTTAACGTCACAAAGCGATGTTATTTACGCGACCCGCTGCAGTGCTCGGCTTCTGTGCAGAGGCGAGCGTGGGTACGACAGGTACGGGCGCGCGTAGGGGCGCGGGGCGGCCCGACCAATCGCATGCAGCCTTCCGCTAAACACTATAGCGAGTCTGTTACCAATTTGGCGGCAATTTAGTGTACAATGACGTCACGCGGCTCGTCGCCGACTCGCCTTAACTGGTTATTATTCAATTTGGGGTGCGTCCGACACATACTGATTAGTTAATATAATATGTGGTTTGTATGTGAACTGATTGATTGCATTAATTGTATCGGTAATAGCAATGTCCCAAACCTCCCTACTGTCACTGACTGTATTGACACCAAATAAATTAGCGACAGTATTGAAGTGGTTTATTGTTGAATTGTAATAATGTTTGCCTGATCGTATTGAGCTCAAGAAACTTTACCTGCTTAGGTACCTATCTATACAATGTTAAACTTTAAAACTTTTATTTCAAATAGCGGTTACTCGCGTAACCATCAGAAATCATTAAAAAACAACTCTTAACAAAACTTATTTTGTGAGTGAAAACTATTTACTACGATGTAATGAATGCGGGTAATGATTTGGATACGTCATCATCCACGCTTGTCTAATTAATAAGGCGATTTGATTTCCAATAGTTTTGGAAAAAAAAATCCCTACTTTGGAACACACCCAAGCAGTGTTGAATGCCAACTCGTCTTCAAATGTGTACATTTGCTCTCTGACAACGAGAAATACAAATGAGGTATGTGTGTGAGTTTATGTGTATATAAATAACTTTTACCAAAAGAAAAATGTTAAAGAATTAGTTCCAATGATTCAGGTGATTCGGTCAATTGGTGATGAGGGATATGATAGGTTATGGGGCAACTTCGTCGATTCGTCACCCTGGATAATTTGGATAACGTATGACCAATTCATAGCCAGTTAAAAAAGGTATGTAAATTTTTTTGGTGATTAATTAAGTACACATAATGGAAATAATGACTTATTATAGGAAGAAATTAGTGGTATTCTAACTACCACCACAATCACCACGCTTAAATCATGGCTTTTTCTCTCTTACCAGAGTACACGGTATGTGGCCCACATCGCTAATCACATTTGGGGTCAATTTTATAGAAAGACTACTCTATACAGAACTGAAAGTCAATTCGTCCATCTGTGGTCCATAGGTATGCTCCCGACGGCCGCGGGTCCGTACAAAATCAATACGGGGTTGCGATTTGGTATTTCATAACCAACTTTTATTTCTATCCTTATCCCTGCTCCCCGCCGTACCCGTCCGCCACCCCTTGCGACCCCTCCGTCGCCCTCGGCCCGTGTATCGCAAAGCCCAATAGATTTAAACCTATTGAATGATTCAATTATATTAAGAACTTGAAGAGTCTAAGATGGGGGGGATTTCCTTTATACTGGCTGTTATACATATCTCAGTTTATTTTATTAAAACATGGGATTAGCAATTGACGGTAATACCAAATATACGATACTATATACCTATTAGGTAAACTTGTATAATGATTAAGTAGCCATATGATACTGGATGATATTTTTTGTTGTATACTTTTTTATATTTAACGACTAGCTTCTGCCCGCGGCTTCGCCCGCGTAAAAGGTTACTTGCCTAAAGTTTTTCATCCCCTATTTTTATTTTTCCCCTTAAGGGTAAATTTTTACATGTTAATGTCATATTTATTTATATCTAATCAATAGCCTAAAAATAAGTTTCAAGCTTCTGGCTTTAAAAATGACGATAATTCCTTACAACTTTTCATCCCCCTTTACAACCCTTTTTTTTTATTAAAAAGTAGCCTATGTCCTTTATTAGGCTTTAAACTATATATCTGTGTGCCATATTTCATTTAGATTGGTTCAGTAGTTTTGGCGTGAAAGAGCAACAGACAGACAGAGTTTTATAATATTAATAAGGTTTAGGTATTTATAATATTAGTAAGGATTAGGTAATATTTAATTATTTAATGTCACATTTATGTTAGACAGCTACCCCTGTCATACGCGCGCATACACAAATGAATAGAGAATAGCGGCGTAGTATCACGGCATGACCACATTAGCCTTAGTACCTACCCAATCTATCATTTCCAGTAGTCGACACAATTTTACTGCCAAGGCGCGCAAAAAGATGTTTCATATCACAAACTTTCAATACCTATCTATTATATACAGGTATAGTATGTTATTTACAAATCGATAGTGCTGTCAAAAATACAACAATCATCAACGATAACTGCTCTCACGTCTTTACTTGTGTTCGGGTCGCACAATCGGCGATCTTTCTTACCATATTTCTGTAGTGCGCCCGGTTGCTGCCTGACCACACTGCGCACTCTTATTGTCCTAACTTTTGAAATACTGTACCAAACGACACACGATAAAAGGCAAAAAATATGTACTTTAAATATCAAAAGCAATAAAAGCATTTGTTTGCATAAGAATCAATTTGTTACTATAAAATGTGAATCGGCAATAAATACCAAATTATTTTAAATTTTTAATTTACTATTTTAACGATAAATGCTTACATATTAAAAATAGATATATGCTGTTGCGGACTTTTTTGTAGAACTATTTAAGAGGTACATTTCCACATTACATAACATTCGTCTGAGTTTCAAGATTTTTGCAGCGTATGCAAAATTAGCTCGCAGATGGGCGTTTTTTTCTGACTTAAGCAATTTTTATCGTTATATTTTAGCCTATTTACAAAATATCTCTATAAGTTATAGCCTATGTGTTATTCTGATGTACAAGCTATATTACTATAAAGTTTCATCAAAATCCATTCGGTAGTTTTTGCGTGAAAGAGCAACAAAGACGTTCACATCCATACATTATTACAAACTTTCGCGTTTATAATATTAGTAGGATTTTGTAACCACATCGCCTTTGAAGTTATTGTTTAAGATGTTTCTTTTTAATCCTTACTAATATTATAAATACGAAAGTAACTCTGTCTGTCTGTCTGTCGCTCTTTCACGCCAAAACTACTGAACCGATCTAAATGAAATTTGGTACACAGATAGTCTAGGGCCTGATAAAGGACATAGGCTACATTTTAATGCAAAAAAAGGGTTGTAAAGGGGGATGAAAAGTTGTAAGGAGGTATAATCATTTTTAAAGCCAGAAGCTTGAAACTTATTTTTAGGCTATTGATTAGATATAAATAAAATTATATATAATGTAAAAATTTACCCTTAAGGAGTAAAATAAAAATAGAGGATGAAAAACTTTAGAAAAGTAACCTTTTACGCGGGCCAAGCCGCGGGCAAGCTAGTTTATAATAAACTTAATGAATTCTGATGTTTACGCGAATATTACACGTTTGAAACAAAACTATTTTTAAAGATTCTATCGCGTTTATTTTTGTTTTGTTGTTGCTGTGTGGTACCTATCGGCTGTGAATACTACCAACCCTTACTTTGCTCGTGGATGTCGTAAAAGACAACTAAAAGCCTTATAACAACCTGGGCTAACTTCATCGGATGCCGTTTGGTCAACAATTACATTCCCAAGGAAGGTTGGTTGTTGTCTGGCAGGCGGTCGGTCTAAATAACTATTGCCAATAACTTTTACAATATGTACTATGAAAGAAGAGTACATATTGAATCGACCCCAAGTAATTGGGATAAGGGTAGGAGAATGATGATGATATCGCGTACGTATTTAATTTTAAATTTCCTGACCTTTTGAACACTCTAACAGCGTTCATGGTCACTGGAGGACTCTCTTAAAATAAATAAGTAAAAATATATAGATTTTCGTGTGGTGACGGAGTAAGAATATAATGCACCACTACCGCTCTTGTTCATGAGTGTTGTAAAAGACGACCAGAAGCTATAATATACATATAAAATGTATGCAAGAATTTTTCATTTCATATTTATATAACGAATAATATTTTTCACAAATGTTAGATGGTATCCTATGTAAGAGTTGTTTAAACTATAACTATAACCACTTCAGTTGCACACCATATGGTCGCTCATAAATATATACATATATATTCTAACCAATCACCAATAAACAGGCTTCACAAAAAAAATACTAATATGGAATTAATTTGGAAATATGATTGAGAGGAAACGGAAGTAGCTGAAGCTTTAATGAGAGCAACAACTGCAAGTCACACGCTAACAATAGATAATAAGTATATGAAAATATCATGATGCAATGGCGGTTGGCGGTGAAAAATAAACATGTCTGTCCGACAAATTATATGTTCGTTGCGTCCCGTGCGTCCGGTGCTGCGGCATAACGAGCTCTAGCCAATTGGGTATTAGTTGTGTTAGTCAAGTGTCTAACTGTACAGCTAACTCAATATATGTTTATCGTATCGATGGCTATTAGTTAAAGAAACAAATGGAACTACTCAACCGTAGTTCCAACGATTATCTATAGATATCAATGCAAGCGATTGATAATAAAATTATTTTTCGGTCATAAATAAGTTTTCAATCTTAGTGATTTAGCAGCTATATTTGTTTGCAAAATCAAATCAATACAGATTTTTTTATCAATTCCTTATCCTATCTATGTGCACCGCTGGATTCAAGCTTCGCCAAAATAAAATATATATCTCTACACAACCGCTTAATTGCTTCAACATATTCATTGTACATTTTGTTAAAGAATATTTTATTAAAACCAAAATTGACATCAATCAAATAAAATATCCCCAATGTAAAACAAACAATAAATCGATAATAAATTTAATAATTTCCATCATTCGTCGGGACAGCTGCACAACTGGTCAACTAGCGACCGTGAATAAGCGATTTCGGGCAATTGGCGTACTGTCCGTTTTATGTCGGACAGCCGGCAATTTGGCTCAAACATAATGAGTTACAAACTGTACGAGTTATCATTATATTTGTTTGACCGATCTAAACGAGAGCGCGAGTTACACAAGTTAATTGGGCGATAAGTGATTGGGCATCGTTGTTACTTATATTTTGAGACCGTGTTTAGTTCGACATACAGATCTACACATTAATAGGATTGAACGTACTATAAACTTAATTGGTTAATGTTTCAGTTTTTGTCTAATATTTAGCAGCATTACCATTCAACGTGGCAATGCTGCTAGCCTTCTGGGCACATTACCAGTGGACAGTGATGCGGAGGAATTTTTCGATGCCTGATTGCGCCTTTTGTTTCTCTTTTTATTTATTTATTTATTCCTTATTCTATTTTCTTCTATTTTTCTGTAAATATTTTAATTTAAAACTTAGCTTTAATTGTACATATTAATTATTTATTTGTATTTATATCATATCATCATAATAAAATATTTCCTGTAAATAATGGTTAAGTCCTTAAAATATAGCTTGATCTCTGTGACAGATAGCTACAAAACCGATGAAGTAGTTTTGAATACGCGTCATGTTTACAATTTTATTATGAATTTTTTTTTATTGCTTATGGTGGCAAACAAGCAAACAGCACACCTGATGGTAAGTATTACTGCCGCCCACGGACCTTTGCAATACTAAGGGTTAGGCTTAGGCCGCTGCCTACCAATAAAATCCCCAAACCCACCCAGTCGGGCTTTCGGCAGTTCCGCCTCTCACGCTCACCAAACGAAGCGCAATAGCACATTGCCATTACTCAGACGTTGATATTCTGCGAGAGTGTGGTACTACCCAAGACGGACCGGCCCGCTGCTGTAGACAGAAAACTGTCAACAGCGTGGTCCTACCACTATGATCGAGTAATATTCTTTACGTGCCAGTTATATCTTAATTGAATTATGAATATAAAATATGAACATATACACCAATACTTGTACCTCATATGTTTTAAAATACTTAGTAACCATTTTATAAAAATATGATGCTTGCGCAAATACAAGGTCATACTTGACTGAGAATAAGATAGAGATGGGGCAATCGATAAACGTAAATCGATAACATTCTTATTAATTATTTTTAAAACAAGTAAAACCAATACATTACCTATATAAAGCACTTGGTTTCTCGATAAAATAAGAAAATTGTGTTAATTTAGTACTTAGACATCTGTTATAATATTAATTTCTTTTATATTAAAAATATAAATTCTTTTATAAAATAAACATGATTATTCATGAAATAATCAGTGACCAAGAACTCATCATCAACTACAGGAATACTCCAGCGATGACGATAATAGTGACGATGAACTAGTATGTACTCCTTTCGAATAATAAAAATAGATAATTAACAGCTTTAGTTTCAATTAAATAAAATCCATTGATTTAAATTCAATAAGATATTCATATATTGTTTTCCATTTACGATCGATTCACCCATCCATTTGATTGAAATTCAATAAGATTTTTATTTTCATACATTATTTTAAATTGCAGTAGAAAATATCTTTAAAAAATAAGGGATTATATCGACAAAAATACGGACTACATCGTAAGCGTGCGGGACTAGTGAGAACTGTCACAGAGATCATGCTATATTTTATAGATTATAAGCTACGTAATCAGTATTAATACATTTGAAATGAAATAAACAATTATTATTTAAAATAGAAAAAAAAATATTTACATGAATATTAAACATAATAAAAGTGTTTGCCAGATAATTATCGGGATTAATTAAATTCGACCTGATTTTTCCTGTCTCAAACACTGTTCGTAAGGTTACGAATTAAAAATAAATAGAAATAGTTACCTACCATCACTTACTTTTCGTAAAATTTGGGGAGTAACAATAAAATCAGCAGCATTCTCTTAGAAAACTTATGATTATGACAATAAGAGTAATGTAGGTACTATGCTGCGCCGGCAAACCTTTTTTACATATTGTTTTATTTTGAGTTTTCCTTCTCTTGCAATGTAACACCCGTAAAAATATATAGATTAAACCATCAATTATTATTATAAAAAAATTTCTTCAACAATATTACAGGAATATGACCGTCAATAGACACGATTTAGTTAAAATATAACGTTTACAGCAAATCTTTTTTTCTTTTTATTGCTGATGGTGGCAAATGATTGCAATACCAAGAGTATAGCTAGGCCGCTGCCTACCAACACAAACTCCAAACCCACCCAGTTGGGCTTCCAGCTGTCTCGCTCACCGAACGAAGCGCAATAGCACATTGCCATTACCCAGACGCCGATCTTATGCGAAAGTGTGGTACTACCCCGGACGGACCGGCCCGTGACCGTAGACAGAAAACTCTCAACAGCGTGGTCCTATCACTAATCAAACTAAAATCTTCACGTCACTTTAAGTGTTTATGTAGTTAAGGTCTGCTAAACTTTTCAAATTATTTGGCAAATAAAATAACATTTATTATATTTTATATATAAACATAATTTGTGAATAGTTTATTGCGCATCGCATACATATAAAATATTTACCAATGAAACAAATATCTTAACATTATGAAAACTGAAGTGTCAAACATTTTGGTCCTTCTTACACAAACCACTACGCAACATGACGCTGTCCAAATTCAATATAAAAGATTAGCTCTGATGAAATAAATTAAACGAAGTCATATAGACTACACAAGTTCCCTTTCTATACACAAAGTTTCATCCATCGTCCGACTACTCAGCAATACCATAATCTTATTTTAAAAAGGTACTTGAAAACGCATTCCGCCAATCGGCTTACTGGAGTCCAAGCAAATTGATTTGTGCGATGAGCGACCACCGGCCGATTGCGACGTCTAATATGGTTTTTAATTACACCGCCAATGATATTCATACGAGATTATAATATTCAGCGACGATCCGTTTCATTGGTAACGTTTCAATAGTTCCAATGAGATTACACGAATTAATATCGTGATTTAATATAGATTAGTATGGTAGCTAGGTGCGGGTGAGATTGGAACATTTTGGAATGTACAGATTGATTTATTGTTACAACATAATTGCTAATAGTTTAACATAATATTTTTGATCGAATCGAAATAAAATTAATACTTTACGTCGTTTTAAATGATTACATCAGTTATAATGATATTGATGATACAATTTTGTGCAATCATTAGTTGGACCACAGATCATACTCGCAAGTTATAGTAACTACGTGTACCATGACATCAAGTGACATTCTCATGTAACTGAAAATATCCTGATACAATACTAGACCACTTCATTTCTGATATATTGCATTGCTTGCAATAGTATATTGCTATTTATTATATTTGTCTGTTCATCTGTGTGGCGCACATAACTTCACTCAGTGTGTCGAACAGCTTGACCAATCTGGATTATCAATAGTAATAATTATTCATATAATGTCTGGTGGTACTTTTTAGCTACTTCTGGCTCCGTTGGATCAATTGAAAGTATGTCAAATTTTAGTGCTCACTCGTACATACCTTTAATATACAATGTAACGCAATTTATCTCCGTAACAAAATGTATGTTGCGGTTCACCTATAGTTAGAAGTAGATCTAATTATAATAAGGTTATATAAGGCATAAAAATAAATGCGAGATGTAAATAAGGTATGATAATAACCCTATTGATAAGCAATGCAACAATGTCAACGGCTAGAAGCAGTTCTCCGAGCTGAGATGTTTTTAAATTAGATTGTTGTTTTATGAGTGTGTGAGCCAATGTTAATTACATCATAAAACCACGTTCTGTCAAAAACTGTGAAGTGGACTATGGCATGAAATTACCTCAATCTGAAGCTTCCCTAGTGAACAATGTACATTTTAGTTAAATTTAGTTATAACAAATTATAGAACAGACTAAAAAGATATTATGTATGACTCTCTTTAATGCTTAGGTTGGGTAACACGTTATTGAACTTGCTTACAGACACAAGACCTCTGCCGAGGTGCTGCAGGTGTTAAATGTGATAAGTGTATAAATGCAAGCTATATTAATATTGGTTGTGATCCAATGAGAGCTTCACGCGTGTAACGATATTCAAACATCACTCTATAATGTTGGACAAACAGCGAGCGCAAACAGCGTCGCGCCCGGAATGTTGGCAGCACGCACGATTGTCACGGCCGACACTTGTACCAACATAATCACGAGACATTGTCTCCACAGCACCGCGCGCACTATTAGCCTAACTGCTTCTGTTTGCTACACAAACTAAGTTTTTTAGTTAAGCTTTTATATGACAACTTACATTGGCATATTAGCTTAAGTGTATAGTATAATGAACTTGATTGTGTGAGAGATTCTTGTACAATTAAACGAGGCGAGTAGCTCTCCATGTACCGTTAGCATTTCGTTATAGATTAAATGTTTTAGATTTAACTAATATTGAAAAGTTTATATGTATGTTTGTTACTATTTAAAGTTGCAACTTATTAGTTAATTTAAGCTAAATTTTAAATAAATAATCGTGAATTAACATGTGAATCACATCAAATATTTTCTACTTTGTCAATTTTTGAAGTGAAACTTCTTTAGAATCGTTGTGATTACAAACTCGATGAAACGAAAAAATAAATCCATAGAGACACAAAACACATAAATGTATAGGATTCAGCCGGCGAGAGAATGAGATAGAACACATTAGATGTTCTAGGTCTCCTCTTTATGCGACTCTACGTAGCATCCCCACTATCTAACCCCACACTAGAGAGATAGGGAGAGAGAGAGAGGAGAGAGAGAGAGAGAGAGAGAGAGAGAGAGTACACGCTATTGGTTGATGTATATAAATTAGATTTAAAAAAATTGTTTGCCAAAGTTTCACTTCTGATATGTGTACTTTTTGTACACACGCATAATTTTTTATTGCTTATGGCGGCAAACGAAGTAGCAGTATACTTAACAATGAATATTGCTGTAGCTCATGGGCATCTGTAATACCAAGGGTACAACTAGGTCGCTGCCTATCAACCAGAACATTCTTCTGGCAAGGTAGGGCTGCCGATTCTCCCACTCACCGAACGAAGCGCAAAAGAACATTGTCACTACTCAGACGTCGATTTTTGTGAAATTATGATACTACCCTATATGACCTGATCCGCGAATGTAGACAGAAGCCTGTCAACAACGTGGCCCTACCACTACTAAATATCACTTATCGACCGGCTGTGTATCGTTAGAAAAAATAAGTTACCACAAAACTCGACTAAGCTGCAGTTACCACTAGTAACATAACATAATAATAATATATATTTTAGTGGTAGGGGGCTACACTGTTGACAGTTCTCCGTCTACAGCCGCGGGCCGGTCTAACCGCAGTAGTACCACACTCTAGCAGAAAATTGACACCTGAGCAACGGCTATATGCTGTTGCGCTTGGTTCGGTGAGCGAGAGAGCCAGAAGCCCAACTTTCTGGGTGGGTTTGGGGGTTACATTGGTAGGCAGCAACCTAGCTCTACCACTGGTATTGCAAAGATCCATGGGTGGCAGTAACACTTAACATCAGGTGTGCTGCTTGCTAGTCTGCTACCATCAGCAATGAAAAAAAAAACCAAAATAATACTAGTTTTATAGAATAGGTACCTAATTTGGTCTTAATAGATATATATTATTGAGATATATATTGATTGATTGATTTGATTGATTTCAGGCACATATCTTGTATAAGATCAAGAGGTACGTTACCGCACGGCGGCCCAGAGCCTATGGCCATATGTCTATGCTCGGCATTCTAAATATTAATCATTCAAGAAATAGCCCTTTCCCCATGCGATGATAGAATAAAATTACAATTCCCCGACTCGTCATTTCTCGTGGGGATCTTCAAAGATGACTATGGGATGCTAACAGACAACACAACTGCAGGAAAAGGTAAATTAGAAATAAAATGTTATACCAACCCGTCTGACCAGCGTGGTACGTAGATTTAATTTCCCTCTTGGGAGGATATTGGAGCTCGAAAAGTGACGTATATGAGTTGTGATAGTATCAATTACCATAGATGGCGCCATTTTTCTCGCCATATTTTATAACATGCTCGTACTTAACATATTAGAAGGGGAAATATTACCTATTTATTTTCCATAAGTGAAACTAATTCATTTAATATGTTAAAAAATTCTTCTTTGATATTAATTATTGCTAGCAAGTAAATAATTGATAATAATCTAAAATATATTTAAAATCCTTTCTATAACGCCAGACAGGATAACTGTGTTTATAACACACGGTTATTAAACTATTACAAGCTGAACAAATAATTGGTATTTGAAATAAAACTACTTTTACGGATTCTATCGCGTTTGTATTTGATTTATAATTTCCCGACGTTTCGAACACTTTACAGTGATCATGGTCACGGGAGGACTGAGGTGTCTTACGTCCAATATGTCATTGTTATTACAGAAATTTATTTATATCTACCCTATAAGATATTAAATGTTAACCCACATTTTTATACAAAATTAATACAAATTCATTGCCAGTACAAAAAGAGAATGATTCTATATATAAAATTTATGTTGTTTATGATTTGTTATTATTCAAGTATTTAATTTATGATAATTACTATTGTGGCAATTTTTACAAAAACTAACAAAACTATTCAGCTACCACCGGATCGGAACGCGGCCACACTAAAAGTCTAGTGTGGTTGGGATAGTTTTAACGAAAGCCGATTTTGAAAGTTGCATCCAACAACTTGGTAAGCGCGAAATAATTAAATATAACAGATGCAAAAATAATCATGTTACAAAATTTGAAAAACTATGTAACCGAAAATCTCGCGTTGAACACGGAACGCAACAAAATATATATGGTAACGGAACGCGCCTGTCAACCATAAACACAAACGCAGATCGCGCTGTCATAAATCTGTCACAACAAATATTAGATGAAACCGAAATTCAAGTATTATCAAAGGGCCTTAATTTTGCCGTAACACCTACCCGAATACCCTACGAAGAAATAATTTGCGCTGTCGAAGATGTACTAGTTAAAAATACTGTGCAAAAGTAGGATATGGAAGCTATTCGACAAGACGTTTCGTCGTTATTACGTCGAAGTAAACTGCCTACACCTAACCTGCCTAAAAAACAATATTTAGCGCTTAAAAACTTGCGAAATAAACCAGATATCGTCATCCTGCGCGCTGATAAGGGTAATGCTACCGTGGTAATGGACACGTCGGATTACAATACAAAAATTAACCAACTTTTGTCGGATGAAACTACGTATAAAAAGGTAAACATTAGAAGTCAAATTATTGGTATTTAATAGACCAGCGAAAACTATCTGCTACAGTCTACGAATATTACAACAATAATAATTCGTCAAAATTGAACGTGACTTTTAAAAGAATGTAATTATAATCAATTAATAATGACGTTATTGTAATTGTAATACTATTAAAATAGTTTGTAATGTTAATTAATTTGTTTTAATAATCGTTTGGTAACTTTTTTTTGTTAACGTGTTCTTAATAAATTGACAGCATTATTGAATCGGCCCCGTGAGTTGGCAGCTCCGATGTCGGGCACATTGTGTTGCCGAGGGCCGAGACACCCGCACCGCTCGCTCCACACAAAGCACCTTATTATCTTCATATTATTTTAATATTGTTGCAATACTGTAACAATAACCGGCTCGCATTATTTATACTACACACTAATGAGCGTGTAGGCACCTTACACATACAATTATATCGCTTCACTACAACCGATCGATTCGAAACCCTATTTTTATAATGTTAAAGTTGTAATAATATTTCGGGATGTAGTTGTTATGTTTGTAATGACAGACAAAGGAGTGACACGGGGTGCATCTCGAACTGTCAGCGGAGTTTTGAATGAAAATAAATGTGTAATTATTATTAGTGGAATATTGTCGAGTGGTTCGTGGAATAGTTTGTGTGTGTGGCCACCCTGTGAAATACCTAGTGTTATGAGAGTTTTGGCGGGAACATGTTCAAAGTCATGTGGCGCTTCTATATTGTATTCAACACTTTAGTCTAAAAGTGTCTATTGAATATTTTTTGCTTGAATATGATTGTCCTGATATTTTATGTAGTATAGAGAAATTTTCCGTGTGGTGATTGAGAAAGAATACAATTTACCTTATCCTACCGTCCCCGTGGTTGTCGCAAAAGACCACTAATGGATATACCTAATATGCATATAACATCTGTACAAAAGAAAATAATAAATACTTTACATCGCCCTGGGCTAACTGCAACTGATGCTAATATGATTTAAGAAAATTTAATTACAAATAATAAATATTCAATTAAATTACATATTTACAAATTAAATCATTTATGCTCGTCCTACACTAATTGCAAACACTTGGCCACAACAGATAATGACCAAAATAAAAACTAAATAGAGCCTTTCTCGCCTCTTCACCTTCCCCAAGCCAGCTGATCCTCGTGAGGAAGTCGGACCAAATCCCGCTACATCCTCATTAAAATGTTGATAGAATAAGTAATAAGTGCATAAGAAACAAAACGAAAATACTAGATGTTAAAGAAAGAATAAGGCTACTTAAATGGAAATGGGCTGGAAATACGTGCAAATTAGATGGCAATAGATGAACGAGAAAGATTACAGAATGGATACTAAGGGAAGGCAAAGGAAACCGAGGAAGACTTTTTTTCTATTTGCGGTGGACTATGGAGGTGTTTACGCCCGGCGAAATCAGTCCGGGGCGACAGAAGAGGTGGCGCGCGAGCCAATAGACCCACCCTGCAAAGCACCTCTCTTCGCCATGCGAGTGGACCACCGGTATCCGATCTTTGTCTTCGGTGGCCCGCCCGGCAAATCGAGGCAGACCTAGGAGAAAAAGAAGATGAGATATATTTACAGATGTCTGTGGACCAGACTAGATGAGAAAAGCACAATAAAGAGATGAGTGAAGGGTTTTAGGGGAGGCCTACGTCGTAGAGGCGATCGTAGGCGTCGTAGATGTAACAAATAATTAAAAACATTATATAAGATTATTATCTTAGCAAATCCCTTTTTTTTTGTTTTTTTTTTGCGGTGGGTTATGTACGTCGCACCCCGCCAAATCAGTCCGGGGTGACGGAAGAGGCGGCGCGCAACCCCATCAACCCACCCAGCAAGCACCTCTTCTTCGCCGTGCGAGCGGGCCATCTTAGCAAACCTTGCCCGTTGGTTTTTTTGTAGAAGTCGATATATCGCCGTCTGGTGGCGAGTTACATCAATGCTAATAGCATATAAATTTTTTTTCACGAAGAAGAATATCATTATAAAAATTGGTACATATATTTACATATACATACCAATTTTCATAATGATCAGTCAAATAGTTTCTGAGTTTAGCGATGTCATATTTACAAACGTCCTCTTTTGTAGATATAGATTAGTATATAAGTGTTAAAATATTATGATAAAAGTAAAGGTTATTTTATTATATTTTTAATATTTCTATTGCTCAAAGTTAAACTAACACTCAATTCTGTTGAGAAGTTTTTTTTTGTACAACTACTTACACAAAACACCGTATAACATTAACGTGTGGTTGTTGTCGTACACAAACGAGACATCTGTTCTACTCGACACTGGAACGCTGACCCTTATTATGTTGTATACTTAAAGAAACTTTTCACTTTCAACAATTTTCAGCTAACAAACCCATCTCGAGGCGTAGTTCCGTCGAGTGATAAGAAAATAGAATAATGACTGTCGGTCCGGTGGTGCTACCTCGGAGCAGGAGGGCTCCAATCGTGGATGTTGTATTCAGTAAACAACCCTTCGAGGTCCCACGTGAAGTGTTCACCGCCGCCTTACAAATTGGGGATGACCTTTTCGTAAACGCCGCCTCGGGCTCTTGTTACAATCTCACGTGACGAGTTCACGGCTCTTACATTGATCCTCTCTTAAATGTATTTTTTATTATAATATTACAGTTTTTTCCACTATAGTAGGCAGAATAGTATTTGTATAAATTTGGTTCTGAACTTTGAGCTTTTATTGAAAATAAAAAAACCGATATGTAGCTTGTAAAAGTAGAGATAACTATTCCATAAACTAACTGCCAATTTAAACAACTCACAGTAAATAGTTCACGTTGTGATAACGGTTTCGAATAGGCGATCGAGAGCTTTACATCAACCTGAACCAACTATATCTGATGTTGTCAATAATTACATTTCCAAGGTGAGTTGACATTACGCAGATAACCGGTCACAAAATTGGTACCAAAAATTTGACAATATGTAGGTACAATGGAAGAAGAGTATCTACATATTGCGCCGCACCCAAGTAATTGTTTTAAAAAGAGGGCTATGATGATTAATTATCAGTAAGTAGGAATTGACTTATTCCTTAAATTTAACAATAATAAATAACAGCTATGTATTTTAAATCAACGATCGTGTAAAGAACTGAGTTGGTACCTATTAACGTAACAATTATTGACTCGAGGCAATAATTAGACTAGCATGAATAGTTCGAGTCATTATAATATTTTTTTTTATCTTTACTTGTGGCTATTTGCTCGGTTTGTTACTACTATGTAAAGTTTTGGAGGATTTGCTAATAGATGGCGACATTCATGTTTAAGATCTAAAGATTTTCTCCTGGTGGTATGTTAAAATATAAGTTTTAAACGGTAATTCTTTAATAAAACCAAGCATATTCATAAATTTATTTGTCATTCGTCATTGTAGAGGAAATTTCAAAATAGTGTATCTAATATTAATATAGTATTAGAGGAGCAATTTCAGAAGCAAACACTATCAATACTAAAATATAGAGATGATATAATTATGACCGACATTCGAATGCTTTATCTATATAAATATGCATTAGATATTTGCAATAGTAGGTAACGCCGTAATCGCCCGACTGCGCAAGCGGGCGGGTAATAAATTGTTATTAGTTGTCCAAGAGACTGTAGCTGCCTCTTGGTATTTTCTTAACTGGTTTCTACGATGTTGATACATTATATTTTTAACCCAATGCTTAAAAGGTAGGTAGTTAGGAATATATTTCTAAATAATTGAGTGCTTAAAAATATTTAATAAATATGTTTCTCTTCCAGGCAGCGCGAACTGTGATTCGTACGTTTAAGGACCCATTATGTTAGTCGGCTAATTCAACATACTTATATGTAATGGCATTTATTGTATTTGAAACAACTTTCCCATTGATAATCCTCTCTAGAACGTATAATAACTGAACAGACATACTTGAACTAACCTCTCGTTAAATAGATCAATATTTAATTCTGTTCAAAAACTACGTAAGGCTAACAGGCCGATCTATTTTCACAAGCGATTAAATTGTGTCGCTGTTTGTACGATCCGTTCAGTATGCAAGCTGCGGCAGGCGCGCTGTTTGCGATAAGATGGCGTCGATGTCCGTTGGGCAAACATCTCGAGAGAACAGCACTCGACAGCGCGCCCTCCGGCCGGCCTGGCACCGCTACACTTCACGCCTCACAACACTCGAGGTAACATGGAAATACTCCTCGATAAACTTTACGGAGTCTTTCGACTGCCTCCTTGCCTCATTGGCAGAGCGTTATTCAGTTAACTGCTAAGATATTCTTATGATCAGAGGAGGATCAGAGGTTTTGTATCCTCATAACATATACTTACACAGTTTTAATCCGTTCAGATAAACAATTTTAATTACGAATGAGTTTTAAATTAGATGTTGGCTATTATTAGTATTCTCTCAATGGTACATGATAAGGAAATACATTTTTTTTTAATATTAACATTAGCATGAAATACTAATATTTACACTAAACTGATATTATTTGGTCACAGCTTTACCTATAGCAGTTGTCAAGTGTCTTATTACTTTGTATAGATATACAAATAGCGAAGAAAAGTAGTTTTAGCGGGAACGTAAAATTATCGTGTAGTGCTTTTGTATTATATTCAACAACTTAGTGTTTTAACGTGTTATATTAAATAATTTTAGTGGCATTTTATGTAATCTGATGCGAAGGAAGTACTGAGGTATAGTGGATATGATATAACAGTGCCTTACATACGTTTTCGTTTTCCACAATAATCCCAAAAATATACCTTTAACAGTGTGGACATGACACTGTTGAGGGCAATGATTTGATTTACTGACGATTGATTAAATGAATTTAATTTATAAACAAAGATTAGGCTTAAAGGTCTTAGTAACCAAGCCATAAACTTCAAAAAAAAGAAGAAAATGAGTTTTGACGGGAACTCGAATGTCTCATATGATCTTTTATTGGTACTTTTGACGGGAATCTGAAAACGTCATGTGGTGTTCTTGTATTATATTCGGTATCTTATTGTTTTAACGTGTTATATTAGATAATTTTGATGGCACTTTATGTAATGTGATGCGACAGAAGTGCTGAGATTTAGTGAATATCATATAAAAGTGCTTTACAACGTTTTCGTTTTCCATCAAAATTCCCACAAGATACCATTAACAGTGTGGCCATAGCACTGTTGAAGGTGACGATTTGACTTAGACAATGACTAACCTGACAAGACTATAAACGTAAAAATAATTATAACTGTCAAGTTAGGCTATTGCAGTTGCTAGGCTAGCTATTGGTGCCTGCCAGTGTCAACTGGCACCAATAGCTCGTATGAGTAGCTGATTGCCAATATACAAAGAGAAGAAGAAGATCTTTTATTATGTTCAATGTCTCAGCATTTTAACGTTAAATTATTTTGATATTTTATTTTATACATTATGATGCGGAGGAAATACTGTGATGTAGTGAATAAAATACTTTACATATATTTTTGTTTATTTGCCACCAAAGTACGCAGAAGATTAAACTTCTGTTCTATTAGCAATGTGACTGTTGAAAACGACTTATGAATAGATAATGACTTTAAATGAAGGGATAATTAATAATTAAGGACCTTTATTATTTTTTAGGAATGGTATGGGACAGTTCCATAACATATACCTATAAAAAATATTTCACAATAATTATATAAAGCAAATATAAATAAAATATGAATATATTATTGTTATTGTAGATATACATATGTACGTATGTGTGTTAAACTATTGTGTTGAGTCATATCATGAATGCATTTATAATTAATTAACAATATGTTTTGTTACAGTTATATATGTATATAATTGCAATGTACACACAGCTGTACACATACAGCTACCTGTGTTCAGATCATTAGCACAACACATACTCACTAATGCACAAATAAATATATATCACGATAGGTCTCATCATCATCATCACAGCCCATATATGTCCCACTGTTGGGCTCGGGCCTCCTCCGTATTGGGAAGGAAATTAACCTACTATACCGCACTGGTCAGACATGTTAGTATAGAGTTTTGTTTAGAGTTTTCCTTCTCTCGCATAGATGTTATATAAATTTTATATCCCTTAGTCGTCTCGAACGATCACCCACGGGTAAGTTAGGGGGTGGTGAATGTAGTAGAAGTGTTCTTACTCCGTCATCACATGGTTAAGTTATAGGTTATAGATCTATAGTATCTATACCTATATTAAGCCTTAGGGAGATAGTAGGTAAATAACTATATATTAAGCCTTAGAGAAATAGTGCAATAATTGTCAATGAATTGGTAATTCTAGTTGTGTTGATTTTACCAGTACAGTGCGGCTACTCATTCGCTTAGCGGTCTTCCAGCCAGTTTTTACGACTACCACGGGAAAGTAAAGAAAATGATTTGTTTTCGTGTGGCGACGAATTAAAAATACATTTTACCAATGTTGCAGTGGGTATAAAAGTCGATTAAGGGACATGATATGTAGATAGTATACCGCAAGAGAAGGAAAACTCCATACCAACCCGTCAGAACAGTGAAGTGCAGAAGGTCAATTTCTCTACTATTGTAAAGGAGGCTTGAGCCCAGCAGTGGGACGTATATGAGCTGAGATGGTGACGACGTATAGTTAATAAAAGCCCTGGGTATCACTGATGACGGAAAATGTGATATGAGCATAATTGACCCATTTGATAGGTACATCATGCTGTCCAGATGAATCGTCATAGGGTTTCATTACGAGCCTTCCTTCTCTCCCAGTAATATCGTCCGCTTAGGTCGATAATTGGTAATATAGCATGTATATGAGCTGCAATGATAAAGATGCAGAATGAGAAGGTTAGGTATACTGCTATTGTAGAACATGAGTAACCCTTCTAGTGATAAAGCGTAATTCTATAAATATTATAAAGGAGCAAAAAATTCTAGTGTCAAAAATATGAAAATAATATTTGATTTACAAGTTTGCCTTTCAAATGTTACATTACGTCGGGGGCGACTTGTGATTTATCACTTACGAAGTTCATAATTGTGTTATCTACACAATCTCTATGGTTATTTCACATTCACTGTGACACCATCTTCAATTTTGCAATACTACATTTTTTAAGGAATATTGTAGCATGTTTACAAAGACCTTTATGCCAAGATTTTATATCAATTACATATCTCGTAATTTAAAGTAATCGGTGGTTAATAAGTGAAATCGTTATCAACATGAGATGACAAACAATTTAATAATACTTTTTGGAACATGAAAACGTATGTAAAATACTGTTATAAATTCACTAAAATTTAGCATTTTCTCTGCATTAGGTACAATATAAGTATAAAATTTCATAAAAAATATTTTATATAACACCCTACAATTGTTGAATATAAACCGCCTCACGTAATCCACGTTACCGCCAAAACTTTAATACTATGCCATCGATAAATCACAGATGACTATATATTTTATAACTAAAGTAACAAGGAGTATAGTTCACCCTAGTTGAGCAATCCATAGTCTGTGTAAGACGGCTCGCTCGCACACCGTGGTGGGTGCCCTCGGGGCTGACCACACCACACCATACATCGATAACTCGATTACAGCTAAACTATCCACTCGTACGTAGTTATTTATTGATACCGGGACATGGTCCGGGACACAGTACACTTATTGGATTGTTGCGATGGCGGTCCGCCGCGCGCCGTCTACTGTCTATGTGTGTTACTCAATATTTATGGGATTACATTCGGTAAATATGTTGTCGGTTACATAATTATTTTTATGTTTATTGGACTTGCCAACGACGTGATTGTGGTCATAAATAATAATATTTTCAAATGTTGTTTTTACGTGAGTTATAAAGATGAATTATTTTATTTTACGTTGATATGCTGTTACTTCTATTCCTTAAAAAAAATCTTTTACATAGGTATGTTTTTTTCTTATTGTGGCAAACGAGCAAGCAGCACACCTGATGGTAAGTGTCACTGCCGCCCATGGACCTTTGCGATGTCAAGTGTACAGATAGGCAGTTGCCTACCAATGAAAACCTCAAATTTACTTAGAAATTTAGAGTGCCGGCTCTTTCGCTTAACGAGGAGAGGCCCCACCACTATCGAGTAGGAAAAGTATATCTATAAATATGTTTGTAATTCATGGCATAGTTATTTTAATGGTGGTAAACATTGTAATGCCTGTAAGTCAGTATTCATAATTGTTGCACTAAAATTGGAGCATCTTGTTTATTCTCGGAAACAGTTTTAATAGACTGGGAGACGAAGTAAATGTATTAGCAAAAGTGTTTTATTTATATTAATAAACGATTTATATTGTCAAATGAGTGAGTATCCCATCTGAATATATAACTATTTCTATCGGTTCTATTGCGTTTGATTTTTAATCTCCAATGTTTCGAATATTTTCAGCTATCGAACAGGTGAAGACTGACTCTCCCGTGTCTACTATCTTTGATATCATTCATCATCATTCTCCTACTCTTAACCCATACTTGGGGTAGATACAATATGGACTCTTCTTTCACAGTACATACCTATTGTAAAAGTTATTGGCAATAGTTTTATGACCCGCCGCCTGCCAAACGTCAACCCTCCTCAGGAATGTTATTGTTGACCAAACGGCATCAGACAGCCCAGTTCGTTATAAGGCTCTCAAACGACTTTTACGACACCCACGAGTAATCTGTGATAATATCCAAAAAATAATTTTATTTTCAATACTTACTCATCAATTAATTTCAAGTTCGTTCTCCACTACGTAAATAATAATTTTCAATCTATAAAATAGTTAGGTTTCATGAATGGTTAACTAACCATTTCATACTGCTACGATCATACTGTTGACAGTTCTCTGTCTACAGCCGTGGGCCGATCCCTCCGGGGTAGTAACACGCTCTCAAAGAAAATCGACATCAGAACAGTAGCAATGTGCTGTTGGGCTTCGTTTAGTGAGCGAGAGAGGCAGCAGGACAAATTTCTGGATGGATTCGGCATTTTCATTGATAGGCCAGCTAATACCCCTGGTATTGCAAAAAGTCCATGGACAGCAGTAATAATTATCTTCAGGCGTGCTGCTTGCTCGTTTGTCACCATCAGCAATAAAATATTATATCATAGTAATGTAATAGTCATCATCATCGTATGTAGATAGTACAAGTAGTCAAAGTAGGTATATAGATAACTTCATATAGGTAATCAAGCGTGACAAACAAATGTAACAGTCATCATTCATCATCATTCTCCTACTCTTATCCCAATTACTTGGGGTCGATACAATATGTATTCTTCTTTCATAGCACATATTGTAAAAGTTGTTGGCAATAGTTTTATGACCAGCGGCCTGCCAGACGTCAACCCTCCTTGGGAATGTAGTTTTTGACCAAACGGCATCAGATGGAGTTAGCCCAGATCGTTATAAGGCTCTTAGTCGTCTTTTACGACACCCACGAGCAAAGTAAGGGTTGATAGTATTCTTAGTCGCTACCACACAGCTCACAAATGTAACAGTAAAGATGTAATTTAATATGTACTTAACTGTTACGAATATATAATTTATAATTATATGTACACAATAATAGTTCTAGCATTGTTGATCAAACAAATATTATATGACAAGTTGATTTTATATGTGAGTATGTTTTTCTATCTTATTTTATCTTTTTTTACAGGCTACATTAAGGAATAAAATATTTCCTTAGCGATATACAAATACACATTGTACAGACACAAAACACATCCACACTTTCAACTAATAAAATACTAATTGAAAGAACTGTGTTAACAATCGACTCGCCTGCTGTACCAGCGTTGTGCCACTCCGATTGTGGTTTGTGCCTGCAATTTTGACTAATATAGTCTGAGAAAAATAAAGATATTTGTATATTTTATCTTTTTTTATTATAATATTGTGTGCGAGTCGTAACGATCAAGCAAAACGAGATACAAGACTAGTATAATATAAAATAATATAAACACATCACACTCCTTTATATTGAGTAGCAATATAATCGATTAGTGTTTGTCGTGCAGTCGGTATTTGTACAAGTGCACCATCACCGCCGAGGGCACCCGGTGACATTCAGCACCACTAGACACACAGAGCTGATTGCGATGGGTGACCATTTGTAATAATTTAACTTCATCGATACCACCCAGTGCACAAAATATTGTACCTACCTCGCAGATATTCAATAAAATGTAACAAAGAAAATAAATAGAAGAGAAGGAAAACTCGAAATTAAATTCTATTTACAGCGACCTATTTGATTAGTGTGTTATAGTAGATCAAATTTGCCCACATTGTAGGTAAGACTCGAACTCAATAGTGAGATGTATTTAAGTCGATTCGATTCACACACATCTCAGCTTATATATGCCCCCGTTGGGCTCGAGCGCCCTCTATAATGGGAGAAAAATTAACCTACTATACCACGTAAAGTAAAAATTGACTGAGGAATTATTAGAAGATTGGCTAGCAGCGTTCTCTTTGTATGCGTATACAATCTTACAGCCATCGCCAACCCGTTCGCCAAGCTTGGTGATTATGGCACAAAAAATCATCAAAATCGAAGAAAAATTTCAATACATAGGTACAAAAGAATTATATATATATAGGTATATGTACCTATGTATAAACTATTAGTTATAAAATATTAGTCGACTCATATTAATAAATTTGTGCAAGTGATCTGTGGACGGCAGTATGAAGGGGGGCTAGGTGGAAGTGATAAACTCATCAGTGCGATCCGTACTCGACGGCTGTGAGCTTTGTCTAACGTCGCGTCCTCAGTGAGCACGTCTGAACTGACGGCGACAATCACGGAATATCTGTGACGATAATGAACACGAATTGATAACAATTATATCTGTAACTATTATATAACTGACGTTGATTATAACACCAAGTTAAAAATCAATTTTTAACGGTATTACCTTGCCTATATATCGTAAAACTTTTGGTCACTTACACCAATAATATGGTGAATTTGTTCTTTTAATTTAGATCCTAATCTTAAGATTAGGATAGAAACTATAAAACAGTGATTAATCGCTGTTTTAAACAAATAACTGAAAAGCGCTTAACATGCTTGATTTTTTATAATCTGTATAACGTGTAATCTTGTTGGGTAGATGGCACACGTCTCCTTTAAAGAGGAAAATATAATACGAGACGAAACTTGAATGTCATACGACAGCTCACGCTGGTGTAAGTGGTAGCACGATTGGAACGGATATCCATTAGCTGTGGGTTCGTAGTCCACTGTTTTATAGTTTCCTTGTGTTTATAATAGTAGAGGTTATACCATATACGATGTATGTAATAGAAGTCATGTCTTGTTGCCTTCCCCTATGCACAGTATCATCGAATCTCTTAAATATCTTACGTAATCTCAACAGTTTACGCTCGAACCTGCTGTATACTGCTAGAGTACCAACTAGTTCCCTAGTAAGTAACAGCATTAATAATAGATATAAGTTATCACAAATGTTTACTGATCAAACGTCGATTTTATATGTGAGTGTGTACTATCCCAGACGGACTGGTCCGTGGCTGTAGATAGAAAACTGTCAACGGCGTGGTCATGCCACTACCATCATTACGAGTTTGGGGTTTTCATTGGTGGGCAGCGGTCTAGCTATAGCCCTGGTATTGCAAAAGTCCATGGGCGACACTAACACTTGCCATCAGGTGTGTTCTATGCTCGTTTGTCGTCATAAACAATAAAAGAAACGAAAAAAAATTCATCACTTAATATATTTAGGTATAAATCTCAGAGGTTTCGTCACCATCATCTCAGCTTATATAAGTCAGACTGTTGGGATCGTGTCTCCTCCACATCGTGTCATGTGTTGGGCAATTGACCTAATATACCACGCTGATCAGGCGTGATGGTGGTATAAGATTTTACGTTGTATGAGTTTTCCTTCTCTTGCCTCGGTATTATCTGTATATCATGTCCTTTAGTAGCCTTTTACGGTGAATTTTATTCTTAGTCCCTCACTACATAGATTTAAAAACTTGCATAAGTGAAAATGTGTTTATGTCATCTGCCTATACCATCGTATCTGATACCGTGAGAGTTTGACAAGTACCACCCGACACAAATACATAATCTAATATAGTAAGTATTAGTTCCAAGCCACAAAACTTCGCTACTAAGTCGTTGGTGCGCGCCGTCAGATGAGCTGTGCATCATCATTTGTCTAATAATGTGGAGCTTCACGGAACACCCCACGGTGCGGGAGCGGGAGGGCCGGGGGTCCGTATACAGGGTGCTATTATCAAGTTAGTCTCGCGTCATTTAGCCACTGCTTAACATAAATGATTCAATAAGTGACACAACATCCTGTATTATCATCTCTTTATTGTTGTTTATACTTGGGGTCGTCACATAATACTTTTTTATACTTAAAACAATTTAATGTTTAACATTATATTCAGTAACGATAATGTTAATAAGGAATGTAATGTATGTATGTGTGTATAAATTTTCGTGTGGTGATGGAGTAAGAATACAATTCTCCACCTCTATCTTTACCGTGGGTGACGATAAGAGACGACTAAGGGATATAAAACGACACCAGCGTGGTATAGTAGGTCAATTTCCCTCCCGTTATGGAGGAGGCTCGAGCCAAACAGTGGGACATATATGAGTTGAGATGATGATGAAATGATAATGTGCTACTAAATGGTAAAACGTAATAACTTCATAAAAATGTCTCTATATAAAAATACTATACTCAATATATTTATTCTGTTAGGTTAAATAGGTTAGATCGGCGTGCGATCTCATAACCTCTGTCTATTACCCATCAACCCCAGTTAAGTGATGCACGGGTACCAATTCTTTGGCTGCAGTGGTTCACCCCATGGGTATATCTAAACGTACACTAGATCTTTTTAATATACTTACACATCTGATATAGTTTTAGAAGAAATAGTCAGAGTTGAGGTGGTCAAGTTAAGGAAGCGTCTTACTGTGCTTTCAAATCAATTAAAAAAAGACAAACTTGTTAATATGTATTATTAACTATAGCAAATAAGGTTATCAATGAGATCTTATTGTATTTACGAGCGAAACTATTTACGAATTAGGAATTTTTACACATTTACGTTTTTTATAAGATATTGTTTTATTCTTATTTATTTCATTTATTTGGTTCTAAGTAGTTAAATTGTATATTATAAAACACACGTTTCATTGGATGGATATAAAAGAAGGTCCTTGAAATAGTACCTAGTCATACAAGTTTGAATAGTTGCCGCGAGTGTATCGGTGAGTGTAAGTGGCGGCTCAGCGTCTAGTGCTTAGTCCTCGCTCAACTTTATAATTGAGCCGCCGCTTACGACGCGCGCAGCACGGGCCAACTTGTATTGCCTCCGCCCCAACTACTGATCAATTTGAGAGTTTTACCTAACTGTTCATTGATTCTTAAAGAGCTACAGATACTTAGATAGAATGTAAGTTATATACTCATTTAGTGACAAAAGTTGAATATCTATCTACCTATACAAGTTATACGTAATCTATGGCTCAATTTTTTTCCTTTTCCCACGGGGGAAATTGTACTAAATTATTACGCTTGGCAGTCGGGTTAGGCGATAGCTGTTAGTATTATAGGTTATTCGGGAGAAAAGTTACTGTACGTTCTTCTGGTGATTTCTCAACATATTTTTTATGACTGATCTGATTTATCATGACTATTAATAGGTAATTAATGAAGTGCCCAGTTCGAATCTCAGTCAGATTTAACAATAAGTAGTGACTTCGTTGTAGAGATTTCTTCATTGTATATATTACAGCAGCACTAGGTTGCTGTAATGTATGAACAACATTTACCATCAGATGAGCTGTTTTATTATTTGCCACCATAAGCTATTAAAAATTGAATATAACGTTCCACCGTATTCGCACATGTTATAAAAACTCTAAGTAACAAGATGATAATAATGACAGAATTTAATACCGTAAGCGCTAAAAAAAAAAGAATTAACACAAATTGCATTTAGACTCTGAGCAATCATTTGTAGAACGCACAAAGAACTATTCTACGCGAGAAAAGTAGACATTAGAAAGTTTAGATTGAGATAAACTAGACTAGATAAATGAACCATTACTTAAAATAAACGTTAACAAAATGCATCAATCACTCAAAGCAATAAATAAGTATTAAACCAAGTAATTCAAAGATATTGTAAGATACATTAGGACTGATGAATACCTACACTATCTAAAGCAATAACGTTAACGCTAAATGTAATTTTCCATACAATATATCCGCCATTTCCCCAATTCATTGAATGTGGTTAATGTCATTGAAATCAACTTATAGGATACGATTTATAAGCGCTCGCTCAGTACTAAGTAAGTATCGTCGACTCATCGACAATTTACTTAAGTGACCGATGTGTTACTCGAGCTAAAGGGCCCCGGCCCCGCCCCCGCCCTCGCCCTCGCACACAATTAAAATGTACAATGTTTGTTAACTTCTTACAGATTTTGCTGTGATTTCATTTGCAACCACTGCTAAGTATATCTGAAACAAATGTTTTGTGCAATACACGAGTAATCGATTAAAAATTTAATTGCATTATTATGTTAGTAAATTAATCACTTAGATGATGATGGTGATAATAGGTCAATCAAAAAGGCTTTTCCAGTAAAATGCCTTCAGCGTACAGATTTTCAACACAAAACGTGGCGCGAAATATTTTACATATAAAAAAATAACAAATGTACTTTCGTATGGAAGTGAGTCAAATTTAGAAAACATTTTTAAACGACTCTTATGGCCATTTAGTATAACACACACACACACATATCATCATGCCGTATCCCTTGCAGGGTAGGCAGAGAGAACAGAGTGCCAGAGAACTCTATCTCTGCATACTTCACTCGCTTCCTCAACATTCATAATTCTCTTCATACACGCTCGCCGGTTTCGGAGACTCTTGACTCCACCTTCCTTCAGTACATGACCGATCTGGTCTAGGTAGGTTAGTCTCGGTCTCCCCCGGTACCTACATCCTTCCACTTTCGCATTGTATATCTTCTTAACCAGGCGTTCGTTCGGCATTCTTTCCACATGTCCGAACCATCGGAGCATTCCCTTTCGCATCTTTACACCAATACTCTCTTTCATACCTACTCGCTCTCTTACGTCGTCGTTACGAATGCGGTCGGTCAGCCTAACTCCACAGACTTTCCGCAGAGATCGCATTTCGACCGCATTAATTTTACTTTCATACTCTTTTCTGCATACCCAACTCTCGCTTCCATACAGTAATGTTGGGACAAGCACTGCGTTATGTATTGCTACACGTGCCTTCTGGCTGAGGTGGTGGTGAAATGTTAACAATATCTATATACAGAAAAAAACAACAGTTTTCACAAAAAGTGCCGGTGGTTAGTCAATAGCACGCGCTCCCATTGATCACACAAAAACGTTATGATGTAAGCAACAATATAGTAACAACACCCAGCACAGCGGGTGTCCGGGAACTGGTCTCGTTAGCGCCCCGGACGTGTCTCCGGCGCCGCGGCGTGCCTCGGCCGAGCGTCGCGTCCAACACGTGCCTATTACTACAAATGAGCATTTTTTTAATGATAGTGTTGCAAGTAATCGTGTTAGGCCGCAGGCGACACTTGGGTTACTTATACATTGTTAAAATATAATTACCTACCCTTTGTGATTGCGAACAGAGCTCGTGGTGGTCGTGTACGACACAGAGCTTATCATCTGACTAATCACAGAGTACATCTTATTTCTTCAAATCCGTAAAAATAATTTTATTTCAGATGCTATGGCGCAGAATTTTCTGTAATTATTTGAGTATTAAATTGTTAATTTGATAATTTATTATAGATTATTGAAATTATTTAATGAAAATGTGAGGAAACCTGCAGATATAATATTTATTTTATAACTTCTGCACAAAAAAGTGCAAGGCGGCCTTAGTACCGTAAATTATTTTCTACCAATCGTCCTGCAGTGAAGGGTAGATAAGTTAACATACGTAAATGCAACGTAAACAGGACAATAGTTATACATTTAGCGAAATAAAAATAGACTACAGTTGGTGTAGTGCTTAAAATACCGAGGTATTATCGTGCCAAGTGTCGCAGATTCGATATGATAATCAAATTGTCTGTGATATTTAAATTTTTAGGGATACACTTTTATCGCACTATCAGAAAATACTCAAATATTTTAAAAAGGAAACGAGATTTTTTTAGCTTAATATGTAAATTGGTGAATTAATCAAAGGTAAAGGTAAGGTTATCTATAATTAGGAAATAACGTTATTAATAATAGATACTTTGAAGAGAAAATCCACTGGTACTTACAATTATTGAATTAAAATGTACCTATACATCTTTTTCACGTCCCAATATTGTACATGCGAAAGGGAATGCTCCGATGGTTCGGACATGTGGAAAGAGTGCCGAACGAACGTCTGGTTAAGAAGATATACAATGCGAAAGTGGAAGGATGTAGGTACCGAGGGAGACCGAGACTAACCTACCTAGACCAGATCGGTTATGTACTGAAGGAAGGTGGAATCAAGAGTCTCCGAAACCGGCGAGCGTGTATGAAGAGAATTATGAATGTTGAGGAAGCGAATGAAGTATGCAGAGATAGAGTTCTCTGGCACTCTGTTCTCTCTGCCTACCCTGCAAGGGATATGGCGTGATGATATGTATGTATGTAATATTGTACATACAAGATTCCTTCATTATATGAGTGACATTATCGTGCTACCCCACGGTAGATCTCATCTCATATACATATATACGTTTCAATAATGTGTGCACGTGCAAGCCACCTCTACAATAGGAGAGAACATTAGCTACTGTACCAGAGTGGTCAGACGGGTTGACATAAGACTGTAAATAAAATGTAGAGTTTTCCTGCTTTGCAGTGATGTCATGGCCATAGAATATCTTTCAGTTGTCTTTTAAGACATGCATGAGCAAAAAAGAGCGTTGAATTATATTGTTATCATATTCGAAACTTAGAAAAAAATACAATTCACCATCCCTTAGGTGAAGAATTGTATTCTTTTCTTATTTTCCAGCGCAGCGGAGAGCACTCGCTAGTCAAATGATTAGCATAAAGTTTTATTTGGAGTTTTTCCTTAACTTGGAGTGATGGAATGTGCTTATATTTCTTAATCGTTTTAATACATCATTTGTGGGAGAATCTGAGCTGATGATTTCAATTCTTATTCTCTCCCAACACAAAGAAGAAGAAAAGGAGAACTCGAAACTACTACATTAACACGTCTGACCAGCATGGTATAGTGGTTCAATTTCACTCCAATTAGGCAGGAGGCTTGAGCCCGAGGAACGCTTATGAACTGAGATGATGATGAACCAAACAAAAAGTCTTTAATTTAAAAAGAAAATATAGATTCTTGTGTAGGTACTTGAATTTAAATTATTTATTTATTATTCAAATTTAAAACCAGCATTTCCATCTAGCCACTCTAAGAAAATGTTGTCAAAATTTCCACATATAAAAATGTTGTCAAGATTTAAAAAAAAAAAAAATCTCTAACGAAGTGTTATAAACACTCTAAAAGGGAGGAGAGACTTTAGTCATCACTATACACGAACCAGTACCACAACTAGTTGATATCGACATTAGGGGAGCAACACTAGCGGGGTAACGCAAACTTAAAACCATTTGTCATGTCAAATTTAAACTGTAATGTTATTAGTTTAGTTTATAATTAAATCTTTAAACTGCTTTTAGTTTTTAAGTGTTTTTAAATGTATGTATCATTTGTAATTTAATATTTACGTTACCGTTGGGAATGTCTATAGGATTATTCTACTCAATTACTAGCGAGAGTAGGTATTGAAATATTTTGATAAGAGAGATATAATGATACGATCATAGACAACGGTTTATCGTCACCTGAGCTCATATATGTTCACTGTTGGACTCGAATCTCCTCCAAAATAGAAGGGAACATGTCCTACTATACCACGTTGGTTGCATACGATTTTTATTACGAATTTTATTTTCTTAGGCAGTGGCTACCATTAATAAAAAGTATCCGTGCCAAGTAAAATAAAACAAATTACAGTGACCTTAAATTGGCGATAACAACAAAACAATAATTATTTTTTAAAGCTATTTTACGATTTAGGATTAGGATTTTATCACGTTTGTATTTAATTTTTAGTTTATAATACTTACAGCTTTCTAATTTACAGCGTTCGTGAGGGTTCATTTAGCGAGAGGACTATGGAACACTGTAGTTTTATTTCAAATGTGTAATGTACTCTGGTAAACATCAGAAATCATTAGATAAATTTTATAAACCTTAGAGAAATTAATAAATCTTAGAAAAAGTTTAGGTAGATAAAACCTTTAAAAAAAAATTACACATTGTATATACACTGATTAGATTGAAGAGCAAGTAATTACTAGTAGCAGCTCAGTGGCACACTTAACTAATATTAAGCAGTATCATTCCGAGTGAGGATGAAGTAAGAATATAATGGTTCCCTGTCTTTCCTTCCTGTGGGTGATCGTTAAAGATAAAAAAGAAACATAAGCAAATAATATCACTACAAGAGAAGTAAAACTCGAAAAAAAACTTATATCAAAGGATCTGTGATATGCGCGGAGTCCAGCAGTGGGCCGTAAATGAGCCGCATCTCACAGTAAAATAATTCAGCCGATATGCACAAAGCAATGAAAGTATAATTCCGTCATAATATTAATAAATACTTGTTAGCGCATTGCACGGTGAATGGGAGCTATCATTAATACACATTACAGTTTTAAGTCGACGGCCCAGTTCATTATTAGGAATTAGGGGCCGAGCGCCGACTGCCGATACCGGGTTCTCTTTGAGGGCGTGCTTAGAACTACACTACGAAATAAACACAATAAACTAAATTTGACTCTATAGAGATATATTTAGAGTGTATTATCGTCCATTGTTAACATTGTTAGACCATTTGTATTGGTACAGTTGTATTGTTGAATATTTTACTTTAAGATGTAGGCAGTAACGTTGTCGTGTACAGTAAATATGTACGTGTGTGTAAGATAACTTATAGTTTATCTCATAAATAGATTATTACAGACGAAGTGGTGCGATAAATCACCGCTAATCCGATGTGTGTGCGCGCGTGCGGTCTGTCTCGTGCGCTTATTGTACTGGGCGATCTACTGCGCGACCGCGACAGCAGCGCACTATAAACTAATTAATATTAGTTTTATACTTTTATTAAATAATAACACTATAAAATGATGAATAAATCATATTACTGAAATTTAGCAATTAATATGCTTGATTATTTATAAAAACCCGATTACGAGCGAAAAATTGTTGTCACAAGTAGGATTCGAACCCACACCTATTGGTAATCCATTGCAATCGTGCTGCCACTTACACCACCGTGAGCTATTGTAGGACATTCAATTCTCGCATCTTATTATATTTTCATCTTTTAAGGAGACGTGTGCCATCTAACCGACAATGTTTACACATGTTACTTCGCTCGTAATCGGGTTTTTATGAATAAATCATATTTAAGAAAATGAGGATTTCGTAAAAGTCACTAAGTACCGACGGTATAGAACCGTTCTGAGTAACATCCTCGTTATGTGTCCAACAGTGACCACTGTACATGATGTACAGACACTATAGATGTCCATCTTACGTACTGTTAGATGGATGAGGAGACGGAAAACTCTAAAAAGATGCATCATCCATCTAATCAGTGTGGTATGGTAGGTCCATTATCCCTCACATTGTAGAAGACTAGGCGTCTTCCACAATGTGAGGGCACAATCCAGCAGTGGGATATATCTACCTATATCCTTTATCAAGCTAAGATGATGGGATGGAGAATTATTTACTTATGTCTAACAGTGTCTGATTGGAGGAGCAGTTGTTCATCTCCATCAACATAGAAGTGCCACTATTGGACACGAGTCTCTTCTCCAACTACAGGAAAATTAATAATTTGCAATACCACGCTGGTCATACGAGCTGTTACAGATTTTTTTTGGGAATCGAGAATGTCCTCGTTTTGTGAATTGATAGGATTAATACCACCACACTTTCGACGATTGTTTCCATTAAATATTCCACGACACCAAGTTTTATCTCAAAAAGTACCAGAAAATACTTGTAACTGTCTCGAAAGCGACAATACATTTAATTAAAAAATGTACTGTTTTCGCAATTTTTCCTTTATCGGTGCTATAAGACGTTGCTTTGTACCAAATTTCAAGATTCTGAGTTCACGGGAAGTAGGTACCCTGTAGGTTTTGATTCCTTTGCGAGTGTCGAAAATTTGCGGCAATTTGCGGCATAAACGACTGTATCTTTTGATTGCGTTGGCTTAGAAGTTTGATTTTTTTACAGCCTTAAGGGACAATAGACTTGAGTATTTGTTATAAATTTTAGCTTGATATCTTCACGCGTTCCTGAGAAAAAGGGTCTTGACAGACAGACAGACAGACAGACGGACAGAAGGACAGACGGACGGACGGACAACAAAGTGATCCTATAAGGGTTCCGTTTTTTCCTTTTGAGGTACGAAACACTAAAAAAGACAAATAAGTTGAGTTGCAAAGATTTCATATCTCTCCTACGCCTTCTGTCGCTTACACCTTTTCCTCCTCTTGTACTGTTATTATCTGCTTATCCCTTCATCGTGTTTTACGACACCCATAGATATCGAGACACATTACATTCTAGTTCCAATCACCAGATACGGATAAGACGAATGTCATACAGCGCCATCTATAAGCTAAGCTTAGATCGACCACAATTTGACAGTTGAATTGTTTGAACAATAATTAATGTTTTAAATCAAAAGTGATACCTACCAACTGTCATTCTTCTTCTCTTATCTTAACCTTAGTATAACTATTAACAAATCATTTAAAGGAGCCCTAACAATAGTGTGACATATGGTGTTACAATCACGACACACTTGTAGTTACCGAGTGAGGGGTCACAATATAACGGATTATATCTACAGTACCGGGGGACCAACCATCATCTTATTAATGTTATTTACTTGAATGTCTTCACTTTTTTTATAATAACCACTTTATTTGGTATTTAATACATAACAGGTTGAAGGGATTTTTCTTTTCGCAATCGATTACTGATACCAACCCATTGTTGCCATTGGCGAGTTACAATTTACTTCACAAACCATTAGTTGCTTACTAACTCGTCTGGACAGCGTGGTGTAGCAACTCGATTTTCCTTCTACTGTGGGGAAAACCCAAGCCCAACAGTAGACATTTATGAGCTGTGATGATGATGATGATGAAAATCTATAAACCCTTGATAAAGCCTGCTACATTGTATGGGTCAACATACTAGGCTACAAAAGCGATGGACGAGAGACGGCTGCCTACAGCAGAGATATAAATGTTAAGATGAATATGCGGCGTGACGTGAAGGGGTAAATAAGGGATGAATGTAAGTATAAGAGAAATATTGAAAGTAGCGTCAATGGCGGAGAAGTTTAAGAGTGGATGCCTGACGCGGTATGGACATATGATGAGACGGGATGAAAGTAATGTTGTAACCTCCACAATGGAAGGGCAATTAACCTACTATACCGCGCTGATCAGACGTGTTGGTATAGGGTTTTGTTTTGAGTTTTCCTTCTCTCGCAAAGATGTTATATGCGTTTTATACCTCTTAGTCGTCTCGTGCGATCACCCACAAGTAAGATATAGGGTGGTGAATAGTATTCTTACTCCATCACCACACGAAATATTATACGTTTTACAAACTAACAAGTCTAAAAATATACCCAAAAATGTCAAGTAATTTGTGTACCTATACCTCACAATATGTCCCTCATCGTTACAGTAAGTGTGAGTAGTAAGGAGAGAGGGGCTGTGGGGGGTTATGGGGACGAAGTGCACACAGTAATTGCACTCGGTTACAGAAAACAACTCATCCGGGCACAAAACAAAATGCTAACAATCTCCACGCATTACACAAAAAGACAAAACGTTCCGATCAATTTACCGCGAAGCTCCAATATAACGGCACAAAGACGGCGCCGATGTGCGAATCGACAAATAAACGTGGAATGAGGCTAGGTGGCTGTTACCGGCGCGGCCGGACGAACGACCCGGACCCACCGGACGGATGGGACCGTGTCCGGAATCCGCACGCACGCTAATTGCTAAATTTGCTCCCGAATTACCAGGGAGGTGATACTGGGGTGTGGGCGCCGGGGGAGGGTTGTGGGTGGAGGCCTCCCTTACCTTATTGTGTTGTCGACTTGAACTGCTTATAGAAATGTTGACAACTTTGTTAAGACTTGCCTACAAGTACAACATTACAATATCGATACCTAATGATATGTTTTGTGTTAAAATTACTGAGTGGCATGGGCAATAGATGAAAGATATACCAATGTATGATTATTGGTGTATTTATTATGATACATTCGTATATTTATTATTAAAAGTATATATAATATGCAATACCTAGTTAATTTCTTACAAATAATTGATTAGTTAAAAAAAAAATTAACACGTTTACTGGATTTATGTAAGTACCTAGGTACCTATCTCTATAAAAGAGTATGTTTGTATATATGACATCACTAAACTCGGATTTATTTGACCGATCATTATGAAAATAGTTAGATATGTATAGGTATGTATTTGTTTACAGAGAAATTTTATATTTTATCCTCATTAATGTAACTCGCCACCAGGCGGTGCTGTGATATATCGACTTCTACAAACAAAGCAACGGGCTAGGTTTGTTCGTATTAAATAAAATGAATAGATTTGTTTTTATATTTAACTAGCAGCTCGTCCAGCTTCGTACGAGTACACATTTATTTATATCTAAACATTTTATGACAAGCAATGAATGAGCTAAGCTATCTCTATAGGTACTAAATTTCATTAAAATCGAGTCCAATGAATACAAATGTTTGAATTGATTTCTGCTTTATTGCCATCTCGAGTAGGTACTTACATTATAGAAGTGTTCATAGAGACTCCTAATTTCATGATCATCATCATCATCACAGCCCATAAATGTCACACTGTTGGGCTCAAGTCTCCTCCGTAAAGGAAGGGAAATTAACCTACTATACCGCGCTGGTACCTACTGTACCCTATACCAACACGTCTACGTGTTGGTATAGGGTTTTATTTTGAGTTTTCCTTCTCTCGCTCTGTTATATGCTTTTTTATCCCTTAGTCGTTTTGTACGATCACCCACGGGTAAGATATGGGGTGGCGAATAGTATTCTTACTCCATCACCACACGGAAAACTCACGGAAGACTCCTAATTTAATTCTTTTAAAATATTTACTATATTATTTAGCATGATAATGTAGCATTCTAGAAGGGAAAGAAGTTTTAAAATCGGTCCAGTAGTTTTGGAGTTTGTTCATTACAAACAAAAACACAAATAGTTTCTCTTTATAATAGGTATTAGTGTAGATTTAAGAATACGTGTCGTAACCACTTACTCAAACCTGGCCAAGGGAACTATGAGAATGGACAGCAACGATGTCCTGAGACACTCATAACATCAATTACAATGACTACCCCACGGCCAAGTAACAATTATAATATTTTCCCACTTCGTATAACCAACAGTGGACCTCTGATACACTGATAAAGATGACAGTATTTAAAATGCATACAAAATTGCTATGACGACAAGTGTAACACACCGTGAATAAAACTATATCAGTACAAGCTAAAAGTTACATGATTGTACATCGCTCAGTAATCACATTCAGCGATATATCCGCCCGCTCCGACATCGGCAGTTGCATCGCGGATATTGGCGTAACACTTGCACCAGTACGGCGCGCACCGACGGCGAGCCTGAAGGGGGGTAATTGCCGCGAAATGCGATCAGCTCCGACCGGAGGAGCTGATAGTGATAGGTAGGTAGTGTCGACGTGAACACTTCGAGCTACACGACACACTATATGCACTAAATAAGGCGTTATATTCAGTATACTTGCGACGTTATCTAATATACCTAGATAGATACAAGCATTTATTTTGTGGTTTCTTCAAGTGTCTGCTATTTGTAAGTGTAATGTGTATATTTTCTTATTATTTTGTTTGTTTATTAGTATATAGATCAGTTATTCAAACATTTTTCAATTATTTATTTCATCATTATTTCAACTTACCTAGGTATATATGTCCCACTACTGGGCTCGAGCCTCCCCCACAATGGGAGGGAAATTGAACTGCTACACCACGCTGGTCAGACGTGTTAGTACCTATAGGGTTTTGTTTCGAGTATTCCTTCTCTTACATAGATGTTACATGCCTTTTATATTCCTTAGTCGTCGGGGTTTTGGGGTTTCAATAATGTTAATTAAAATAGCAAATAAAACTTTATTTGTAAACGAAAAATGATTAAAATAATTTCTACATTCGATATTTGAATCCACATTTATTGGCAATACGTTCTAATCATGTCACCAATTAGGTACCAATGTGGTTAGATACGAATCAAATTGTAATCTGCATTTACATTTTTATGGATCACTTTTTACTTGTAGGTACCATTGTAATTTAGATTAGGTCGTGTTGTTGCTTAATATAATTCTAATTAATTTTTTTAAAAATTTAATTAAGTAAGTATTAAATGGAATATCTCGCATTACATAGAAGGATAATAGTAGGTACCTACTTTTCCTGAACTGATTTTCTTTTTTTTCTCTTATGTTAACAACGAGTAACATACCTGATGGTAAGTAAGTGTTACTACCGCTAATGAGCCTTTGCAATACCAGTGGTAGGTACAGCTAGAGCCTACGTACCTACCAAAACCCACCCAGAAACGACTTTCGGTCTGTCGCTCATCGAATGAAACGCAATATTACACTACCACTGTTAAAATGTGGATTTTCTGTGAGAGTGTTGTAGGTACTACCCAGGACGGACCGATACGTACCTAGGTAGCTGTAGACCAGAAACTATCAATAGTGACCCTATCCTTACTATCATTAAATTTACTACGTGTTTCAAGAAAGTTACAAGCGTTTACCGAAATTTTAATATCATGTCATTTAAATTACTGAAATTTAGCATTTAATATGCTTAATTATTTATAAAAACCCGATTACGAAACGAAAAAATCATCATGTCATTTATGAAGACTGTATGAGTGAGTGACTGTGACTGTAAGAGTGTACCAAGTGGAATTACTTTTAAATACAATTAACGTTATCAATATTCCTATCGTTGATGTTAATTCTATAAATTAAGTATTATATTCATACTAAAGATTCGATTGAATAATAAAAATAAAATAGCGTAGCATAATATTAAATTAATAGCAGCCAATTTATTTATAATATACCTACGATAAAAGGGGTTACTATAATTACCTAAGTACTACTACACTTGATGAATTTGTATATCTTGGATGTGGATTTAGCCGAGATGGAAGGTACACCACTGATATAGAGCGAAGAGTGAATGCGGGAAATAGAGTAAACGGAGCGTTGGGGCAACTTCTCGGTAGCCACCACCTCAGCCAGAAGGCACGTGTAGCAATACATAACGCAGTGCTTGTCCCAACATTACCTATTGTAGGTATGGAAGCGAGAGTTGGGTATGCAGAAAAGAGTATGAAAGTAAAATTAATGCGGTCGAAATGCGATCTCTGCGGCAAATCTGTGGAGTTAGGCTGATCGATCGCATTCGTAACGACGACGTAAGAGAGCGAGTAGGTATGAAAGAGAGTATTGGTGTAAAGTTTGCGAAAGGGAACGCTCCGATGGTTCGGACATGTGGAAAGAATGCCGAACGAACGTCTGGTTAAGAAGATATACAATGCGAAAGTGGAAGGATGTAGGTAGGTACCGGGGCAGACCGAGACTAACCTAGGTACCTAGACTAGATCGGTCATGTACTGAAGGAAGGTGGAGTTAAGAGTCTCCGAAATCAGCGAGCGTGTAGGTATGAAGAGAATTATGAATGTTGAGGAAGCGAGGGAAGTATGCAGAGATAGAGTTCTCTGGCACTCTGTTCTCTCTGCCTACCCTGCAAGGGATATGGCGTGATGATATGTATGTAAGTACCACACTTACTACCTATATTTTTACATGTGATGACTGAATAAAAATACAATTCACTACCCCCTATCTTACCCGTGGGCGATCGTAAGAGGCGACTAAGTGATATAAAACGCATATAACATATATATGTTATGCATAGTTATGCATAGGCAAGAGATGGAAACCTCGAAGTAAAACCATATAGGTAGGTACCAAAATGTCTGACTAGCGTGGTATAGTGGGTCAATTCCCCTTCCATCACGGAGGTGGCTCGCGCTCAACAGTGGGACATATATGAGCTGATATGACGATGATGTTTTTAATTAATAACATCAAAATATTAAAACATTTCTTAACGTCAGTTGTAGTTATATAATACAAAATGAAATGACAAGTTAATATACACATTTTGTAAGTAAACAGTCTCCCAGTGTATAGATACAGTAGGTACACTGAAGTATAGATAGGTACTAGTCCGTGTACCTACCTATAGCAATGCATATCTAATATCTAACAGCGCGACTTCGGTGCGGTACAAATTAGAGGTGTGTGGTCCCGGATGCCGAGCACTGGGCGCGGCCACCGGTGGAGCAGCGCCTGTATCCGCTATCGCCGTGTAATTGGCGAGTAATGTGATCGCCTGCCGTCTGCCGCCTGCCTCCAGCGACCGGCTCTATTACACTACCGCTCCGGTTAAGGATGTACTGAACAACACAAACTTTATACCTATTGTAGTTATATGTGTATGCGTTATATAGCTATCTATAGGTAAATTAATTATTATATTTACAGTAGGTACATATAAATAAATCAAATGATTACATATATCTCGTGAAATAGTCAGCATCATCTGAGTTTATGTAGATATGTCCCACTATTGGACTAAATTCTCTTTAGTTTTTTTTTTTACAAGCGGACCGTTTAAAAAATAAGTATTGGCAAGCAATTGTATTAGTTAACAATCATCATCATCATTTCAGCTCATCGCCGTCCACTGTTGGACGTAGGCCTCCCTCATGGTAGGTAGGTACTTACGCCACAGAGTGCGGTCCTGTGCCGTTTACATCCATCGCCGCCCACTGTTGGACGTAGGCCTCCCTCATGGTAGGTAGGTACTTACGCCACAGAGTGCGGTCCTGTGCCGTTTACATCCATCGCCGCCCACTGTTGGACGTAGGCCTCCCTCATGGTAGGTAGGTACTTACGCCACAGAGTGCGGTCCTGTGCCGTTTACATCCATCGCCGCCCACTGTTGGACGTAGGCCTCCCTCATGGTAGGTAGGTACTTACGCCACAGAGTGCGGTCCTGTGCCGTTTACATCCATCGCCGCCCACTGTTGGACGTAGGCCTCCCTCATGGTAGGTAGGTACTTACGCCACAGAGTGCGGTCCTGTGCCGTTTACATCCATCGCCGCCCACTGTTGGACGTAGGCCTCCCTCATGGTAGGTAGGTACTTACGCCACAGAGTGCGGTCCTGTGCCGTTTACATCCATCGACGCCCAGCAACTTTCACTAGGTCGTCTGTCCATCTAGTACCTAGGTGGGCGTCCTACACTGCGTCGTCCGGTACGTGGTCGCCACTCTAGAACCTTTCTTCCCCAGCGGTTGTCGGTTCTTCGAGCGATGTGGCCTGCCCATTGCCACTTCAACGTGCTAATTCTTCGTGCTATGAACACCGATTACACCCTTTCTTCTGCGGATCTCCGTATTACGGATTCTATCACGCAGAGAAATCCCGAACATAGTTCGCTCCATAGTACCTACCTACGCTGAGCGACTGAGCTTGGTTATGAGGCTTACACTGAGAGACCATTTAGTTAACAATGTGAGCTCTCAAATAATTGTCAACCTAGCTCACAAGTTGGATTCTTGTATTTATAATAAAGTTTAGGTTTTGACGATAGTAGGTAGATTTATTCTAAGCACTAAGGCAGAGTCCGGCATTGACTGTAATTTCGTATATTTTTGGGTAAGTACGTATAGGTATGGACAGGGCTTAAAAGTCGTATTTTATTGTGAATATGTTACATTTTTATCTTGGGTAAAGGTTAAAATACTTTTTAATTGAAATATATACCTACGTACCTACCTATTCATAAGAACAAACCAAATGTAGGGTAGGGGTGTGCATGAGCGCGCAGCGTACAAGAGTACGCATAGGCATTAGCCAATCACAGAAAAGGAATTGGCGTCCATATTTAGTTGTCAACTGATCTGTGACAAGTTTCGTGCGTGTATGTTAAAAACAATCAGTTTTTATTGAATTTTGACAGATTTATGAGACGAAGTGTATTTTTTCATGCTGTGATCTATTATGTGAAGATTTTCAAACTACAGTTGCAAAAAAATTGCTAAGGTAAGGCTTATTTGTGATATTTTAAGTCATTTATTTTGTTATCCAAATATTTACAAGCTTACTCATTTGTCTGACGCTGCTCATAGATGGCGTGAATACTCGCAGAAAATGAATCTGGCCGAGACGTGCAAAAGTGCGCATGGCCGATGTGGACAAGAGTGCGCGCGCACTCTTGCACATTGTTTTAATTTATTTATAGATAATAAGTTGGTTTCTTGATTTTTTTATTTTTCCAGAATGTCTAGAAGGCCGAGAAAAACGGAAAGGAAGATCGTCGACGGTAGTGTTATCGAAGAAGCTCGACGTTTAATAGCAGATGGAGGGAGTCAACGACAAGTTGCTGAAAAACTTGGGATGCCCGAATCTACTTTAAGAAAAAGGTTAAAAAATGTTGCCGTACCTCAATCTTTAGGTAGATACAGATGTACTTTCATCGCTGAAGTTGAACTAGAACTGCTTGAGTACATTCTTAACCTCGATGCGATGTTTTATGGACTTACTCCTAAAAAACTTAGAGTTTTGGCTTATGATTTTGCTGAACGAAATAATATATCACACCAGTTCAACAGAGAAAAGAAGATGGCTGGGCGAGAGTGGTTGCGGTGTTTTATTAAGAGACATCCTTCTTTGGCTTTAAGGCAACCAACATCTACTAGTCTGGCAAGAGCAATGGGGTTCAACAAACCTCAGGTAGATCGGTTCTATTCAAACTTATCTAATCTTTATGATAGGTATAAATATCCTCCGCACAAAATTTTTAACATGGATGAGTCCGGTTTGTCTACAGTGCCCAATAAACCACCAAAAATCATTTCGACTAAAGGTAAACGCTGTGTAAACAAGATCTCCAGCGCTGAAAGAGGTCAGAATGTTACAGTGATTTGCGCCATGAGTGCCAGTGGCCAGTTCATCTCACCGGCATTCATATTTAAACGCAAGAGAATGAAGCCTGAACTTCTTGACAACGCTCCTCCATCTTCAATTGGAATGATTTCTGATAGTAGCTTTATAACCAGTGACTTATTCCTTAACTGGTTAGAGCATTTTAAGAATCACGCAATGCCAACCAAAGATCAACGAGTGCTTTTAATCCTAGACAACCACTCATCACATTGTACACTTGCTGCTATTGATTACTGTCGCAAAAACTACATAGACCTTCTTTCTCTACCACCCCATAGCAGTCATAGAATGCAGCCGCTTGATAGATGCTTTTTTGCTCCCTTAAAAAAATATTATTCAGCTGAATGTGAAAATTGGTTGCGGAATCATCCTGGACGAACAATAACCACATTCCAAATAGCAACAATATTTACACCTGCTTATGCAAAAACAGCAACAGTTGCTAACGCTATTGAAGGATTTAGAGTGACTGGGATATGGCCATTTAGTAACGAAATTTTTACAGATGCTGATTTCATAGCCAGTAGCGTTACAGATAGGCCACCAGAAACTGCATCTTCAGCTACAAATCTTTCTCTGGGTCAACAAACACCAGATGCTTTCACGCCAACGATTCCAGCTAAATCACCTCAAAAGCAAGTAAGGGAATTACTGCCAATTGAAACCGATATTTTGGAGATCGCTAGAAGTATTTCTCAGCAACGCCAGAACTTACCTGCAGATCCAACACCATCAACCTCTACTTTAGTTAAAATTTCGCAACTTTTACCATACCCCAAATCATCTGTGCAACGTCCATACAGTAAAAAAGGTAAAAGGTCTGAAATATTAAGTAGTTCTCCTCATAAAAAACAACTTAAAGAAAGCGCTGCAAAAAAGACAGGACCCGTCCCGAAGAAAGCAAAGCGTGGTAACTGTAAAAAAGACAAAAAGTATATATGTCCAGGCTGTTCTCAAGCGTACGTAGAACCTTTGGTAGAAGACTGGATCCAGTGCTTTTCATGTGAAAATTGGTGGCATGAAAGCTGTACATCCTATTTGCGCCTGGGAAATTTTCATTGTAATCTTTGTAAATAATGTGTACTGCGTATTCTTGCACACATATATGCGCATTCTTGTCCACTACGTAATACAAGAGTGCGCAAACTACTTGCTCATAATTTTCTTTATTTTTGTCTCTTATATCTAATGTTCGTTAATTTTTTATTATTTTATTAGTAGCCATTGACATAAGTGGTTAATATATTGTAATAACTATAACCTGATGTGTTTTACTTAATTTTTATAATTTGAAATAGAAAAAGTGCGCACTCCTGCACACCCCTACCCTACGTATTGGACAAAGAATTCTGTTTCAAGTTTTGCTTCCGTGAATATTATATCAGACCTAATTAGGTATATTATCATCTTACATCCTCGGTTGTCCCTTGCAATAGTATCTACCTAACTACCTACATAACTTCATTTCTAGCTTAATTAGTTTAGAATTGACTATTTATAATATCAATTAAGTAGGTAGGTACCTAATTTTCTTTGTAGATAAATATAAAATTAGTTTTATTTTAGTTACCTAGTTTTATTTATTAAAATTATTAGAACACTCTGCTCTCTCTACCTACCCTGCAAGGGATATGGCGTGATGATATGTATGTATGTATGTATAAAATTAGTAAGTAGTTAATTTGGTCTTCACCTTTAGTTACTTAAAACAATTATTAAAATTATAAAATTTTCTGGGCTAGGTATAGTGTTGGTCGTCCCGTGACCATAAACGTTAGTGTATAAAATGCCAGACAATTAAAAAACGAACAAATACGAATATAGTAGAATAGTAGATAATAAATTCCGTTAAAAATATTTTATTTCAATAATTTTAAGATTAAATATAAAAGCTATTTCTTTTCGTAACAAATAGAAAAGGGAAGTAGGTAGATACCTACCTATAGTTAACTAGGTACCTGTGTAAATTTCGCCTAACTTAATTTAGACAATAAACTTTTTATATTTATAGCTTATGATATATAGTACCTACCGTTATAGGCGACAAAATATTGCAATCTAATATTTATTAAACATAAAAATGTCAGCCGACGGGCGGCGGGCGGTAGGTACACGGGCGTAGGTACATCGGGACTAGTGTACCGACCACGCACTTGCCGCCAATGTGCCGTATTACCCACTACGTACACCACACATGTATATCGACAACTCAATAACTAGGTAGGTAGGTACTGTTGACATAGTGATACACCTAATTACAGAACTGATTAGCATCCTACCTTCAGTAGGCACCTACACAAGTATTTATAATATATTTTATTATCTTTACGTAACAGTGATTTGTGTTTAATTTTTTTATTTATTTACAAAGCTTAAGTATTACTACGTTGTTAGGTAAATCCTTAAATGATTTAGGTATGAAACATGGTTAAGGTAATTGTAATGGAAAATTAGTTAGGCAAGCGATTTACTTTATATAGATATGTGAAATATTTGTCGGCACAAAACACAAACAACATATTAGGTACCTTATATCTAAGTAGACACTAACAAAACAGACGTAAAAAGGCGAACCGAGGCAAGACAAAACCCGTCCGCCATGCCACTAAGAAGGGCGGAGCTAATAATACGACGACACGACTGCAAACACAATGACGCTTCAAAATACATTCATGAGAACCTACCTTAAATATAAAGATTTAAGATTGAAATTTGAGTGGGCACAAGAGGCTGTTCCAACGTTTTACCTCACCGAACTGGTTCAGAAGTAGCCAATCAACGTTCGGTTGCCATAGCTACGTGTAGTCCCCGCGAGTGGCTGATAGATGGCGCTACACCGACGCTCTCACGTATAATTAATGGATTGAAAAGTTTAGTTTGGAGATGGCACTCGGCCGCGTTAATGTCACTGCTTAAATGGAGAAAATTAATTGGTTATTAATTTGAATTGGTTCTGGCAAACACTTTGTGAGATTAAACTTGTTCTACTGAGATAAACTACTTACTAATAAAATACCTACATAGGTTCTGTGTATCTGTGTACGTAGGTGTAGGTATATTATAAATTAAATTAGATAGGTACGAGCACTTATAGCAACACTCAACTGTAAATTATAATTACAACGGGATATTAAATTACATAATTGTAAATTAATAAGAGACTCGGTAGTCTCTCGAACATATCGGTATATTTCCACGCTCTAAGCGTCTCCAATTACACAAAGAAACATGTTGAAGAACGACGTCCCCAAGCCTAGGGGAGTATCTATACATTGTGTTTGAGAAGTACGTTAAAGTATCCTGTCCGTATCCTGCGAGATATTTGATTGCATAATAATCCATTTATTGCAACGTCTCACAAAGTGCGCCCCCCAACATTGGGGGAAACCTAATCCCCAGTATGCCATTATACCGAAAATTCAACTGGCATCATTCATAACTTTACAATTACGATCTAAAACACGCTTTAGAAAACAAGAAATAGATTTCAATTTACAACAAAACGTGAAATTTTCCTGCTCGACGACATTAAGTGGCAATAAGCTCTGTTCGCTTAGATTAGGGTTTATTTTAGTTTGTTATCACGTATACCGAGTTTGGAAATGAAATTTTCATAAATGCGCTGGTGGTGAGGGGGGAGGGGGGTTGCAGGTTCTGTGAGGGGGTGCAGAGCGATCGGTGGGGAGAGGGGAGCTCCACATTTGCGTGTTTCTTCGCAGCTTCCGAGTGGGGAAGGCGACACTTGAGTTCTTGTTGTGTGTTACCCAACAACGGAAAAACTATTAATAATAATTATGAGTAGCAATTACCTACCTACCTACCTACCTACCTACCTCCTGGAACACCGCGGTGATGATACGTTTGCTGTAATATTCAATATGTCACTCTATAAACTTTACCTATCTCTCAAAACTCTTTCTCAACATTTTAAATCTACTCTCTGCATAGACAATCTCTGCATATATATATAACGGGATCGGTGCTATTGTGGACAGCTTGTAGAGCACCACGAGTAACATGGCAGACAGCGCGTGCGACGACCAGACCGCATGATACGATCTAGATATCTTTCTTGCCGTGGAATATTAATAAATCTTTTGACTAGACGATAATGGTGCTGCCTCCGCGAGTACTCCTGACGAGGGCACCTAGGTATAATAGCGACACTGTAACAACTAAATACATTTTTGAGCTATCCTAACCTAACATTACAAACGTGTGTAAAACGTAAAACGCGTCCCGAGAGCTCTACAGTGGCCTGTTTTAATTTCACCTAATGCCGCGTAGTTCACGACTACGTTACGAAGCAGAGGCTCTCAAATAGACATCAAATAAACGGCTGATTGTAGAACTAGACGAATGTCATGCGGAATGTTCTGTTATTTTTGAAGTTATATCTACTTCTTTTGAAGCGTTACGGAAAAATGATGAGAGTAAATTTTTACAATGCGCGCGCACACCGTCATCAAAAACCGACACCCTGAATTTAACTATAGTCAATATTAGTTTTTTAACTAGATAATGCGTTATAATAAAACTTTCAATGTATTAAATACCTTTTTTCTATTGTTAGTATCGTTTATTTCTACAAACGTAGAATAAGGCGAAAGATAAAATTTTTGAAAAGATTTTTATCTTGTTACGTAACTTTAACGCGTGTAAAGAGTATAAAAATCTATATTATTAAAGATGTCATATAAATAGAAAAAATGTCAGGTTATATAATATAAAGAGAAAAAAAAATCCGATCTATATCATCAAAAATGTCCATATAAATAAAAATGAAAAAGAAATCACGTTATTAAGATGTCATAATTAAGTATTAAAAAAATGTTAGGAACTTAAATTATCATTAAAGTACATATCCAGTGAATAATAACTTTTTCTTACTAAAATCTTATGGAGGCACTTTTCAAATTGGCTTAGAGGCATTTGCTTTATTTCAAAGGGTCAAATTATTTTGTTGAAAATTTAGGGTGCTAGACCACACTTTTTTGCATTAGAGTAGTTTTACAACTAAGATTATATATGTAGGTGGTCAGCATATTGCGAGCGTATTGGACCTTTTCTAACATCTGACACTCTTTTGAATTCTTTTGGATTGGCTTTAACGAAGAGTGCAGTTTCCAATATATACAATCCCGGTACAGTTAATATATTCAATTCTTTGAAAAAAGGTAAGCAGCTATCTGATCTTTTCAGTTGGCATATTGACCGAATACACCTTTTTTGCATTTTAAATACAATATCCCTATTAGTTGATTGGCCCCAGAATATGATGCCATATCTCAGAATAGAAGCTGCCATACCGTGATATGCGGTCAAAAGTGATTCTCGATTTATTTTATTTGAAAGTTGTTGAAGTGCATAAGCTGCTTTACTAAGTTTTTTACACAGTTCCTCTATATGTGGTTTCCAAGTTAATTGATTGTCGATTATTAAGCTCAAAAACTTAGCTCTCTGAGTTTCTTCTATAGTGCATCCCTTAAAAGTAACATTAATATTCGGAATATTACATCTTTGATGAAAGTGCATAACTTTAGTTTTACTTAGATTAATTACTAAATTATTGATGTCAAGCCATTTAACGAGCAAGCAGGACACCTCGTGGTAAATGTTATGTTGTTATATGTCACCTGATGTTATGTTGTGATGGTTATGATACGTCGGTTTCAGTTAAATCTCTAAAACAACCAATTTCAATGTAATTACTTAAATGACGTACACGTGGCACCTTAATAAATAGACATTTTGGTTAGACTTTTAATTAGATAAAATATTTAAAAAATATCGTGAAAGAATAAAGTTATAAATGTGGTCAACATATGGATAAAACACAGCTAATATCTTGCCCTAAATAAAATTTTGAGTTATATAAATATACCTGTCAATTATTAATTGCGTTAAAATTATTTGAAGCATTTATCGTTAGGTACAAGACAATAGACATATTTATTCAATTCTTTAAAGGTAGGTTAATAATATAAACTCTTAGAATTTTATTTGTGAATGCAATTCAATCGTCTATGCAATTTAATTGTTAACAAAAAAAAAACTTCCTTCCGCGAAATGTTGAACAATTGTTTGCGCAAAATATCGTATTGCTCGGATCAGATATCGAACTCACGTCACCAAACAACAAACGCACACCGGGACTATAAAAAGTATTTTGGAACTTAAACGTAAATAAAAAGTATTAATGTCCAAACTTAAGGTTCTCGAGGCTACCAAAATACGAGTAAAGAAAATTTGTTTTTTAATATTATTAAATCTTTATTTTGTAACGTTTTTTTTTAACGCTTAGGTATTAATAATAAACGTTAAATTAAATAGAAACATATAATGATTTTTGATGTTTACGCTAAATATTCGCATACACGTGTCTACGAATATTTAGCGTAAACTTTAAAAATCATTAGATACATGTTTCATTGTGTGAAATAAAACAATTTTTATGGATTTTATCGTGTTTATATTCCATGTTTACTTAAAGTTCATGACCACGCAAGTACCTACCTACTGTATATAAATTAAATATAAATACGATACAATCCATAAAAATAGTTTTATTTCACATAAATATAGATATTTATTATGGAAAAGCTGTTCATGGAGTACCTATAACTGACCGTATTGACGAGGAGAGTGACACAATCGACGTTCACACCGCAAATTGTTGATTTATGTGTAAACAAACAAAACTTTATATAAATACAATTAACATATTTATTATTATATAAAATATTTTGCAAACACCCAATTCTATCTCCGCTACTAGTTACAAATTTGGTGATACACGATACCTACATATAGTGTTGCCCAAATGCAAGACTCTTGCAACTCTCGCTGTTAGAATAACACAGATTCATTTGTTTCATTAAAAATGAAAAATTCACATAAAAATGAAAAATCCAATTAAATTATTGAAATGCCATCCATCTAGTGTCACTCTCAACTCAATAACGAGGTACCTACATACCACATAACGGGAATGAGGCTATAATCACACCTATATTTCCTGAGACTGTTTAAAATAACATCAAATTATTTCCCCGTGTACTGGTATTAAGAATACATAATGTTGACAATACTTTTTTTGACAAAGTAGGTAATCGTAAAATACTGTCTGACAGGGCACAGCGAGTCTTGGGTTCTATTTGGGGAACACTAGATACATATACCTTTTATATTTTAGGTTTTGACTGCTTATTTTATTTAGTCATTTTGAGATGAATCATAAGTGTTTAATATAGTTGTTTTCACATGGTAAGTAAATACAAAATGTATGTACCTAAATGGTAGAAAGTTTAAATTTAAATTAATAATTTCATTTTCGTACGTACGTACATATGCAACTCCCATCACTCACGCCATACAAACGTTAAACTAAACATTGAATTACGTTTGTGATTTTTATATTTATTGATTTAGTTAATAAATATAAATATAACCAGTTATTTTATTATTTATAGTGTTATTAAAAAAACCACAGTATTTTTTTGTAAAATAGGTGACAACAGAACTTAAGATGATGTTGAATTTGATATTAAAGTATAGGTAGTAGGGAAATGGATTTAGCGCAAAACGAGATATTATCATCACCCTCATTCAGCTTTTCACCTGTAATGCCAAGCGTAGAATTATACCATAGACCGCTATATGACGCACTTATTCTTTGGAAGGCTCATTATCATAATCAAAGGATTTGATAAGCGTTATCGTTTCTCAGGATAACGCTACTGCCCATTTTCCAGGTGATCTCTCACCAGCCCAACGATTTTTACGTGTCCAAAAGCAAGTAAGGGTTGGCGATAATTATATTTGTTTCGTATCTCCACACCAGGCATCAAAATCTACAGATGTAAAATCCGAAAGAACATTAGTTATTTTTTAAAATACAATAATCGTATCTAGCTACTACATAATATTATCTAAAGATAGTTCATTTTGTGAAATTATTAAACTGATAGGTATATAAATATTTCATTTTGTCTTTGAATAATGAAATTAGATAAAATATTTATAGATAATTCATATATAAAATAATGTTAAAATCAATAATTAGCAATAAATTTAACAGAATTCTTTTCATACAATAACCGCTCTCTGTAATCCTAGTAGGAGTAAAACAGTCCTTTCTTCGTTCAACAATGGTGAACCAAAATAATAATTTGTCGTCGCTCCGATGGCAGCCCGTACGAGACACAAAAAACGTCTATTATTCACTTATTAAGACGTCAATTGGCATCGATTGCTGTCACCGCACCGCACCGCACCGCACCGCACCGCATCACGCCGGGTAACGTTACTCACAACGTGGCTATATATTTTAATATGAATTTTTATCCTTAAAGTGTAGGTACCTAACAATACACTATAGACACTGGAACGTAATGACTTAGCTCTATTTAGTGTTAAATAATCCGATGATGGAGAAATAATGGTTTATTCGATTGTAGTGACTATAATTTTAACATCACTGCCTTGCATTTTGTTGGTAATAAAATAATTCTTACCTGAATTCTGTCCTCGGGTAAGTCGGTTTTCAATGAGAGCATCTCCCTGGCGTACACGTCTGGATAGTGCGCGTCTTTGAACGCCTTCTCCAGTTCGTCGAGCTGGTACGAGGTGAAGATTGTCCGGCTGCGTGGTCAAACAACAATACATACATCACTTTTTGTAGTAGGTACCACAACATTATGCTAAGCGTTGTCCTTTTCCTCAATTGTGGAGGGCGCGCCACGGCACTTATTTATAGCTCATCTACGTATTCTTTTTCTTTTTAGTATTTTTGTTATTGTATTATACTTTTTTCTTTTTTTATTTGAATATAGTTATGAATGCCTCTATATTTTTATAAGTAATTTTTAGATTTTTTAGTAGTTTATTTTAAACATTTGTAATGTATCCGTCCCATGAATGAATAATGACAGATAAATTATTTTACAGACACATTACCTAGGTATATGTTGCCTGGCGGCCATTGGTATTAATATGACTTAAGTAACTGTTGGATCGATCGTTGAAGCACTGATGTATAGTGATTACAGTTAATTACTGTCATTCGCTTCTTGCATATTGCAGTCGTAAAATCCGCCAAGAGGACAGCCAGGACTAACAGAAAAGCGGACAGCAGCGATCGGCAATTTACCAACCAACCGAAGCGATTACAGCATTCTCCTCTTAAAATTAATCAGTGTATAGAACACTATGGGGGATGACGA